>JAOXXN010000102.1:4088699-4104321 GCA_026770055.1 Myrmophylax atrothorax
ATAGCTAATAACTTTTATTTAATACAGGTAAGAATAGAAATCTTTGCATTTCTGTCTCTCCTCCCTTTCATGTGACACCCAGGTCCTGCTAGTTACACACTTTTCTGATACAAACCAGGATGCCATTGCCCTTCTTGTTCATTAATGCCTTGCTCCAGACTATGCTACTAAGCCATTTGGGATAACATAGAAGCTGTTTGAACAGAAAGGAAATTGCAATACACAACTTTTATTCTGGCTAAGTCCTCAGGTTCCAAGACAGGCATGCCAAAAGGGCATCACATTTACATAATATTTCAACTGTGAGTGCATAGCGTGCTACACTCAAGTCTACTAAGTGTACTAAATGTACTAAGTCTTCGCTATGAAGGCTCACTGGTGATATACAAGTGAAAAAGTAACTTCATTAGCATGAAATCAAGTTCTTACCAGGTTTTCTGGGCTGTGGAGCTCATGTGTAGTGGAAGCACAGCGAGTGATTAATGACTTGAACATGGCACTCACAATAATACCTTCTACACTCTGGGCTGTAGACTTGTTGTCTACTGTGGTGAAGTTATTCCCAAATCCAGCCTTGTCTGTGAAATTCAAGTATAAGCAAGCCTTCTTGTTAGAAATGGTTTAAAAGAGATGGCTTAAAGACACACATAAAGGAATTATTATTACACATGAGACAAGGACATGTCCCCACCTAATATCCTATGCTCAGTTCTTGCAATCCCACGCCACAAAAATAAAGCAAAGGATAAAACAAATGACAAGGATGAAATTGTCCTAGAAATATTAGTATTATGAAAAAGGATTGAAAAGAACAGGACCATTCTAGCTTCCTTTTATCCACATCTCTTATTTACAGATGTATAGAATAAGGCATAAAACTTGACCAATACCTCCACCTTTTCTAGCTACTGCTCTAAAGGACAAGAGATGTTTGATTAAGCTGCAAAGTGACAACACCCACGAAAATCAAATCTCTGAACTATGGAAATGCTGTTCTTGCAAGGTGCACAAGGAGATCAAGCACTCAGAGTGAAAAAAGAATTACATATTTACATTAATTACAAGAAACATCTCAGTTTCATGAGATGAAAGACTTTCAAAAGCTGCATGAGCTGCCATGCCTCAAAGCATGAGCCAGTAAATAATTGAGGAATACTTAGGGAAACTTCCTATGGGTATCTTCTTCACAGAAGCTGGCTATGTACAAATATTCTTTGGTGCTTCCTCTGAAATGCCTGGATCAGAGACAGGGTAATAAACTCGGCAGACTCCCTGAGTGTTTCAGAGGAGATATTCCTACTGTGTAAAGTCATTGTTAACTATTGTTGCATGCAGTGACCAAGCATAAATATGTAGTTATTTTAATAGCACCTGGCATAATTTATCTAGCTTAGAAAACCCCTCTAAGCTCCCTACAAACACACGTGCACATACACTTGTAACTCCAGCCATGTGCATCTGTGTGTTCGTGTTTTTGTTCACTCAGCCCATTCTTCCTGTTTACTGTCTTATCTGAGGCACCACAGAGAGTTTTAAAGTTCAATTATATCTCCATTCAGACCTGGATTAAACATGCCATTCCAGCTAATGCCTGGTCACAGAATGGAAAAAGAAAATTTCCTGTCCGAGGCATCATTGAATGAAAATATTTTCTATGAAGAGCCATGAACAACAGATATAATGAATCAAAAGGGAGGCTCTCAATTTCAGGTGCACTGGGTGCCACAAGACCTCTAGGAGAGATCACTGGGTTTTTGGATCCATAGAAGTCAAGCTCCGCTGACCCACACTAGCTCAGAATACAACTCTATTTACTGAGGGTAGAAACTCACTTTTTTTTTGTTTCTTTTTTAAAGGAAAAGGACATGGCTTTTTTCTGATGGCACAGTTTAGGGATACTCCAGTGAGAGTTTCTGATGCCAGCTATACTTACTGTCAGTGACAGGCTCCATGCAGAATCCCAGTAAAGCATGCAGGAAATCCACCACATTATTGAGAGAATCCCTGCTCACATAATCTCTCATGGTCTGCCGAAATTGCATCTTATCCAGTTTGTACAGCCTTGTGAGGCAGTTCTGAGCCTGCAACGATATCCATCAAATAACACCACATCCAAGTACGTGTCCAAGTTTGCTAGCAGGAGCAGGGGAATTTTGCTCTTGCTTAGCCAGTGGTCTGCTGTGCTGTCTCTGAAGGAGCCTCCTTGAAGAGCCAGAAAGTTCAGATACAGTAACAAGACAGGTTCACTGCTGGAGGCAACAAGAAAACCAGCAAAAGGAGACAGGGCACCAATATGGGTGCCACTGTTTGGAGGTGGTGGTGAAGTCACTGCCAGCCTCAAGGGCCCTATTGCTCTTCCCAAGCCCCAAGTGAAATCTAACTGGATGTGAACGAAGTAGGAACATACCACCTCTGTCAAGGTTCAGTGCTTTGGCGGAACAGGTTCTCGGCCTCAGGCATCTGATTTTCAGCCTCTGGCTCAGACTCAACCCATTTGAGATACCTATATCCAGTGACCCACTTATATAATGCAAACCACTATTTTTTAATTTAAAAACTATTAATTGTCAACTTCTTATCATGGAACTATGCATCCTATGGGGACCCCATGCAGGCTGGAGTTAAGGAATCTAAAATAACTCTTTTGCTACATACAATAGAATGCTTAACTTCCCAGTAAACTCAGGCATGTGATTGTCCATGCAGTCAACACAAATGGTGCATGCAAAGCAGTTTGGCCAGACAAACATAGAGAAAATGCAGCAGAATTAGACACACAGGAAAATCTCTTCCCATAAACACCTCAGTTCAATGGGCCTGATAAGAACCTTGGCTCCAAGAGACCTATTCATTTATGCTTAATGTTATGCATAGGCCTAAATGTTTTGCTGGCTCAGCTCAAACAGAATCTTAAAAGTCTAACTGGCATTGTGATGAATATGGTACCTGTTCAACCAGTGCTCTGTGCAGCAGAATACTGTTATGACTGGGACTTGCTCACCTTATCTTGTCCCATTATGTCCAGAACTGGGAGCCTTGCTAACAGAACACTGCAGGATACAGAGCAACCAGTCCATCTCTGAGCCAACTCGCTCAGATCCCAGAATGAAATTATAGCTCTGTTGACATGGCTCAGGCTAGCCAAAGCCATGGTGAAGCATGTGGTTCACACCCATACCGTGGCATTAGTAAATTCTCATTAAGTAATGAAAAAATGCTCCCTTCTGCAAGCACACAAGGTGAGGAGGAGGCACAAGCTGGAGAAGGCCTTTGAAAGGCTTCCCTTTGACAGGGAATTGGACTGATCATAGAGAGACAAACTCTTCTGGATGAAGTTTGATGTCTGAGCTACATCCTGGGCACTTTCTACTGCTTCAACTAGGGCAGAATCAAAAATGTAAGGAACTGACAGTGATTATCCACCCTGCCCCTCAGGAGGGCATGTATGAGTCCTTTACTTCCTTGCAGCACACCAACATGTCTGCCAAGTATGGTGTACTCTAACTACCAAGAGCTGATGCAGCAGCCCAGCAGCAACTAGTCATAATCACCACTAGGAAAGATGGACATACTTACACCTTAGACTTCTGGATTTAGAAATGTAACCCAAGACAGCTGCACCTTTTGTAAAGAGCAAATTCTGTGGGGATAACATCATGTGAAAAGTTACTTACACCAACTCACACAGGGGACTTGCTCCCATGTATTTGTATCAACCCATCCCTTGGGGTGATTAGAAGCACCCCAGACTTCAGGTCTGCTCTTGGCAACCCCCAGGGGCTGCAAGGTAACACAATATCTGAAAATCTGCTACGGCTGGGCTGCAACACAGTCTGTAAACTGGGGCAAAGAGCAACACACTTATTGTCAATACAGAGAAAGCTACAGAGGGGGCAGACAACAATCTCAGCAGCTGATGTCAAAAGTACAAGGGGGATGCTATAATGAGCTTTAATTCTCTTACATTCTCCCGGAATACCTGGTGTCTCAGGCGATCTCCAGAGAGCCCTCGGTGTCCTTCTCCACAACCATAGGCACAGCCTAGAGACTTCACAATTTTGATCAACATTGTGAGTGCCAGCCTATGGGTGCTGACAGATGAGCCTTCATCCTGAGGATCACAGAGGGAAAGACAGTGTGAAATCCTGGCACAACCACTGGCATTTTGTTACCATTTTACTTTTGACAAATTGCTGTCCATTTCTCCTCTCAGAAACTCCATTACTGAGTTGTTATTCTTGAAGTGTTTACTCCAATTATTTTTCAAGTTTAGGGACCAGCCCCACCCCTTTCAGTTCCCATAAAAAATTATGCTATAAATGTGAAGCCTCTATGTGCTGCTATGAATACCATTCAGTCCATGCTTCAAAAAAATTCTGCCTGAAAAACAGAGAGCTGTCTTCCTTGAGTAGGAAAAAAGCATCTTTTTTAAAATGTCATAGGTGTTATGATACTATGAATTACAACTTTGGAGGTCAGCAACACCACCTCTTGGCCAATTTTCATAGCAATAATGCAAAATCTATGATTTCTGGCCATCAAAGGAAAGAAGCTGTGTTCACACACTGGATTCTATTTTTCCTTGGAAGTTATGAATAATAAACCTGAAAAAAAAATCATTGTGATTGAGCGTTTCAAACACTTGACAAGATATTGAAAATGCACATGCAAGGCTCACTAATTCTGCTTTTGGCAGCTGTTTCTCTGGAGTAGTTACAGTGCTTCAACTTCCAATCATGTTTCCTCAGTGGAACCTCCAGTGAGAACTGGAGCAAAACAAATTAATTTGTCACTGTGATGCAAAATAAAAGAGAGCAAACAGGAGGGTGGTTGCACACACATGCATACTCAATCTTAACAGACCTTACAAGCAATACAAACCTTTTCTTGTTTTTTGTCTTTCTTCTCATATGGCCCTCCTCCACTTCCACCACCTCCATCACTTCCACCGCCACCTCCTCCTCCACTTCCACCACCTCCTTCTTCTCCTCCATCACTAGCTCCACTAACTGGAGGCGGCCCAAATCCACAAGCTGAACCACCAGAAGCAGCCCCTTTGAGCTGGAAGGATCCTTCACTTGGTCTCTTTTCAGGGGCCTCATTTTCTTTGTTCTCACTCTTCCTCCGAACCTTCTCTACACAGGGCACCACGCCAAGCTGCAATAAGCACTCCACAATGTTCAGTGCCACATCACAAATCCGGGAACTGATGTCGTGGTTTAGAACCAAGTAAACAGCCTTCAGGACCACCTGTAAGATTCAAACGTCATATTTAAAGTCAGACTTTATTTTCTTTCCTGGTATGATTTTGTGCTTGGAAATTCTAGTCACAGAGCAGAGAGTCATTACAGCATATAGCAAAGTACAAATTCTGAACGAAGGACGTACAAATTCTGAACGAAGGACATACAACCCTAAGAGTCTAGGTGTAAGACAAGAAACCACAGGCTGGGCACAGTCAGGCAGAAAAGGAAACCATGAGATGACATCTGTGAGCCTGAGAATACTGCTTCAGTGCACCAGGAGCTGTCAAGTCATTAAGGGAAAAGCAGAAAAAGTGAGTTTTAAGGTGCCATTAGAGGAAAAGTGCTACTCAGTCTTATACTATTTTATAATGGTGCATGCCCCAGGGACACAGCCGTTATATAGTACCATGTAAGTTTTGATGTGTGCATTCCACATGAACACACGCTCCTTGCAAGGAGTAACAGGAGTTGCAGTATCCCAGAGGAGACTTTTAGGATATGCACAAATGTATCTGACTGACCTTTATGTGCTGCTGAGAGAAGTTATATAAAGAGGTGGAGGAAAAGCCTATCCAAACCCTGATCTCAATGGTACAGCTATATTGACAGAAGAGGGATCTGGCTTTCCTTGTTCCTTGCCAATTACCGAGAGATCCAGCATGCCGTTCTTGTGGACAAAGTTGTTAGTTCCATCAATGTGATCCGTATCCTCTAAGCAACTGTAATTGATGCAGGAGTCTGTCAAGCTTCGTGGAAGGTTGGCACATGCCAGTGGCTCATGGGGCATCTCAGGGATGGGCACCTGGTTGCAAAGCTTCCTCATGTGTTCGCTGAAGAAATCGGCGTAGCCCACATTGAACGAGGCCAGGGTAGTGTTGAAGGTTGCCACAGTGATGGTGGAGATCTGGGACCGCACTGCAAGGGGAAGAAACAGGTACCTGTAAATTTCCACCTCTAGAGTTATGGAATGGAAGATTGAGGCTGAGCATGTTTACAGGGAGCACCTCCTAATGCACCTTGTAATGCTGACAGGCAAGATAGGACCGCAAGTCCTACCACAGGTACAGGGATGAAAGATAGATTCATTTTTTCCTTTAAGTCAGTGTAATTTAGAACAATCCCAAGTTTGTTCTAGCAGTACAGTTCCATGGCAGCTTAAGCTGATCTCAGTCAAGTAGGCAGTTAATTAGATCAGGGAGCTCAGCCAGCCTAAATCCAATTCAAAGGTGGGATTAGTATCTGGCTAGCTTTGTTCCCAGTATTGGTCTGGTGCCTGGTCGTAAAAGCAGCACTGCCCATGCAAGGCAAAGAAAAAGGACTCATCAGCTGGATGCAGGAGTGAAGGTAGGGGAACAGCAGCACCAATTTGGAACAGCTTTCTAAGTCACACCCATATGAAATTCATCACACCAGTTGAAAAAAATGGAGCAGTGTGTTCCTAACAGTACCTGTGACAGTCTAAACCATCTCCAAAATGCAAAGCTGTCTGATAAGAAAGGCACTTGGTGTCCCAGTTCACAGTGTTCAGAGAAGGGAGCTCATGACATAGCCAAGCTTAACTTAAATTTCTCAGGTTAGCATGTTGGCTACACAGGCCAATTTTTATCAAAGATACATTATGTTTTTAAAACTCATATTGAACTCCAGGCTATAACATTAGTAATTTCCCACTCTTAGCACTTTGTAAGCAAGTTTATACACCCTGTACTGTAGGAAAACCCCATGCATCCCATGGGGTTGGTTGGACTCTCATCTGCCAGAGATTACAGTAACAGGGCTATGGAATAACAAAGAATCTCTTCCAAAGGTTATTTAAAGTATTCTAATTAATAATACAACATACATTTAATAAACAATGACTCAGTGATGAACTGGTTCTATTATGCAAATACCAACTAGCCAGACTGGTGACCACGTTTCTTCAATACCCTACGCAACCCGGCCAGCACTGAACTATCACTATTTATTAGGAGAAATGTTCTAAGGCCAACAGCAGTACCTTGAACTAGGCTACAGTTTGGCCAATGATCAGGGCAAGAATTAGCTGCTTGTATCAGAGGATTTCTTGCTGGCAAGTGTGACTTTTTGATGGTATTCACTGAAATTTGTATGGTGAAGGTAACAATTAAAATGGCAGTAAGAAATTTTGTTCCAAACATTTCCCCCTTCAAAAGCAGTTAAAGCTCTTTCAGTGAGCCTTCTGCCTGCTGATGGCTGCCAATTTTTTTTAACAGCTGCACTAAGTAAACATGAAAGGCTGGAAACATTTTTCTGTACAGAACAAGAAGCACTCAATAGATACAGAAATAAAAAAGGAGAAAACAATTAGTCACATACTCATACATGGAAACAATAACACTTCCTCAGCTTCCTAGACTTGATATTTCACTGAAACATCTTTCCTAGTGTGTTAAATTTACCTTCTTTGACCGTGTTCTCTCCGTGGCTGTTTGAGTGGTCCGGTAGGTCAGAGACCAGCGTGTGATGAGAGTGTGAGTGCCTGGCGCTCAGGCTCTCCATCTCTGTCGCTGTGTCAGAGCTCCCCCGCCTGGTAAACTTTCCTAGGGCGAGGACAAGAAAGGACACTTGGTTTTCTTATCTGAGAGGTGCTTGGAGGTAAGAGACAGTAGCTGAGGTGAAAAATTGGAGGATTGGAGTCTGCAAAACTCAAGCTGTTCCAGGATGCTGTGAAGCAGAACCAAACATTATAGTGGGATCTCTCACAAGGGTTCATTGATATAAACAGCAAATGTACAAACTCTCTGCAAGACTATTCCCTTCAGCACATACATCCACATTCTTAACAACCAGCACCTTCAAGAAAATTAGACCTGTCAGCACTGCATGACTGCACCCTTTGGAGCAGAGTATAGGAATTTGGTTTCTTCTACTCTGGTCCAAAAGAGATAGGTATATTAGGATGGAGAGTGCTAAGGAAGAAGGAAACTTTTCAAGAAAGCAATAAAATACAAATTAAAAGAGCCTACTAAAGAGGGGGGCTGTCTCTGAAGTTGGCAGGATCTGTTGACCATTGGACCTGAAATACATGATTTCACTAAGACATCAGAAAGAAGAAAACTGTAGGTTAAGCCACAACAAGAATCTATATTCCCCAAGATGAAAATTTAACTACTTGAGGTACTGAGTATATGGAAACAAGGATGTGGATACTAAGTTTGTTATTCTTGTATAAATCTGTAGGTGTTTGTATATTAACTATTGACAAAACATATGAATCTTTAAGAATTCACTTGGCTAAGTCCGCTCTCCTCTGTCCCAGAGTAGGACATGCTTACAATGAAGAGCTCTCCAAATTTATGCCATCTAAGAGGCAAATGAGATGGCTGTGGCCTGGCAAATCATTTTGCTGCCTATCACCTCTAAGAAAGGATGCCAGGATAAAAATCTATGATATTGGGAGTATATCTGTGAAACAGAAACAATGCCTAGACACTGTCCAGTGAACTTAGAAGCTTGAAGGAGCCAATTTTTAGATTTAAACAACTGTATTTTTGCAAAATCAAGACAGCATAAGCCTTACTGAGACAATATCCTATTTATAATGTATCCAACATTCAATTGAGGAAGACTGTGAATAGAATATTTTTTGCCATACTCCTAGTGACGATATTGCTGCCTCTCTGGATATTTTTCTTTAAAAGCAGAGGATGCAAATATTCCTTGAATCTATTTTAAGCTGCAGTCGTGCAATGCTTGCTACCACTCAGGGAAGGTATACTCAAGTGGTACAGTGATCACTGCAGGTTGTCACAGTAGCTATTACTCCAGTAAAGATGGTAGTTTTCAGAGAAAAAGTAAATTAAGGCAGAAGTCATTCCAAGTGTGCTGTGAGCAGTTGCCACTTCTACCAACAGACATGTAATGCTGCAAATAGAGCCAAGGACATGAAGTGACAATAGGATGGATGAAGGAATAAAAAGCCTTTGTTGTTCTCTGAATGTTTACAACAGGAATGACAGAACATAACAACATCCCACCTAATATGGTGGTTTGCCATCCTCCTCTCTCAATGCCACGTCGGTCCTCTCCAATTCCAGAGAAACTGCCAAAGGAGAAAGTGCTGCGAGTGGGTGAGACATCCAGATGATCTTCATGGAGGAGGAAAGGCACCCCCATCCTTCGTTGCCGCTTCTTCCCAGTATGGTGGAAAGGAATTGACCCTTTGCGCTCACGCTCCCTGTCCTCTTTGCGGCTCTTAAACTGCAGGAAGAAGAGGAAGAGATATGGAAACAAGCAGAAGCTTTGAGTCGTGGAAGACTACCACTTGAGGGAAAAAGATAACACAGATGTGTGTCTGAAGAATAACTTTCCACTCTGAGCTTTTCATCTTAGGCATTTACTCTGCTAGCAACTATCTGCATGCTGGGATCATGTGAGTGTTTAAAGGAACTCAGTAATGTCCCAAGCTGGGAGGGTTGCCCTTGGATAATTTTATTACAATCATGGACCTTGAGGTAAGTGTATAGAATCCACAGAACTCTGCCTAGTATATTGGATGGTTGCAACCCGGAGCAAGATGAGGTAAAAACATCTGAAGAAATCACTGACTTAGCTGGAACTACAAGTGAGCACCAGCACTTAAAACTCAGCACTGTTTGGGTGCTCTCCACTCATGCAGTTTCAGCAGGACAGCCATTTGAATAAAGATACAATTATTTTGTTTGCAATGTGCATATAAAAACCTGTGTAATAGCACATAGAATCAATTCCAATGAAAAGGGATGTTGATCTCACATATGGCATATATTCTAAGTAGATCTCACGGATATATAGTCTGAGCAGACCTTTAGCTGCTATTTAGCAGGACAATGAAGTGCTGAATCATAGGTAAATTAAGGTTTTATTTCACTCACCTTTTTGAAGATATTCATCCCCAGGTCTGTGGAGAGATCTGGAACTGCTGGTCTACGCAAGTTGGTCAATGAAACCTTGGAAAATGTCTCTGTGCTTAGTGATTTTTCTTCCTCATTACATTTCAGTGTAAGATCCTGCAGGTCCCCAAAGAAGACAATAAGCACAAGGAGAAATAGAGGACAATCAGCTTAACTAACTAACTTAACTAACTAACTAGATAGATAGATAGATAGATAGATAGAGCGAGCTATTTCCAGGAGCTGTCATAGGAACACAGTAGAGGAAAAGAACCTCCAATTCATGACACAAAACAGTACACACATTCAAAGAAAAACAATTGAACAAATAAAATTTAGAGGCTCCCAGAATTATTTACCTTGTCTAACATTTCTGTCACACAAAAATAGTATATAGTATATAGTGCTGTCACAGAAAGCTTCAGGCTTTACTGTCAGTGTGGTCTGGTTTCATGGAAAAATATGTTCTTCTCCAGTCTGATTCTGATCCCAGGTATGACTCTGGGTAGCTGACGATCTTCTGATCTTACATTGATGAGCAATCACAATGGCTATGCTTTTTGAATTGTTTTATTTAAGATCCAAGAGAATATGCCCTTAATAATACACACCTTTAAATATGTATTTTGGAATTGAATGGCAATAAGCAGCACTGTCCCTTCAAGAGACTGGATTTTAAAAAAAAATTATTTACTCACTAAAGAAACATAAGACTTCTACATCTCTAAGAATCCTTCACCCGTAAGAACAGTGCTCTCAGTCCATCACAGTTTGTACTTGCGTAAGTCCCCCCTTTCAATATCACAGAATGTCTCATGACAGGGAAAACTGTGAGGCTCTCTCACCCATTTCAGTAGAAAGCCCTCAAAGTACCCTCTGCACTGAGCCACACGTTACACCCGCCTTCTGCAAAGAAGGGCTTTGCCACAAAAATGGCACAAACTCTGCTCTCATTAAAGATCTGATGCCACTTTCCATGAGATGTTTGTGCAGCTGACCTGACCAAATTCCCTCAGGATAATTTTCTTCTCCCTAAATATCAGCTTGTTTCCAATGGAGGTGAAGTTTTTCTTTGCTGTCTCACCAGAAACATTCTTCTGAACAACTGGGTCACGATAAAATATCTTTTGCTTTCAGTCCAGAGATAGCTATATGCCAAGGGCAGATGAAGTGACTCCTGTGGTTCCATAAGGTTAGATTATGCTTTGCCAGGTTGCACATTGCAGAGTCAGCCAGCTCTGCAATACACAAGTGCGCAGTTCTATGCACAAAAATGTCCAGCAGAAGCCAGTGAAAGTCTTTGCAGCTGAAATTTTAAGGACCAGTTACAATGTTTGCAGTACTGGCATACTGGGAACACATTTTTCAGAGATGTTTCAGAGTAATCAAAGACTAGCCTTGAATTCTTCCTATTAATTTTGTCAGCACAAGAATGAAAGAGATACACAACAGTAAGACTCATCTTCACCATTGTTTATAGTACAGGTATGCTTATAATCCCTTTTGCTTATATTACTAAAGATACAGAGGAGGAGTCACATGTAAAATCCAATACATAGTAAATCAGGATTCAAACCTAGGTGCTCTCAACAGCAAGGCCAAATATTCCATTCTGGTTCTTAGTTTTTACAGCTCTCAGGTCTCTTCTGGCCATCATACAAATTAATTTTGGATTCTTTTTTTTGCCCACTACTAACTGAATCAGTGTTTTATCAGGTGGCTTATGTTCACCAAAAACCAGAGAAAGTATCAGGGCCTACTGAGTAACAAGCCATACAAACACAGACAACACAGGCCCAGCTCTGAAATCTGTTTAGGGTAGGTATCCAGCAAATAACACCAGGAAAACAAATGACAGAATCACCTTAAATCTACAGTGTGGGAGATGACACATTTTAATGAAACAAGCTAGCACTTCTGTTGAAGACTGATTAAAAACATAGGTATTCTGTGCAGTAGACTGTGTAGCAATTATGATATGCAGAGGATGGGTAAGAAAGCAAAATGTTTTGGGGACTGCTCCTCTAGATTTTGTTTCTGTTTTCTATTGCCTTCCTTCTGCATGACTCTGTATGTACCAGCTCATTAGTACTTCTCTCAGCTTTCAGGATACTATACATGAGACTGTTGGCTTTCTATCAGCATTGCAGCAAGCACTACAGCTGCATTGGTCCTACTCTTAATTTAAGTTTTGGCTCTTTCCTCTACAATGTTAATGCAAGACTGTAGCAGTCCGTGAGCCTCTGAAGCTTTCATGTCCTACACCTGCCCTTAGAGTGAATTTACTGCATACAGGTGCAATGCAGGTTTTCTTTATCAGTTGCCAGGACTGAAATATATTTAGACTCAAGTAATTTTCTAGAAGAAACTGGTAGTCATTTTATTCACATTTCACTCAATGCCCTTTTTGTATGCAACAAGGAAGGCTGGAATGCTGCATTGCATCTTTTCCTACTTTGCTGTACAGATTACTAGGTGATACATGGAGAACGTTTCTCACATCCTCTCAAACCCCACTGCTTTAACCCAAGATGATATCTGATATATGATTTCAGACACACAGAAACCAACAGGAACTGTAAGTTTTGCTGAGGCTTACGGAGATACAGGAAGTTACCCTGATAAACTGCAGTACAACAGAAAGAACATGGATTTACCACAAAAGAACCTCCTCATCCCAGATGTGATTTTCAGGCAGCTGTGTTTGTCTTTACTCAGTTTTTGGCTGCCCCTTTAAATCTAACCTGATGGAACACAGAATACCAGTATTTTGAGAAGTTATTGATCCACCTTTGAGCAGAAATTATGACACTGTGTTAGGAATTTAAGAGCCAGACTGAAAAATCAGGCTTTAAGCATATCCCTGTCACATGAGCTTGTGAAGGCTCAGCATATAACCCTTTGTGCTGGTAGAAAGAAAGGACAATTCCTAGCCCCTCGGAGGGGGCATTCTCTGCTATCAACTAGCAGAGAGTCTTGAGTGATGAGACTCTCAATTTAAGAACAGCTGTAAAGTCTCTACAGTTGGCTGGGATGAACTAGAGCCCAGGTGCCTCTCTATGTTGCAAAGAAAGAGGACATGATTTGAAGGTTTTGCTGCCTGGAAGACTGTTTCACCTCCTCCATCACAGCTGTTCTGCAGAACAAATTGGAAACCTTTTTAAACAGGATTCCAATTTGATGAAGTACAGCAGGAATACACAGGACTGACGCAGAGGTTACCAAAAGCAATCAAATTTAGCCTTGGAGGGAATAATGCCCTGGACAGAGTTGCCACGTTAACAGCTATGATGTACCCAGTGGAATTGCCAAATGGACTTAACAGAAAAATACTAAAGAAAAACAACAGAGTAAAGGAACCTTGCAAGATAAATAGCCTGGAAAAGCAAGAAATAACCAAGTGTGTGGAAGGAGAGAAGTGTTTCATAGCATATAGAGAAGAACAAGGAAGACAACACCATTCATACTGCCTCTGTAAAACACTGACTGTACTCCTATTGCACTGGGAGCTAAACTGGCTAAGGTGCAAAAGAACCAGGTTGTTGAGAGGAAGGGCAAAGGGACAGTACATGCATGGAAATAGTGAACAGCAATATCCTTCAATTTTCCCTTCAGGAGATGATATTAAGGAGGATTTTCTGTACATGCACAGCAATCCCATACAATCCCATGCAAAGGTAGATTAAGATGGAACAGTAATTCATATTGCCTGGACTTTATGGAGCTATGTCAAGGAAAACATTTTATAGAAATGACATTGAAGTATAATACAGTTTACACAAAACTGCTGCTGAGCCCTTAAAAACCAGCTCCATAAAAAGTACAAGAATTGCTATAAAGTCCTGAGATTTAAAAATTACAGTACTATTATTTACTTTGTTTATGCTTGTCTTCTGGATTATGAGCACTTGGACTCCACAGGAGAGAAGATATTTCACCCTTCTTTCTTATAAAATGACATATCAAAACTCATCAGAGCCCTACAATATTGAAAGCAATGATTTTAAGAAAAAGTGAGATTTCTGACTCAAAAAAAGAAATAAACATTAACAAAACATTAACAGAAGAGTGACCCTTTTACTTGAAGTGTGTCATACAATTGGATGGCAAAAATAGAGTCTCTATTAAATTTTATTATGCAATTCTATCAACTCAGTAAATCAGAATTTGCTGTTAGAAGCCCACATGAGAGGAAAAGAAGGCACAACCTAAAAGTAGCATAAATCAACAAGGATATTAACTGAAACTGCAACAGCATTCCCTTTTTCTCCCTGGAACAAGGGAGCAAGCCAAAATACAAAGACGTTTACAGCACCAAGGTCAGCAGTCTGGGGTTCATTTTCCATCAAATAGGGAACAAGTCTTGACACTTATTAGGACAGTTTGTCTACTGAGGTTTTGTTGGCAAATCTAAAAGTTATGCAATAAGAATAATAGCAGGAGAAGAGGTAACATGCAGGGCTTTTGCTCGTTGCCACTGTTTGCCAAGTCTAGTACAATATTTTAACCCAAGTGTTTGCCTGGAGTGTGCAGTAGAGTACCAAGTGCAGATCTTTTTCTCTCCTTTGTGGGGATACACCAAGGAAGCTCAATTAGTCCTGCCCATTACACTGTAATGCAAAGGTGGCTCCATTTTTTCTGACAACTGCATTAGTATATTCTCACACTAAAAACTAATGGTTTTTTCACCCTAGGTTAATTATCCAAAATCAACCCTCAAGCTGTTAGCAGTCACCAGTTCTGACTCTGCACCAGATTCTGCCGCCAAAACCCTCATCAATCATTCTCAGGCTCTGTTTCTGAATTATGCCCCTGGGCAGTTGAAACAACACCAAAGCTGCACCTCTCACTACTTGTCCAGCCATCACTTCCCAGCAATGCCACAACAGCAGCTATTTTCTTGTTGATAGCAACTGCTTACCTGAGTTTTGTGGGTGTTCACCAGAGAGGGTGCAGCAGCCACCATGGAACTGCTCCGAGGCCTCAGCAAAGGGGTGATCTCTGGCTCAGGTGCTTTCTCTGGTTTTTCCTGCAACATGTGCCTCAGTCTCTGCAGGTAGTACATTAGTGACCACTGTGTACCCTCCTCGGACCAGTGTGGCTGCAGCAGGCAGCGCAGCACGGCCACATCAAAGTACGTGGCATAGCGAGACTTCTGGCATGGTGGGATCACCAAGGACACCCTGTTCCAAAAAGCAGGAGTAGAAATGTCAGTCATCAGGCTCCTTAGGTCTTCTTAGATACTCGGCTCTCTGAATAAAGAACTGACTCTTTGGGACTAAGGCCCTGACTGAGGAAAGCATTACTGATGGACAAGAGATTAGACTCAGCCAGCATGGGTTTAGGAGGAGCAGGTCCTGTCTGACCAACGTGATCTCTTTTTACCATCAGGTGACCCACCTGGTGCATGAGGGGAAGGCTGTGGATGTGGTCTATCTAGACTTCAGCAAGGCCTTTGACACTGTCTCCCATAATATACTCCTG
>JAOXXN010000102.1:4111862-4128284 GCA_026770055.1 Myrmophylax atrothorax
TTTTATTATCAATTAAATACAATCTTGCAGCTGAACGTTATCACCAGCAAAGCAGAACCCACAATAACTGTCACATACTTGTATTAATAAATGTTATTTCGGGAGCTGTTGTGGGGAAAGGTCTTTTCTTGCTATTAAGTGTGGTCTCATAGCAGAGATTAGAAACCCTTCCAACCTGTGTGCTGTCCATAGTTGATAGGCAGTGTTGGGAAACATAAAGCTCTACTTTTCTGGAGACCCTTAGATAGCTATAAGTTCTCCCTGGCTTAAGTTTGGTCTCATTTCAAGGGTCAGAAACCCTTCCAACCTGTGTGCTATCCCTGTCGGTAGGCAGTGTTGGGTGCATAAGGATCTGATTGTCTGGAGGTGCTTATTGCTAATAAATTCTCCCTGGCTTAAGTGTGGTTCTCATAGGGGAGTCAAAAATCTTTCCAGCCTGTGTTCTGTCCAGAGTCGACAGGCAGTGCTGGGTTCATAAAGCTTTGATTACTCCGAGGACGCTTATAGCTAATAACTTTATATTAATACTAGTGGGACTAGAAGTCTTTGCATTTCTGTCTCTCCTCCCTTTCTCGTGACACACAGACCTACAGGAAAAATTCCAACAGTCAAAAAAATTTAGGACTAATTCCTTTTGTTAGTTCCAGGGCTCAAATTTTATATTTTAATTCCAGAAGTTGAAGCAGAGGGATGAAGCACTAGATGTCAAAGACTGTTTGAAGTCATTAGAAATACTTGAATCTATTCAATTCTGGGCTGTCCCAAAGGTATACAAAGCCTTCAGAAAAAATATGACATCCAAAATTACTTGTTTTAAGAAAATTCTGATTTAGCAAACTACATTTCCTCTGTGGTGAAAATTATAGCTCCACCCTTTTGAGAGCTGGCAAGCAATGCTACAGCAATATACCCAGCTCACTTGCACTTCACCACCTTGAAGAAATTATGCAACAATATTGTCTAAAAACATAAAAGTAAAAAAAGGTTTTTTAGGACTAGGCCAGACACAAAGCCTTGGCAGCCAAAACCTCCGAAGCCTAAGCCACCCAATTCCAGTCTCATTATAGTCTCATTATGGCTGAAATGGAAAGGAAGAGCATCCCTTTCCAGTATGCAAAAGTGAATTCGCAACTTAGGCCTTTCTTTGGAGAGTCTTGAAACTACCTTTTTAAATTTAATACCATGGTGAAATTCAAATTTTTAGATAGGAGGAGAACCAACTGTGTGTTCATCATTCTTCATTTTTGTCCAGTGTCAGTTTGGGAAAGCTCTCCTCAATTATGTCAGGCTGCTAAGAGATACTGCCTTTACCCTTCTTAGCAACTAAGAAAAATAATTATTATGCAAATATCAGTTGACTTGGAGGGGAAACAACCTTGAACTAGTCTAAGGTTTCACTAATTTTTGCGATATTAATATAATTCTTCAAATATGGTGACTTGAGAATGTAAGGCAGCATCAGGCAAATAAAGGAAAAGTTTCCAGTTCTCAGGAGCTATATTATCACAGCAAAGTCACAGACCTGTAATGATGTTCCTGATGGGTTTTACAAGAGCATTGAAGGCAGAAACTTCAGGCTGCCTGTGTTCCCACATTGGCTGCCAAATAACAAGGCCACTGGCCAACCGAAATGTCAGATCAGACTCCTAGAAAGAGAAACAGAGACTGCATCACACCAGCTAACACAAAAGAATGCTGTTTCCAGTCTGTGAGGACTGTCATTTCTCCGATGCACAGATCTTACAAGGAATGAGTTATGCCATGTGCAGTTCTGGAGTCAGTATATGCTAACTTGGGGACCACTGACAACAGTCAGCAGACTTAATACATGTTGAGTGTGGATAATGAAAAAAGCACAGGAAAATATCAATACAAAATTACACAGGAAGCTTTTTCCAAATAACATTTCTATACTAGTTAATATACCCTGTTTTCCCCAGGACATTAAGCTGTAAAAGAAAAGGCCATTCCTGTCAGAAAGCATTTCTTTTAACCATATAAAGCCATCTCATGTTAAATATTCACTCTCAGCCTTAGGATTTACACACTTCAAGTTCTTCCCCAAAAGAATAAGAATACTAAATATTAAAACATTACTTAGAATTTGAGGAAACACGTAACAGATTACCATGAAGCAGTGGTATACATTACTACTACAATTAGCACTGTTAGTACCAGAGCTATGTCAATACAGAGACACTGATACTACTTACAGTGGTGCTATCATTGTTTTACATATGCAAGTAGCTGAAATCATGTAAATTAGTACACAAGTAAATCTTAGATCAAGGTGCAGGTATGCACTTATTTGACCTAAGGTGAGATCTATCTACATTAGGAGACACAGCCACAGCTATCCCCATAAGGCAAACAAATACGGTAACAGCAGTTTTGGCAGCATAATTACAGCTGCACCGCTGCCTCTTGTTGACATAGCTCCATATACCTCAGCAGTGGGAATCGATGATACAGACAGAGCTAAAGAAATGGTAGAAGCTGACTGCTTGCAGCTCTCCAGCCCTTCTCTTCTATATCCTCTGTTAATACTGTCTAGTCATAATAAATTCACAAGCCTTGCTTAAATTAAGTTCATTTTTAATAAGCATTTTTACTAAGGAGCACTCTCAAGGCTTTTGGAACTGGCAGCAGTAACATGTTGCATTTTCCTTTGCACTGCTAGCTTTTGGTGATGTGCCAATATCTGTGAAGTTACAGGATTACATACATCCTCCAAAGCCTCATTTAAAAACACATTGCTAAATACACAAATCCTTTCAGAAGTTGGGAATTCAACAGTTTAGGTCTATCTGTGCAAATGTATCATCTTCCTTGTGCATGTGCATTACTCTGGCTATCCAATCAGGTAGCATCCTTCCTCTTAGACTTATATCTTTGTGAAACATAGAAGGGACAAAGCTCACTTGGCTACATGCCTCATTTACCTATTTTGTTATGATGACAGAAAAATGCATGATTTCGTGAGTTTTTCATATTCATCACTACAGGACTTCAGAAATCTCAGAGATTTTCAAGATAAACATGAGATACTGTTATAAACCCCATCTTGTAAATGGGACACAACATCCCAGAAAGATTAATATAAAAATTGGAATTCTAACCTCTAATAGCCAGGGTCTACCTCTAGGTTAATTTAATTCATTCAAAGGGCAGCCCACATTTGTGTGTTTAGCGCTGGGAAAAATTCAGCATTTCTTCCTGTCCTGTCCCAGTAGCTTAGAGAGAAAATGTGGAATTAGTAAACAAGTATGAAAAATTTGGGCTGAATAAATTTAGCTATACTGTACAGGAACTCAGTAGCAGAAGTAGGGAAAGAATCTACCTCTCCAGTCTTGCTTTCACCTGCCTTAATCAAAAGGTCATGCCTTATTTCCTCTTCTTTCCTATCTTCTTCACAACTGTTGCAACATAGAAGGCAGGATTAGAATAGATAACAGCCCTGTCACTTCATGACTTCATAGACCTTTTCCAAGCACCTGCTCTTTCCTGAGGCCTAGCTGGAAACATAAAGGCTAAAAACTGCCGCATCCCCAGAGAGACAGGAGTCAGAACATGCAGAAAATATCTCCTCATCACTACTCTGCAAAGCTGATGCACTCAGCATAAAATCAGCAGAGGAACCCTGGCAGACAGGAAGCCTGCAGCCTGCTTCCGATTTCAAAACAAAGGAATGCTCCATTGCCTTTGCCACTGCCATGCTTATAGCACCACCACACATTCCTGGGAATTGCATCAAGATGATTAGTAATGACAATAGCAAGTCCCAGTGGCAGCCCCACAGCCGAATCCCTGAAAAACTAGCAAGGCCCTTCTGAGCAATGGCTGAGAATCACTGGTGCAAGCTAAAGCTCACAATCCTTTCTGCAGGTTTTAGTATCCCAGAGACTTCACAAGAGCCACAGATCTTTGACATTCCCAGAGGCAAAAGACAGCCCACTTCAGATTTATTTGCCTTTCGGCCTTCCTGATGCTGAGGTGATTGTTCATGTCACTTGAAGGATTTCTCCTCGATGGCAGTGGTATTCTGCCAGCTTGTTAAAAGATTTCCATGGTCCCCCAGTGTGTACTGTAGGCTGAATTAAATAACAATCACAAAGGCAGATTAATTCCTTTCCTGCTCAGAGCTATCTCCACACAAGCACCCGATCAGCGTTCTACTTACTTTAATCCTGTGGACAAGGGGAGCAAAGAGGAAGACGAATAGCTCCACAGTGGCCATGGAGTTTTGGAAGAACTTCCTTCTACTGTTCTCCTCTTCATCAGTTGTGCCATTGGGCTGGGGATGTCCTGGTGATCCTTGGTTTTCAGCCTGATGGATAAAGGCGCTACTGCTCCCTCCCCAACTGGAGCCTCTGTCCCCTCCAAATCGGTCATTGCTGCAATCCTGAGGAGCCTCCAGCAGCATCCAGTGAAGAGTGTGAAGAAGCTTTGTTTCAGCTACTCCAAGCTTATCCTGATGCCCTGTGTGAAAAAAATGCATCACTGTATCTCATAGGGTTTCCATTAATGGTACTGTTGAGACTTTTAGAGCTGCACAGGAAACTGGACATCTGACTTCCTGATAAGCATTTGAAAATTAAAATTCTACCATTAAAAGTATCAGCATTCTGTCTTAGTATGCTTGAAACCTCTTAAATCACAAGTCCCCATTTACTTCACAGCCTTTGTAGTCAGTCCCTGCAACGTCAGCTCCAGGGCATGGACAGCAGCATGGACAGAGTGGTCCCAAAAGAAGCCAACTGGACAGTCTTGTGTGTTTGACTTTGTTGAATTAGATAAAATGCAAATGAGCACTGTAAGGTGCTCAAGCTGTGTCTTGTTAATGCTCTCGACTCACATGCCTTAGGAAGCAAATCCCTGCTGAAATCACTGCTGAAATCAGTAAAAATTACTAAAAGTAAGTTCTATTTAAACCTGACTATTCTTATCATCTGATTGACTTATCTGCTGAGAATCACATGCATTGACCTGAATAAAAAGAAAAAGAAGAAAAAAGAACAGAAGATATTAAAAGTATCTTCTGCAATTGACAACAGGAATAAATACATATTCCATCAAGGAACCCATGCCTGCTGGGTGGTTGTGCTAAAATAAGTAAGATTACCTCTGGAAAATAACTAGCAAAATGTTATCGAACCACTCATCAGCTCATCAGACCCTTAGCTTCACTGGGGAAGCTCTCACAGGTTACTCAGCTATCAATAAGAAAGACAAGCCACAGAATGAACTAACTGGGATTCTAAGGATTTAGAATATGTTGGCACCCTGAGCATCAATCTGTCATATTTTAACTGATAACACCCTCACATGAGCACTAACCTAGTTTGTTCCGGTTAGAGAGCAGTGTCGCGGTGCAGTGCAGCACATGCGGGAGTGCAGCTTGGACAAGTTCCCAGCGAGAAATGCTCTGGATGGCTTCAGAGAGAGCTGGAGAAAGGCCATGCAGCTTGTTTTCTACTAAAACTCTTTCAAAAGACTAAAAGCAAGAACAATGAAAAAAAAGACACTGTGTATCTATTTTTGCATATTCCCTCCAGCACATAGAACATTCTCTTTTAAAAACCTGTAATCTTAAATTATATAACTAAAGTACATCTTATAATATTTCTCCTGAAAAACACAGACTGTAACTAAAGTTCATCAGACATAGGCACATACTTGACTAAGAAGTGAATGGGCCACACAATATACTTTCCATAATAGAGAGAATTAAAGAAAGTATAATCTGTATATTAGTAAATTCTGACATCAAGCCACAATTATTTTTATGCTGGGTATTAATCTGGCATGCAAGTAATCCTGTTGGAAGTCACAGGAGCTAAGGAAGCCTGTATCTGTGAAGCTGAGTGCTGGATATTCTTCTCAAACACACATGACTTTTCAGTTTAGTGTACCTTAAAAAGAGCAACCAATTAAATGTATATAGGCCTTAGGAATTGTTTTCACATCCTGTCACAAAAAAGTATCAGTGTACAAAATTTTTTTATCTAGCCATAATATAATGATTTTATGAACACTTAGAGAGTTGATGGCTGCAGCAAATTCATTATTTCTACCTCAAGCAACAAAAAAAAGACTATCTGCCTCTGCAATCCCTAAGGAAGCTCCTTACTGCTAGTTGCTCCAACCATTTCAAGAAGTTGTTGCTCTGATCAGATACAAAGATCTCATTATAGTCCACAAATGCAGCTATATTCCTTCACTGAGGTTTCTAAAGCGAAGATAATGACAGTGCATGTCCTTGCCATATACCAGATTAGCCTCATGGCTACCTATTTGCTCACAAGCTATTTCACCAATTTTGTCAAGCTCAGGGCAAACAAATAACTGCTGGTACTCATGACCTAATGAATGTTTCAAAGGCTCTCACTCCAGATTCATAAAGCTTATACTTCAACATATTATTTTTTTTCCTGTAAAATTGAGGGGGCAGTAATAAGAATAGACTTAATTACAAAGAAAAAGAGCAAAAAATTGTCACAACGTAGCTCTCCTGAGTGAACAGCCACTCCCAGGCATGGCATCCTAACCTGTGGTAACAGGTACTCTCATGCCTGCCTGCCCCAGCAGTTGGGCACATTTGTTCACTCAGGTTGTGGCCACATTCAGCTTCTTGGGCAGATGTGAGCTCCTCTACCAAGAGGCTGGGTATCCTGGTGCCACACCTTTGTGGTCTTACAGCATGCCCATACTAGCTCTGTTTCAGCCAGCACAGAGGCAGAGGGACACATATCTCTCCATTACAGAGGACTAAGCCTGTATGAACACTAATTGCACCCTAAGAAATACTGACAGCATCAGGGTTGTCAACAAATTTAAGTGTGGAGAAAGTCACACTGTCCACCTAGTAAAAACACCAGGTTCCTGTCAGAAAACAATAGACTTTCCTTATGGACCAATGACTGAAACTGGAGGGCATTTGTTGTAATATGCAAACAAAACCACTGGTTTCCTGAAGATTAATCAATCCGTGAACTAGCATGGGTCACATTGTTGGCAATGTGTATTTCTTAGCACCAGGATTGATAACTTGTCTACTGAGAAAAATTGCCTCAAATCACTCTCAGAGTGATCTGGTGGGGGCCACAGTGTCTGCAAAGGGAAACTGTCTCCTGCCCTTCATTCCTATTAGTTCAGAAATGGAGGCAATATGAAGGGACAGCTGATGTTGGAAAGCCTGGGCAGGCCAGGCAGTGAAGTACTCATCATAAGGCCGGAGTATTCCATTCCAGTCAGGAACTATGACGCCATTGAACCACAGCAGCAGTCCAAGAGCATGTTAGTACAAAAACAACAAAGGTCTAGAACAACTATCCCAGACAAGGTTACCTCACAAAAGGGGGGAACAAAACAGCAAAACAAGACAAGAGGTTCAAGGTTAACATATGGCTAGAAACAATGCAAAGTTTCAAAGAGCTAGTGAAAAACATGAGATTTTACTTGTTTTTATCAAAAGGGGACAGGGTCACTGCTTATTCACCACTACTCACACTCCACACTAGCGCATCAGCTCTAGGGCTCACTGAATCCTTCATTCAGCCAAGTCAAGCCTCAACACAAGCCAAAAGGAAGGTCAGCATAGAGCTAAGTAGTTCCTACCAGGTAAGTCAGCCAAATTAGCTTACCTAAAGGCCTGCCAAGCACCACTGCTGACCTAGGCTTACTGAAAGAAATAATCTCACCTCCAGTACAAAAGCCAGACCACAAGCTCACACTTCAGTACAGTGACAATGCTATTCAGTGTGCAAGGCAAGAGTAGGGAAACAATCATTGTGGGCAGCAACACTATTTCTGAAGTGTGACAGAAGACACATTGTTTCTCCCTGGCTTTCCATTCAAGGTCTCATTCCTGGATGCTTCAATTGCATCAGGGAGAAACTGCCTTCTGGAAGCTACGGTCCACATTCTGCACGCTTCAGAAACTCAAGAGGAAGCCAAGGAGTTTGCAACTGTATTTTTAAATTAGCCTTGCATTTACCACATTTTGGGCTTCTGAGCACATGTGAAGCTTTCCCCTACATGGTTAGCCACCAGACTTTTCTGTTCTTTCCTGGCCTGAGCATAAAGCCTTATGTATTTCTGTACCATACTGAAAGATAAGCTTCCAGAACAGCTCAGGTATCTGAGACAGAACTACTGTATTGTGGTAAAATGGCTTTAGG
Source organism: Myrmophylax atrothorax (assembly GCA_026770055.1). Classification (NCBI taxonomy): domain Eukaryota; kingdom Metazoa; phylum Chordata; class Aves; order Passeriformes; family Thamnophilidae; genus Myrmophylax; species Myrmophylax atrothorax. The sequence continues at coordinate 4,120,043 of JAOXXN010000102.1, forward strand.
TCGTGGTGGCCAAAAAGAAGGGGACACAGCTCGCAGGTGTCACACACAAGATATTTTATTAAATCACTCCATGAAGAAAGAAAAATAATAGAAAAAGGCAAGCAAGAAAGAAAAAGAAAGATACCCTCTAACTACAAGTTACACAATATATATTGTAAAATCCCACTCATAACCAAGTTCTATAGGTTGTATCACTGTGTCTATAAACCTTATTACAGCTTCTAATTGGGTGTCACTTTTTGCCCAGATGTTCTTTGTTGTGTGAAAAATTTATCTCCAACATTCTTCTTCTCATGCCTGCTTCTCTCAAAACCTTCTTATCTCATTTTGGTTTTGCTAGCCTGCTGGTTTTTCTCACAGGACTAACTAAGTTTCAGTGTTCTCATCTCTACCAAAAAGTACTGGTTACTAGGCCTAAGACACTGCCTGCAGCTCCAAAGGCCTTTCTCAACTCAAAAACCCTTTTTTATCCTCACACTGTATGTTGCCACAAAAATGCAAACACAAAAGCTGCTGTATGGAAACCACTCAGTGTCCCTGTCTGCTACAGGCAGTGCCTGGTACAATAACTGCTACTGTGTATGTACTGCCAGCACAGGAACTAGCTGGCATCAATTCCTGTACTGATAACTGTCACAAGCAGATGAACAAGAACATACAGTTCTTTGGACAAGTGTTCCTGTGGAATTTGCCTGGAGTTCTCCATAAAGGTCCATCCAGCTCACACCAGCTTCTGTCTAAACCAGACACTCAAGATGCAAGGCCTTGGGTTAGCATATGCTCCTGTAGAGCCTCCCTTTTGGACTCTTGTGGTCCTATTCTAACTCTCAGGACCTGCTACAGACATTGAGACAGAAGACCCCACATGAATTAAGCAACTGCTACTACAGCTGGGAGGACTTACATGCTTCAATGAGAAGGCTGAATGAGAATGTCTGAATAAGCTCCCTGTAAGTCAGTCAGAAAGATACTAGCATGCTATGGGTATGTCTGCAGCTGCAGCCTCAGGGCTCAGGGCTGCAGCTTGGCTGAGAAAACAGTTACCCACTTACAGGAGGCTTGTCCATGCCTTAGACACTCCACACACCAAAGGCAGATAAAGAATATGTGCTAAGGTAGTAGAGAGAGAAGTCAGTGTTATACCTTGCCTGGAGAAAGGGCAGTCCCTTTCAGCAATGCTCTGTGTGTGTTTTCAGCTCCCTCAGGGCCACTTACACAGGCATTTTCTCTTTTTGCCTGGTGGTGACATCTGTTTTGCAGGGAGTGGCAGTCAGCCTTGTCTGGCTGCCCTCCCACTTCTGCTGTTCTCCTTTTACATTTTTCTCCACCAAGAACCAAAGGGGCTCTCAATTACCTTGTGACCAGGGTCAGCCTTTGCTGCTGGAATGGGAACACGTAGCTGCCTGAAGATGCCTAGATGAGCAGTATAGGACAGAGCTGATTCTGGCTGGGTTTTGCCATGGTTTCCTAAACAGCTCTGCCTGAGTCACATGAACTTCTCTGGGTCTAAGCCCAAGGAAGCTGTACCTACAGTGAATTGCATAAGGCAGCAAGGGCTCAGCCAGGCCCCCAGTCCCCACCAGACAGACAGGACCTTAGAAAGCTCAACATCCCCTATTCCATCCTCTCAGGAGTGTCAGAGGAGTTGCAGGTCTGGTCTCCTCTAGGGGAGTAGTCCTATAGGATTGCATGTGAAGAAAAAAAACAACTAAAGAGCAGGGCCCAGTGCTTTGCCTTGTACAGAAGGTCCCTGGCAGAGACACAAAGAAATGATTAGTGCTTTTTGAGCTGGACTTGTGTCCTTGGATGGGACCTTACTGCCCTGTTCTTCCAAAGCTCAAGTTGCATCATGATGGAAAGCTGAGACCATTGCTAAAGTCACTTCTGCCTGACTCAAAAGAGCTTGAAATGCAGCCAGACAGTACTGTCGGCTTGGGGCAGGTCTGCTGTGCAAGAAAGACTTCCTAGAAAGATCTAAAACATTAATCTAGGAATTCATAGCACAAGGGATTGTAAGCCTCCATTTTTTACTAAACACAGCCATAGTATAAACATTAGCAAGTAATAAAACACAGATGCCAAGCACTATATTTACAGAAAATTGTTGTATTTAAAAACTCAGTTTTCTGCAACCAGGTCTGTTGGTTGGATAAAATAGAGGTGGCCTCCTCCTGAACTTTCCATATCTATACTTCAGTTATTCATAACAATAAAATGCATTTTCAAAAGCAAGTTTAAAAAAAAAAAAAACAGAAAAGAGGTAAACTTTGAATTTGCAGGATCCTCCAGGAAATATTTGAGTTTTCCATGCCCACTGCCATCCAGGGTAAAAGAATTTACACATATCCTTCAGTTTCTTACCATCACCCCAAAAATGCATTAGCTTTGTGCAGCACTCACATGCATTCCTGTGAGGTCATTTACAGCTCTGACTCATGCACATTGGGAATGACATTGTGTCAGGACGGAACAATTTCAGAATGGGGAAAAGGAAGAACATTAAATCATTACTGAGGCACTAAAGCATATGGGGGGAGGTATTTATCTTCAGCTTAAAGGCTATTATTCATAGACCAATTGAACTCAGTGTGATTGTTCAGGTAAGGAAAACACGACTATGAAAGAGCCAGGGTTTTCCTCAAGTATTATGGTACAAAGCAAAGCTCAAAGAAGCAATGCAGTCTGCTCCTGCACACCAGATGCTGTACTCACTGAATCGAAGTCTCCAGCATCTGTTTCTTCAATGCACAATATGCAGCAAATTCTACTGCAGCAAGTTCAGAGCCAAGAATAATAATAGAATACTGCACAATGTTGGGTCATTTGCATTGCCAGACAGTTAACAGCCTATAGACATGCTTACAACAATTCTGGCTAGATAATTTTAAGTGGACAGATCATATAACAGGTGCACAGTATTTTTAGGCATGTTAGTCAATACAGGGGTGTTAGTCAGCTGGATGTTGCAGAAGATAAGTCAAGTACCTGTCAAGTTCCAGAAACCCTGTCTCACTCATGCACTCAGAACTCTGCTGCTCCACTGGATAATACAGAATATGTTGATGTGGGCAGACATTCCTGTGCATCAGCAGGGATAGGAAACAGATGAACAAAAAAGGTGGCAGATGCAGCATCTCAAGCTGTATCCCATCAGTTGCTCAAAACTAAGCCCCACCTTTAAAACCTTTCTACTATAATTTAATGATTATTTTAAAAACTGGAGAAGAATCAAGTTCTTAATTAAGGGGTGGAAATTAATTGGACTTTTTAAGAGTTCCCTTTCCCTTGGCTGAATCATGTGATTTATGTTGTCTTGCAGTTTAGGGGTTTTTTTGGTGGTTTTTTTTTTACACTTTGTAAATCCTGGTATGTGCTAATAGAAGAAAGGTGCTTTAGAAACATCTGGAGGACACAGAGGAAGACCTAATGCCAACAGCACAGCTGGAAGCACAGGGAAGTCACAGACAGATAAATACATCATGGAGAAGGCACAGAGAAAGAAATGTTCCTCTATCCAACAGTAACAGGTGTTGGCTCACAGGTGAGGCCACAGCCTCAGAGGACTCACAGGTGAGGCCACAGCCTCAGAGGAGAGGTGCTCCAAGGCATGGCTCCTGCACACTGCCAGGGACACTAGGCAACAAGCTCCATTTTCCAGCCTCTCAAAAACCAGGAACAGTCAATGGCATTAACTAGTGATGATGCTTTTTGCTCCATGTGTTAGAATAGCAATACATTTTACTCACTAACACACTAAGTCCTCTATCACTGGTATCTAGCAAAAACCCTGAAAAATTGATGGGTTTCGTAGAAGAAAATGAGTCAGCAACAGCTAAGGCTTCTCCAGCTTAATATCTTATGAGAAGGAAGTCAGAAAATTGCTGCAGAGAGACCAAAGTACTTTAAACTGTTAAGATACATGTCCGGACCAAATTTTTCCGCTCTGTCAAGTTCAGCTGCAACTGCTTAATATACTTAAACTTATCCAAAGACCAGAAACCATTCAAGGAATTCTGAAATTCTCTAGATACCCAGCTTACTTGAACTTGCTGCATGCCTTCCCTTTCTCCTCCATTTAGGCAGCAACTTGAGGTTTTACTTGATACAGTTAGAAATAGGAGTTATTCGTATCTGCATAATAACCTCTCCTTAATTATGCTGCTCCCTCTAATTTCCAGTAAAGGAGGTGTTTCCCATCTTGCACAATGGTAAAAATGTTGTTCAAAGCCTTTCAGTGAAGTTTAGATTTTCAGTATTTTCAGTCTGACAAAACTCCTGTAATCACAAACCAAAATGGCATCAATCTCACATGAAAGCACACACTCACAGGATGAACTGCAAGTTTAGACCTGGATTGTCATAGCTCAGTCTGCCTATACCATTGTTTACTTCCTTTAATTACTAATGAGTTCTATTACTACTATTTAAATCAATTCTTTTTGTTGTGCCTAGAGATGGACATGATATCAAAATTCTCTAGATGGGAAAAAATTCAAATCCTTCATGTTATAAAAGCAGAAAATTAAGCTGAATGGACTAAATCCACTTCTGGCATAAGATGAGAAGCTTGTTGATCAGCCACCATGGTCAGATCAAGTTACATGAAAAGTTAGTTACTAAAAAGAATTGAAAAAGAGAAACATGTACATACCACACAGGAAGCTTCATATTGTTTCCCCAGTTTAGGTCTTAAAAATGCACTGAAGGAAGGGAGAAAAAGCATTAGAGACCCAATACATCTTATGTGGATTTTGTTCAGTTATTTCTAGGATTTTTCTCATGTCAAAAAGTTGACAAAATGCTGAGAAACTAACTGTAGAGGAAGACATAAGGCCCAAACTATGTTCAGATACCTGTTCATGACACCTGACAAAAGGCTGTTACCTTTTCTAGAAGACAAAGTACCCATACTAGCATGTCAAGGGGTTGTTAATTCAACCACCAGTAGAACTCCTGTTCCCTAGGGATAAAATCTTCCATCAGACAATTTTCAGCCATTTTATCTCAGTGAAAGATTTTCAATATGTTCTGTTTAAAAGGTGTTATATATTACTGAGCTTTGCCTTTCCTCTGTTTTAAGCCAGAGATTCATTTTCCAGCTCTGTGCTAATTCTTTTTCTCTACAGCTGCTGATGTAAAGGGCTGTGATGAAATGCAGGACTATACCTTGTAGGCAGAGAACACCCACTCTCTGCTGTCATTCTCCAGAATGGGATCAGAGTTAAATATTAAAAAAATTAATCAGGTCACCCTATTTTAATTTTTTGGAGGACACTAACTGTAGCATAAAGAGATTTTGTGACAGAAGCTTTAAATTAGAGCCACAACCTTCAAACCTTCCAACTTGCCACATTGCTCCAATAATGTTTTCAGTTTAGAATTCTGTTAAGACAGGAGACAGACAGGATTCACAAGGAACATAAAGCCCAGCCGTACATTCAGCCTCACACATCATTACTCTCCAGCCCAATGAAATAAGGTGGGACTTTGACATATCTGTTTACATGCTGACCTCTCAAAGCATAGATTACACTCCCAGGACAGCTGCAAATACAGATACAAGCAAAGCTGCAGGTCTGGTGCAGCACTGATGAGTGCTGCTTCTGGTACCAGAGCTCCACAAGTTCTCTTAAAAGGCAAAAGGAGGAGAGGTGGGTTGGATGGGATGAGGGAGGGGAGGGACAGGGAGGAAGGGGAAAGTGCATAGAGACACATAGACATGGATGCTTTAAAGTCAAAGCAAGAAGCTGGCTGGGACAGCCACTAGGTTAAGCTGCCTCCAAATCTTCCCTAGTCCTCTCAAATTTCTCCGTATTGAGTGCAAAGAAAACAGCTTGTTTCATGCCTTCATGTTGCAGCTGCAATAACCGCTTCCTCTCTGTCTCTGGGCAGCAGCCGGCCTGCACCTCCCTCCCCACTTCCACTGCCCTGTTGCAGCTGTATCCCAAGTACCCAGGGCTTGCTTCTCTCACCTGGTTTGTCTCCATAGGAAGGTCTGGATGGGCAAAGGGATGCCACGGCCACTCTCCTGCTCCTGGCCCCCTGAGCTTTTCCTTTTCACCATGATGCTGATGACAGCTGCTGCAGTTAGCCAGTCTCAGCAGACACACCAGTCGGGATCTTTCATGGCTGCCTCTCCTCTCCCCGCAACTCTTTACCCTCTTCCCTTCATCCCCTGCAGTCCACCCGCTCCCTTCAGCTCTGCGGGTGCAAAATGGCTGCAGAAGGCAGGGAGGAAATTAGGGGAACGAAGATGTCCGCGTCCCTCGGCTTCCTCCCTGCCTTCAGCACCTCCCTTTGTGGACAGCTCCCCGCGCCCGGAGCCCTGAGCCGGCGGGCGGTGACGGATGAGGTAAGGCGGCGGGCGGTGCGGGGGCGGCGGAGGCACCGCCCCGCCAAACTTCCCGCACTGCGCCGGGAACAGCGAGCCCGGCAGCAACAGGCCTCCTGCAGCCTCTTCCCCGTCGCCACCGCCGCGATGCTGGGACGCTCCGCCAGCCCGCAGCTAGATGGATGCGCAGAGCATCCCAGAGCTGGCAGAGCAGCGCTTGCCGTCCTTTCTTCCTTTCCTTCCTCCCCCAAGTTCCGCTCATTGGTCAAGTTCCGCTCCTTGGATCCACAAAGGTCCTCGAAAGGTCCGATGCAGCCAGTTAATAAACGAGGAGACACCCGTTTACCTCAAAAGCTGGGAAAGAAGGAAAGTAAGTCATAAACCTTCCCCGAAACCGAAGCAGGGGAACTGAAGGAGCAGCGGAAGTTTGGGGTAGTTATTCCATAGCTTTTTCATACACAGAAGAGCCGAGACAGAGGTGGAGAGGATGGGGAGTGCCAAAGCAGATTTTCTTGTGTCTCCAATTAAACACCAGACTGATTTGACTAATACAAGGATATATTTGAATGCTGAAGTGCTGAACCCGTTGGCTTTGTTTATCTTGTTTGGTTGGGTTCTTTACTAGCAGTAACTTATACTGCTGGGGCACGGAAGTAAGACTTTTTGTTCACAGGATTAGCTTGCTCAGACAGGAAAGCTTTTAACTACCATTTTCTTTTCTTCAATTGAGATCAGATAGGAACTAAATAATCCTGGTTTCTAAAATCTTATGAGAACTAACTACAGAGAGAAGATGGATAAAAAAATCACTTCTAAATGCAAGGTATGTATTAAAGAAGACTCCCTACTCCACATCCCCTCAGTATATCCAACCTTTTATAAAAAGTCTTGTTTGGAGCGCAAATTTAAGATCCAATTCCTTCCAGAATGCCTCTTGAAATCAAAAGGGAAACACAACAGAGAAGGAATGATAAACTTATTTTTAAATAAATGGAGTTTTCCCCAGTCCTCTAATGTGCTATGAAATTATTGAATAAAGCATAACCTCAGTTATGCAGCAACAAATCTGATGTCTAATTTTATTTGGAGTTTTAGTAATTATCAACCAGGAGAATCCCTCTTTTTCCAAAAAAGTATGAGGACTAAGGAAAATTTTAATGCTCTTTGCAATTAAAGAAAATAAATTAAGTGAACTGAGCTCTTAAGGCCTCTGAAAGTGCAAGGTTAGTGTCTTCCTGATAGATAATCACAACAGGAGTAACTAGAAGTCACAGCTTCTGCACAGATGGAAGGGTTGCTACTACTCAGACAGAGAGGAGGCTGCAGGCTAGGGATGGTTTATGTGAATATTAAGTGTTGTATAGTCTTACCTTCAAAATCAGTGCCATTTTAGTCAGGGATAATATTTAACTACCTTAAGACACTTGCACTATCTCAATACTGGTAAGCACATTTCAGAGCTGTTTGGTTTGGATTTTGTTTGGTTTGTTTGTTGGTTTTTGGTTTGGTTTTTTTTAATGGGTATCTCTCCTTTATTCCTGCATTCAAGAAGCAGTCACAATAGTTTCAGGTTTGTCTCTCTAAGCCTAAGCTTATTATTCCCATGCTCTGCTACACAGCATGGAACTCAAGAGGAAAAGAGAGCACTGCAGCTTGCTCTAGAGTACAGCTGAAATCTCCTATGAACTCTCCTGATTGACAGGAACTCCAGAGGCACTTGGTGTGATCGGTCAAGGGCAGCTGATTAGGGGTAATCAGACAGGGATGAAAGTGTGAAAACAAGGCTCCGCAAACCAAAGCAAACGCTCCGCAAAAGCAAAGCAAACGCTCCGCAAAAGCAAAGCGAAAGCAAAGCGAAAGCAAAGCGAAAGCAAAGCGAAAGCAAAGCGAAAGCAAAGCGAAAGCAAAGCG
>JAOXXN010000102.1:4134139-4152641 GCA_026770055.1 Myrmophylax atrothorax
AACTACCAGGTTTGCTGCTGTTGCTGCATTAATTTAAGCAGGTGTGGACTGTCGTTTAGCTGGATCAGATTCCATGACAGTCAGATCCTTGGGCCACACACATTTAGTTGGAACCAGTAGAATGGCACAGCACTTATGAATCTGAGAATCCAATTTCAAAACAGAGAAGAAACACAGACCCATCACCACAAATAAATTCATAATGTTTGATCAGCAAATCATATTTACAGATCCATTTAAGTGCAATTAAATACATAATAGGCACAGGTTATGCTTCAGCTAAATAAGACAGGATAAGAGGGAACAAAATCCAAGAGATGGCCTCTGAACAAGACTGGGGAAAAAGAAAAGTAATCCATCTTTCACTGTCAGGGTATCACATCATCCCTTGGCTCAGTTCTTTTTAAGCTCTGAGATGTGACTGCTTATATAGCAGCTGCAAAACTTTTGCTTCCTTTGGGTGAAAAAAGGCCACAAGCCTCAAACCTCATCCCACCCAAAACCATTTTTCATCTTCTTTCTGGAGAAGAAAGTGTAGATCTTTTGTTCCACCAAGTTACCAAACATGTCTTCCTCTCTGTTGCTCAGAGAGAGTTGAGCACTGCCTCCAGCACATGCTGCTTCTAGAACAGCGCTCCCACAAGCCAGGTTTGGGACTGCCTCCACCAGGGCCACACTGTCTTTTAGTCCCAGCAACTGGGACTTCTGCATGGCCACATACCTCCAGGTAGAAGGCCTTCTGCCTGCCCCTCTGATCTGATCCATGTCTCTGTTCCTGTACAATGCAAGGAATATCCCATGAACTGTGACAGACACAAGATGGACTGATGCTCTGTACATCTAGCAAATATTGTATCAGGAGTCTTGGGCCTCCCTCACTTTCAATAACAAGTAGTTAATCAAGATTTTATTCAAAAATTGTACTCACCTCAATGCTCCAGCATCACAATCTACTAGCAAATGATAAAAAATACATAACCTACCACATACTGCTAATAAGATACAACAATCACAGAAACATCACCTTTTCTTTGCTTTGAAAGGGAGAAACAGGTTCTTATCAGCTGTCCCCACCCATTGTTCCAGCTGTGAATGCTTAAATCATTTAAATTTACCCTTGTGTTCTCAACCTCTTAATCCTTTTCCTTTTAGCAGATGATACATTAGTTCTGCCTTGTATGTAAGCACCCTTAGGAGGGTGTTTCTAATGCATAATAAACAGCACTTAATTATCCCTCCAGGTAGTTTGGCAGCATTTACTTAGGGATATTGCAACATTGTGTGTGCAGTCCAGCTTCTTCAGGGACTGGGATACTTAAGGCAGTCTTCTCAGCAGGATCTCCCTCCTACACCATGGCCCGGTGTTGAGCAGGCAACTGGCACATACAGGTGTCTGGGCCAGCACACAAATGTTCTCTGGAGTGTTTGGTGCCCAGAGAAACAACAGTACTCTCAGTATTATGCTATATATAGGAGTGCTCTCTGTAGTATGTTGCATAGAGCAGTGCTCTCAGCAGTATTATAGCATTACTCTCAGTATGTTGTATGTAGCAACATTATCAGTAGTACTATAGCAGTTTTCTCAGTCATGTTATATGTCACAGTACCCTCAACAGTAGGTTGTAGATGGCAGTACTCTCAGAGAAGCATGTTGCCCAGAGAATTTGTGGATGACCCACTCCTGGGAAGTGTTCAAGGCCAAACTGGATGGGGCTTGGAGTAACCTGGTGTAGAGGAAGGTGTCCCTGTTCATGGCAGGGGATGGAATGAGATGAGCTTTAGGGTTCCTCCCAAATTATTCCAGAATTTCTCTGTTCCAGCCACAGCTCAGAGCTGCACTCTCCCCAACCTGAGCTCAGCAGAGGTTGAGCAACCACCAGGGATCTAGACAACAATCCTCACCAAGCATCCCTCAAACTCCATGCTGTTTCCCTGTTAGTTTTCAGGACAGTCCCAAGAGCTCATTTACCCCCACAACTCCCTTTACCTCCAGTCCTCACACCTCCATCATCCTTATCCAGCAGGAATCTGACCCCAACCACACCCACCTGCCTGTGTGGCTCCTATCAGGGGAGGGAGGGAGGAGAGGCACTGCCCCATGATATTTATAGCCTGGGACTGCCATTTCCCTGGCTTGCTGTGGGGTTGGTGTGTGTGTGTAGCACATGCCCCTCAGTGCTGAAGGCCCCTCTGGGATGGGGATGCACCATGGGGCTGGTGTGTGTTGTGTGTGCGACACACAGTTGGGCACTGAGGGCCCCTCAGGGATGGGGCCAGTGTGTGTGGCCCTCAGAGCTCAGGGCACACCTTGCCTAGGGAGTGGGAGCTGCTTCTTCATGTGCCCTCTGTGCCTGGAGAGCTCCACTACTCAGTGCAGGGTGATGCCACACCTCACCCCCAGGCCAGGACCCCAGGGCGAGGGACATGTATTCACTGAATCAATCTGGTTGAAAAAAGACCCCTGAGATCATTGAGTCCAACCCATGACCCCACATCACCAAGTCAACCATACCATGCCAGTAAGTGCCATGTCCGATCTTTCCTTAAACACCTCCAGGGAGTTACTGCACCACCTACCTGGGCAGCCCATTCCAATATCTAATTACCCTTTCTGTGAAGAAATTGGCACACAGCAGGGAGATACTGCCTCACAGAAGAGGATGCCAAGCATAAAAACTGATTCTTCTGGCTAAAAGTAACAGGGATTAGCTGAGAAATATGATGGGATTTGTGATGCCTGCTCCTGGCCAGACTGACTCTGCAGTACTGGGAGGTGCACAGTACCCCTCCCCAGTGCAAGGGGTTGGATGCAGGAGGAGCTGTATCACAGAGCAAACTGACACAAGCAATTAGATGACAAGCGATTTTATTTTGCAAAACAATCACTATACAGCAACAAATACAATTGCAAATTGGATTGAAAAACATGAACTACCTACCACCAGCCATTCAATAAATGCCTCTTTTATGGTAACAGGCTCTAGAATTATCAGAAAAAACACAGGTTTGTAACAGCAGACCATATTCCTTGACATCCCAGCAAACGCTATGTTTATTTGTTGGCTTTTTCTCTTTGCTAAAGTTGAAGCCGCTTTTATACGCTAGACTTTTCCAAGTGTGAAACTAATTTACCTTCCTGCAGTGGGAATTGCTAGAGTTGCAGAGGGAGTTGTTTTAGCAATCTGATTAGTGAGTGAACTCGACAGACATCTAGGCTAAAAACCTACCTGTGTCAATTTTCATAGCAAATGTGATCTACTCTTCAAGGCATTTGTCTTTGAAGGGGCATGTGTACTTGGATTTCAAACAGTATTTGATCCAACATGGAAAAAAACTGCTCATGTGTGGTAGTAAACACAGGCTGCCTTTTGACTCCCTTAGCATCATATATTAAGGCAAACTTAGATATGTGAGCAGTCATGATGAGGTTACTACTGTACTTTAGCAGAGTGCTGAATGGATAATTCCATTTACTTCTGTAAAGTGAAAAGATACATTGCCCTGGTGGGCTCACAATTTCCCTCAACAGAATTAGATTTTCCTTTACTGTTGCTGGACCGAGGTTTGCTCAACTTTTATTTCTTTCAGCTTGTGGTTACATAGAAACAGAACCCTGCGGATGACGCAGAAGCACTTTGTCTCTACAGCTTGATGGATTACTAAATTTAGGGTGCTCCCCTAGCTAATAAAACAAGGTTTCACCATTCCTTTTGTCTGGATTATTTCTGCTTTGTTACTGAGTTGGGTCTTAGACACCCAACAAACCTGCTGGCTCAACGTGCCTGTGGAAAAGAAACACAACAGATGCAGTTTCCAGGAAGCTGGCTCTATTTTCTTTAGTGGGGATTACATTATTTACAAACTGTTGTTTTTAAAATGAACACTCTTCTTGAGGAAGTTAAGATTAATAAGAGCTTTTTCAGTGAACATCTAGAGTCATGTAACATAACTTGGTTTTTTATTATTTAACAGCACAAAACGCTTGATTTCATCTAACTCCACAGCGTTCTAGGATTCTTTCTATGGAAGGATGATGATGATTACAAAGGTCTTTGCTTGAATCAAGACAAGAAGGCTCATTGTAATGCATGAAATAGATGACTTGGTGTGTTACACCACTCTAACTTTGGATTCATAGGTGGATTAACTAAGCTTAATTTTCTAGAGTATGTTGATTTTAAAAGTAAAATAAAAAAAGTTGAGTCTCAGGTTATCACTGTTCTCATGAGCTGGTGCTCAGCTTCAGAGAGCAGAAGGTTGAATAGTACCATAGTTTCTCTCCCACCCTGGCAAAAGACACAGAAAAAAACCCACTGCAAGGCTAATTCATATCAATTGATAGTATTATGAGAGCAAGGTGACATAAATACTGTTGGTTTTCCTTTCTGTTATTTTCTGAAAAGACGGGAAGAGGCTTTTAATGCACCTCACTTGTGTGAATTCTTATGATTACTCTATGCAAAAGTGTAACAATTACAAGGCAGAAATCAGAATCCTCCAGGCGCACTTTGCATGGTTCTAAACTCGCCATCCTTTGTATGAAACAACTGACTTAAAAACAGTATTAGGTATACCTTATAGTGTGAAAAAGCTTTTTGTAGAGCTGAAATGTCATGTGTGGGGCTGTCAGAAGTTCATATTAAGTAACTTTGAGAGATGTAACCATTCTGTTCTGTTTGTACTGCAGTGGCAGCTTAGCAAAAATCCCCCTTTGGTCCACTGAATATTTATTATCCAATAACTGTGTGTTACCACCTGAATTTAATGATGGGGAATCCTGTGCTATTCATTATTAGAATCCTTTTCCACAGACATAAAAATCTTCCCTATGAGTCTTTTCAGACCAAAGCCCACACATACACACACGCATACAAATTAAGAAGGAAAAAGAAGAGATCAAAAGCTTCCAACACACAACATCAACCTAATACATGTATCAAGTATAGCTCAACTGACAGTGCAAAGTTCAGTTAAGAGGCTTCAAAAGGAAAAGATCAAACAATCTGCGAGAGTGTAAACTGATAATTTCATAATATCTACTGTACACAGAGCATCAGCAGGTGATTATCTGCTGATGAGGATCACCTCCCTGTCACCTTCAGTGTTCCCTTAGAGCTGGAGTTCTCCCAGGTAACTCCACTGGATAGGTTGGTTACATATCTCTGCCTTTTGTCCTTTATGCACACTTTTTCTTATACATTTTTATAGCCAATAGAATCCCACTTTGCTCAGACTTCAAGATGCCCTATTTATTGATGATTCACAATCGTAACCCAGTCTAGGGAGCTCATTTTTATTTATTCAAAAACAGTAATTTACAGGCATCTCTGCTATGTTTATCACTGTTGTCTGAGTGCCTGAGGGTACACGTGGGACATCACTAAAGGAATGGAAAGAACATCGTAATATTTTTTATCCTGTGTTTCAATTTAGCAAGAGGAAAAAAATTCTAATGTTCACCGTTACTATGGGAGTATAAAAAAAAAGAAAAAAAAAAGAAAGAAAAAAAAAACCTTGAACCAAACTATTGTGGTTTTTTTAAAAAACCGGAGTCCAAACTCAGCCATCTTTGGAGACCCTTTTACAAATGTCTGGACCCAAAAATCATTCCTTTGAGAAGAAAGGGAAGGAAAGGGAGAGAGAAGGATTCCTTTTTTTAGCATCACAGAAGAGACTTGCATCTGGCACTAAAACAGGGTCACGGCTTTTAGTTGTTACAGAAAGCAACTTCATGCTAAAACTTTCATCTTTTTTAAATGTATTCTTATGAATAGGGAAAAAAACCCTACTAACATCTACTTTTACATACCTAAAATTGCAACACCAAAGGGTGCAAGAGACACAGATACTGTGAATAAAGAAGTAGAATATTCAAGTATATGAGGAGGGTGTTATCACAAATGGCCACAGAGAAATATATATATATATCTATAATACTGTATCAAACAGACAGAAACGATGTGAAACCAGTGGTGTGTACACAAATCTAGCCGCTTAACCAACTTTTCTAATCAGACACAAGTCTGTTGGGGTAGAAGTGCTTGCTTTCAGCAGCTTTTTTATGTCAATTCCCCAAGCACAAATCAAATCTTTTCAGCTACTATTTTTAATTATTAGTTAAATAATTTATTGGCTTTTCAGCTATACACTGGCATAATCAACCAGGTCCAAAAAACCAGTTAATAACTTAATTCAACTTTTGTTCTAGTCATTTATACAAAATAACACTTTTTTTTTAAAATTAAACTTGAATTTCTCTATATGCCCTTCCTTCTGGTAAGCAGACTGTTAATTTGACCAGTAGTAACTTAAAATGGGCAACTTTCATTTTTTATTTCCCCATCTATCAACAGAACTGTGAAATGAGCAACTTGGGATATCAACAAGGCTCTTCAGATAGAGGTGGATGGCCTTCAGGCACATGAAAGGTAAAAATGCATTTTATCATAGTACAGTACTCCATGCAAGACAGAGCAGAGCAACAATAACTGTCCAATGCAACATACTGCTGTTGTATACCCATATAAAGCCAGTGTCTTCCTTTTTTAAATGGAGGTTGGGCCAATTTCTGCACCTATGTAAATATTTTTTTCTGTTTTTTTTTTTTAACTGTATGGTAACTACATGTCTTGGGATGTGACTTAGCTTTAGACATGGTAAAGAATGAACATAACACCTGCTCTGAGCCCATTCCTGCCAAGAGCTCATGCCTAAATATTATTACTTCATACACTGCAAAACGAGCAAATTCATAAGCCCTGCTTGGCAAGGGCTGCCGTGACATCTTCAGCGAGGGTAGCAAGCTGGGGTGACTCAAGCAGGTTGATGCTTCCAGAGGATGAGACGTTGCTGAGTCTGCGTGGAGAAGCCACGCTGGATCTGCCTGGTGACTGTGTGATAATCTCAGCCCCGTGGTCAACACGGGCTTTAGCGTGCTCTCTGAAGTTTAGCTTCTGGCTGTCAATCTGCTCCAGGAAAGGAAAGAATTTCACATATTATATATTCACCAAATTATTTTGTTATAGATTATCACTTGGGCATAATTTTATTTCTAAAACCTCTTAGAAGGATTGAAGCTTCCTGACTCCTTAGAATAATTGAAACTCATAATTTTTTCACCTTGTTTAATAGATACTGACTTACCATGTCACACTCTCTAACCATTTCTGTCTCTGATGGACACTTTAATGAGCACTACCACTGTCCCTAGATGTACAAATTTCATTAACATTATGTGTTTATGAAAAACATTTATTTTGGAAACAAAACTGGGATTTGTTTTCAAAATTTGTACTTTCAAATATTTGTGGCAGTGACCTTACTTTCAAGATGTTTTCCTCCTGCTTCACAAAGCAGTCCTCATCTCAGATCATACCTATGCTGTCCAATGGTCCCAAGCAAGGATTACCATTAGGGGGAAAGCCAGTGCACAAACTACAGGACTTTAGGATTCGCTCTCAGCTTAGATGTGGATGCGAGATAGGTCATTCCAAACTTCAAAAGGAACAAACTGGCAGGTGAGTGTGCTTGAAGGAGGACGGACAAATGTTTTCTACTCAATTCAGAGCCATCACTGAATTCACAGTTCCAATTTCATTAGACCAGGGGCACAGTGGAAGCATTTTCTCTGACAGCTGTTCCCTTACCTTGACGTTACCCCCTCCAGGTACATGGTGGGCATTTTCCAGTGAACCAACTTTTGCCTGAGCTTTTTCTTTGAAATCCAGTTTCACACTCTCAATTTTCACACGCCCCCCCCCTACAATGGAAAAGGAAACACAGATTAAGAGGCTGGAATGGTGTGAGAGAAAGTGTGACCTGATGCACATGGATGCACTCACATTACTTCCCTTTTAGTTGAGATCTAATGGAGAAGCACAGAATAATGCTCTGCATGTTCAGTAAAATATGAAAATATGAAACCTTCAACATATATTCACAAAGTAAGGATGTACTTTGGCCCCATGGATTTTCATGGGATTTAAGCACATGCTTAAGTGTTTTGCTGACTTCAGTCTGTATTTCAACATTATTGCAAAGCAGCATCCTTTGGTGTTATTTTTTATCACCTCTCTGGTTCTATAACTTTATGTCTTTATATATTTAGTTAAGTAGTTAAGTGTATTTTTTATTACCAAAGTGTATTTACGTTCTCTTGGACTGTAATAAAGAGTGATACCATCCATGATTTCTCCTTCGCATAACAAGGTAAGACCTTTGCTTTCTCCCACAGCCAAGAAATTCCTACAGTACCTGGTTTGTGGTGGATATTCTTGAGTGAGCCACATTTGGAAGTCACATGACTCAAGTCAATCTTCTTGGTTACAATTTGTACCTGTCAAGAGTGCACAAATGCACAAATTACAGCAATGAATAAAATAATAAAAAGAAAAGCCCTGCAGAGGAGCCCAAGCCTCTACAAACCACTGGAAAAGGAGAAATGGTTAGTAGAAAACAAATCATGCCACCAAGGAAGAAACACCTGGATTAATATAAGCAAGCTTCCCTCTCACCTAGGGAGATGACAGAGCTAGGTTAATGCAAAATGAAGAGGAGGATAAAGCAGATCAGCTTGTTAGTTATTTCTAAAATGTTTCTGAGCCTCCTCCTCTCAGGGTGGGTGCTCCAAAGCTGTGCACACAGTAAGACCCATCCCATTTGATTCTGCTCTTGAATGTGCATCCTGGCAACCAGGGTATTTTGGTTACTGTTTTCTTCCTCCACCATCTGTTTCATATTTTTCTGGATCTAAATATGTTATGCATTTCCTGTCAATCCACTCTGGAGAGCCTGATAAATCTACATGTGCCTCCTGCAGCTGTACCTGAGGAGGTTGGTGTTCAGCCAGGTGGCTTGATGCTCGCCTTGGAGCAGTGGCACCGCTCTGCTTAGCCAGGCAGCAGCACCTGCACCCTTCTTTCTCCTGCTGCTCCATACCACGCTGCTGGCTGCCTTGCCATGGCTGCACTGAGCCCAGCTTGGGAACAGCCACTGAGTGACACTCCTGCCTCACTGCACTCCCAAACAGCTTCCAGATGCAGCAACAGCAACTGTTCTGGCAGGCCTGAAGAAGTCACATCCCCTCCAGGCCAGGCCAGGAGCTGCAGGATGACTGCAATAACAACACTGGTTTGCTCACAACACCAGCAATGACTTAAACCAGCATTAGTGGCTGTACTGAACCTGTTTGGATCAGACATGCCCACATCATCAGCTCTTCCACCTGAGGGGAGATCATTTCCATCAGGATGGTTGTAGCTGCCTTCAGCTGTTCCAGTGTGCCTGCTAGAATCAAGGGGTGTCTGGTCAAACCCCAAGCAAACTCAGTTTGTTATACTGGAATAATGCTGCGGCCTGAGCACTCAGCACGCTCTGAGCTTTGTTTGCTCTTATGTCTTATTTTTATTCTTCCCCTCTGCTGAATGCATATAACTGAAAGGTTAGCTGGAGAGGGACTGGTGCACTGGAAAACATCCAACATGGAGGCTAGAGCCTCACTGTGAGCTGCACTCTCTTTCTGGAAATAACTTTCTTGGGCTGCTCCCATGAAAGGCCCTGAACCTTTGGCTCACACTGCGCTTTCACTGTCAGCACTCCTGAGCATTTAGAGATAACACTTCTTTTCTCATTTCCACTAGCTGTCCAAGTTCTGGAAATGTGTTGTGCTCTGTGAAGAAAGATCAGGAGTCCACCACTGATACACAGGGCTCACATAACTACCAGACCACACTCAAAATGTGAAACAACAGCAAGAAGGAGAATAGTGCTCAGACGAAGGTAGACAGAGGGGTCTGGCTGTGTGAGGTGGGTTACCACAGTGGAAATGCCTGTTCACAGGGTGTCCATACTACTTACATTTCCTCCCCCTGCAGAATGTTTGATGTTATCTCTGGAACCACACCGGGACTGAATATCGCTAAAATCGATCTTCTTGTTTAAAATCCTAACCTAAAAGGAATCGGAGGTAACTTACTATATACCATACACACACTCAGCTGGGGTGCAGAAAGAGGGAGCCAAGATAATTTTGCCTCCTGCTGCGACTCCATTTGACACTTGTATTGAAATGTGAGGAAGTAAACCCTGACAATCTCTATGCTTGGTATGTTCACACAGCACCTCTAAATACACTACGCTGCTCTTTTTCTACCTCACAAAGTGGTGGTGAAATACAAAGGAGAAAGTTTTTATACTGAGAGATATGAGAGGTGGCTTTTCCCTGAGAAGTTTAAAGAACTCCTTGCTTGCCTGTACTGTGCACAGTCCTTGGACACCTTGTTCGAGGCTCTGTTGAGTGATGTTCAGTGTTTCTGTGTAATTGGCTGCATGGAGAAGTTCGAAACCCTTCTCTCCACACTGGGAATTCCAGCCTTTGATGCAGAAACCAAATATCCAGCTAGCTCAAGCACGTGTCGAAATCCCTTGGTGTTTCCACCCTCCTTTTGCCACACAGCCATAACAGCAGCTACATTCATATAACAGACCTCAGAGTGTTCTTGAAAGAGGATCAACATCAATTAAACTGAAGTCAGAGCTCTCTATTGGTCTCTCTACCATCATATATTAAAGGGCAATGCAGAAAACAACTGAAAATGTACACCTGCACTCCCTGCTTCTTGATTTCTGGTGCTGGCCATAGAGTTGGGCACCATAACTTTCTGGTGCTAGCAGCACTGTGGTTCTCCCCTATGCTCTTTGTCTCTTCATGTGACATACTTAGGTCTTTGCTTTTCCCTTGATGGTGCCAGCCTCCCTTACACATGGCACATGCCCACATTTTTAATATGTTGCCTTAGCCACAGATGCACTGTAGGCATATGGCAATGCCTGAAGGTGAACTCTGTGAAGGGCAGGCCATAGTGTCCCATGCTTGATACCACGGCAAAACAGTTACTCCCTCTGGCAGAACTCAGGTGCCACTAATGATTGCACTCAGGGAATGATGACAGTTACTAGTGGGCAGGGACAACGGCATGTACCCCTGACTGAGGCCACTTTCAGATTTATTTCTGAGCAAGGGCAGGGGTTTGCACTCACCAATATTAGGGTTTTCAGGCGTCTGAGAAGGTGTTTCTGGCCAAGCCTGCACCTGCCTTTTTTGCACCAGAGTGCCACCCTCCAGCATATTATTTCTCTGGGTTAAATGTGAAGTCTTTATTCAAACGTTACATTGGATTTTATCTTTATGGATTAATATTCAATATGAATTTATACTCTTTCCTGTAAAGGAAGACACAGAATTTGGGTCACTATCTGTTCATTTTGCTAAAGGGCACTTGTAGAGCCTTCACTGATCTACTACTTAGCACAGTCCTGTTGGCTGCTGCTGTAGGTAAACCTACAGTGATGAACCACTACTGAGATAAGAGAGAGGGAAAGGCACACTAGGGTTCCTTATTGCAGCTTCTTCTCACCACTCCAGGAACACAAAGCAGCTGCCAAACAGCTGAAGCAGTCAGTGTGAGGAAGTAGAACCCTGGTTTCGTGTCCCCAGACTGCCCCAGGTTCCCTGATAAATCTGAAACAAAACATTCCCCTTTGTGCCTCACCTCTCCAAACTAGGGAAAGACTATTTGCCCCCTTACGGGGTGTGGTAGTTCAGGCTTTAGTTTTAGCTAGGCCTCAAATTAGCAGGCTCAGAGAATCCACGTAGATTAGGACAGACAGGTATCACCTGACTTAAGTAACCAAAGAAATATTTCATACCAGATGACCCAAACCTGAGCTATAAATACAGGAGTAGGAGGTGTTTTTGTCAGCTCCACCATGGCTGAAGTACAGACAAGACATGCAGCTGCTGCCTTGCTGGAGTGGGCCCTGCTGCTGCTGCTGCCACTACTTGCCCTTTGTTTGAATTCAGGGAAGTAGAAATATTTTGTTGTTATACTTTCTTGTTGGGTGTCTTTTAGGGTGCTTATAGATACAGAGTAATGGAATCTGGTTTTGGTAGGAAGTAGAAAATTTTTGTTATATCCAACTTGTGTAAGTGTGTGTTATATTGCAGTTTCTTTTAATTTTCTCTTTTCTGTATAAATATATATAGTTAGTTTAAGCATAAATGTAGTTTGAAGGTTTTTTTTCCTTTCCTCCCTTTTCTCAGCTGGGAGGGAGAAAAGGTCTGACACTGTATTGGGGGGGGTTGGCATTTTGCCAGCTCAACTCAAGACACAGGGATATTGGATTTTTGCTTTTGGCTCCTGCAGTAGGGATAATGGGAAATTTAGATAGCAAGTTGAATCCTCTCACACTGAGCACCTAGAGTACACCCTTGACTAAAGCTCAGTATACTCCTGTATTGGGTTTCTGTGGCCAGATTTTTGGTAGCAGGGGTGGCTGCAGGGGTGGCTACAGGGATGGCTCCTGTTAGAAGCTTCTAGCTTTCCCTGTTTCTGGTGGAACCAATGGTAGCTGGTTCCAGGATGGACTTCTTGCTGCTGGCCAAGGCCGAGTAATTAAGAATGTTAGTAATACCTCCATGACAACATATTTAAGAATGGAAAGAAAGTTATTGCACTTTTGAAAATTACAGCAGGGAAAGAATGGAGGGAGAACATCTGCACAACAATGTAAACACCAAGGTCAGTGCAGAAGGAGGGGGAGGAAGTGCTCAAGGTGCTGGAGCTGAGATTCCCCTGCAGCCCCTGGTGCAGCCCATGGTAGAATAGCTGTCCCCCTGCAGCCCATGGAGGATCACAAGAGTGCAGAGATTCACCTGCGGTCCATAGAGGAGATCCACGCCAGAGCAGGTGGACGCGCAAAGGAGGCTGTGACCCCATGGGAGGCCCATGCCGGAGCAGGGTCCTAGCAGGGACCTGCAGCCCGTGGAGAGAGGAGCCCACGCTGGAGCAGCTCGTTCATGAAGGACTGAACTCCATGGAGAAGTGGCCCATGGGAGAGCAGTTTTGTGAAGAACTATTGCCTGTGGGATGGACCCATGCTGGAGAGGTTTGTGAAGGACCATCAGCCATGGGAGGGACCCCATGGGGAGCAGGGGAAGGACTCCTCTCCCTGACAGCAGCAGAAAAGAATAACTGACTGTATGCCCCATTCCCTGTCTCCCTGCCCCACTGTGGGGGAGGAAGTAGAACTTGGAAGAAGGAGGTGAGGGGGAGGGTGTTTTTTAGATTATTTTACCTTTTTACTCTTTTGCTCTGATCCTGTTAGTAATGAATTTAATTAATATCCCCACTATGAGTCTGTTTCCCCCGTGATGGTGATCAGTAGTGACCTCTCCCAGCTCTTAACTCAAGAATCCGTTACTGAATTCTTTTCTGTCCTCTGTCCAGTTGCAGAGGGGAGGGAGAGAGCGGCTTTAGTGTGTACCTGGCATCCAGTCAGGGTCAACCCACTACAACTCCCAAGATGAAATGTTCAGAGGATCCCACTGCAGCTAATGTGAAGAATTTCTTCACAGCAAGCTCTTTCCTGGGTCCCCTTTAATACATACAACATAACCACTAAATCAAACCATTAGGATGTTACTGGTTTCTTAAACTTTTTAAAGCACAAAACTGTCTTTAACTGGTGATAGCCTACTCAGTAATAATGGTGATGACAGCACTAGCAAACCCCACAACTGGTAGGTCACTTTCAGTAGGCAAACTGGATTTCTGTCTTTCTCCCTCCCATCTGCTTAATCCATCCAAGTAAACCAACATACAGTGAAACATGCCTTTGGAGTTTTATGCCTGTGCTTTCTCTCAGTACACTGTTTGTTTAAAAATGTGTCCCACCACTATACAAGACAGACGTCACATCAGTTACAGAAACACACATCATCTGTGCAGTCAGATCTGGTTCCCAGAATGCTTCAGGTCAGATACAGCTAGGCAAAACAGAAAGCATTCCTAGCACTTCCTGAGTGCATCTCTCTCAGCAATGGATAAGCAGCATCTCTGAGCTATGGCCACAGGGATGCATTTGCTCTGAAAATGCTGTCTTAGGGTCATGACAAGACCTCAGTGCTATACACTGGGGCCCTGTAGCTTAAAATGTAACCAAAGCAAGGTGAAAAGTTGGGAGGGTGCCTTTGATCAAGTGCCTAAAGGTTGATTTGCACCCACAAGTCTGACAGTTTATGAGTCTCGTGGCCCATGAACCTGGCCAGGAGGTATGTGAAGGACCAATCATCTCAATTATCCTCTCTCTGGGTGAAATATGCCCCTGTGCAGCGGGGCCAGCAGGAGACCCATATATCACTTATGTTCTATGCTGAGGGCTGAAGCGAGTTGAGTGGTGTGGCTGTGTTGTGCTGGTCATCTGCCACTGGGAGGAATTGCACTCATGCAGGTTTTTCCTGATGATCTGTTTCCCTCTTTCCTGGAATATATCAATATAACTGCATATATTTAAATCATGACTGCCCTCTATAACTAAGTGTGCCATAAACGAATGGAGCCTTGTTTCCTGTAGATTAAGCTTTTAAATTGCTTAATTCCTCAATCCTATATACTTCAGCAAGACCTATCCCCTCTTGCCAGCAGTGTCTCCCAAACTTTCTCCCAGATTTGCCTGGCTGGGCAAACAGAAGCTAATACACAACCAGCCAACTGTTTGAAAAGAAGGGCTGATTATCACTGCCTTTACCCCAATGACAGTGTTATGCTGAGTCTCTGTTTTGTAGCCAGTCAACAGCTATCACTCAGTGATGGCCTGTGTTTCTCACCATTGCTCCCTTGCCAGCACTCCTTGAAATTGGCCAACAAGTTCCAAAGGAGCTGAGGGCTGAGTGACTGCAGAAACTTTGTTTCCTTTGAGCAAACAGACTGTAAACAGGAGAAGGAGAGTAACAGAAAGGGATAGGAACTCTTCAAGCTAAAGAGAAACTTTAGCTTGCAAACAAAGAACTAAACTGTATGTGAATTATTGGAAGCTGGAAGCTGGAGGGAAATTTGTAACTATCAAGGCAGGAAGAACCTGTAACTGCTTTCCAAAGGAACAGAGCTACAAGAGAATTATAAACTTTTATGATGGCACTTGATGAAAGGAAATAGATGATGCAGACGTCTGCAATAAAGACAGCAAAACCAACGTGACTCACCAGAAAGGTCTCTATGTTCTGAATGCATATGTACTTTGTGTGTTTGGCCAGAGGTGTGGCAGGGATGTACATACAGGCACTTCAATTATGCTGCAAGTTAAATGACACATCAATCCTGCTCATGCTCTCATTCAGGAAAGGGAATGTTTTAGTCTGTGGCAGAACAGGACTGCTTTCCACTCACACTCACGGGACATTTCAACAAGATAATGTCCTGACAGAGTCCCTCATAACCCTTGTTATGACCTGCATGTCTGAAATGGGTATGTTTTCTTCTGATCTAATGCTGGTTTGTGCAGGTATGCTGAACAGGGCCTGGCAGTCAGTATTTTGATAAAGACCAAGCTGAGGTTCCTCAGCATGTCATAACTCCATGAAATTAAACCACAATGGAAAATACAGCTTTAGAGACAATGCTGTATTTATTCTACAAAACTGTATTGCCCATGAGAAAACTGGCTTCTGTCTGAACCCCTGAAAGTGTGACAGGCCTTCCCCCCCGCTCTGTCCACTGATGACTCCTCAGCAATGGTCCAGAATTGAAGCCCTGGGCAGACTATGTGGCACTGTGCATGCAGTATTGCCTCACTGACACACACTGCTTCTAGAGGGTCCCCAGCAGGACCGGGACACTGTGCTCTAACACCTTCAGTGCTGCTTGAACACTGCCTGTCAGAGCTCTGGGCAATGCAGGGCATTTATGGGTACCCTGTGAGCAAACCAAATGTTTCTCTAAATTAGGCACATATTGCTCTGGACTCAGCAGGGTAAAGTAACTCTTTTCCCACATATAGTGGCCCAACTGGCAATTGGAACAGCAGGGGGCTTGGGCCAAGGGTAACATTTACACTAGACCAGAGAGGGTGCTTTTGGGTTAAGGTGGCTGGCATGAAGAGAAGAAGACATGTTGTCAATACTTGTGAACCTCCTAGTTAGATACAGGCCTCCTGTTAACAGAAAATGAATTTGGAGATCAAAGTCTCTATGTACAACAGTTGGCAGTCCAGGGACCTGCTCGAGGGCCCTCCTGTGTCAGCACTGCACTACTGGGTTTATGATAAGCAGAAATTTGTAGAAACACTGAGGAGAAGGTAGAGAAATGCCAGAGATTATTTATTTCAGTTGTGCCTCACTGGTAAAGACAACATCAATGACTAAAATCTGCTTATGCAAGAGAAAGAATTATGTTCCATTGCTGCCTAGAATCGTTCAGTTCAGCTGCATTTCACAATGAAAGGAAAAGCCCCCAACTTACCAGCATCTGAGCAGAGAATCCATAAACAGCTTCCCTTCTGTGGCATACTACATTCGTGCACACTTAAACAAAGATATTTGAAGAACTAAAATTGTGATGCTGATGAAATCACAGGCTCTGAATATAATTTCCAAGAAGCTGATGATTTAAGTTCTCCTTGCCTTGCAATTAGGGCCTCTGAGAAGCTCCACCACAAACACTCTGCCTAAAGCATTTAAAAATAATCTAGATTGGCTCCACCTGCTGTTGAATATGCTGTTGAGCTGTGACACTGGGAAAAACTCCCAGACTCCTAGCAACTTGTCAAAAAGGGCAGGCTCCTTCTATTTACCACAGCATTTGATGGAGCTGTAACCCAGGAACTAGTCATTATTTCAGTTTGGTCTCCTGGTTAACACAGGGATTGAGTGAGACAAGAATTTGGCTTAGACAGGAAGCAAAGTTAGGGTTAAAACCTCATTACAATCACAAGGCAGTTCCACAAGTGCTTCCAAATCTAGAAGCTGCCAAGGACAGATGATACTATAGTCTTCATGCTCCTGGCAGAGGCTACAGGTAGAGGAAAGGGAGGGGGAAGAGTATTTAATTGGTTGAGCAAAATCCTCAAAGACGAAGACTGTGCCTCAGACATTCCACACCTACAGATGGAGCTTGTGACCATGTCCAGCCTTTGCACTCCTGGAATTAGTGAATACACACACCAGTGAGGCTACCACCCCATAAGCTACTGAAATTCAAAATAAAAGGCTGTGCTGGACATAGCACAGGCAAAATATGTACAGTACAATAATGTATCACCCCTACTCATAAAGGGAGAAGAGGCCTGTACAGAAACACTGAGAAACACTGAGAAGTACAAAGTGACATGAACATTTTCCATGCCAGAGTTTACAGTCAATAGACAATCACGCTCCCCACTAAAGCTGGGGAGCTGATAAAAACAATGGTAAAAATTACTGAAGAAGAGTCATGCACACCAAATAAAAAAGGTCTCGGGAGTGAAATTTACTCAGCTGAAACAGAGGATCCTTGGTTTACTACTCCCTTTGACAAAAAACCCCAAACAAACAAACAGATTTTGCTAAACTACAGAGTTCAATACTTCAATTTTAGACACAACAGTCCCTACTCATGGAAATAGTACAAATAGCTTCAAATATCAAGTGTTGAGCGTCAACTATCCCAGGTTTCAAATTAGTTTCCTTATCTTTGAGAAGAGGTGAATTTTGAGTCACTATGTTTGGAATTTCTTTACTTCAGAATAATGGAGACAATTAGGTTGTTCAGTTCAAAAGTTCAAAAATGCTTTGCACTCATCCTTCATGCAGGCTGGCTTTCTTAATGCTCTGCAAATATGTCCCTTAGCATCTCTTTTTACTGTTCAAATCCAAATTTCTAATATAAATCCCAAAGATTCTATCCTTTTCTTTCCTGCTCTTTTGCATCTAACAAAACAAACATTTTCTTACCTTTCTATGCAAGACAGAATGCTGTTATTTGACAAAACAGCTCTGATCCAGGTTATGCTGCATCTGATTTCCTCAAATAACAACCTTTCTCATTTTATTTCTTAAATCTAGACTAGTTAGAGCTCAGCTGAAAACACCTCCTTTGCTGAGCTTTCTGCTGGGATGACTCAGACTTTCACAGTAATTTATATCCTAGTAACTTTGATCTAGTCTAGGAAAAAATTACAGTTTCTCCTCCTGTTATTAATGAGAGAACAACCATACATGGTACATTGCAGCTGGAATTTGACTTTTCTAACATGTGCCAGCTAAGAGTTGGAACGGGTTGCTTTAAGGTGCTACCTGTAGTTGGTGGAAAGTTATGGAATCGTCCAGAAAGTGGTATCTTCAGCTCTAGCTGGACAGATTGAACACACCTCATCCGACTGGCAGGAATCAGGGAACTGCTCCTAACTGCTTTCCAAAGAGGGAGAAGCATCGGCTTGTGGCTACTGCAGTCGGTGGAAGTTTTGTTAGTGGCCAAAGCCCCATCAGATTGCTTGTAACCCTCTTGATTGTGGTTCCCAGTTTGCTCTCAAGGGCACGATGCATGTTTTACATGAGGTTGAGGCAGAGCAGTGATGTTACTCTGCAACAGCCACAGAGAAACTGATTGTCAGATCTGGCTTAGAAAGCCTTAATTCCTTGCTCATTTATATCAACCAAACACCTTTCTGTGTTCTGACACTTGTTATAGCC
>JAOXXN010000102.1:4152741-4168130 GCA_026770055.1 Myrmophylax atrothorax
CTTAACTATACAGACTGTACTCAGGCAAGTCTTCCATTAAATGAATGCAGTCTGAACACAGGAGCTGCAAGATGTTATTTCTGTCCAATAGGTAATTATCAGTAAAAATTATAATTTTAAAAACTTGAACATTATGGTTTTGAGCTGTGACAGAGTTTTGAAGGTGTCCTTGAAACTTCTAATTTCTCTTGACATTTGTAATGTGCTTAAGAAGATCTTAATCAGTTTCTAATTTTCAGTCCAGAACAAATCCTTTCAAATGTCTTGCAAATCCCTCAAATTGGGAATGCATAAAGGAAAAAAAAAAGCAAAACAGACTGACAGAGATAAATTTATTTTACAGTTTTGAACTGCTGACTTAACAAACACACAAGCAGTTATTCCAGTAAGTGCATCCAACAGTGTGGAAACAATTTCCTCCTGGTCTCCCACTAGCTATGTACCATAACAACAGCCATATTGCCCACACTTCCCTGTACAGTTGGCTCCTGTGGCTCTGGTTGGGGAAGGCACCAAGCTTGGCCCTTACAAGCTCACTTTTGTTCAAGACTGGCCTGAGCAGGGACAATCTCTTGACTTGGGCCAAAATGTTTTGGCTCAACTATGCCACAGATCGCAATGCATTGGGAGAAAAGCACATGATCTGCCAAAAGGACATGGGAGAAAGGACCCAGCAACAGCTCAGACTGTACTTGTTGCTAGGCCTTATTCTCCACCTTTCAGGACACTCTTAACCAGCCAGTGCACTAACAGTATGCAGTTTAGACCTTCAGAATAATTTTTGGGCAGTCATCAATGTTGATAACGTGGTGCAAAGACAAGTGAAACAGAAGGAAGAAGATTTATACGATGTCACCTCAAGGGGAAATTACTGAGAAGTTTAGACCTGTATTTCTCCAGCAGGTGCTCAGCTCTGGTTCCTGTCTGTCCCTGCATCCTGGCAGGCTGTTGCTGAGGCAGGGAACCTGCCAGAAGAATACTGTTCTCTGCAGACTGGGTCATAAATTGTAGTGATTGGAGTGTGTAGGGGTGTCAAGGGAGAAACTCTCAAGTCATCCAAACTCATCTTGAAGCTAACAAAAAATTGTGCGAAGACTACAACAGATACTCATCCAAGCCTGCCCCTCTGCCCAGCTCTGAGACATCTTCCCTGTTCCAGTCTACTTTATCATATTATGCAATGCCTGTTCTCTGTCCCAGAATTCTCATGGCTTCTGAAAAAGGTTTACTGAATAGTGTTTAGTAGTTTTTCCAGCTTTCTGAACCATAACTAATTGCACTTTGTTTTCTAAAGTTTCGGGAAGAGGTGAAGTTCTTAATCTTCCTAAAAACCTTCATTCTTCACATGGCTTAGGTATTTCATTTTTCTATGTCATCTTACTTCTTAAAAAGTTCCTGTCTGTCACTATAGCTAATGATATTTTAAAGCTTATGCCTTACATGTCTGTACAGCTCCATTCACTTTGATGAAGCTCTGATGCTTCTCATCCACTGAAACTCTTGCCCATGACTAAAATTTTATGTATGTATTTTAAGAATAAATTAAAAGAAATCTAGGTTGGCTTTATCTTTGGTTGCTGGCCTATGAAGCTTTATAAATACTCTGTCTTGTCAATAATTAAAAGACTCAATTAGTGCATTTTGTATTATTCCAATATGGTTCAAACCACATTCATAGACAGCATTTCAAGAAGAGAAAAAAATCTGAGCCAAAAAAAAACAACCCCAGCAGTCTTGACATATGAAACAGATTTCCAACCCCTTGCCCCAGCTCCCTCATGCTTCCCTTGGGCTGTGTGAGAAGTAACAAATGCAAATGGGTTATTTTTGAAAGCTCAGCATTTCCTCCACAGCCGATACAGTGTGAAAATCCATCTGAAGCCCAGCAGACATATCCATGAGCAAGTCACCTCTGAATTCTGCCAAGAATGATACATTTCACAATAATCTACTATAAAGAGAAAACCAGACAACCACCTACTGGCTGCATCACAGAGCAGAGAAACCCTCATTTCTCCAGACTGCAGAATACCAATTAAACACATCTCAAGCCATCTACTCCTAGTAGGAGCTTAATGCAGTGTGGAGGTAGTTTGTTTCTTCCCCTAGAACCATGCTCTTTTTACTACACAGCCCTCTGCCTCTGTTAGGTGGAACGATTTCTCTCCATTTCTTTGTTTCTGTGGCTGACAAGTCAGAGCTGAAAGTAAAATCAGTCTGTCTTAATGAGCTTTTGATGAAATTCAATGCTGAAGCACTGCATTTCTTGATTCATTTAGTATTCAACATCCCCTGCTTCTTCTGTTCTGTACCTCAGCCTCTGGCAGTTTCAGAGTGCAGCTTTCTCTAGGACAGCTCAAAGTTAAGAAAAGCCCTTGTGCCAGGTTCAGATATGCTTCTGGTAAAAGGATAGTCTGTCTCCACATGACACTTCTGGGCTGCATATCTCTATTTCTTTAGTGATTTGCATGTCATGTTTATGTACTTTAGTTTGCTTTTTTGTCTGCTTGTTTTTACTGTGGTTGTTGCTATCAGCACTTCCAGTTCAGGTTATAAAGCAGCTTTTTGTTTGTTTCATGTATCATTAAAAGCAGATAGCTGAGAACAGTTCATTTCAGCCAGGGCAATATTTGCTACCAGACTTTAAGGAAGTGAGCAGACACAAGGAAATGAAATTAGCTTTCATGTGTTCCTCTCACAGGCCCTATAAAATTCAACTGCAGAAACTGGAAAATAATTATCCTAAAACATCTTGTCTAGACTGAGCAACTCTGGCATAAAGGAGATATGAAGGAAAAACGCAGTGAGTTTCTCTTTGCCCAACCCACAGCTCAGTGGCCACATACCACTGGAACTAAAAAGTGCTTTAACTTCAGAGACATTGTGTACACCCAGCAGATATTCCCCATGATGCCTGCAGGAGAGAAATGCCAGGTGCTATGCAATCCTTCACTGCCCAGCAATGGCTGTGCAATTCATTAGAGTTGCTAAGGAAATGTAGATGTCTAGGCATGGTGTGAACAAAGAAATACCATTTGCTGTGGCTCCCTGGTCTTGCACAGTTGTTACAGTCCAGAGAGAGTATCGGGGAGGAGGACAGACTACCATGGTGCTGGTTTTGGTCCCCATGTCCAGCAGCTGAGCCTGTTATCAGGAATGCTAACCCAGAGACCCAGACTGAGCTTGTGTTCCTGGAGCCCCTGTACTGTGACCATCTGCTACACAGTATGTCAAACAGGACAGGAGCTCCTATACAAAAGAATTACACTGACACCTGCCATAATAAAGGCAGAACCACAGAGGTATTATCTCCTTGATTTTATGAATAACTGGCTACTGTCCAAATCCCCTGGAAAGCACTGAATGTGTTAACTTATCATGAAAACAGGATCAACACCTAAGAGATATCTTATTCTTTAAAATATGAGCCTGTTCTTGTTTGAAAGACCTGCAGCAGGCATAGGTCTGCAAAGTTAAGTTTTGATGCAATTTATTTATTTTTTTGAGACAGCATTAGGCAAACTTCAGTGTTCTCTAAGTTCCACTATGAATTCCAAAACTCATGCATGCAATATAAAAATCTGATTTGGAAACACTGCAACCCAGATTTCTGGAATGTCTTATTTTCAGGACAGCTGAATGGGGAGCATGTTATTCACCCCTGACGTCCTGTTCCTGGAGGAGGCTGAGAAGTGAACTTTTCATACAGCACTCACACTGCCACTGCTGTAGTAACTCAGCAAACCCAGGGAAGTAAAAGGGAGCTGAGGGCTCTGGGTGTTTTCGTCATGGGTTCTGTCCAGAATCAATATGAAATACACAGGTTACCCTTACAAAAAATGTATCAAGACACCCACAAGACTAAGTTGCCCATATTTTTAGCATAAATATTGGTAAGCTATAGTCATTTTCCTCATTCAACCTCTTTGTTTCTAAATAAAACAGAATTTCTTTCAGGTTATATATTTGGTTTTAGAAATCTTTAAACATTAATAAAATGCATTACTTCATCCAAATAGAATGACAAATTGCTTGGACATAATTTTGGCTTTTACTGCCATCTGTGCTAGCATTTCTGCATTGCCCAAAAATGAGGGAAGACTATTCCAGCTCTGGCTATAGCTCTGCTTGGTCGGGCATCAAGTACAGACTCTTCAGAAGAAGAATCATCATACCTCAGGAAGATTTATGTTGCTTCATCTCTGATCTTCCCTCAGTCTCCAAAAGCTTCCGCTTAGTGTAAAGCCTGTATCGTTACTGCCCTTTCCAAAGTTTGGCAAGTTCTGTCTGTAGTAACGGGATTTCAGCAAAGCCAGGTTCAAGGTCCTACACCAGGGTTAGGTAAACCCAAGCACAAATACAGGCTGGGCAGAGAATGGACTGAGGACAGCGCTGCCAAGAAGGACTTGGGAGTGCTGGTGGATGAGAGCTGGACATGCACTGGCCAGGTGCACGCACAGCCCCAAAACCAACTGTGTCATGGGCTGCATCAAAAGAAGAGTGACCTGCAGGTCGAGGAAGGACTTGGCCCCTCTGCTCTTGTGAAACTCTACCTAGAGTGCTACATCCAGCTCTGGGGTCCCCAGCACAGAAGGACATGGATCTGTTGGAACGAGTCCAGAGGAGAGCCATGAAGATGCTCCAAGAGCTGAAGCACCTCTGCTACAAAGACAGGGTGAGAGATCTGGCGTTGTTTGGCCTGGAATAGAGAAGGCTGCAGGGAGACCTCAGAGCCCCTTCCAGTGCCTAAAGGGGCTACAAAAGAGCTGGAGAGGGACTTTGGACAAGGGCATGGAGTGATAAGACAAGGGGGAATGGCTTAAAAATGACAGAGGGCAGGAGTAGATTGGATATAAGGAAGAAATTCATGATGGTGACGCTGGTGAGGCATTGGCACAGGCTGCCCTCAGAAGTTCTAGATGCCCAATTCCTCAAGTGTTCAAGGCCACGTGGGAGTAGGTTGGAACTAGATGATCTTTAAAGTCACCTCTAACCCAAACCATTCTCAGATCCTTTGATTTTGCCACCACACACATGTTCAGTCTTTAGCTGAAAGCAATCCTCATGACAATGTACTTCATTGTATAACTGCACGGTATGAAATGACCTCTTTTTTCAGCTTTAATGACATCAAGATGTCACAGAGTTCTTTCTCTTTCAGACAGTAAGAATAAAAATCCTGATCTGTCTTACTACGCATTCTTATGTGTACACTTTTTTATAAACATGCTCTAGTTACACAATTTAAGCCCTGTTCCTGCTTATTCAAACTCTGCAGCAAGAAAAACAGTTAAGTCTAATATCTGCCTCCTTCCACTATCTTTAAGACAGGGTGGATTTACCAGGTTGAAGGCTGCAACCCTCATGAACTTCACCCAACACAATGCACATCATATAAAATGGCATAGTAAATGGCAGTGGTGCTGTGTGATCCTGCTAACATCTATCTGGGTTGATTTTCAACTCACTTAAACCAAATCTCTTTTAATTGCTGGTCCTGATGAAGCAGCAACTGCAGAGATGCAGGCTGAAACATATCTATGGCATGGAGGGCAAACTCTTGTTTGAATTTTTTCAGTTGATCTCAGTGAGGCACTGTTAGTTTCAGGTCACAAAACAGTTTCTGAAGCTTGTCCTTGTTTATGCCATTTAACATTACTCAATCAACCAAGGCATATGGAAAACAGAAGTAGCTTTCCAAGGTGGCTCAAAATGGCTCCTATCCCATCCCTATCCCAAAGGTGCCCACCTAAGACTAAATTGAATATGGATGAACATAAAAGAGTAGAATCCTTACCTGCCCTCCTTTAGGCTGGTATCTGATATTATCTGTGGATCCAATTTTGGACCTGACATTCTTGAGGTCAGGTAGAGGCTGGTTAATAACTCGCAGCTGCTTTGGGGTGGCTGGAGATTTAGGAGGAGTGCGAATTATGGCAACTTTTTTCTCAGTAGGTACCAGTATTGCAGATTTGGGGGTCCCAGGAGTGTGAGGGGTTCTGGAGTAGCTGGGTGTCCCTGGAGTGCCTGGGGTACGGGAGGCATAGCTTGGTGGTGTCCCTGGAGTGATGGCAGTGGAGCCAGGAGTAGTGGGGGTAGAAGTTCCACTTTTTCCTGTTCTGCTACGAATTGGTTCTGATCCTACATGAAAGGAAAAAACCCCAGCATTAGGGACACATAAATACATCTCTTCTTCCCTCTGTACTTCCAAGACCATTTGTGTGTGCCAAGCAAGACACAGCTCTAAGATGGCTGTGCTACTGCTGGAACAGCACCCTGCATGTCTGTCTCTCTGGCTTTCTTTGCTAGTCAACCTGCCAGGAGTTACCTTGCCTTGAGAGGCTGAGCTATTGCCCACATTGTGACTGAGCTCTCCATTCTGTAACACAGGGCTGTTTCCCACAGCACCTGTGCTTCCTGTAAAGCATGCTAAACAAGGCACATCACACTTACTGCCGTTTTGGGGAAAGGATGAGAAGCACCCTTGGAATCGAGCCTGTGGGACTTGATCCAACAACCTGACTAGCCAGAAAGAAAGTTGTCACCAATTTCCATGGATTTGGGCATTAAAACAGAGAGTGAGAAAAATTCTGATAGTATTCCTGAAACTAAAGGTTCTGAGTACCTGGCTGCTGCTGGTCACATGCCACTGCTGGTGATCTGCAGCTGAACCCTGAGTGGGCTTTCAGCTGTGCACAAAGCCATAGGTCTGCTGTGTGAATGGGCAGATGTACTCACATTCAACTGCTATTTTTCATTAGTGCACTGAAAGAAAACCATTACAGGAAGCAACCTTTATAAAATTACATTCTAGACACATCTGCATGCAAGTTAAAAGACCCAAAACAAGTACATCATTTTGTAGCAGCTCCATTCAGTGGTATTTCCAGTCCATTTCATTGAGCAGAAGGATCAGTTTAGTTGTGCTTTCTACAGCCAGCTCTGCTCCTAACTTTCAAACATAAATAAACAGAATCTGAGATATTTCCATGTGCTGCTTAAAGTAAAGCTTTGCTGAGAATACTGAGGGAGAGAAAGACCAAAGCAACCCTCAAAGCCTGGGAACCCCAATGCCAAATGTCTGCATGTTATGTTTCACCTTAAGATGTTCAGGAATTATAAATCCAATGGGTTTCTCTAAAACATCCAGTGGGACTAAGCTAATTCTTATTTAAAGTGTTTTCTAATCATTCTGTTTAAGCAATGGTGGTGGTGCAAATGCAACGCACTGCTGCCCCAGGGCCCTGGGAGACTCTCTGCTCTACGCGACTCATTAGATAGATTGAACAACTCCACTCACTTCCAGTTTCCCTAAACATTATTTTCTTTCCAAACCAACCCTGAAGTCTCTCAGTATACTGAGACAGCAAGGAAATTATTTTTTTCCCACCTCCTTGCAGCTTTGGTATATTTATTTTTCATTCCTCAGCCCTTCACCACACTGGCAAATGTTCAATGGCCTCTCACTGCTAGTCAGAAGAATGGGCTGCTGTGGCAGCTGGGGGGCACTCTGCTTACAAAAGGTCTCTGTTTTACCGCTGGAGCATCATGTAAGAATTTCAAACGACTTTTTGTGCAGAATTTAATAATCTACTTCCCTCTTAAACTGTCTTTAAAAAGGACCAATTGTTTTCTAAAGAGAGAAAACAGAGGAATTCCTATTGAAAAGCAGGAAGCCACACATGGGTTCTGAGGCCTGATCTGAAAGCAAATCTAGCTGAAAATTCTGGGGGTTTCAGTAAAATTCTCTTTGTCCTGTAATTTCTTTTGCTTTGTGATTTGGTATCTTTGGTCCTCATAAAAGGACCTTGCTGGTTCCTTATCCCAACTTCCACCAGTGAGTCACTCCACTAGCTAACATCCCAATTCTGAGCAGAGATTTTACCCTAGGATTAGAGCACAGGGAGATAATTACTTGGAAACAGCAAATTAATGACTGTAACTATTAGATTCACTTTTCCAAGATCCATCCGAATATTTCATGTTGCCTACTTCAGTTTTGACTCATTATTTCTTGCTGCTGTTTGTTAATGCTCTGATAAATACCTCACCCAGCTCTGTGCTCCTTGCAAAGGCATTTTCTACAATCAGCAATTAGTCTGGGCAGCAGTCCTGGCTCTGGGCATTGCAGGTGCATCCTGTCCCTGGTTTCAGGTACTTGGTATCTGAACAAAACCAGTCTGTGGGGCTCTGATTTCCAACAGCCCATTCTAGTCCTACCCCTCAGTGTCAAAGGTAGGGACATGATGCCTAATCCTGCAAAAGGCTTTCAAAACAATATTAGTGGAGATAGACAAAGTAGACCCTTTATTAGAAGCTTCTAGGTGCACAATAAAAGTATGTGCATATGCACCAAACAAATGTTACAGTTTTTATAACTTTCAGTAATTAACATATTTCATGACTATACCCAACTGATGATACCATTTTCCCCTGGTGCCCACCCTCAGAACTCCTCAGAACTGCCCCTTAGAGCCCCTCCAAGGGCTCTGAGCTTGCTCTCCTGTTTTGACTACAAGCTATCTTATTGTCTCAGTTGGAGTTCTTGCAGGTGTTCTTCAAAACAGTGTGTCCTTGGCAATGTATGTCTAACAGAATTTCAGAAATGTGTGAGAATATGTTCAGTAACTTCTAAATGCTACTTAAAATGTGGGAGACTTAGGAAAACTTATTCAACTTATATAAGTCTATGAAAATCTATAAAAGGCACATTAAAATCCTTAAGCATCAGACACATCACGCTATGGGAATATGACAAATCTAACAAGGGTGGAGACACCCACAGCAGTAGGAGAGGGTTAATATGTAAAAAAACATACGGGTGGTCCGTCGTACTGAAGAGGAAAGAGAAGATGTGAGGGAGAGGGAATTCTCCTCTCTGTCTCGGTCTCCTGATAAGCCTCGTCGAGGAGGAAGGATAGAGGAAGGTCTTGGTAGAGAGGAACGCTTCTCAGGACTCTTGCTTACTCCATCCTAATAGCATCAAAATAAAAAAGGAAGGTTTAGTTTTCAAAACTCACTCTTTGGACTGTGATTTCTCTCAGTCTATCTACAGAGAAGGAAACCTCATCCCATGGGCCCAGCTGACTCCTCACACAGGAACCTGTGGGGATCCAGTCCCCTTGCATGCTCTGCTTTGCTCCCTGGTGCTTCTTTACTGCATTGAAACACCTAACAGACATCTTCTAAGGTACCCAAGACACATATGGATACTCTTGGATCCAAATATGGATGGATTCCACAATTGGCTCCTAGAAAGTTTTTTTTAATGTAAGTTCAAGTTCAAAGTAAAAGAATTCTCTTAAGCTTAAGTGTGAAATTCCTATGTGAGCTTACCTGCAAAGTGACTGCACTACTGGGGCCCAGAATACACCCTACAGTAGATTGTTTGGTGTGGTCATCTTTGAACACTAACCTGTAATTTTTTATTGAGTGGAATTTTTAGCTACAGGGTTTGGGTTTTTTATTTTTGGTTTTTATTTTTCTTCAGTGCAGCATTATTAACCGTGGTGTTTTATTTCCTTCTATACTAAAGTTTTTACTTTTTGACATCATTGCATACCTTCTCTTTACCATGGTAAAGTAAACCTCTCTTTACCATTAGACCAATGGACATGTATAGTAGAATATTTTGGGGGAATATTTAGGGGATGTGCAGCCAAAGACAGCCTTGCATAAGCTGATATTCCTCCTGAAGACAAAGGACGATAATCCCAAGCAGTAAAAGACACAGCAAGCACAGCATTACACAGAAAACGGAAGTCAATAGTGCCAACAATTTTTAAATGGAGACAGTCAATCAGCACAATGTAGACTTCAAACACAAGTGAAATGTAAGCACAGGGAAGGTGGGATGGACTGCCAAGCATATTGTAAAACTTATACTGCAACGTCTTCAACCAGGTCCTGTGCATTGACTAAATTTGATTCCTAGAGCATTTGGATTCTGCCCTTATTGCTGGTGATTAGAACTGTACTTTCCTACATTGGGGACTGAATTTGATTTCAAAGAATATTAACTGGTTGAAAATTACATTTTTTTAAACTTGGATGCCAAATCAGTCCTGCTGTTCTTTATCACTTACTCACGTGCAAATGGGTGTAACTTCTTAGCAGTCAATAAAGCAGCATCCATATCATCAATAGAAAGAAGTTACGTCTTTCTAGTTGTAACTTTTCTCACTTATATTTCCTCTGGTGAATCTCCTTCATTTTTATTCATTTTGTAGCCCAGATCTTGTAGCCTGATAATGTTTTCCTGCCACTGGGTGTAAGTAATTCCACGTAAGCGTCACAAAGAATTACTCAAATTCAGTGGGTAGAAAATGGAGTTCACCTACACATCTCCGACCTCTCTCTACCAACTCTGCTACCTTACCTTAATATCTGATTTTGAGTCTCCTGGGCCTGCTGAGGAGGGCCGAACATAGTAACTGTCTCTATCGAGAAAAGTGGCCATTTTAGTGGTTAATGAGCAAGCTGAGCTGGGTCTTGGAGGAAGCAATGACTTTGCTCTAGACTTTGAGGCAGGAATCTTTGACAAAGAGGCAGTCTAGTTATGAGAAAACAAAAGAAAACACAACATGAACCTGGACAAAAGGAACATACATGCAACATGGACCAAAACTAAAAAGGCAAGCTATGAATGAATACTTTTCCTGTCTCTGGCAATGTGTCTATGCAGAGCTGACTTGCATGGAATTTTCAGTTTTGTGTTGTTTGACTGAAACCATCTGGGTCAGAGTAACTGATTCGAGAAGTGCCTTTTTCTGCAGATGCTATTTTGGTCTTGTCTTAATAGGACAAAACTGGTGCCAGGTGCAACATTGAACTGGTACAACTGCTGGTTGGCTGCACTAGAAACAAGTGCAAAGCCACAGGAGCACCAAGAGATCCTACTCCTTTAAAGTTATGCATTTGAAGTATATCCCTTCAGGTTACAATCAAGAATAAAACAGCAGGAATCTTAAAACTGTAAGTTATATTCCCACAAATACAAGAGGACAAGACAGTATTGCTTCTTGTGCCACTGTGTACCGACAAAATCCCTAATGCACTTCGGATATTACATTCTGTGCATTTGGTGTCACTTCATAGAAATTCATAAACTTATACTGACAATGTGGAGTCCTGGGATAAGGAAACCTATATGTGAATGAAAGGTTGACATGATATGTCATTGTGAACAGACACTTGTTTGTTTCTGAATAATAATATCCCATTGAAAGAATAAGTAAAAACCAATAGAATGGATGGAGAATCTTCACTGACAATTAGGAGCACCTAACTGCATTACAAAAAGGAATTCCCTTGAAACAGAATAGGACTACTTGCTTAAGCAACACTTTTCTTTCTCCCACAGGTACAACTGATACTATAAAGAACAATTGCTAGGGTGTTACCATGGTAGTCCTGATTCTCTCTATAGTCACACTAGCATATGAACATCACACATATGAACAATCCCAATGGGCCAGTCATTCTGGGATTTGTACAGAATTTTAGCTGTAGAAAACTTGGTATTTGATCTAAGTCAATCCCCTAGACTTTCTCAATGATCAGAAAAGGTGTATGAATTGCTCATTAAGTTGTCTTTACTAGAAAATGAGAAAAGAATGGGCAGTCCAGCCCTGACAAGCCTCAGGCTTAAGCTACATACCCAATCTATGGAAAACAGACCGGTGTGCTGAATGTCATCCATGACATCACACAAATTCTTGAGTTGCAGAAGTGCTTAACAAACCATTCCAGTTCTACAGCACAGATGAGAGGAGTTCTTTTGGATGCCACCATCCATACCAAGTAGCAAGAGAAGGAATTTGTTCAAGGGATAGAAGTGCTTTACTAGCACGAATATATTCCTAGAATGAGTTTTGCAAGATATTTATGCCTTTTTCTTTTAATACTTATTTTACTGTCTGAGAATAAACAGAATAAAACCAGTGAATCATTATTTTACATAGAAACTGCAGAATATGTGTTCCTGTCACATCAAAGGCTTCTCCAGACCTCAGCTGGTTTGTCATAGTTCACTTTATGGCTCTCATCCACCTGTGAAACTTTGGACCCTATTTACAAGCCCACTAAGGTGTTTATTATGCTGAAACTCTGTGGGAGCAGTGTATCTATGCTAAGTGGCCCAACAAGCAGACACTCCGTGAACACTTTTCACCCAGCTTTCTGAACTTGAGATGTAACTAAGTATGCACAGAGTGAGGTCCAAATGTTCATTCAGTGTTTTTTGTCCTTTTCAATTCATGCAATATGTTTGCCCTAGAACAAGGTTGAAAAACTCTATAGATTCAGATTCTAATCCCAGTGTAGAGACCTCGTCCTTTTCCCCTTCATGTTGGACAGTGTCCTCCATGAATATCTGGATCTAAAGATGGATGACACTGAGATCTGTCAGTGGAACAGCTGGGGAAAAGGCATGACCCTGCTCTGAGACTATCACAGTCTAGATCCCCTTCATGTTATTTAGGGAGCAAGGCATTTTTTTGCATCAGTAACAGTTGAAGAATCTGGCCCAACCAGACTGAAGTAACATGCTCAAAGCTGGTAGAACAATCAAAGAAACCACGTCTCAATCCCTGCCTGTGCTTTGCCCAGAAAAACTCTTCTTCTCTCTTAGCACATTATCTTTGATCTCTGCTGTAATTTATGTTGCTACAAGGGCCAGCTGCCCAAAAAGATCTATGTAACCCTGACTGAAACTCAGGGATTGCTGAAGTGGGGATGCAGAACCCTCACTTTATTTCAGAGGTATTCCTAACACATGACAGGTGTTCTCATCATTTGCTGTGAAACGCAGGTACACAGCTCCTTCCAGCAGATGGAACTGCTCTGCCTTCCCTGAACTTGTTCTGCAAAGCAGTGTGTAAACTGCACTCTGAACATGGACAACAAAGGTGATTAATTGGATGATCTAATATTACCAGCAGAGAGGAAAAGGCTGCACTTAAAGGACATATATGCTGAAAATCCAAAAAAAACGAAACAACAAAAAAGGGGAGACATCTATAGAAGCAAAGGCAAGGCACAGAAGAGAAAATGTCCAAGAGTTGTGTGAGTGTGGCAATCAAGAGAAGTGAGGCAACAAGGAGAGCAGGTAGCAGGGGACAGACTTCTGATCTTTGCTAGAACAAAAGGGACAGGAATAACAAAGGTTTATAGAAAGATAATTGCACAAAATGATTTTGCAGTACTTATACTTAGGGAACTCCATAAAAATTGAAAATGAGCAAGTATTGACTTCTCTTGTGTAAGTGTTGATCATCTCCCAAGAAAAGACAGCAATAAAACACTGCTGACTCAGCCCAGAAACCTGTCCAGATATTTCTTACTGTACTTGTAAAGAAGCTCAGGCAGTTTCCCAGTTATGCATCTGAAATGGGTCAGACCTGAAAAACCACGCCTCCTCCAAGGCCTCCAGTCAGTTATGCTGCTCTCAGCACTAACAATTTCTTACGATTCATAAATTATATGTAGCACTTTATGTGACAAAGCATTTTGTTCTGCAAAGAACAGACAATCTGGTTTAACAGATGAAAAAACATCAGCTATGGAATATATTAGGAGACTTAGAGGAATTCTAAGGAGCTTAGACGCCTAACAATGAGTAAGTATCGTGCTGTAGATGTGAATTAGCATGTGTCAGTGTCACGGAAAAAATATGTGCACAGGGGAGTGACTGGAGGTTAGTTTCCTGATGATTTTGGAATTATGAGGCAGAATGAGTGTAGGGTCAGCATGGAGTAAGGCAGTATTTGGTGAGGAGAGCCAGACACAGAGGGCAGAAAAGGCTGTAGAGCTGCTGAAGGCAAGGCACATAACTCAGGTTAAAACACTGGCAGCCCAGGAAATGGCCACCCCCTTATATATTCTACTGGCCAATGACTTCCATGCAGAACTCTCGGCTATGGAAAGGTGCATCAGAAGACATCCACTGAGTACTGGAGGAGGGTTTCTGCCTACACAGCAATTGAGAAAGGTTGTAATGCAAGTTGGGTGCTGCAAAAAAGGCCAAGGTATACAGTTTATCCCACAGGATGACTTGGTTCAAAATGCTGATCAGACTCAAACTCCTGCAGTTTGAAGTCGATGTATCTCCGTCAATGTGTCTCCTATAGATCTGCAAATTGTCACCATCTACTACCTGGGACTGTGCTTCACATGTTATTCAGGAAGGGTGGTTTTAATTACCCTTTTCAATGAGTAACAAATATGGCAAACTGATGTTAAATGAAACACACAATTACTTTCTGAATTAATACAAACAGATATGAAATAAGGACAAAAGGAGATTATAAAGATGAACAGTAAGATGATTTTACTCACTGAGAGTTTTTCCTTTGCTTGTTTAAATACACCAGGAGCCTGGTTTGTTTCACCACCTGCTGCTGAGAAACCCAAAGAAAGACTTAATAATTCAAAACAACAATAAGAAGCATTTCTGTTTAGTTCACTTGTTAGAACCATTAAATGCCTTGGAACTACTGTGCAAAGCAAGTACTTTGTCAATTACTCTCAGAGAACTGTACGCAAAAATATACTTGCCTTAATAATTTCCTGTATTCATCTTGAGGTAAAATGGCATTCCACATTTCAAACAAATAAAAATTTTGTATTCATGTTTCTACAATCTAGAAACTAAGACAAAAAATTTCAGGAAATAGCTGACAGCTAAAAGAGTCGCTGGTTCTGAAAGTCAATCCTCAGACAACTTAGCAACCTGATTTTCAGGACTGTCCTTTAAAAATAAGGCACCTTTAAGTCACCCACAAATTAAAATTTTAAGAGAGGACTCTAAAACATTAGCCAACATTCCTAATGGAAAGAGAGAGATTTATCTCTAAAATCCATTTTGCCAAAATGCCTAATTTCTCACCAAATTAAAAGAAATCTCTTAGAGGAAAATGTGTAGTTATTCTCCAGATGTTAACTCAAGGTACCAAAGAAACAACAGCTTTACAAGAGTTTGTGTAAGCAAAGTCTCTTGGAGCCTGAAATTAAGATACACACCCAGTAAAGTTGGACCACGTTGTAACACTGCCAAACAAAAACTAGATGTAAAATCTTCTTCATATGTATGGTAAACCTATGTTTATGTTTACATAAAACCTATAGGTTTTATGTATGGTAAACACAGAAGCAGAACAGGAGTCACAAATGACAACCTTCTGCTATAAACGCAACTGTTTTCCAACTCTGTAACCAACCCTAATGCCTCATACAGGACAGGACAGGTTAATTTTTTCCTTTCCCAGTGTAGTTCTCAGGTGTAGTGAGATCATCCCTGGTTTTCTGTCACACTTCCCACTCCAGTTCTGCCCTCTTTAGATACATATATAAATATATATATAAAAAATATATATGTATGCATATGTTAC
>JAOXXN010000102.1:4168230-4233817 GCA_026770055.1 Myrmophylax atrothorax
CCTTTTTTTTTTTTTTTGGTCTAGCTGACCTTTCTGCAGACAGTCGAAGTATGAGCCTGAAGTGCACTCCATAAAAATATCCCCTAGACTGAGGCATCCAGTCAGCTCTCCAAAGTAATCAGTGTAAAGAGTTTAATGTTCCTGTAGCTTTCCTTCTTTCTTTCTCTCTAATGTAATGGGAGCAGAAAGTCCAGTCTGGTTAGTGACAGGTAGCCCCTCTGTGGATGCAGCCCACTCTTAATTGAATTTATCAGGTGTTTGCAGCAGCATTTGTCCAGCTTAGGGCTTTGGAGGATGGAGAAGATGGATTTAGAGAAATAAAGCCAGCTGATAGATGGGATCACTTATTAGAGATCTTTCATATAAATTATGAAAAATAGCTACAGTGAATTATAGCTGTAGGCTTTCAGATAATAAGCCTTTCAGGAAAAAAATAATGAAACTAAGTGACACTCGGTTCTGAGTCTCATTACCAGGCTGAATCATAATTCAAAGTTCTTTTAAAACTTCCAGGACGGTTTGCAAATCTTGATGAAAATGAAAGTAAGCTTGATAATATTTAACCAGTTTAAGTGAGATTTTTGGCTGCTACTTTACTCCAGGAATATTCTTTTCCAGTAAATTTCTGGGTTATTTCTATCTACAATCCATTGCCCGATGCTCTCAAGGTCCAGGGACTGTAATTTTTAACTGTCAGTTCTTGGATAGTTATCCCTCATCAAAATCAACAGAGCTAGAGTAGCCAAGGTAGCACTCCTTGCAAAATCAATAGAAATAGCAGAGCAGGCAGAAAACCAGCAGCCTGTGTTCTCCTGTTTCCATTCCCCAGTCATCCTTGAAATTGGACTTTTCTTGGCTCCCAATGCCAACCAGCAGCAGGAACAGATGACACAGTTAACTTAGTCCTGACATAGTCTGTGGGATCCCATGGCCACAGAGAATCTCCTCAACACCCTCCACTAAGGGTTTTCTTAGGGGTATTTTTGTGTGTACATGTAAAATACAATAAGCTGAAGTCTTGAGGTTCATTAATGTCCACTGGAGAAATGGGAATTTTCTCTAGTCAGGTGAAGTGTAGTATCTGGATGGAAACATCTCCTGCCAGCAAAATATTATACAGCAGCAATGGATGTAGGTGGTAAAGAACTTGTATGCAAGTGTTGGTTTAGTGCTGTATCATGATTAAAAAAAAAAAAAAACCAAACCAAAACAAAAAGGAGTAGGATAGAAAATATATAAAAATAAAAAATAGAAAATATAGACGTGCATGAGCCCATGGTGTAGTGTGTTCTTATGTCTTCTTTTGGAGACAGTGAAAAGAACAAGCAGAGGTGATGGGTGGCCCTGATGTGAGGAATGCCTGCAGAAACTAAAGACCAGTACCTGAGAGAAGATGTGGTGGGGGTATGTATGGTTAGGAATGACCTAGTTGAAGGGAGTAAAAAATGAGTGTTTATGACCTTTTCTGGTATTCAGGAACTGAAACCAGCAGAATGCAGCTGCAAAGCAAAGGGAATGGTGCTTAGTGAAGAGTCACTTACCTTGTACAGGGTAAAATCTCACACAGTTTTAAAAGATCGACCTGATCCAATGCAGCCATTCATATATTCCCAAATGCTTTTGGTTCTTGGAGTTTAAAACTCCTGGTTTTCCCCTTCTCCATGCATGATGAACTCCCTTATTCTTTTCCATCTACTTGCATCTAGTTTAGATGATGTGTTGCCATTCTTTAGTTGCCTTTGAAACTGTGATGTAATATTGTAATGTAAATTTAGCCCTGCCTTGAAAGAACCTTAGCTATGGGGATAGAAACCCCAAGATCCTGATAAGATTTATTACTTTGAAGTGAAGTTGTTCATGGTGTTCCAGTGTCC
Source organism: Myrmophylax atrothorax (assembly GCA_026770055.1). Taxonomy (NCBI): domain Eukaryota; kingdom Metazoa; phylum Chordata; class Aves; order Passeriformes; family Thamnophilidae; genus Myrmophylax; species Myrmophylax atrothorax. The sequence continues at coordinate 4,170,105 of JAOXXN010000102.1, forward strand.
CTGTTTTATTAGGATACATTGCATGTCAAATACAACTGTATTCAGGTTAGGTTTTGCTTTATAGTAAGTATATTGTTTCAAAAATGTTTTTTTTTTTAATATTGAGACCACCAACAATGAAGTTACGTAACTTTATTCAAGGTATTACGTAACATTAGTGGGTCTTGTAAACGTTTGCTTGAGGGTTAATCAGCTGCATGATGTGAGATCTTTATAAAAAATATTGTTCAATTCACCATTCTTGTCTTAGAACCCATCACGTTGACTCTTGTCCTTCACAGATGTCTTACATGTATTTCAGAGTTCTGATAATCCCTGCAAATTCAGATTGTTCTTTTTCATGTTTTATACAAGCAAAATTAGGTGTCATCCCTTTGTAGACTGCAAGGAGATTGACTATGAGTAAGCAGTGCCCTGGCAGCCAGGAGGGCCAACCCTGTCCTGGGGGGGCATCAGGCACAGCATCACCAGCCGGCCGAGGGTGGGCACTGTCCCACTCTGCTCTGCACTGGTGTGGCCTCACCTTGAAAATTGTGTGTAGTTTTGGGCATCACAATAGAAGAAAGATATTAAGGTGTTAGTGAGTGTCCAAAGGAGGGCAACAGAGATGCTGAAGGGCCTTGAGGGGAAGGTGTATGAGAAACAGCTGAGGGCACTTGGTCTGTTCAGCCTGGAGAACAGGACACTGAGGGGAGATCTCACTGCAGTTACAACTTCCTGGTGAGGGGAAGCAGAAGGGCAGGCACGGATCTCTCCTCTGTGGTCACCAGCAACAGGACCCAAGGGAATGGCCTGAAGCTGTGTCAGGAGAGGTTTAGGTTGGATATTGGAAAGAGTTTCTTCCTCCAGAGGGTGGTTGGGCACTGGAACAGACTCCCCAGGGCAGTGGTCAACAGCATCAAGCCTGTCTGAGTTCAAGAAGTGTCTGGACAATGCTCAGGCACATGGTGTCTCTTGGGGATGGTCCTATGCAGGGCTAAGAGCTGGATTTGATGACCCTTGTGGGTCCCTTCCAACTCTGCATATTCTGTGATTCTCTAATGGAACACAACCAGGAGACAATACAACCTTCATACTGCTGAGGCATGATATTAAACCTACCCTTGCATAACTCTCTTCTTATTGTATTTTCACTAGTCAGACCCCTCTGCTGAATCTGGTCTATATTTAGAACAGGAGTGACTCAGGGGTGTACAACTGTGTAGGAAAGACTTCCTAGGAACACTTTTGATATTGCTTTGTTTAACCATACGATGTGTAATAAATCCTCCTGTTAATTTCTAAGCCATGAGACGAGGTCTATGCAGTTTTGCACAGTTCTTCCCTTACTAGCCCTGGTTTCACTCACAAACACCCACTGCAGCCATGTGGTTGTGTTACATGACAGAAAACCTCGCCTCTTTTAGGCGGGCTTTTTTTTTTTCTTTAAGATCACCAAAAAAGTCAAGATATTCATCCTTCCACCCTGAAGTCACAGGAACAATAATATGATGAAAATGCTGAAAGAGTTCTTTTGGTCCTCCAAATAGTGATACACCTATCAGGTTGTAACTGGAATAATTTGTTCCTTCCTTTCATCTTCCTGTACCAAATATTAAAATGTTGCTTGGAATGCATTTTGTATTGTGAGCCCAGATTTCTTCTCTCTCAGCTCCATGCTGCATGTGGCTGGGTTCCCCCTGTGGATTTTGACTGTACAGCATAAACATCAGTGACAGATTGGGAATTATCAATGCAGATAACATTAATCAACAAAAACAAAAGTCTGAAACACTTCTTATTATGCATGAGAGTAAAACAACAAAATTATGAAAATGCATACCATGGTTTAAGCCGTCAACATTTTCCCAGCAGAAAAAAAAAAGGCATCATTAAAAAAAAAAAAAAGAAAAGAAAATAAGATGAGCAGAGATTCCTAGAACACCACACTCTAAGCATGATGCCAAGTTACAACCACAGCACTTGGCACCCCAAGCAATGACAAGCATACATGATCATGGTCTCCATCAAATAAACAAGCAAATACCAGCAAAGAAAGAAGAAAAGAAAAAATGGTACAAAACACTAAAAAAAAGAATACTATTTGTGAAGCTTGATATTACTGGAGAAAAAAAATAATAGAGAAGCTGCTATAGCCATGAGATTTACAAAAGAAAATGTCAATGTTTGCCAGCCACATTGCATAACTGAATGCAGTCACCTGTCTGCTTCCGTTTAACACAGGAGAGATGAGTTGGTCTAGTATATTTGATAGCAGGTTTTAAAATGATTTTCCTGGAGGGAGAGTGGGCCTGAACTTCAGTTTTTTTAGCAAGTTCAGCTTTCTTATACACTGCTATGGACAAAAAGAACACAAAAACATAGAATCAGGAAAAAAACCAGTGAACAGTTTCATATGATACATCAAATGGCAGGCCCACTGCTCCACAACTCCAATGCAATGCATTGCTTTTATACTGGGAGCAACAAATCAAGTCCTACATTAGAAGAGGGGAAGCACTAGTGCATTAACTCAGATGTGTTACACAGTGGTCAGTGGGGATGTCTACTGTGAAACAGGACCAGTGGAGCAGTGAGCCTTGCACATGGCTTCTCATATATTTGTACAATGTCTCATTTAAAAACACCATCATTTATATTGTTATGGTGCATACAATCTACAACAGTAATTGAATAGTACTGTAAATTAGGAAGAAAATAAAAAAAATATTGTAATAGGGAGTGTTATATGAACCTTTTTTCCTTCTCACTTCATCTCTGGAGAGTGTGCTAGGTTCCTTTTTAGCTATTTTCCTTTCAGGAGTAGAAATCCTGCCTCTCCCAGTTTTAAAAGGTTTCTCTTTTTTATGCTTATCGAGAGATGATCTTCGCAATTCTCTCTCTGCCTTCTCCTCTTTAGGAACAGTCTCTAACTGTTCAGTCATGATGCTCCTATCATCATCTGTAGGATCAGAGCAAAATTGTAACAACAAACAAAAGATTAGTAACAAATGTTAACAATACTGTGGTGGAGCAGGGAAATAATAGTTCAAGACAGAACATACAATTAACAAAAAAAAAGGCATACTATTTCACCATTTTTCTGAAACATGCAGAGATTACTATTACAACTGTAATAAATTTGTTTTTCAATCATTATTATTTGGAAGCAAAAATATTCAACAGACAAAACAGAAAGGATAATGCACACCTTGAGTGTCTGCCCAGAGACTGTCTGTGTCCATGACGGAGTCATCAATTGTTGTTTCATCTTTGTAATCATCACACGTCTCTGTCTTGTAGTCAGTGAGCAGGATTTCTTCTCTCTGGGGTGAAGCAGGAGCCTCTGGGGAGCCCTCCTTGGGCTCAATTTCCATTTCTTCAACCTCCAGTTCCTCTTCAGCCTGGGAATCTCCTGTTTCGATGTCTTCCTGCTGAGTGGCAGCAAAGCGCACACTGTGAGAAGCAGATTCACCCTCATCAACTGTTGTCTGCACCACTGTGATAAAGTCGTCCTCCACTGTCACCACTGATTCAATAATGCCTTTCAGTTCAGGCAGTGCTTCTGGGCTACCCTTGGCTAGCATTTCTTCAGCAGCAAGCTCCCCGAAGCCTGGGGGCATTTCTGATATAAGATGCTGCTTATCCTCTTCTTTTTCTTCTTGCTCTACTTCAGTCTCTTCCTCTTCATGTTCTTCTTCCTTTGTGGCCCCAGGTGCCACGTCACATGGCAGCAGCTTTTGGGTTTCCGTAAGTTTCATAGCCACATCAGGAATCTTTTCAGCTCCTTCTGTAGGCTGTGGTATGCTCTCCATCTGAATCTCAGGAGGCTCTTCCTGGAGACACTCAGCTTTTGAAAGGAGATGCTCCACAGAAGTCTCCTTTGCAAGCATCTCTTGCCCAGACATGGGAAGTTTTGGAGTTTCTGCTTTGATATCCTCTGGTTTCACAGATTCTCCATTCAAACCTTCTTGGGCTTGGTCATGCTCTCCACTAGATTCATAAGACTCCTCTTTATCAACTGCCTCTTGATGTACCAGATCTGGCTTAGTTACTTTTTCCTTAATTTCTGTTTCTGACAGTTTGGTGCCATCCTTCATGTAACTAGGCTCAGTCTTGGAAAGTACATCTGAGTCTTTTGCTTCCTTGGAGAACATGCTCTCATCTTTCTGCTGAGTGTCTTTAGGTTCAGCCTCTGCTCTTTTAGCAGAGGCTTTGTCCTTCTCCGAAGAGAGGGAAACAACCCCACCAATCTTAGCATCTAACTGACTCTGATGTTCTTGGTCAGCTCTCCTTGCAGCTACTTCCATATCATGCTTTATAGCATTGTAATCTGGTTTAACTGGAGCTTCAATCTCAGCTATTTCAGGAACAACACTGAGAGTCTTCTCCTTCTCTATCAACAAAGAAACAGAATCCTTTTCTATTGCTATCTCTGAAGCAGATTTTCTGTCATACATGGTATCACCAGGTAAATGAACTTTACCAGCCACATTTTCTTCTTTCCTTTCTGACATTGCCTCATCTCTCATTTTCTCTGACTCTGCTCCTTTACTGGGACATACCTCTTTAGAGTCAACTTGATCTTCACTCCTTTCTAGCACAGTATCCAGCTTCTCTTTTTTCTCCTGCTCAAAGTCCCTCACCAAGATGGACTCACCATGCTGACCTAAGTCCTTTTCACCAAGGAATTCTTCTTTTGATTTTTCTGCAGCTGCCAGCTTCACTTCTATTAAAGACAGGTCAGGAGCCAGGCTGCGTCTCAGTTTTTCATCTGTGCCTTCGTAGAAGGGACAGGTTTCACTTGTTAAATTCTCACTGTCCTGAACTGGAGAAGGGAGTGGGACTGTGTACTTATTGAAAACACAGTAGCCCAAGTCTTCCAGCTGACTTTCAGCTTTTAGAATTACATGGTTTTCGTCTGTCATGGCTGGCAGGACTGTGCTGCTGTCTTCCACAACAGTGTCAGAAGGAACTGGCTTCTTCTGTGCCACCTCAGCATCTGTACTCACAGAGGCTAATCTAGATCTTGTCCCTGCCAAGTCTAACATTTCGGGCAGGTCAGGAGCCAGGACAGCGCCATTTTTGTAATAATCTTTGGCCTGGAAAGATGGTTCAGCCAAGGTCTCAGGCTGGACTTTTTCTCCTGGTATTGCTTTTTCTTCTTCAATGTGCTGATCTTCCTCTCTACTATCAATGGGGAAGCAGGGGGCCCTCTCCAGCGCTGGTGTGGTTGCTGGCAAGTAGTCATCACCTTCATCCATACTTCCACTAGTGTTAGTTAGAATATCTGAAGCCAGGGGAGAAAGATCGTGTGCACGACCAAAGCTAAATCCTAGAGCTATTGAATCCAAGCAAGACATGGGCAAGTTAATAGACATACTTCTCTGTTCAATTGCAGATCTCCCCCCAAGTCCCAAGCTCCTGCTCAGAGTTAGATCATCCTTATTTTTACTGTGAAGTTCTCTCTTATCCCCATAGACTTTGGGGTCAATAGTGAACATTCTTTCTGTTGGGGAGCTGGATTCTTCGGATGCATCTGGTGGATAGCTCTGAGCCAGGGTACTGTACCCCATTTCATGAGCATGCATGGTCTGCTTCTGATTTAATTCTGTCTGCAATTCTTCCTCCTCCTCCTCTCCATCTTCAGCTATTAGATGACCTCTCTGATAAGGCTCATATATACTCTCTTTAGTGTCACTTAGCTCATAGTAATCACTGCCTTGTTTCAGACCATCTGCTTTGAAGGCTTCCTCTTTCAAAGCAGAGGTTTCAAAATACTTTGACATTCCTGAATGATCCTCCTCCTCTTTCATTTGATGAGGAGCTGAAACACTTGTCTTATCCACCTTGGTATCTTTTTTAACATATTTTTCTTCAAGAGTACAAGTCTTTTCAGTGGCTAAATGTGGTGCCTCAGGGGCTTTCGTTATTACTCTGGATAATTGAGTGGTATCAGGGTGCTCTATTGTTTTCTCAGGAGTCAGTTCATGGCTTAACTTGGTTGGGAGTACCTGTATGCTTGGCTGTGCCTCCTTTTCCATGTCTCTTGTTGCTGGGAGCCCACTTTGGTCCATTTCTTTTTCTGTTCTTAGAGTATCATGTGACCTTTTAGCTTCACCATCCTTTTGAAAGTCTACTTTGTCTAAGGAAAGTGTCTTAACTTCAGATTTTGTGGTTAATTTCCCATCATCTAATATTTGAGCCTCCCCTTTATCATAGAAGTCATACCTTTCTTCCTCATCACTCTCATCCTTGGTCATGTCCTTTTCCTCCCTCCATGCAGGGATTTTTGGGGTGCTTGGTGTTTTCAGGCCATCTACAGTTAGTGCTGAGACTTCCTGCAAAGCTAATGTTCTGTCTCTGTGGATCTGTTCATCTTTACTGAGGTCTTTAGCAAACAGTTGGTCATTGGGCTCCTGTTTTGTATTGAAGGTGTCTTTGAGCAAAAACTCCTGGGGGACAGCAGGAGATGGGCCTGAAGGAAGTTCACCTTTGGCTGCTTCTGCTTTGGGTTCTGGTAGCAAAAGAGAATTCTGGCCATGGCTGATGGCAACACCTTGGACATCTTTAAGGTCATCTTGAAATTTGATAGACATAACTTGGTTGGTTGATGAGGGCACATCTGCAGTCCTTTCTTCTGTCCTGCTCCCTCTAGGCAGTTCAGATGACAAGTCCTTTTGTTCTTGGGAAGCAGGAGGTTTGGCGGCAGCAGGTTCTGCAAAACTGGCCTCCCCTTTCTGCTGTGAATCAGTTTCCAACATCTTTTCTGATGGAGGTGAAGACATTTTTTCTATGTCTTTGCTCAGTGGGTCCTTCTTATCTACAACCTCTGGTTTTGCTGGTTGTGCAACTAAGGCATCATATTTACGTTCCTCAACAGCTTTTCTGTCTTTCCCAGATTCCTGTTGCTTTGTGTCTAATGGTCCTGCTGCGAAAGGGCGTGCAACCTCCTGGACATGGAATTCCATCTTCGTGGCTGCAAGTAAATCTGAAGTAGTTTGTTTCAGTTTTATAACAAGATTATTTAAAGCACTTACAGACAGGCAGTCATGTGGCTTACAACTCCTTGGTATGAATGATGGAATGGAGAGGAAGAAAGATGCAAACATGCAGCAAGGCCATCCACCTAGAAATCTGCTTTAGAGTCTTAAATCCTAGCTTTGTTTCAGTATATGAGGTTTTATAGTGAAAATATGAGTTTTACACATATAAATGTGACCACTGAAATGAGATGATTTCATGTGAATTCTTCTCCTTCATGATTTTGTATATAACAGCAAACCCACAAATAATCCTCACTTCATTTGTAGCTTTGCTGGACTCCATAGCTTTATGTTAGTTCTGCATTAGTAAAGTCTGCAACTTTAATCAAATCGATCATGTATTTGTGTGTTGTGATATTTAAAACATGAGTAGTTTTACATTTCTGTCTCTTTTTTGCATTTTTGTTCTACATGCAGCCTAAACTAAAGAGATAATGCATGCAAAAGGTTCTGAAAGTGCTAGAAGAGGCTCTTTTTTTAATTGTACCAACTTATAACATTCACTGTTTGGCAAATGACAAAAATCTCACTACTGTCACAAAACCACCATGTGTAAATGAGCAACAGATCTATTAATAGATCGAGATCTTGAAGGCCTGGTCTTCAAAATGGCCAGTCACCTACAGCTGTAACTGAAGTCAAAGAACATTTGATTGACCCTTATTAAGCTAATTTGAAACAAAAAATATTACTCTTAGACCCTGTCACTGTATTTTCAGAGAGTAATATCTTGTTAACTTTTTTAATATACACTCTATTAAACATTAATAGCTTGACCTCTTTTTAATATCCTATGGAAAACAATGGTTCCCATCATTCTGAAAACTTCCTATCACTGAAAATATGAAGAGACTGTAGAATGTGGCAGATCTTTCTGCAGTAATCTCTAAAAAAATACTGTTATTTTTTTCTAAAGCTTGTTCCAACTAGCATTGGGCCAACACTGTATTTCCTCAGATCTGATTTCAAGTCCATGGAGCCATCTTTTTGCTCTGATGAATCTGATTTTTTTTTAGAACAATTAGTACCCAAGTATTGGTCATTCTTTAAATATTTGCACATGTTAATATTGGGTCCAAAAACCAACTGCCATTTGAAACTCCGCAGGTAGGCAAATCAGAAGTCTACAACTACAGTAATTTTGCTACTTTATGTTTTTATATTTGGTGACTGAATTGAAAACTCTATAAAGTATAAAGACATGGTTGGTCACTGGGCTGATGTAGTTCTAATCTCACAGAAATTAAATAGCTAGATACTGCTTTTCTCTGTGCATCCTACTGTGCCTCTTACTGTAGTGCAAATGAACAATACCAATGGCATCAAAACATATTCTGACTGCCAAAGGAATTCAGGGTTCTTCAGATAGGCCAGCCAGAACACCAGCCTCCCAAATGCAGCACTTATTAGCCACGTAGGGTGTAGGTACATCACTATTCTGCACAATTTGTCTTTGCATCTTGTTGCGCTGGCTGAAGAGAAATACCATTAAAAGAGAAATCCTGAAGCCTAGTTCTTATGTACTGAAAGACTATTGCAGCAAATACTTTGTTCAGAGAACAGATCAGAACTTCACCCAATGCACCCAATTCTAGCCTTCACTTTGAAGGCAAATGTCCCATGGAAGTGATGGAACTTTTTCCTGAGAAGGGCACTCCAGCAGGGTTAAACATTTGTAATAAGGTAAGACACACAAAAAATCAGAGTTCTAGCAACAACTGAGGAGAGGAAGGGTGGACTCAATGAATAGCAGCGGTATGACATAAGAAGCAATAGCTTTAAGGCAGCTAAACCAGAAGGCACTGAAGCACACACAAAAAAACCAAACCGAACCAACAAAACACCTGCACACTGCAAATGAAAACATTTCTACAGTTCAGGTATCTTTATGTCATAGTCAAAGGCAATAAATCTGCTGTTTGAAAAAGCAGATGAATCTCTGCACCAAAAAGAAAAAAATACACACAGATTAGCAATGTGACTGGCAAACATATCTGAGATGGGAAAAAAAAGGAATCAGCTTAGCTGCAAAGCACATTTTATCATGGCAAAGTCAAAAATCAGGAATCAGCCGCAGCAGTGGGAAACCATGTTGTCATACAGCACCTATGCAATCATATTATCTGCTACACACTCTTCAAGCATAGTAACAAGAGCAGTCATACCAATAAATGGGAAAAACAGAAAATGAAGCAGCCTTGGAAAGCACTGGAGAAAGCTGGAGAAGGATTCACCAGCAGCAAACACATGCAAACCTAGAGGACAGACTTTCCTCAGCCGAGGAAGGGGATGTATCTTTTGGGATGTTCCGACCATAACAGTTACACTCTCCCTGCTGGATGCCACACTTGGCACTTTGTCTTCAGAACACACTTTGGCTTCTGAACCAGAACACGCCTGACCCTCACAGAGGCCCTTTGCCTGGTCTGAAGGCTCAGTGGGACTGTGCTCTTTTCCCATTTGCATCCCAGGAAGAGCAGCAGGTTTTGCTTCTATAGTCACTGGACTCTTTACCGGTTCTTCTTCTTGAGGATGGAAAAAGGAGGTGACATCAACACCAACAGTAAACATCAAGCACACAGCTGAACAGGATTGCTTTTACAGAACACTTTCAGCTCAACATTTTGGATTTACGTGTGTCAAAGGGCTTTTAGTATCCAGTCCTTTTTAGTCACCATGGAAATGAATTTTCCTTAGGGGAAAAAAACAAATTGAAAGCCTGTCTCCCCTAGAGAAACATGGTTATGCTGTAAGAGGGGAGCTGAAAGTGTTCTACAGGTATACCTCTCCCAAAGATGACTGTGAGACAAACAGTCATTGCAAAGGGAGATGGTATTCAAAATGGAGATGGTATTGAATGATGTATGCCTCTGAAAACATCAATGCATCCATGAGCTCAAAGTACACTGGTATTTTTCTGATAAATGTGCTGTGTAATCCAGAACAAGACATTCAACTGAGGTGAAGGAAGGTATGAGGCACTGATTGCTTTCCCCTGACCTTGGTAATATTGACTGCTAAATGCCAGCAAGTCAATCTATTGCATGAATCCTGGATTTGGCAAAATACTGAGCACTTCCATAGTCTTAACGGGCTTTGTGCATGGCTGATAACTAATGTTTTTTGCAAGATTTTAGCCAATACATTGAACAGGTTTACAAACAAGTTCATCCTTAAGCTGTTTGATATCTGAAATCTACATATGAAAATTTCCATTTTAACAGAAGGACTCTTAATTTGCTTTCCTCTTTCCCCACCAGCCCCCTCATCACCAATTATTAAGTCAAAGAAACCAATGAATTCAATAAAACTATTTGTTCATCTGAATCTCTAAAATATATCACTCCGCCTACAGGCTGTTAGAATCAGTATAGTAACATCAATAACAGTCTTTACTCATGGCATGGCAGAAGAATGATTAGAAAAGTCTCCATTCTGGACTTGTACTCCTGGCACTGCTACTCAAGACAAAATTTACTGTGCACTATTAATATTCCTCCAGATAAGAATTCAGGATTAAGTGTGAAACCTGTGATTCAGCAACACTGTGATGCCTCAGGGGGTTTTCATTTTTGCTTTTTTCATTTTTATAGATTTTAGAAGTACTTGTAACTGTAGTGAAAATGCATATTTAGTGTGTTAATATTTCTGGAAGCTTAAGTTCAGTGTTTATATATTCTAACCCCCACCCCATATCAATGCCTAACATTCCGTTAGTTATTTAGACTTCTTTTCAAGGTAGAAGGCTGAATAATATCTTAAGGCCTGTGCTACAAGACATAAACATAAGCCAACAACCTCGAAACCAGAATGCTGGAAGACCTCAAAGTTGTCCTGTGTGCTACGAGGAAGAGAAAGATGATGAAGAAGGGGTCCCACTGTCCCCCAGACTCAAATCCTGACAGGGTGTGTCATAGGCAGGACGAGGCTGGACTGAGAGATGTGTGAATAGGGGATGGGGTGAACAATAGTATAAAAACCATAGAAAATCAATGTTTGGGGAGCATCATCACGTATTCCAAAGGCCCTAAGCCTAGACATTAAAGAGTCTACCTTTTTATCTTATCCCATACTAACTTGGCTTCGAGTCCTGCTCTCTGAGGTCTCTCAAGGCATCACAGTTAAGCAGCTGACCAGCAGCCATGCTGCAGGCAACCTGATGACCCCCCGGGTTTAAAGTGTGTCTTATGATTAAGTACTTTGCTGAGTCAGATTTAGAACAAAGTGGTTTCAAATCTGGAAGTGGCTGCATCCAGCCCCTTGGCATTAAAATAAAACCTCTTTATAAGTGCTTGATTTTCCTCCTGAGATTGGCCCAGTGAAGATCAGACAATCATCTCTTCCAGTTATGGCCTTTAAAAGAGTGATTTAAGGAACATAAACACTATTTGAGTCTGAGAAATATCATTATGTAAAGAACAACACATTATTAATAACATATAAAATAGTTAAGGTTACATACAATATCTTAAATGAACAGAAGCCAGGAGATTCAGAATCAAACCTGGACCAAGGTCTGAGCATTACAGGGCTATTTACCCATGAGCAAATTGTAAAAGCTGTCTGGCAGGACAGCAGGTCTCCAGCTGTAAGACGTCCTGACTTGAGTAACTTTACTTTTCTTTTCCCCATTTTATGTAGTTTTGTATGTGCATCCCTTTCAATTAAAAAATGTTAGGGAAAGCCTCTAATTTTACTCTCAGCAATTCCAGGTATACACCTCCATTTCCTGACACACTTCACACAATGCCATGTGATTAAAAATAATTACTCTAACTAGAAAGTTATCCCTGACTTAATGAAGGAATCCAATATTCTGCCTTAGTGCAGCAGACTCTAATGCCAAGCAGACTGCCAGCCTACTGGCAGCAAGTGAGGGGGACTGTTTTATAATGACTATCTCCCCACTCATGATCTAGCATCTTCCCCCTTTTATTTTACCCCACACAAATGTTCAGAGATCTTAGACTTTCACCAGAGGCAGATGCATATGACTGAAAAGGAAGCTGCCTATGAACTAACGAGGCCAGGAGTGCTCTAAGTATAGGTATGGGCACTCAAGCTGTATTGATTTTTTATCTCCCCGAGCTTCAGGCAGACATGCTGACATTAACAATTTTCAGTTATTAGCACTGATCTCTCTTACTGGTGCTGTTGTAGTATTAGGCTATATTGTCCTGTTAATTCAGAGCAACTCTGGTTTCCTTGAAATGACCCAGCGAGCAGTTTGAATTACACAGCTCCATCCTCCCAAGAGACAAACCTTTCAGTACTGACTTTAACTTCAGCTCCTGTGTCTCAAGATTGAGTCAGTCAAGAAGTCAGCTTTTCTGTTACTCACTGAAATAGATTCTCCCTTGATTCCTCAAAAGCCATTTCACTTTTATGTAACACCCACTAATAAAATACTACTTACTGATGTGCTCAGGTCATAGAAAAAGGAGGTACAGAGAGCCAATAAACCTTCTTTTCCTCCTTGTTTGCAGTCTGCTGGCACAATGCTAATGGGGTGTGTCCACAAAACAACTGAAAATGAAACATGACCCAATACTGCTGAAATCGCCTGTCTACACTGAGGTAACACTTACTTCGCCTACCAGAAAAATAAAGACCTCCCACAGCTGTCTTTGGTATAGATGTGGGTTTTTTCCCCATTGTGTTGACTGACTATCTTTTGGCCATCTTTTGGCCTAGTTTGCACATTGTTCTCGGCAGTATTTTTCTGGCACAAAGGAAAAACTGGGTTCCACTTCTTTGAACTATCTGCTTCTTTTGCTTCTGCTGTAAGCCAGGTCTGGAGACCAAGAGCCCTGATTTAAGCAGGGACTGTGGTTACACTGACCCCAAAGCTGCATTCATTGCTCATGCTGCAGCTTTACCATGACATGAAGAGACTCTTTGAGGGGCATTACTTCCATGTAGGGAAAAAAATATAACTAGGTTTCCCTCCCTAGAAGGCTGCAATCCCAGGCACATATAGAATGGAATGGATGGCAGGTGGGTAGAGGGGAAGAGGAAACAAATGGGACAATGCTCAGTTCACCTTTATCATGGCCCAACAAGACCTCTGTGCTCTTCACTGTGGCACTGGGATGTGTACTAGAGCCAGTCCACTCGGAGCTGAACAAAGGGTGTTCATAGTACTCCTCATCGGAATTGTAGGGCTCATCATCAGGCACAGACACTGAAATGGAGGGGGCCAGGTGTTTACGCCACTCACTGCCGGCAGCAGGCCCACAGGTGGGGCAGTGCTGTAGCAGTCCCACATTATCCTCTGCCCCTTCATCTATAAATAGACACACACAGACAGGACAGACAGAAAGACATAGGAAACACAAGACAGGATGGACACATGCTCTAACAACACTAGCCACTACATCATGCTGCAGAATGGATGACAACAGCCAGGCTAACAGTTAATGCAGGATGGAGGAACAAGCCAGCTGTACATTTTAACACATAGGCTGTGCATGAGGTTTGCAAACATTGTAAACCAACCGCTGGAGTAAGTGAATTTCAAAAGTACACGTTATTTAGAGGAACACACTGGACACAAATCATATATCACAACTACATTATACTTGACTGACTGTATTAAAAACCTCTGAAGAATCCTGATACAGTTGTATTCTCTTACAGTCATCAGATAGAATACTTGAAAATGTAAAATTTAACAAGTCTGTTAATTAAAAAGAAAACCAGCTTACACTTTGGCCAATGGCAGCTTTCTTTTTATTGTATCTATTTCAAAATTCCCCAGTTTCTTCTTTTTCCTATAAAATTTTTTTAAACCACCAAAAAAACCCTTCCCCAAAAAACTACTTTTTTTTCTGATAAAGGCCACACAAGGCTGCTCACAGAAGTCTCTGTTAGTCCTATATTTTATGCTGTTGTGTCATGTTTCCATGGGTAAACTAGTTCCCAGCTTGGTGTTTGCTAATGCTTTGGAATGACAGCTTTATTCACACATCATTGGAGCATTGCAGAAAATCACATAATCATCTCAGGACTACACTAGGTACTGTCAGCTGCAAGGACAGGGAGTTTGGGTTGGTTTTTTGCCAGACAAAGGATAATAATACTACCCAACGAAAATGACTGGCCTACCACCTGATCTGTACAAACCTAGAGGGGAGACTTGAGAGCTCACATAGGTCGAAGTGTCCTCTCATCATGAATAAAGCTATGAAAAAACTAAACATCTATTGCTAGACAAAAGACATTTAAGCCCATTCTCACTGTATGACAACTGGAAGTTTGACGAACACTACCTTCACTGGGTGCCTAAGCACTTGTAGCTATTCCACTGGATTTCCTACTAGCTTCAAGAACAAGTCCATGCTTGGTGTCCCTGGTATTTCTCCAGGCAATTAGAACTTCAAGAATTTCCTCAGAACCTTCAACACTTCACTCTCGGATTCAGAACATGGAGTCAGGCTTTAACACAGGTTAAAGGAACAGGCACAGTAACAGGTATTAACCAGATCTCTGTGTGTGACCCCAAAACAAGATGGCTCATGAATGCAGCTCTAACTTCCATTACCCAGTCTTAGAAAGCAACTTTGATCCAAAACAATTCCATCTATAAGAGCTCTAAGGTTCTTTCTGGCAAACAGTAAGTTTTAAATTTCTTTTTATAGCACACCATGAAAAGACAATGTCTGCATCTATAAAAAAGCATTTTCTGCGTTCTGCAGCAACAGAAAGCAAGTGGCCTGTAATGACATGCATTTCTTCCACCTGGGAAAGGAATACTATATAGGAGCAACCCATTCAGGCTCAATTACCCCCCAAAAGGAAGAAAAATTAGCAAAGGCAATATTAGTAGCTCCTGTAAGTATCACAGTCGTGCAAAGAAAGATTGTTTGTCTTTAAGGTTGATGCCAGACTCTGAGGCCATCCAGGACCAAAGGTATGCTGTGTGTACCTGTGCACAAACAAATACCATCCACAGAACTTGGTTTAAGAAAACCGTTCTCACTGTTTGTTTCAGGGCACAAAGAGTGCCCGAACCACTGATAGTTTAGCTGCTTCACTCTTATAGTGGAATCCAAACCCCAAATTCAGGGGTTTATGCATTATTAAAAGAGGTAGGGGTTGAAACATAAGCTGGCGACCTGCTTCTGGCAAGCAGGAAGCTCTGCAGAGCACTGCAATAGGAAATGGAAACACAGGGCTGTGCCTAAGCTTCCCACTTCTCCCTAGTACTCAAGAGCCAGCAGCAAGGGTGCAGTGCAGTAGAACCTTCATCCACTTGCAATGCAGAACCACTGCATTTCTTCTCCGCAGAAGCCCCTACAAAATTCTGTGACAGATTTGAGGGGTCTTGTGGTTTGCAAAAGGCAAGTTACAAGGGGTGAGCCCACAACTCAGAGGGCGAGACACCAGGAATCAACTCGCTCCTAAACCCAAGATGGTTCAAAACTGCAACTCCCACTCCTCTGCACGATGCCCTCACACCAGCCCTGTGTTACTGAGGGCAAGAGTGGAATGGGCTGACACACTTGCCGCCTCTTCCACTGGAACTGGGACATTGTGGAGAAAAGAAGGGAAAGTTGATATGATCAGAAGCAGAACACAGAGGATGATGTGCAAAGGGGGAGGTTCTCCTTCCAGTTGTAGGTTATATTTAATCAGGGGCCCTTCAAAAGCAAAATGCATCAACAAGAGTGAAGATGAAACCCCAGGACTTCTCTATACTGATGCAAACAAGCTGAAAATTCCTTCTTTATATGCTCTGAATGGACTGTAGGCAAGAAAATACAGACCCTGACATCGCTCCTTAAAACTACAGAACTGACAACAGCAAAAAAACCCTTAATACAGACTATTGTGATGGTCCAAAATCGTCAGGAGTGCGAAGTCTAGTATTGTTTGGGGCTGTTACATCTGCAGCTATTACAGATTTACATTGTTTATTTAACACTTTGAATAAAGATACTTTCAAATTACTGCAGATAATTTCATTAACAGCGTAATGATGTCTTTAAAGGAGGATATACTTTTATTTCAACAAAAAGAAAAAACCCGTCATTTTAGTCCCTTATAATCTTTTTCATCTCAAAGTGTGGGAAAAATCCTGAATGCATTCTGAAGTCCAAGAATAAAATCACTTCTCACAAAGGCTAATTCTCCTTCAGCTTCCATGTATATTTTGAGAATGCCTTTCAAGAAGTAATTTTCCCTGTCAATAGATCCATTTTCATAGGACACTTGATTCTTTTCAGTTCACAAAACATTCATATTTGGTATATAAAGCCTAACATGAAATGTCTATTTCAAAATGGAAGACAGTCCATCAAAGACATCCTGCTATCCTGTAACATTTATGAAAATTTTTACATGAAGACATTTTTGTCCATTGTGAAAAGGCAGGGAGCACAAAAGAAATGCCAAGTTGGCAAGAGAACATTGCATCAGCCCTACAGGACTAGATACAAGGATTAGAGGGTGTGAAGGAGAACTTAATTTCCTGAACAGAATTATGAAATAAATGAAATAATTTCAATAAAGCAAATCATTCTCTTACCTTCTGCAGCAGTAAAAAGGGACAGGTTCATTTGAATGTTTTTCTGCAGCCAAATCAAAGGAACCTACATCCACTGACTCCTTTCTGTCATGAAATACAGCTGACCCACAAATCTCTCTGTCTTTTCTACCTTTTTTTTTTTTTAATTTGTGTTTGCTGCATGGCTGGCCACATCCACCTTTGTCATGTCTACAACAGTGATTTCCTTCCTACTATGACTGAAGGAAGTCTCTTGGATTCAAAGCAATGCAACACACTGACACGAAAGTGCATAAGGAAAAGCGAGAAGGGAAAAAAAGGTCTGAGGTAGATATACCAAGTGCTCATCTTTTTTGTTCAACAAATTAATAATCTGTATTCTACTGAGCAGAAAGGCAGACAATGTAAAGATGCATGAGGATGGACAGCCAGATGGTATAGGGAATGGGAGGTTTAAACAAGTACAGTAAAACTGGGTCAAACCCTACTGAGGCAAACTCTTCTGAACGGGAGCTTTGCCTGAATAAAAATGACAGGTCTGGCTCATTCAGGTCAGCAAAAGTTGAACCTTCCCACAGAAAACAAGGACTCCATCTTCTAACACAGAGCAGAACATAGACTTTTACTACCATTAACTACATTGAATTGCCAACATTGATATTCTGGGAAAAAGCAATATAATATATTTCTGGTGAAATTATTCCCAAGTTCTTTCTGTTGCTTCAACCAATTCTACTGTGAGTTCCAGTTTGAGAGCTGGACATGAACAAGAAGGTTCCAGCAGAGTGCATTAATGACTCGGCACATCATTTCTGTCCATACTTCCCCTGTGAACTGGCCATCTGCTCTGAAAAATGAAGAGCTGAATCAAAATCATGTCATGGAAAAATCTTGAATGGTTTAAAAAAACATGACACTCTGTAAAAATCACCAAAACCATCTCCCAAACACTGACCTTTCAGCTCATGTAACCACCCCTGCAGGGTAAGTAAATAAGTACTGTTATATTAACTCAATTCTACATGCAAGGAATGAGGAAACCAACAGCGTTACATGAATTGCTGAGTCATATGCACAGCTGGGAACTGTAGGTTCTGGTAGTTGATAATAACCTCAAGTTGTATAGTGTTTTGCTACCTTCCTGTGCTAGTACAGCTAAGAAAATGCTTTCCATTTGCTTAGGGGGTAATTTACAACCTCCTGTCAATTAATCCATATAAGTATCAATATATGTGCAAATAATACAGTTGATAGAAACAGCAAGTAAAGTTAATTCTCAGCCTGAGGCTAATGGAAGAACCTTGACACTGGCCTGAAGCAGAAGAACAAGTCCTTTACTGTGATACGAAAAATCAAAAAGCATACACTGGACTAGCCAAGTGAACCATGTATTAGAAAACAGTGGTAAACACCTAGTAACAAGTCTAAAAACCTTTGCTACTGCCTTATCAGCTTTCTTTTCAGTCAGTAGTTTTGATTGCCATTATCTCTTGGTGATGAGTCTAGGAACTGTTGTACTGTTTTTTAAACACACAATAGGCCTATGCTTTGGGGTTGTTTAAAAATAATAATCAATTAATAAAATTCTTTATATTGGTTACTAACCACATCCAGTAAGTACTTCCAGTAGAGTGGACTGATAAATGTTGTTGTTAACACAGCCTGTAATAGTATTGTGTCAAAAATGACTGCAAAATGGAACATGCCTGATTGCAGTGTCCTCAGAAACGGAGAGTCAGACTATGCTAGCACATGAAATAACAACCATCCGCTTGCAAAAGTCATAGAGGCTGTGTGTTAAAATACCAAAGTTTGTTCAGCAGATGATAAAAAAATTATTTTCAGGAACTTATGTAATAAAGAGAAAATGCCAAAAGAAAATCCCAAGAAGAAAATAAATGGTCACAGAAAGATGCTACTGACATGGCAGAGTTCAACTGACAGTCCCCTGGAGATTCTGAACCCAAATGCTTCTCTCTTTTGCTCCCCGTGACATAGCTCAGTTTTGACACATTGCTGTCTCCCTGAATGGGTGGCCTTGATGCAGCAGTCATCTTCTGTTGAACAATACACTGAGCACACGCCTACACTGTGAAAACTTCACTGCATTTAGCATTAAGCATTAACTGCTTAACGTTAAGCCAATGCTTCAGTTCTTCACTGGAGGAAAATTTAGCAGGAGGAGAACACAGTGATCATGGGCTATGGACACTGAACATTTCTTGTGCAGAGCAGAATAGAAATTTGCTTTGTGAGACACTAAAATGTGACTGCTGCACTTTGTGTACAGAACCCCCAGTACATGCAGGCACTGAAGCATGAATTACAGATCAAGGGCCAACGAAATGATCCAACTCTGAATCTCCTTGCTTTCATACATTTAAGATTCCAAAGCTAAATGTAATTAAAAAGAAAGCAGCCAAACAAATATTAAGAAAAGAAGGATGACCCATACTGAATCACAGTTGTGGTGACCACACTGACACAACAGACACCTGGCTTATATTGCATACAACAGATAGAAAAGGTGAGCAACACTATTTCTTTTTCTTTAGTATGGACATACTTGCCATATCTTGTCAGTTACCTCTGTGCATGTGTCTACCTCATCCATGCATTGCAGCTGGTTTGCAGATGGGGAGTTACTGCTGGGAATGCCTTATCTTTTCACATGAAGCTGCAGAAAGTATTTCCATTTTCTTATTTCCCCATCCTTTAGATACATGTTTCATCCCTCTGCTGACAGCTGTGCACTGCAATGTCCAGGAGACCCTTACCTTCCTCCAGAGCTCCTGTCTGCTCGGAAGCTGGTGACGGAGGTGGGGAAGGAGGCAGGTTGGCTGACTCTTCAACTGCTAGAAATTGAACAGTGAAAATGAGATACAGCAATTAATTGCAGGGAGACCAATGCATGATGCAAGCTGCAGTTAGCCTGTTCTGCCCAGTTGAGGAATTACCCAAAAGCAGACTCATGCCTGCTGGATTTTCAGACAGCTCAGACAGCCCTTACAGAATACACAGACTTTGGAGGTTACAATAAAACAATTTTTGGGTTGTTTTTGTTTGTTTGTTTGTTTTGGGGGTTTTTTGTTGTTTTGCTTTCTGATGTTATGAATTATTTACAAGTCTCTGGTCATAGAGTATAATATAAAAATCAAGTACAGGATAATATTTTAGAACAGTATTGCCTCTTAGAAAACCTTCAGTCAACCAAGGCAACACAAATAAACTATCTGAGCATGAGAGATATTACAAATTCATGCCAACTATCAGAAATTGGCATCCAATATCTTAAATTTACCTCGAATACATGAATAAGAAACATTCTTCATATTTTCTTTTCTTCTGCTGAGTTCAAGGCAATCACAGAAAACATGCAAATATTGCTTGTCTAAATACAAAAGACATCAGCATAGGGAACTTCTGTCAGTCGTGACATAACAGTGATTCAGTTGAGCAAGGCACAGTGAAAACTTAGAGGCACTTAGATTAGGATTTAGATTCATTCCCAGTCACAAGACCAGACGCTGAAACCAGATGAATTTTTTTCAGTTATTTCAATTCAAGTATGATGAAATCCCAAACAAACTGTTTCTTAAATGAACTTAAATAACCTCTGCACCTGATCTCATATCAATCACGTTGAGAATTATTTTTTATTTAAAAACAGATTTATTCCTGGGGCTTAACTAATGTTTTTTTAAAAAAGTAACAAATCTGTTTTAACCAATCTCTCATCAATGGCACCTCTCAACAAGCAGATCTCAGTTTCAAATTCAGGGCTTCTTCTCAAGCACAGAAAGGCCACTTTCAAAGCCCCAGCAGAACTTTCCAGGCTTCCTCCTATTGATTTCAATGTGGTTTGGAAAAGACTGTATGGGACTTGCCCTTAAGATGTACTGTCCAGGGACAGAGTATTTATAAATTCATCACACTTCAACTGATGACAGGAACTGTAATACCAACAGTTGTTAACTAAAGACATACTTCTGACAATGTTTTTTAAATGACTTATCATACTAGATAGAACTGAATATCCATTTTGCCTCTCCCAGACCCTAGTGAAGAGATTTGCACTTAAATATGTACAAAGTGATTTGCAAACTTGGGGTCTTCTATGTAAAATGGAGTGTCTGCAATGAATGGAATTACAAAGTGACACACGTTTCTGCTGCAGTTCAAAGTTAGTTTAATGAAGCAAAAGACCTTGGGAACCAAATTTCCAGTGAATATTCTAAATTACTCATTGACTTTAATTAATTCCGAGGTAGGGTCCAGCCACTGCACTGAAGCAAGTGGAGTGCCTGTGCAGAAAACACCACAAGGCATTGTTTTAATTTAACCACAATGTAGGTGCACACAGCAGAAACGATACGGGGCAGGCCTGCAAGACCTCACTACCTCACGATGGACTATGGCCTTTCTCCAGCTTTTGGTATATATGTTTTGTACTGCAGAAGTTTTCTGGCAAGGAGGAAGTACTTCAGTTACAAATAGCTGTACACCTACCTTCTTTTATACATATACACATATGTATATACACATACACACTTAGTATTTCAGAAAGACATTTCACAAAGGATGTAGCAGGAGGATAGGGACACAGCATGGACCAGTGGCAGTGGTACCATTCCCAGTTTAGAACACCAGCTTCTACCATGTGTGACTCCTTCTCCCACAGTCTCCCCTCACCTTGCCTGGCTGCTAATCACTCTGCATCCTCACCTGCTGTGCCCAATTCCTTTCTGCTTCCTGTTGGGGTGCTCCCCCTCCATTTACTTGAGCAGCTATCACCCAACCAGCAAACCCTCACTTCCTTTTTGTATGCTCTCCTCTGTCTTTGCCTCTCCAGACATTAATCTTTCATGTTGTACACGGCTGAATGCAAACAGTCCCACCAAACACGATGACAGAACCCCTACCACCAATAACACTCACAGCTGTGCCACTTGGGAGTCAGAAACCAGATGAAGAACCACTGTTAGAGCAAACAGGGAATGAGACAGTCACAGGCCACAAAGAACTGGGAATACAAGATACTGCCATTATTATTATTATGTGGTTCCAGCATTTACCCAGTGGTGCTGCAGTTTACCCATGACCATAACCTGTGTGAATACGTGGCTGGAACGGTGTTTTGTAATATACATACAAACGATATTTGCAAGCACAAGGATACTTGGAACATTCTTTGTCTCATTTTACCTAAAGGTAGTGGTCCAGGCTGATCTTTGTGCTGGGCTTCTTTTTCCTGCTCACCTTTCAGGACTGCTACAGCTTCAGCTGTTACTACTTGTACTATCCTTGCAGACACTTCTTCTGTGGCAGCAGCAAAGTCAGAAAAAAAAAAAAAAGAAAAGCATGCTAATCAGAATGATGTTTTAAAATCATAAAGATTAGCTTAATGAATAAAAAATAGAGGCCAACCTAATTAATTTTTAAAGGTAATCTTTTTTCCTGAAATACAAGGAAATCATTAAAAATAAAATAGAAGGACCAGATATTCCAAAGATCTCAGTGGAAAATGCTGAGTACTTCTAAAAATTGGGAGCCCAGCCTATACAGCAAAATACACAAAGCATCATTATTAAATGTTCTTTCTGTTAGAGACAATGTGCAGCAACTGCGAAATTTTAAGATGTTCATTTATTAAATGCCTGGAAGAAATTTTGTAGGTACTGTTTTGCACACAGGGGTAGAATGGCCAGCTGAGTAATGGGATTTCTTGACATTTAATATACAAAGTGAGAAGCATTCTAACATGCACTTTGGATGCTATTTCCTCCTCAGTGGCACACACTCAGTATGCATTAAAGGCACCTCCTAGACAGCCACCTATACTGATGAGGGACTTGAAAAAGAAGGGCCAAGTAACATTTCTGTGTGATCAAAATGCATACTTTGTCTTCCTCATTCCTTTTAAGATGGCCACACTAAGCTTTATGTAAAGAGTGAACCTGAGTATCACGCAGAGCAATTGCAGTGGTTAACATTTGTTTGGTGGGATGGGCTCTTGGGTCCCAGTCTCAGACACGGGCTTCACTCCCAGCTGTCTCTCTTGCTATGCTCATAGCAGGGAAGGAGACTTGCATGGAGCTGGCTCAGGCTTGACAGACCTGGGTGCCGTGGGAGCCACGCTTTGATCTTCCCCACTGTCCTCAAGATGTGGCACAGCTGAGAGGGGCTGAGGAACGTGGTGTTCTGGTGACCAGAGGTTGGCAGTGGGACCACTGAAGGAGTAAATACTTCCAAACTGAGAAGCTGTGCTTCAGCTCTAGACCCATTCAAAGCTGCAGTGAAACGTCATCAGGCACACAGATAACATGTGGTTTCCTGCCCTATAGGCAGTTCAGGTACCTTTGATCTAACAAACTGTCTTAAGGGTTGGTCTAGCAGAACCATCTACAAAGAATTTAGAGAAAAAGGGTTTCTTACTCTTATCTGCATATTAGCCCACTCTTGCTTTGTCATTAGTCAATATATTTCTCTGTCTCAGCCAAAACTCAGTGGAAATAAACCCTCTCACACTCCAGTTCTACCTGAGTGCTGGGCGAGAGCTGCTGCCGATGCAGTTGCAGCTGAGCCCTAGGGAAGGCCACAAGCTGCACGGTCACGGCCCGTAAGTTTCACTGCTCGGCACACACCTGACAGTAGAGCCAAACTTCAATGCTGCTCCAGCCCTTGCATGAGGGCAGAGGTTTGTAATGGCAGATGTCAATACACCCTGCTCCTGTCAGAGCCCCCATTAACCACTATCCTGGAGGCAGGAAAAAAAGCTCTCTGCTCACCCGTTACTGTGACCTTCAGACAAGGACTGGCTGGGAAGGGCAAGTATATTCCAATCAATGCTCTACATGTAACTTCACTGCAACTATGCTGACAAGGGATGCTCTCCATTAGATTAATAATGATTTCTTTTCACAGATAGTACTCTTACAGATTTCCTTTGTACTTTTAATGTAAAATTACTCATCTTTGTCATTTAGAAAAGCTGATATTTTTTTCCCCATAAAACCACAGATGTGAGCTACTTGACTTTCACAGCCATATTTGTCTAAAAACAAAGTACTAGGTTAATCTTTCTTTTAACAATCTATTAAATGAGATATTACAAATCCCTACCCACTGGCAAAGAACATTCTTAATTGTTGGTATTTATATCTTACAATTCACTTCCCTCCTGACTGGTCACTTGTAGGGCAGTGACTGTAACAGTTCCACTGGCTGCTGCCACTAGCAAGAGAGATGGATGAATCTGTCAGAAGTACCGAGCAATGAAAAAAATAAGCTGATTTGAAAATTTGCTAACTCCAAAATATATGAATATAAACTTGTCAAGGATAAATTCACACTAGAAATCCAAAGATGCTGCTTTCCTACTGTCAGGGGTGTGAAGTGCTGCCAGCCTTCAACAGAAGAGGAAACAAACCAACTGGCTTTGAAATGGGGCTTGATACATTTATGAAAGGGACTACATATGACATAGGTGCCTGCTAGTATTAATTAAGAGACTGCAAATAGCAGCTCTAGTTCTCTGTTCTATTCAACAACATACCCCTAGTATGAGATCAAACTCCCCTCTGTCGTTAAGCAGATCTAATCGAGCATCATAACCCCACAAATCAAATCATGCATATGGTCAGTCCTATAGACCAAAGAACAGGAAGATTTAAAGCCCAGCAATCTTCCCAGCTGCCTTTCCAAGGCCTGCACCTCATTTGGGGGCTTTTTTGAATTTCTCCTGCTTTCACACCTGCTGGATGCTGGGGATACTTCTCAGCACCTCTTGGTTCCTTCCGCTTGTAAGAAACATGGAACAGACACTTTTCAGAACCTCCCAGACTCTCACATGGTGCTGTTGTTGCAGAGCAGTAGACTGGACACAAATTTGGAATCTTTACAGGCCCTGACAGCTCCCTGTGTTGTGAGGCACATGCAGCCTGCAAAGAACAAGTGGTTCTAAGGAAAACCTGGAGAACAAACCTGCGGCTTGGCCCATCCTCTTCCTGCAGACACACGGTACCCTCCCCACACCAGCCACGGTGTGCTGCAACACCTTGCACAGGTGGCATATAAACTACTCTTCCATAAAGCATCCTTTGATACCTGGTATATCTCTGTTCAGATTCTGCTCTCTCAGAACTGGAAATAGTGCCACCCTGACAGTTTTGGTGAGCACGGAGAACGGCCCTGGGCTTCACAGAGTCCCACAGGTCCAGGAGATACCACACCAGTTCCCATCAATACCATTTTACACCTGGAGGATGTGACACATGACCCTCCTGCCAAAATTTCCACGAACCTATTAATCACTACACCACTGACAAAAGCAACATCATCAAGCCTATACTGTTAGTTCAGATGAACAAATCAAGATGCAATGAGAAAGACTGTTAAGAGAATAAAATTTTTTGACTTACATTCACACAAAAATTTTAAGACAAGGCTCCCATTAACTTCTGATATAGAACATGCAAATATATATCAGATTTAGTACCCTGGAGCATGTCCATAGGAAAGCCACTTGGTCAACTGCTTTCCATCAGCCAAGCTACTACAACCCTCCTTCCAGCAAGATAAGACAAATCCCTATTAAAAATGGCCTCCTATGTTACAGAACCTATACTTGTTCCCATGCAGCCTCGTTCTCTGGTGCAACTGAGCTCTGCAAGGCTGGAAGACAGTTCCCACCCTCTCAGCTCTCTTCCTCAATTCGTTTCCATGGAACAAAGACAATGTTCCATGAGGGGATTTGTCTGGGGGTGAAAGGTTGACTCCTGAAAAATGGAAATTTCAATTTCAGGCTATGCAAAATAAGTAAATAAAAATACAAATGGCCTCTGGGTTTGTGCTTTAGTTTTGTTTGGTTTGTTTTGTTTAGCAGGGTTCTTTAATCGAGAAAGGCTTCTGAACACTCTGTTGATGGATATTTTGGGTGACACAGGAGGCATGGGCAGTTTACCAGAAGAGCAGTGCTTTTACTATACATGACTGCTGTAAGAGGACAGACATTTTTGTACTAATGGACACTATAAATAGCAAATCCAATGGGTAAGTCAAATCCTAACAGGGCAGCTATTGAAACTTTTCATAGTTTCCTCATGGTTCAGTTAAAGTTCAAGGAAGCCTAATGATACAGAACAAAAAAACAAACCAAACGAACAACAACAACAAAACACAAAAAAGAGAGAGAGAGAAAGAAGACTTAGCCAGCCTGGATGCCAGGCAAGTTCTTCGCAGCCTAAAAGCTCCGGATTCATTAGACATAGTTTTGCTTGTAGACATTCTTTTCTCTCTTTCCCTTTTACCCCTTTTGCCTGTTTTTCTCTGACTCTACTTTGTGCAACAAAAATGGCACTAACATATTAGAGGTAATACCAAATACATGTATTTCTTAAAGGCACAAGAACCTTGACTTCGTGTTACACTCCAGCAGAATGAAGAATAGCAACATGACTTTCCTTTGCATTTTGCAGAGAGTAAAATGCTGCTCCTTTTTAGCAAGATGTCATCTGCTTGTGATACAGGACATAGATGGAGCTTCA
This sequence comes from Myrmophylax atrothorax, assembly GCA_026770055.1. Lineage (NCBI taxonomy): Eukaryota > Metazoa > Chordata > Aves > Passeriformes > Thamnophilidae > Myrmophylax > Myrmophylax atrothorax. Next base: position 4,196,183 of record JAOXXN010000102.1, read on the forward strand.
GAGTTTGATTTCAAGGAATGCAGTACCCGAAAGTATGGGCAGTCCTTGGATGTCATGTCCATAATGGAGAGGAGACAATGTGAAAGACCCTCAGCATGAGCTCTCCAAAGCCCCTTGACAAGGAGCAGGCTGAGGCAAGACCAGGAGCTGACACAGAGAAATAATGGTTCTTCTGCTGCCTTGAAGGTTGTCACTTTAGACCAAGCTCCGACAGGGCTGCCAGGTCAGTTCTGCCCAGCTGCTGCCAGTGCCATGACTGCTCTCTGTCAGGAACAGAGGACTCTGCCCTGCTGAGAGGGCAGGCACCTGTCTGGGGAACTACAGTAATTTAAACCAAAGTTAAAACTCAAATGAGTAAGCACTCTGTGCTCCTGGTTTTGGAAGTCAGCCAAATTCTTCTTTAAGCCCCAGCCTCTGGCATACCAAATCAGGAGATCTGAAATATCCCTGCCCCACAGATAACTCATGGGACATAAACTCTTTCGAAGAATTGGGATGCACAGGACATGCTGAACCAGCTGCTGATGGTATGGAGAGTTGCAGCCTTTCCTCTTGGCTGAGTTTAGAAGGTCTGCTGCCTCCAAAGGCTGCTCTCTCCTCCTCACAAGCACACCCAAGGGCACAACAGCTGCCCAATGCCCACACCAGCCGCTCTAGCATTGACATTTAAACTGAAGTAAGCATTATCTAGACACCTGAACCCCTCTTCCCTGACAGAGACTCAAGTAGGGGCAGTTAAAGGAGGTTACATGGCAAAGCATGGCTAGAGCAGAGCCCAGGATCTGGGATCAGATCCTGTACAAGGCCAAGATGTAATTTTGAATCCCTCCTTCATTTCTTATTGATGCCACTCCAGCTGTCAACAGACTGTTGATGTCTCCACTGGCACCTGAATCCATTACCTACAGTACTTTCACTTCCCAGGAAACTTTTCCATTCCATTAACTTTTCTAACAGACAGGTCTACCAGCCCCAGAGACAGATCTACAGATGGTGGAAAGTCTTTTAAAAAAGATATCTGAGCTTTCACCAAATATTTCCAGAAAAAAAAGCAGCAACTATAAAGGCAAGAGTGAAACTCAGATCTGTGACAAACCTCTGCAGTGATTTGTGGCGTCTGTTCCTCTTCTGCCCTTTTAATGATTTTCCTTCAGTCTCTGGCACTTTTTTCTCTTTCTCTTCCAAACTACCATGACCTCAGGCTCCATAGAAAAGCTGAGTTTTTTACGAATACCACTTCCTAGGTCAAACTGCTTGGGCTCAGCTGTTTGCCTCGACAGCCCTCATCCAGCAGTGCCTTCTATCTTCTCTCTCTTCCCTACCCCACTAGGCAATGCTGTATGATTATTTTGAGGACTGTTTTTGACAGGAGACACTGCCTATGGACAGGGCTCACAGCATCTCCCTGCCTTGCAGGTATGTGACCCTGCACTGCAGCACTCCTCTGGCAGAGGAACCGAGGCTAGTACAGCTCGACCTGTGCAACAACCTGCTCATCACCTCAGGTAACAGTGTCAGTGATTCCTCAGGCCAGAGCTGCTTCAGTCAGACCAGAGTTTGGCTCTCCAGCTCTTCCTCTCCTTCCCTGCCTGTAGCTGCCTGTGTTTCATTACTGCCACTCAGCCAGACCACTCAGTCCACTTGTCTACTGCTTCTTCCCACTTGAGAACCCATTTCACAGCAACAGGGACAGCTTCTCCTAAAAGGAAAATGCATTCCATGTCCCCACAATTTCACCAGGATGCTCTTCCTAGACTGGAGCAGCATCACCCCTCCCTCTTTCTGGCAACATCTCTATCCAATGCCACCACAGTGGCAGCAGACCTTGAGTTTGCCATGCCCATGGAAGATGCCTTCCGATCTCTGTAAAACAGAACTTGTTTAAGGCATAAACAAAGTTTAACATGCTGGAACTGCACGGCACAACAAATGCTCCAGGAGAAAACTGAAGGAAAGGGATAACAGGAAGGAGGGATGGAATGAAGGAGACTGAAAATTGTGTCAAAACTTCACATGCATTCACAGTGCTACCCCTCAGACACCTACCAAGAAAATTAATAGTCAGCTTGGTTAAAGCAAAAGGTAATTAATGCTCCTGGACCACTGAGGCTAAAGTAGGGATTAAAGTAAGTGACAATCAGATGGAAAGGATAAAATAATATGTTTCATTAATTTTGCTACATTTTAGGGAAGGAACACAGGCAGAGCACAGCAAAAGGATTAGCTATGTAAGTGCTAGCAGAATTGGGAAACAAAGCCATTTCAGTCAAAATGTGCCTGTCAAAATCCTCAGTGGGATGCAGAGCAGTTTCCAAGGTAACCGGCACTAATTGTTGGCAAAGTGGAAGCCAATCAACAACAAAAGCACAGAGCAACCTGCATGGCTTAGTGATGCAAAACATCACACATATTCCTGCAGAAAGGAAAGATACAAAGCAGCTATTTTCTATCTTTGACAATTTGAAAAGCAAACAGGACCTATGGATTTTTTTCCCCCGGGTACTACAGTTCCGAGTGCAGCAAGACTATGAACCAAATAGCTCTTCGATTTGTTTAGAGCCATTAGCTAGTCCCCTAAGGACAGGCTCTGAATTCACACTCAGCTCTCCTGGAAGCTGGTGAATGACTTGTTTCAATCAAGACTGCTGAAATGTTGAAGGAAAAAAAGATCCAGGTGACATTCGTGAAGGGAAAACCAAAGATACATCTTGGACCTCATCACTGGGATGATGACAACTCTACGTACTGCCTGTTTGCACTTGGATTAGAAGAGACGTGCACAGCAGCAATCAAAGCAGTATGAATAAATTAAATAAACCCAAAATAAGGCCAACAGATTAGTGCTTGCAACGGATGCAAAAAGCAGTAACAGCTTTACAGAATTCAAATATCAGCTTTTGAACAGCTTCTATGAGTGTAAATATTTTGCTCCAAGTAGGTCCTTGATCTGGATGTTGGCAATATCAACAGTAACTGGCAGGAGGGATGAAGGCAAATAATAGGAACATCAGCTTTTAAATTAAATGCAACCATAACACAACTGACAAGTATCATTTCCCTAATAAACTCGTGACTTTAAGGTACTGCAGCATCAATGAGGATAGTGACAGATTAATTTAATCACCAGGATTCACCAGCTAACCAACAGAACAGGTCAGAAAAGGCTTATATTTTGGGAAAGAAAGAGCTTTGACTGTTTAATGCACTGAATCCCCAAGGCATAAACATTCAGATTACCTTCAGGGAACGATGTACTGCAGTCACTATGTGAGAAGAGCATGAACAGGTGAACTACAGCTGAATACCTGACCCAGCAGTTTCACATCCCAGTGAGCCCAACAGCAAAAAGCTTATGCCTCTGTTTCAGGGTACTTCAGGTATTCAACAGTCCCTCCTATGCTTTCTTTAACCTCTGGATGTAAATCTGAACCACCATTATCCAGCCCCTTAAAACTGTTGGACTGGATCTTGGAGGTCTTTTCAAACCTTAGACATTCTATGATTCTTATGCTATCTGCATTGTAACAGGCTAAATCAGGTGCACAACTGGTGCTGGACTGGCTGTGCTCTGGTACAAACAGAAGGCACCTTTCCCATGCACCCTCAGCTGTTCTGCAGCACTTGGGGAAGAAGTGGGGAAGCTTGGGCTGCCTATCCTTGGACTGCTTCCACATGTTCTGCACGTGCTTCAGCTCCACTGCCTTTACTGTATATTCCTGGTCACCTTCTTCATCGAGAGAGTTGGTCACATAGTCCAAGTCTCAAGGCACACAGTGGCAAAATCCAAAGCTACTCATGCTGGGAAGCCAGGAGCCATTCAGAAAGCTCCAGTGAGTCCCATCCTGTGGTTCCCCAGCAGGTTCATTAGGCAGCAACCTGTGCCATGCTCTCTGGCAGCTCTAGAACACAACATGAAGGGATCAGTTTCCTCCCCAACCCCGCTTGAAAGACCAAAGTCAGATAAAAAAGAGTCATACAAATGTCAGGACACTAAAGCAATGAAAATGAGCCCTCATTACTGCAAATACTTGCTCTCTGTGCATCCTCTGAGTTGCATCTTCTCAAATCTACTGCCTGGAACAAAATATTTACTGTCAGCATTTCCCTGCCAAGTCAGAGCTGGGAAAAGCTATCAGTCCTGTTTTGTCTGGTGCACGGGCAATACAATGTACAGCTAACATGCTATACTGAAGCAGACAACACCAGACCCTGAGCCAGGGCAATGCAGTGAGGTATCCACTCAAAACATCTCCTGCACATACAAAGCATCTCTATCTATCTTTCTTTAAAATATAAATTCCCTAGGACTCACGCAGAAGAAATCGCTTTGGCTTCAAAACAAAGAACCACAGATTTAATCCTTTGTCTGTGAGTAAATATACATAATCGGTAACTCACTCGTAAATCAGTATTTATTTTTAACTTAAGTACAAGTTAACATTTTAAGCAGTATTTTAAGGACCTCTATAGAAGTCAATGGAGCTACAGCCACCTACAGCAGGAGGTGACACGTCCCTTAAAATTCATTTTTAGCTCCTTTTGAGATTGTTTTAAATGCTGTTTTTTTAGGTTTTTAAACACGGTGTTTTCTGTGACTTTTTTTTTATTTTTAAAAAGCATGCTATATAAACTCTGCTGGATTTAAGTTTAAAATAAATGTTAACCTGTGCATACATTGTGTGAGATTTAGTCGTGCCTGGTCAGGAGGACTTAAGATCATTCTGTTGATGCCAACAAAATGCTGGTTTAACCTGTCAGGGGATATTTAACACACATAAAATGCAGAAATGCGGTGCCCTTTTCACCTTCAGGCTCACACTGCCAGCCCAGCTCTGCAATGCAACAACAAATGCATGGCTGGTCTTTTCTTAGTCCTGCTTCCCAGCCCCTTTACCAAGACAAGTGGGATTCTCCTGTTGACTAAGGAACAGTGTTCTGTACTTCCAAATGAGTGTGTGCAATGTCTCCACAGACAGAGCAGAACGGAGCCCATGTCACATACAAATTAACTCAGTTCCACAGGGGCTATGCTGTGGATAGATGCCCAGAGCGGTTCTCAGGCAAGCTCAGCAGTTCTGCCATGTCTCCCCCTCTCTTCTAGCACTGCACTAGCTGAAAGGAGCCTTGCCTCTGACCAGGACTCATCCCTGAATGCTCACACAGCCTGCTCCCATTCACTGTCTGCCAGCCCTTGGACACTGTCAGCTCACACCTGTGCGATGTGATCAGGAAAAAGAAATGTGCACATACTCTTGAAGAAGGGAGATGTGAGAGATGCAGTCAAAAGCCCTCAGTGTATTTTTGGGCCCACCAGTGCACTGGCACTGGTTGCCAGGAGAAGCTGTGGCTGCCCCACCCCTGGCAGCACTCAAGACCAGGTTGGATGGAGCTCTGAGCAACCTGATCTAGTGAAAGGTATCCCTGCCCATGGCAGGGGGTTTGGAATTAGATGATCTTTAAGGTCCCTTCCAATCCAGGCTATTCTATGACTCCGAGATCTTTTGAACTACCTCTTCCACTTCTTTGGACAGAGCTGTCTTCTCTGGGCATTTAACGCCTGCAAGCTTTTGCAGCCCTGCTGCTGGGGGACATCTGGGTGCTGTGGGGAGAGCTGAGGACAGGGCTGGGGGTCACTGCAGCCACCAAGAGAGCTGCATCCAGAAGCAGAGCTCTCAAGTGTACTGAAAATGAGGAGTAGCTGTGGAAATTCCAGGTCACAGAGGAGGTACGCTGGATGGCTGAGGTGAAGCTGGGAGTACATATGAAGAACAAAAGAAAAAAGCTAGTGCCAACACAAGTGAGAACAGAGGAACAGAAGGAAGAGCTGATAGAGCAATTGTTGAGAAAGACAATATATTCTTAAATAGAGAGAAAGAATGACAGGCAAAGGAAAGAGAAAGCAACTCATGGACAGGAACAGCTAAGGATTAGTTTCCTTTACAGGTCACTACCAGCCTGTGTAGGCTGTGCTACCCTAGATGTGGCACATCCTCTGGGATTTGGGGTAAAAGCAAAAGTCACAGATGAATCCTTTTCCCTCTTCTGGTGCAAAGCTGTGGATGAAAACAGTTTGAGTACATCAGCAAGACTTACATCTATGCAGCACTGGCAGCATGGGTGGAAGACCTGACTGCAAATCAGTTTTATCCCAACTGCTATAGGCTATATGGGTTGCTGGCAGCTGTACCAAACTGATCACGTATCACTATGGATTAGTCTCAAGCAAAGAAATGGGAACAGAAAGTGAAATACCTAGGGTTTATTTTTACCTCCCAAAATACACAGTTGCCTCCAAGTGAAATTGATTTCCATGAACTATTCCATCTACTTAGGCCTAAGTGAAAATGTCTCTCTGGGAAGCAACTAATAGGTTTTCCTGCCCTGGAGGATATCCTAATGATATCTCACAGTTATTTTCCATATACTGCAGGCAACTAAACCTGAAGTTTTGAACAGGTATTTTTCACACATAGCAGAAAACCACTCACATGATCTGATGTACACAGCTGGGGTGCCTTGAGTTTCCTGCACTTTAGCATATCACAAGGAATGCCTCAGTACTAACAAAATCCCAAGAAACAACCCCAACTGCATTTCTAAATTACCACTTCAGAAGAGGTTTTCCAAGCACCACTGACTCTGTTTAGTAGTCAGTCTGTGAAACAGCACAGAAAAAGTAAATGCTTAGCTCAGGATTTCTCAAGGCACAAACGACAGTATAAACACCAGCACAAGGACCTCTCACTTTGAGTCTTGCCTTTGAGTTTCCAGGTCAGCCTTTGGTAGGGACAGGCACTGGATTATCAGTACTTATCTGTTAGCTAGTGCCAGCTGCTTTATGCTGATTTCCATCCCTTCAGCTGGCAAAGGCAAGAAAATTTGTATTAATCATCATTATAAGGACTGAATTTAAAGTGAGACATTAATCTACTAGTAGCAACGCCACAAAATGAAAAACCCAAACCAAAACAACAGTACATGCCAAGTTTTGCTGTCCTTACCAAGGAAATGAATTTAGTAAAAGAAGGGATGACTTTTTCTCTGTACTGTTATGTCACAGACTAAAACAGAAGGAAAAACAAAGAGAGTTCTCCGTTGCTTCCTTCTAGTACTTCCTTTGAGTTTCTCACTGAAATTAAAACCCAGATTGCCTTTGCTTTCCAATCTTAATATAGAGTAGCTCATCAGGGTGAGTCAAACCAAGAAATCTGCATATATATCTCTGTCACACTTGTATTCTGCACAGAACATATGCCCCAAAGCAGTATTTCCTTTCCATTTCCATGAAAGTTGTGCCTCAGTGAGTACTGCACAGTGAGGTCCCCAGCACAAAGTGCTTCCAGTCTCTTCCTTGTCTGCTTTAACCTTGAGATGCAAATGCTAGGGGAAAAGAGGAAAAAATCAAATCCTCCTTTCCTTTGTCACTCAGCCTGGCTGTGGCTCCGAGCCGTCACAGGGAGCCTGTGTGCTCCTGAATGCTAAATAAGCTCCCAGGCTATATACTTTCTCCCAGAGGAGCATAAAAAGAGATCTCACTCTGTGCAGGGCCATGTTGGCATGGCAACAGGGAAAAAAGGAATCAGCAATGCCTGGCACTCCTCACAAGAGCAGCAGACTTTGTGTGACTCTCATTTTTTGTGAGTGGTGTGATGGTACCTATCGCCTCCCCATCAAAGGTTAAATGTGTGCCCACTGAGGAAGGGACCACATACAGCCTATGTGGTGTCAGGACTTGCCTCCATTAGATAGACCTGGGGAGCCCTTGTGCCAGGCTCACCTGTCCTTAGCCAAGGCTGGAATGCACACCAAGCACACACCTGAGCTTCCGCAACAGGAAAAGCAGAGGAAGGGATCTGTGAAGCACAGGGCTGACCAGGATAATGACCACACTTCCAGGCACAGGGCAAGGGGCCTGGAAATGTGGCCAGCAATGCCCAGCAGCATGTCCCAGGCTGTCACCTAAGAACCTCCTGCTTCCCTCTCAAGGTGACTTTGGAGAAGTTGCTGCATCAGCTCTGCCTGAAACAAGAGCAACTGTGTGTCTGCAAAAAAAGGCTCTGTTGTTTAGTAATAAACCTTCCTCCAAATCTTCCTAACCTCAGATCAAAACTGGAATGGAAGACAATATGCTGGCAAAGTTCCCAGAAATACCACCTTCCAGCTGCAATCACAGAGACCTCCACCCAGTGCCAAATATTGCCCAGTGCTCCTGCCTATCCGTTATGTTGCCATCCTTGGGATGGAGATCATGATGATTTCCCTGGAGACATGACAGCAATGAACCACTGAAATGCTTCATCTCCACCTCTCTGCAAGGGGCAGAACTGAGCCCAGCCCTGCACAAGGCTGTGCCAGCTGTCCATGGTTCTGCCACAGCCCTCCTGGCAGACCCAGGGTAACTCTCTTCATATCTGAGTGCCATTTCTCCTGGCCTTTACAAGTCCTGTCTACTTTATGTAATTTATAAAAGCATAAGCTGTCTCCTACCACGTGCCACACATTTCATACTCTGAAAAGGACTTCAGTACTACAGGCCAAAAATCAGAATGTGGCCTCTGAACACAACTGGCCCACCAGTCACTCTTCTGATGCCAGTGCTGAAGGGTCAAGATACGAACAGCAAAGTCTGCATTTATAGCCCCCAGGCAGCCAAGCACAGATGGCAAGCAGGGAGGACAGAGGCAAGCAGACAACCGGGACACAAAAGCAGAAAATTTAACATCCAGGATGCATTCAGTGTTTGACAGGATACTCATCCTTCAGCAGGCCCCCAAGAATGGCTGTAGGTGTTTTCAAAAGGCAACTTTGATAAATGGTGCTCATGGAGTACAGTCTGAATTAGAGGTGTGGTTGGAACATGTTATGAAAGATATTTCCTCCATAGCCCAGCCTCATTGCTCCTCATTGCGTTCTGAGATTGTTATCAATCATGTTTTATGGGAACACTGACAGCACCAAGTGAGCACTGGTTGCCAGGCCAACGCGCTCTCACTTCTTAAGGAAGCACAGCTGCTTGTGCAATTCCCTCTTATGATGCTCATTTGTAACAAGAAAACACCAAAGTGAATCAAAATATCAGGGAGCCCAAAGGAAAGGCTGGTGAGGCCTTCCCTTGGCCAGATGCAGTGTTGATGTGGTATGATGCAGGGAGTTCGCTGTAATGGTGTTACTGCCCCTGGCCTGAGATACAGTTTTCAAAAGCAAATCTGAACCACAGACTCACAAAGGATCTTAGGGATAAGAGAGACTGATATTCTCTGCCTTTCTGACTCCCAGTCATGGGAGTCAACAGCACCTGCACACTGGGTTATCTCACCTCACTCCCTTTCAGGCAGTACTTTTTGTATGTTTGCTCTCCCCAAAACTGTGTTAGACCCTCTAGTTCCTACCAATACACTTCGATCACTGATTTATGAAGTCACAAGAGGAGGCGGGAGGCAGAGCCAGCCCCTCAAGAGAGGTTATGGTTGGACAAAACAGTGTCTTACTGGATTTAGTGACTAATAGGGCCAGCCACAGAAAAACACAGAGACTGGTCTCTACAGCAGTTATCAAATATTTTAGAGTCAGGGAGAACATAACTGTGGGTAGGGGATGTGTGATGGAAATTCTGGGCCTTCATTCCTGGTCCTCTGCAGAAGGACAACCGAGAAGGACCTACAGCTTAACAGAGAATGGTAACAAACCCAACACTTTCCACAAGTGCCCCAGAGGGGCTCTGCAGCCTCCACCTACGCTGTCTTCAGCATAGGTGAACATGTCTATAATATTCTGGTAATGTGTCCCAGAAAATGACACTTGTACTATGCTTCACACACACAAGAAAAGTTTCAGAAGCTCAGTATGTTCATCTGTATCTGTTAGTACTGGCAGAGGTGATGGTGCACAGTAATTACTGTCACATTTCCTGGGCAAAGGGAGCAAGATCAAAATGCCTAATTTAACAGCTTCTTTCCCATGGGAGCCAACAATGACATGGTAAGATGCTTTTTTTCAGCTCTGTAAAATAAATAACAGAAATGGGATAAACCCAGCAATCACATTCAGCTCTGAATGTCAATGATTTTGCACCCTTCTGTGTATTTTGTCTGCATTGCTCAAGATGTGGCTTGCTGAAAACGCACATCTGACAACAAGACTGGGAGTCTACTTTTGGAAACAGGCATGCTGGGAGCTTGTTGAGGGGGGCTCTGGTAACTCCAGGAGGGCTTGGGCAGCAGCAGGACAGCCAGTGCCAACAGTCAAAAGAAAAGGAAAGCTCTGAGAAAGGATTCCTGTTGGAAAGAAAGACTAAAAAGGCCTCTGTACAACAAAGGCCTGTTTGTATGTTTACTGGCAGTGCCATCAGAGTACTATCACTCGTATGGCAAGACAGAGAAAGGAAATGGAGATTAAATGAGATGTCACTAGCTGGGGAACAAACCATTAGCACTCCATGGGACCAGGCTGTGAGTGCATTTCAGCCTGGAGAGGCTGTCATGTTTGCTGACCCCATCCATGGTGCTGCAATCCTGCTCCAGGCCCAGTCCTGCGGGGCTGAGGGCCCTGAGCTGGCACAACTATGCACCATGGTGATCCTCTAACAGTGCAGTGGTGGTGAGGGCTGTGAACAGGATCCTCTTTACCTGGAGATTGGCTACTACAAAACAGTATGTGATACAGTCTGTTTCCTTGACACACAGCCAGGTGGCTGAAACAAGCACAATCACTACCTTCAACACTTTTTTTTTTGCATAGTCAACCTAAAGGGGCTTCCCACTCCTGCTCAAGCATTACTGGTTATGCCAGGGAAGTCGTTCAGGTTGGCATTCCCCACAGCTTACTGAAATATGCTTAAAGAGTAGTTGGTCACAGGTATACAGTTGTTGCAGATGTCCATTTAGTCTAGCTAAACAAAGTCTAAAACAAAGGGCTTCATTAGAATAAATTACATTCAAAGCTGAAATGTGATTTGTCCCTTCCCACTTTTCTCTTTGGTTGTTCTCTGAAGACTGTGCTATTCCTGCTGTCTGAATCCCCTCCCCTCTGGAGTAATATCTGCCATCATGCAAAAGCTGTATTGGCTCTGGATGAACAAATAAAACTGAACCTCTACTGCCCTTACCTTGCCTTCTAATTTTTCTCATTCTTCCCCTGGCAGCTCCTGCCCCTGCTTTACTCCCTCACAGCTTTCATCTTGCCAGCTCTCAGTCCTTCACCTCTCTCAGCTCTCCTGCTGCTGAGTCTGTTTCCCCACGTTCCTCATTCCCTTACTCCTCCCTCAGCTCAATACTGCCACTTCTTCATTCCTTCTCATGAGCCTAGAGCTCCCCCCTCTTTCTGTTTCACTTACAGTCTAACACACACCAGTCTCTGGGTTCCCCTGGCCACCAAAAATCCAAACCTCTCTTGTGGATCTGTCATGGGCTCCCTCTCACCCACCTTTTCCATGACTCAAGAGCCAGGAGCGCTCAGCCTGCAGCTGGTCTGCTGTGGTGTGTCAGGAAGCCTGTTAGTTTTCCACAGCCTCTTTGCATCCCACATAGTTTGGGTACCCTGCCAACTAATGAAGGGCTTAGTTGTCACTCTGTAGGACGTGTTACTGTCCTTAACATTGTCTGACACCAGGACACAGACACTGTCCTGAGGCTCTGATAATAGGATTTCAGGAAATGCTTTCCCTTCATCTGTCAAAAAAATAATTAGTCAAATAACTGTGTGGGTAATCCAAGCCCCCTCCAATTACAAACCTGAGTTTGCCGTATAATGAAGAAAGCACTTAATCAGTTGAGTCACTGTACATAAAGACACATTGTAGAAGATGGTTCACAATGCATCTAACTACTTTTATCCCTAATTATATAAATTTGACTGTTTAGTCACTACATTACTGAACAGAACAGATGCATTTTAAGTGTAAAAGCTCAAACCTTTGCAGATTGATGTTCCTTGAAATTCAAGAAAGATGGATTGTATTGAATTGCTGGTTCCCAGAGCAGTACAGACACACGCTGCAGTGCATCTGTAAGTGCTCCTCACTGCCTCCTCCCAGTTAGCTGACCACGACCTTCCAGTAAGCAAACAAAAGGCTGCCACTCTTGTGTTTCATTGCAAGTCTAATATATCCTGTGCTCTACTATGGGGTTCAATCTAGAACTTTCCTTGTCAGCCCACTTCAGAGTGAGTTTTTGAGGATTATATTATCACACCCCCTTTGAAGCACACGTCTCAAATGACATGAAAATGTTTGGCTTGGCAAAATATACAGATCTCATCCTCCACTCTTAATAATTCCAGAGTCCTCACCAAAGATGCTGTGTGTGTGCAAGTGAGAAGGGACACAGGCAGGTATGGACCAGGGAGAGCACATGGAAACTCGGTGGGTCTTGGGCTGTGGGATGCTGCAGAGCGCACATGTGTTCAGGAGCATGTCAGAAACAGCATGGGACCTGTGGCTGGCAGAGGCACAGGGCTGACCTGGTCTGCCATGGGCTTCCCAAGTATATACACAAATTTATATGCACATATGCATATAAAAAGGAATAGCTGGTTTATTGCCCTTCCTTATATCACATCCCAAACAGATTCCTGTGTGCTATGCCAAAAAATCTGGCCTATTCTCTTTGACTTTGGTGGCTGTCGGATCAGGCCCTGAGGCTGTCCTGTCCATAGTGCTGTGCATTCTCCCACTTTTCCATCGGACCATTTGAGAGGAGGGCATTGATGTGTCTCCATAATGCTGTCATTACCAGCATTACACTGAGACAGATCAATCAAAGGCAACACAACAGGCAGACTCAGAGGATTCCAAAAATTGAGGTCAGATTGAGTGACTCTTAGACAGACGCCTGAGAGAGACACACATATATAAAGAAAGGCAAATTTTAACTGTGCAAATCTAAAAATGTCACTTCCAGTGATGGATTGGATGTATTTTGGCAAGAACTGTTACTTCCTTTCCCGTTGCCACCCTGCATTAGTGTTGGCACAAGGTGCCTTTGTCCTGATGGCCTGACTCTAACCTTTGCCTTAAAACAATTTCCCTGCAAATGCATGTCCTGCTGCTTTGCTGCGCCCTGAGGAGACTATTGCACCACTGCAGAATACCTCTCCCAAGGAGAGGCTCATTTTGTGGCTAAATCCCAGTTCCTGGGTCAGTCAGGTGCTGGAGACCTTTCCTAGGTGAAACACCTCAAAATGTACCAGGGATGGGGTGATGGATGGCTGCCTGGGAAACCCCCCCTTAAACTAGTGCTCTGCTGCACATGAGCTGGTTGTTGCAGTTGCTAGGGATTTATGGACTCTGACGTGAAGGCTGAGAATCTAAAGATTTTCCTAGGTTACAGTGCTGGAACTGCACCAGGGAAAATCAGATTCCTGTAAATCCACTCAAACCCACAGTTTGGCTTAGTTATTTCCATCAACCTCGGCCTCCTGCACATTTTCTTCTCAGCTGTCTGGAGTCAGCAAGCTACCACAAATGATTAAACAATTTGCATTATTGACAATTTCATGTATCAGAGTGGCATTTAAAAACCCCTCCTGATACAAAACCCCACTGCAATTAAAATTTGCAAGCAGACCAACACAGCAAAGACGACTGAATTTGGTGATGAATAACAATCTTGATTTCATGATCAGACTCTTAATCAAATACCAAAAATCTAAACATCCCACTTAACAAACCATTGAGCACATCCAGCTAGTAAATACTAGCATAAAGGCAACATATGCTTTTATCCCTTTCTATCACTACAATGCACAAGTTTCCAGAGAGCTAGGAATTCATGCATGAAGGCAAGCAGTTCTAGGGACTTTTCTGGTGCTCAGGAGCAAAAAAAGGTGTAATGAGACAGGCTATATTAAGACTCCCAAACAAAAGCTGTATGCATTGACAGTAAGTCCTTACACCAGAGATCTTGCAATCTGAGCAGATAGTGAGAAAAAAGCAGGGGAGGAGGAAATGAGGCCACAAAGATGTAACTGAAGCAAATTTCACCCAGATCAAGAGTAGTCTTGTTTCCTTGGCAAGTGTGTGTCCCCAGTCCTGCTGCCAGCTCTAGACCACACTGCCTCATTTTGTCTTGTTCTGCTGTTTACCTCTTGCCTCAAAAAGCAATGTGAAAATACACTCCTATAATGCCTACTGAAGGCCAGCAGTGGATTCCTGCCTCCTCTCACCCATTAGCTTCAAACTGAATTAGATTTTTCTCTGATCATCACTCAGAACCTGAGCTTGAGAGAGCCTGAGAAGAGCATTTCTCTCCTCCCTTTCTAAGGATAGGAAAATTGTCTTCATCCTGTAAAGTTATTCCCACTTCTCCACATGTACAGGGGGAATTGTCCAACACTGTGTGAAAAATCTGTGGCAAAGATGAGAAATGCATTTGGTCCTCACCCAGCTCATATCAGCCCCTAAAAGCTGCAGCATCTTACCTCTCCTGCTTATTTGCTAGCTGACCAGAGCATAAAGTTGGGTTACAGCAAAGAGACAAGCCCTTGTTACTCTCCCTCAATCATCAGCAGTGTGTGTTCACCTGAATGCTCACACAGGATTTCTTCTACCCTTGGCTTTCAAGTTTTGGCTATCTACAAGAAAAGATTTAAAATCTAAACTTATATACATTGAGCAGAGATCTCCAGTTCCAGCACAGTTGCTTATAAAATGACTGTAGGGCCCAAGAGTCTTAGAATCCTCCAGCTGCTGAGAAATTATGGATAGCATCACCAAATGTTGTCAACAGCCGAAAAACATTGCTATAAAGATCTCTTTAGCATACATGAATGGATGCAACAAGGGTAGTTGCATCTGTACAAGAGAAATTCTTGCCCTGTGCATTTGGGGTTTAAAATGGGAACTCTGCACAGAGAGAATTAGTATTTAATTCTAAAACAGGAAACTTGCTTTGCATATTTCATTTTGACACAGTCATGCTCATCTTTTATTCCAGCAGATAACAAGTGGCATCCTAACAATCTTACATAGTTTACAAATAGAGAAAGTCCCAGGGAGAATCTAGCCCCATATGGCTGGGCAAGGATGAATAAATACTGACGATGAATTGTGATGTTCCCAGCAAGATTGAGCAAGGCATTATTCTACATATAGTATGTGGTTTCAAGATGGTGGCGTTTACTTGTGAGCACTACCGGGACAATCCATCCTTTATGCACTCACAAATGCACGAGCCATCCATGTACAACAGTTGGGCAGTTTCCTACCCCTGCCTAGCCCAGAAGAGCTGAGAAGCTGCTCTATTCCAGTCTGTTCTCTTACCCCTAGAGAGGCAACACTGTCCCATTGACCAAGATGGATTAAGGCATTGTTATGCCTTTCCTGAAGCGTTTTCAGAGCACTGCCCAGGATCCGGGGTAAGGATACAAGCTATGCAAGCCTAGGTGAAGATGCAGCCCTTGCTGTGAAGGCCTAGTGTCCTTCCAAAGAACACAGCCCCTCATGTCAGCTCACCCATGCCCCTGGGCACACTTGGCTCCATGTAGAATTTCCCCTTTGAGAATTATCCAGTGGTCTGCAGGGCCCTGTGTTCTGTGGCAGGGCATTGAGGTGCATTACCTGCAGTCTCCCTGTCCCCTGACGACAGTTCTCCGTTGATCCCATTCTCTTTGGTCTGAGCATATGTCCCCAGCTGCTCATGGCCACCCAGTCTTGGCCCCTCGTCGTCTTGGTAGGGAAATCCATTGGCACTTCTGGCCAGTCCGGCACCTGCACCACCCTGATCCTTAATTTCAGGTGAATGTGGGTGTGAAGAAGCCTCTGTTAGCTGACCTGAAGTCCAGTGCGGTGCCTTGGATTCATCTTTCCTATCCTCCGCCATGGTTCCTTGCCTTCACCGCTCGGCCTGTAATGACATGAGCAGGAGAGATCAGCTCCAAGGGGGTAACTGTGTCCCTGACCATCAGGTAGTGACCAGATGCAGCACAGGCATGTCACCAGGAGCCCTGCTGGTAAACTCATGTCCAGCAGATAAAAGAGCATTTAAATGCAGAAGTGACTCTGAGTGTTTGTCCTAGACATGAGTGAACTCATTTAAACTCAAAAGAAACCACCGGCAGTAAAAATTATGGATCAAGTCCACCTTGACTCTCATATGTCTTGCAATTATTAGACCCAGTTTCTCGAGGGCTGCCCTGTTGTTAATCTGATCTTAACTCATTAATTACAGCTAAATGTCAACCCACTTAAAGGTAAGTGAATCTGTCATCACAGTGAATGATACATTCCCAGGGCAATAATGGAAGAACTGCTAAAAGAAGTGAAGCTGGTGATGCAGTTGCAGAGGGCAGGTGCTCGTCAATCACAGAAGGACAAGGCAACGTGTCCTCTGCAGCACATGCAATCTGCCACTTTCCAAGACAGAAGCCATGTCTGAGAACATGCACTGGGTTCCTGAACATATGTTAGACCCTGCTTACATCCCCTTTTACTTGCTGTTTTGTAACCTTTCACACTCACTCCCTTTTGTCCAAAATGGTCCATGGGGAACAGCTGTTTCTCAAACAAGCATTTGCATTGTCTTATGACCATCAGTACTCATACACAAACAAAACAAATCATTATTTTCTACTTCATATATATTTCATTCCTGTTGATTAGCTCTCATTTGTCCACGCCAGGAAAAGAAGCCACTGCACAAGCCATAGCCTTTGGGTACTCCTCACACACAGATAAATGTAACAGTAGTTCCTCAGTATGTAAATCCAGTAAGGTAACAAAAATCATAATCTATGTTTTGATGATAAGATAACCTCTGGGGAGGGAGAGGAAGGCTTGCCCTGAGATAGCCACCTCAAAGTGAAAACCAGCAGGCCTTTTCCAAAAGCACTTGCCACTTCTCTTTTTCCTGGGAGAAGAAAAACACAGAAAGAAATGAGCTGAACACAGTCAACTAGCCATGTTATCGCAGAGGCTGAGCAGTCTAGAAAAGAAGGCACAAACTGGATAGTGCATATATTCTTCAGACATTTAACAGAAATCAAACAAACCAGAAAAAGAAACTAGTTTCCACAAAGTCAGGTCAGTTTGCAGAAAACTTCTAAACATGAGAAAAAGCTATTGTTATTTGCCAGGTAATCATTCACAATTGATAACTCCCCCCCTTTCTGATCAGGTATTATCATTTAATAATAATGGCTTTAAGAGCTACTTGAATTTATTTTAAAAAAATCATGGTGCATCACAAAATTAGGTTTCATTCATAGTATGTGACTTAAACAGTAGTTCCATACCAAAATAGGAACCTAATAACTCTTTTGGCTCCTGATGAGATCAGGTTGTTTTGGAAAGCATAGCTCTGCCTGCTCTCACCCTGGCCCAGCACCATTCCCAGGAAATAACTAACTGCATAAGGACTGCAGAAGCAGGTGAAACTGAACCCAGGGTCTCCTCTGAGTTGTAATGACAGTGGTGAGCTGAGTAGTATCACAAAACAAGGAGATATGCCTCAATCAACCACAGAAAGAGTAAACCCCTTTGCCTTCCCCACCTCCTTTATCCCAATGGGACACTCATCAGTGAGACATTCTGCAGGTACTGCCAGAGCAGTCATCTCACATCATACCAGGAAAACTGATGGTGTCACTATGAACGAGAGTCTGAGCTGAGCAAAGACCCTTTCCTACATACCTTCTGCATCTAGGTCTGTTTACTACAGGACACTAGAGAATATTTCTGATCAGAGCCTTTCCAAAACATGAGACCATGGGACAAATGTCTTCCTTTGACTAGGAATGAGCAGCACACATCCAAAGCCATCAGTATCTGGGATCTGAGGACAGAACACAGCCTGTTCTGGGTAAAAAATGAGACATTCTTATTTATGTCCCTTAGGAAGCTAAAGAAAAAGAACACAAAACCCCCTGAAAAACTAACCAAAGAAAAAACCCAAGCCTTAGCTCAAGGCTTCCCTCACCAACCCAGTGTGTTTTGAACTTGACAGCAAGCCCCAGGAGCAGGATGAATGTGTCCATCAGCTTCAGCAGTTCTGCTCCTGGGTCACCCATGAGTGACCCAGAGTTGCAGCAGGGACAAGGGAGGGTTATGCAAAAGCCAAATGTGGGGAATGTCGTTTTGAAAATCACTGGGGCAAATGTAATGGCCATACCCCACCACCACAGTTTGGAAGGTATTGCCCCTGAAGTGCCTTTCCTGGTTCCATGTAGACAGCCCCTGATTCACTTGAAGCTCTTGAGGAAGGACATTCACATCCACATGATGGACTATGTCACAGAAGTCCCCTGTGAAAGTAACAGAAGTTCTTTTATCTTTAAAAATAAATACAGTGGGCAGACTTCAATGGAAGCTGCGTGTATCTCGAGGCAGAATTTGGCTCAGTATTTACAATAGATGGTTATAGAATGAAACATGGATGAATTCATTCTTGACTCTGTTATTCATCAAGTGCTCTCAGAGTTTGGTAGTACAGACACAGTGAGTGAGTCACACACTGCATCTTTGTACCCAGCAATTTAGCTGAGACTGAATCAGTATGGTCTGATCCATCCACAGCTCATGTTCAAATCCAGAATACCCAGGCATCCTTTGCACCATCAAGTGAGTTGTTTTTCTGTCATTTCATTAGCACATCACGGAAGGAAATTAATCAGGTAATTTAAATACTGATACAGAAACACCAGGAGAGGACAGACAATATGGCAGAATGTAAATAGTGAGAGGTATGCAATAAGAAGAAACTTGAAATAGTTTGGACAATCTAGGGAAACACTGTACTTCAGGGGAGCAAAAAGTTCCTCTTTCTACTATGAGTTTCTTAGTCTTTGCATCAACTGCAGTGAAGGCTTCCAAAAAAATCAGAAAAAAAGGGACAGTCAGTCCTCTAAAATGTCATGTTGCTTAGTTAAAATTAATTTGGATCTTTATGAGCCTTTCCTCCCTACTCTTTACAGCAGAACTTCATTATTAGGGAATACACAGCAGCAATCTTACAAGTACATTCTCACTTTTTGCATGTCACCAATGAGACACTGGCCAAGGCAGGTGCTGGACCACAGCAGAAAGGGTGGTAATGCTCACAGGCAGTACCAGCCTCGGCTGCACCAACACCCCAGCACAGTCCCTTATTCCAAAGCCATCCTGGCCACACCGTGCCAATATGTCTTGAGACAGGCTGTGTTAGGTACATAGCATGGGATTGTGGTAACACTACTCACTCAGGATGCTCTTCACCTTGAAGCCTGATCAAAGCCAGCTGTGCACATCAGTAGGAATGGGGTGGCAAAAGTCCCCTCCTTCCAGAGAGATCAAGCAGGTGCTGTTGAGCACCACAAACCACACAGCGATATCAACACACATCTGTGGGCCTCCCCAAAAGGCCTTCCTTGCCCAAATTGACATGGAGGATGCTACTGAGACCCTGGTCATTCCCTGTCCAGAGACATCATGCTCCACTGGTGGCAGCAGCAGCAATGCAGCAGTGAAGAGATACTTCACAGACCTCAAGTTCTTGTAACTCAGGCAGTACATTGAGTGAACAGCACTGTGGATCTGAAACTAGACATCTTGTCTTCTAACTAATAACCTGATGCAGAAATAATGGTAAAAACTAATTCCCTCAGCTTTTTTGGCCATTTGGGAACTGTGTAGAGACAGAAATAACTTAAATAACTTAGAATTAACACAGAGAGACAAACCTCGAGGAGGATATGTGGTCCAACTTTTTCAGACACCCTATACATATTTATTAATCCATATGCTCTTTAATGTGACACCAGCTCCTGCTGCTGTGGTTGGGTCGAACCAAGCCCAAATGCTTTCAACTCTATGCACAACAATTCATCCACAGCCATACAGCATGAGGCCATGATATGCAAAACCCAGGATAATGCTGATTTAGACTTCCTGTCATGCTATCTGTCCTTCTATGTATTTCAAAGGTACATCTTTCAGAATCATCTTAGCATTATATTAGCATTGCCTTTGCACATAACAGATTAATTTTCTCAAATTTCACTTTTTAAGACAACAGAATTAGGCCAAGATGGAAGGATTTTGCAAACAGCCTGCCCTCCTGCTTCAAGCCATGGTTTTACCTGCTCTTGTATCTATTAGCCCATTCACAGGGAAATGAGGCTATTTGATTTCAAGGAAGCTAATTCATCAGCTAAGAGAAACAGCCACCATGACACACAGAGGAAGAGCTACAATTCCAGTTCAGGGGAAAGATTAACATTGGAGGTTCGTGAAGAGACAACAAAAAGGAAAACCAAACCCTGGCAGATCCTGAGTGCAGTGGGAGGGAGAGGGGGTGTGGTCCCTGTATGGCTCCAGGACCAAATCATGCTTCCCAGAGGGCTATTTAGCCCAGAAGCACCATAGCACAGACTCAGTTGCCCTGCTCCCAAGCCCAGAGCCAGCAGAGGTAAGGGATTGCTCCATGGATGCTGGCTGGGCTGCAGAGGCATGGCTAGCAAGACTTCAGATACTCAGGGCTTCCAAAACTCCTCAATGAGACAGCATAAAGAAATTCTTTTTAAAAAACAATTCATGCGGTGAGGTGTTCATATTTTTGTTAAGAGAAAAGAGAAGCAAGAATTAAAGAAGAAAATAAGATGTATTCAAAATGAGTTACACTACACACAAATAGGGTGCAATCTAACTTATACCACTCGATAACACAACCAAGAAAAATTCATGACCACCAACTGGCCAATGAGGATAATGGATCAGAATATTAAATATCATGCACTGTGGATTGAAAGGCCCTAAGGTAATTTGCCAGTAAATTTAACTTACTGACAACCTATGTTTAGAAGAGCCAAGGAAAGCAGGTAAGTATCAGGAGGCTGGAATAGAAACAACAGGAGACAGAAGGTAGAAAATGTGGATGGAAGAATTCCAATAACCTCCTGCCACCATCAAAATGCTCCTCCAGTAGTATGGAGTACCCAAACCCTACCAGTGCTATTGTCTTCATGGACTCTCCACGTATTAACCAAACATGAAGGTTAATTTTGGATGCTATGAACATATGGAGAGCCTTCCAGATGCATTTCACTCCTTCATTTCAGCTAACGTGCATCTTCTCTCAAATTAATGTGATTATTTTCAGATGTGGTCTGCTTCACACTGATCAAAAAGAATGACAGAACACAGCATGGATAGTGAGAAAGTCTCATGGTGTCTGACATGACCATGTTAGCTTCACTCTTAGAACGCTCAGTCATGGTCCAGAAACCACAAAATGATTAACAAAAGTTATACTTGATACTAAATGCCTAAGTGCTGTAATTCTAGTAATATGGTAATTATTAGAAAGAATTATACATTCTCTCCATGGGAGCCACTTTACCTCTCAAGACTAACAACGGATTAACAAGTTTCTCTGATACTTTATAACAAATAGAATTTATTTCTTCTTTACCTCCTGCTTATTATCTTGCTGCTAGATCTGTCTTTCTCGACAATATAAGGCAGACTAACTATCTCCTTAAACACGACCCTGCAACCATTAAAAATGCAAGTGGTGTCATCTCCTCACACTTGTGTGTTTGGCGGGTTTTAAAGGCTTTGCCATTGTCACACTGCAAACAGTTAGCCAATAGCCATATATTCCTTACGGACAATCCTTCTGATCGTACCTTGGATTACGAAATGGATGAAAAATAACAGCTGGTGCCTGGACCAGAGGCTGAACAAAGGAGGCTCACTAGAGGAAGGCAAAGAAAATTTGCCACAATTTGCAACCCTGCCAGAGCTGAGAATGAGGGATGGCTGCAGACTTGGGGGCAATGGATCAGACTTGCAGCACTGGCCCAGCAGGGACGAGTCCTCCAATCCAGCCCCTGTGTCAGCAGAGATTTAAAGCCCTCTTGTTGCTCCTCGCGATTAGGCTGGGCACCGGGGAAGGCAGGCAAGTGGGAAGGGTGGGTCACCCTGCTGCAGAAGCAACACAGCTCCTGATGAAGGGGAATGTTTCACCTGGAGAAGTGTGAATCTGACCAAGACTCTTGTTCTGTGCTCAGTTACAAACCCTGCTTGGTCAGGTGGTGCACTTGCATGCTGTACTAGAGGGATGAGATGCAGCATTTGTTGCATTTCTGTTGGTAGGAGGCAGTTTCATTCCTTTGAGAAACACAGAAACAGGTACAAGCATGAACCTTTCAGTCGTTACTCCTTCCTACCTGAGGAAGGTGTTCATTTCTCTGGGCTGCTAAAAACCAGGGTGCACCTGAGCTGACCTGCCATTGGATGTTCCCCTCCAAGAGACGTGGTTGCCCAGCATGGAGGGCTGCCCTCACTCCTACACCCAGGGACCACATTAACTTGCTCAAACTCCAGAAACATAAAATTAGGTGTCCTTCTCTCTTGCAATGGTGAAATCATGGTTCTATCAGTTTCTGACTGAAAAAAAAAAAAAAATTATGTACCACAGAGGTCACTACTTTTAGCTAAGAAGAATCCCTGTACACCCCATCCTGCTTCAACACCACCCCGTTTTGTCAAACTGTTTCTATCCACAGTGCTGCATTTTTACACTATTCATCAAGCACCCTCACACACCCCCATCTATCATAATCATAATTGCTTCCAGCAGGAGAGAGGAAAGGCATTTTAGACAGCGAAGGAGATGGTAACCATAACAACAGCACCATGACAACTGTAAGTGGTAACTGAAACATGAAGTAAGGCAAAAACTTATTACCAATAAATTTGGTCCACAATAAGGATGGCAAAAGCAGTAAAGAAGCTATAACAATCAGTGCAGGTACCAACACAAAGAGACACAAGTGTCTCCAGATGAAATTGCACACAGTACTTCTGCACATTTTAAGATGAGGCACCATGACAGCCTTCTGATCAGTCGAGAGAGAAGGCAATTCCTGCTCAATCCTATCTGAGATCTCTCCTGCCTCAGGGAGCTGGAGGGGCTGAAGGATAGAAGGAGTGCTGCCAGGATGTTTCATGGCAGCTCCCAAATTTCTCAGAGGAACCCTTTGTTTCCTCAGGACTCACTGAAACAAGTCTTGAACAAGAATAGGGTTGCTCCCAGGGGAGCATCTCAGCCTCAGTGTATTGATTTTTCCATCAAGCACAATCTCAAGAGGGCACATTCAGCCCATGCACTTTGGAGAAGGCATTGCAGTTGGTAGGCTTGTCTGAAAACAGGAGGCTCTGCAGCCCTCAGCACCCATCTAAATGACCCATGCCAAGGGTCTGTGTTCAATCCTGGCAAAGAAAAAGATTCACCAACACTTGCGGCTAGATCAGCTTTTTAACCCCCACTGCAAAAGGCACTGAAAAAACTACCATGAACAAACAGCAATAGCTCCAAGGGCTGTAGCAGGGAAAGTTACTTGGAATGTGATCAGACAGTGAAGCCCTCTTGGGGCTTTTAAGGGGGAATTTTACAAGATTGCAGAGAGTGGGCACACTAAACAATGGACCTTTCCCCATTTGAATCCTTCATCGCCCTCTGCACAGCCTTCCTCTCCTAACCCCCTTGCTTTCAAATTGCTGGAATAATTTAACTGGAAATTAAACCTTTCTACATGGTAAACTTCGGAGATTTTCAACTCTATAATGAAATAAACACTCAACAACTCAGTCCTTATTTATACTTTTACAGTCTGGTTTTTGGCTACCAAAGTAATTATAAAATAGTTGCCCCACTTATTAAGAATAATAAATAATTTCTCAAAAAGCTAAGAAGAACAGAGGAAACCTTTGGCTTAAAGAGGTGATCTTGAAAAGGAGATTCAGATAGCATGCAGGAAACCTGTCTCTAAAAGAAGAAACTTCTTTCCCCTCCCTGTATTTCCCTCTTACCACAGTCACTTCAAACCTCAGCAAAAAGACAGCTGAAGATCCATGACCACCACCACAGCTGAGCTGGACAATGGGCTATATAAGACAAGGCTGCTCAAAATACTACTTAAGTCTTCATCAGTCAGGGAAGAAATAGAGAATGTGATATAGGCATTCAGATAGGGGAAAAAAGACAGAACTAGTAGAAGTACTCACAAATACATTACAGTAAAAGCACTGTCAATGCTGCCAATGTTTCATGAGTTTGGCCAGCTGAGACCTTGTCAGAACCAAACCCTGGCTGGCTAATAAAAATGAACATTGAATCCTTAGTTTTTCTCCCTACTGCCACTTCCATTATAATTTTTAGTGCTCATAAACAGCTGGGACAAAGTCATTGCCTGCTTATTTATTGCACAGGTACAGAAGGTGACCACAGCACACATGACACGGTTTATGATCTTTTAATTCTCAGACTCATATTTTCAAGTCTGTTGTTTGAAAAAGTGCCAGCCAAACTGCATGTTTGCCACAGCTCCTGCAAACAGGTCACACAGTCATGTGTTTCTTTTGCTCTCAAGTAACACTTATCAGTACTTGTATTTGGACAAGGTCTGGTAAAGGTAACCCATGAAAAGTCTAGAGTGACATTTTGAAGGTGTTTTTTTCCTCACACTGACCTTGCTAAAACACATTGATTTGATGTTGCATCTCTTTTCTCAGGAAACTCCATAAAGGTAGTGAGGAATTAATTATGCTATTATGTTACTTGCATATTCTTCACATAGGACAAGGCTTTGCTCTTGCAAGCTGCAGTGGAGCTACTCAGCCTGGACCATTCAGCAAAGAGGTGCTACAAACTTGCCTGCTAAGCAAAAACTCACACAACAAAATATCACTTATCTAGAATAAGCACTTTAACTACACTGGCATGTCCTTCCCTTCTCTGCATACATGAATTACTTTAGCATTCCTTATTTCTTCCAGTTTCATCAAGATCTCATCAAGCATGACACATTTACACATGATCTTAGCTTTATTCAGTGAGCTTTTAATTAGGAAAAAATGCTGCCTCTATCAATGCATCTACATTTTTTTTAATTTTCAGAGGTCCTTTGGAAACTAACTCCACACCTGCTACAACACAACCTTACCCAGATGCTACCTTTGGGAACATCATTATGTCGGATAGTACAAAAGGTAAAAAGTACATCCTGGGCTAATTTCTGGCAAATTCTTTCCTACAAATAAATGCAGGAGAACCAGCCTACAGCAAAAGCACAGAACACAGCTCTTTGAACCCTCTCCAGGGCCATGAACCAACATAAAAACAGGTAGCTCAGGAACTCCAGGGATAGACTTCCTGGTCCAGCTGTCATCCTAACTTAATTCTGTCCTTCCATATGTTGAAGTAAAGGAACGCACTCAATTATTCCATAACTGAACAAGCACCATAAAGATGCTAATGCTAAAATGAGGTTTGGAGATGATAACGAGAAAGGATCTTCAAGGCCAGGTGCTGCACCCAGCTTGTTTGGGTAAAAATTCTTGTACCTGTGAAAAGTTTCCTCCCCAGGTCAGGGGCAGCAGATTATTCCTTTGCTGCGAGTGTTTTTAGCTTCACTTCCCAAGACTCAGACATATCAGGCAACCAT
The DNA here is from genome assembly GCA_026770055.1 of Myrmophylax atrothorax. Classification (NCBI taxonomy): domain Eukaryota; kingdom Metazoa; phylum Chordata; class Aves; order Passeriformes; family Thamnophilidae; genus Myrmophylax; species Myrmophylax atrothorax. The sequence goes on from JAOXXN010000102.1 coordinate 4,221,599, forward strand.
GCCAGGCACACAGCAGAAGCAGAAGCATCTTATTGTCTACCACAGGCATTGTTTACTCATGCTGAAAAAGAGCCATCAGATGGAAGAAAGTTTGTGCAGAGGTGCCTCCACCAAGAATTGCTTCAGCATCTTTGACTCTCAGTTTCAGGGTCGGGAAACCTTACGGCAGGTTCCAAGGAGCCCCTTACAGCCAACCAGAGTCAATGCTTTTAGCTGGAACACCAAACTTCTAACTGTAAATAAACGATAAATAGTAATAAGGAGACAAAGGATTGGAAAACTAATTGGGAAATAGGTTATTTGCAAACTCAGTCTGCTACTATATTTACAGCAAACTTGGGAAACTAGCCTAGCTAGTGCAAGAATTTTCTTTCCTAGGGAATGCCTGGACAGTGACTGTTGTGCCACAAAACTTTGGTCAGAAGTGGTAAGATTGTTTCACCTTCATAGTATTTTCTAACCAGTGATGTTATAAATAAAGGACTTCCTTTAACTTAAATATGTATAATTTAAAAATATGCTGTCCATCCACACTCAGCCACCACCTGTAGGACCCATGACTGTATACCCATGAAAATAAAACAATCTCTCCCTATCTGGAAATAAGAATACCCAGAAATCTTTTGTGCTCTAAATGCAATCTAAATCACAATATTAAGGATATCATTTTATCATGTGGTAGCTTTACCCTGCCAAATCTTTACTTAACCAAGATAGAAAAGGAAACAGAGCAGGCAATCACTTCTCCAGACTGTTCTGCACAGGGACAGGAAGGCAAGGAGGATAGAGACAGAACTGAAGGAATCTGAAGCCACAGGAGCTGATTTTGCACTCCTTGCTTTCAGAAAGAGATTTCCTTCAAAAGGGTTTCAATTAGGATCTTGGGATGTGCACTGAAAGAGAAGGGGAAATTTAGATGCCCCAGTGTGTATTTTAACTGCAGTGATATTTTAAAGCTTAATTTTTAATTCCCTGGGTTCTTGAATTAAGAAAATTAAGGTACCTAAAGCGTGAGGAGGAATCAACTCACTGAGTCGCTCAACCTTTCTGAAATCTTAATTGCAGGACTAGCTGTCACAGTGAAGACCCGTTTCAGAGACTTATTTCCTCCCAAGTTCCCATGAGTGTATCCAACTACCTGATTCTTGCTACAGGTTGGGTTTAACCTTGTTCTGCTGTCACTTCTGCTTTTCTTCCCACTCTGTGCCGAGGGGCTGACATTATGTATGTGAAGTCAGTGGCATTCTGCTGGGATAAAACAAAGAGTGAGTGACTTTGTGGGAGGTGGGGAACAAGCCCAGAAACAAGGAGTAGAGAGGGGTAAGAAAGTTGCATTAGATGGAATAAGTGCATGTCAAGAATTATGTGACTGATGAACAAACTCAGTAACAGGAAAGTCTGGGCTAAACCCAAGCCATGGGGCAGAGCATGTGTCATTATAACGGAGAGACAGCCAGGGGGAAGGAGGAAAGCCAGGATTTGCCATCTTCAATCAAACCATCCTGTCACAAGCAGTGACCAGCGTGAGCTGCTCCACATGCAGAGGTAAGAAGATCCACAGACCTTCAGTCTCACATCAGCATGGTCTCAATGGACAGTCTCTATCTGGTAACACAGACCTGGTGACTTCCATTGCAGCCAGGTGCCTACACATCTATGAAGATCCAGACATCATGCTCTTTCCAGTACTAGCACTGCACACATGTGGTAGTTTTGGCCTTATTTTTAGTTAGTTTAGTAGGCACTGATAGTGTTACGTAGATTAGAGGGGATAGGTGTCACCTGACTTGGGCAACCAAAGAGATATTTCATACCAGCTGACGTCAACATACGTATAAAAACAGTGTAGGGAGGAGTTCTCTGGGTCTTTCTTCACGGCCGGGACGCGAGGAGGACGTGCTGCTGCTGTTCTGCTGAGTTAGGCCCTGCGCCACCTCGCCACTATGTTATCTTGGGGAAGTAAAATGTCTATTCCTAGTTTTCTGTCTGCTTGAGTCTGTTCCTTGGGAGACTGAGTTCCTTTGGGTGATTTCTGGCTGGAATGGTGGAATTTGTGTTCAGTGGGAGTGGGGAGTTATTGCTGTTTGTTTTTACCTTTGTATATGTGTGCTATATTGTACTTTGCTTTTAATTTTCCCCTTTTCTGTGTAAATATATAAACCAGTTTCTGTTTTAAGTTTTGGGGTTTTTCTCCCTTTTCTTGGCAGGGGAAGGGAGCTTTGTTGTGTGGTTGAATACTTGGCATTTTGCCGAGGTTTCAAACCAAAACAATACAGAATATACCCACAAGATGCCTTTCTGGACAAGGGAAGTAACCTGCGCTCTTCCATGGATGGCCATCAGAGATTTCCATCAAAAGGACAGGAAGACACAAAAAGCCCAACAGGCACATTAGGTATCTTAGTTTAGAAGAAAACTAAGATTTCTATCTGGACTAGGCAAGGAACCTCTTTCCAAAACCCACCACAACCTTTGAAGTTAATATACTTTAAGCAGACAATGTATAAGAAAGGATAAGAGTTCTTAACTTATATATATATATATATATATATTTTAGCCACTCTTCTGCAGATGAAGTTGGCCCTCAGGAAAGTCTGCAGCAAATCCAAGGTAGCAGTGACTGCTCTCTCTCTCTCTCCGAAGGTCACCACCAGTCTCGCAGAGCTGCTGATGGTGCCTGAACCAAAGGGGGCTCCAAGTGCCTCCACCAGGCCAGCAAATGGGGGCTCTTGCCCACACCGCAGCCGAAGCTGCGTTCTAGTTCTGTGGGTTAGTATTTCCAGCTTCAAAGAACTGAAAAAAAACATAACAGCATTGTATGTAGCACAGCCAGTGAAGACAAAGGGAAAGTAAATCAAGCATGGCAAAAAAACCTGGGAAAACCTCTCTCCACCCCCACGCCAGCTCCCCAGTGACCAAGTTGGAATGCAAAGCAAGTGACCACCCTTTTGTTAGCTGGTAGTGGGGGGTTGGGCATTAGCTCCGAAACTTGTGTTGGTAAGACAGAAAAAATTCCACGAAAGGATTTGAAACTCTAACAATAGGTCCTGCAGAGCACTGATGGACACAGACAATTCACATGGGCATTTAAGTGTTCAGGTGCTCCTGATGTCTTTTTTGAGAGGTATCCAGGATCCAACTTATTATTCATCTTGAATTTCTCTGTATTTCTTCTTTTGCAAAGTCTTTCAACAGTACTAATGCCGATGTTAGTTTTAGATTTTTTAATCACTAATCACAAATGAAATAAAGTAGACCTGGAAAAGGTACAGAGAGCTCAAGGAGGGTGATAAAAGAACTGGAGAAGCTTCCGTGTGAGGAATGACAAGCCATGCTACGACTTCACCCTGGGAAAGAAGGGAATGGGATACACATTTATAAAAATATGTGCAGGTGTGCAGGGGGAAGATAAAAAGAGACAAGAAAACAAATAATTCCTCTCTCCACAAAGAAGTATGGTGCATCAAACAGACCTCGCTGGTGGCAGGCTTCCTGCACATAATTGGTGATTCTTTCCACTGCAGGGAATTACACTGTGCAGAAGGTGGTGCATGACAGAAGTTTACATAGATCCAAAAGCCAATCACTGAATTTTTCTTTCATTAATTTTCCCATGGTTTCTCAATCTGAGAGACTTTTTGGGGAAAGCAATGTTTTTACCATATAAATAATATGTAGCTATAATGCAGATTAGAAGCTTTATTTCTTCTTTTAATATTGAATTCAAATATTGTGTGGTGTGCTGTCATTTATTTTTAAAGGAAACCATTTTCCATCTAGTGTGATGGAATGTCACATCTCCTCTCTGAGCATCACAATGTTTAACAAATTCTAATGAAAATACACTGTATGGCATAGACTGTATTGCACTGTAATGAAAAGCACCTATCATTCAGCCAGACTAGCAAATTAATAGCTTTGCTGGTCTGACAAGTTTCTGTCTGAAACAGAACTAGATCCCAGACATGTGCTGTTCCATATTCTTCTGCTGATGCAGCAAGAACAGGCTGTGCAGACCACACCTTGCCACTTGTTTGGGGCTGATTCACTACGTGAAGGAAGGTGGTACGGATTTTCAACCTGTTCTGTGGAATCAACTTGATCACCTCAAGCTAAAAATCTACAGACAGCACATGGTGACACTGAGCTAATGATGAGGTGGAGGACATCAACAGGAAGATCAGCTGAGACAAAGTGTTCTGGGGTAGGGGTGATGCTGAAGAGGAAAAGCACATGAGCAGCAAGGAAGACAGATGGCCCTTCCAGAAGGACCTGATTATGCACCCAAAGCCACCACTTGTGGCTTGTCTGAGGAGATACTGTATGTAAATGTTTTATAGATGAGATGCTCAGAGCTGCAACAGCATAAGCAAAGTCTTGTATGTTTTCTTTTACATTTAGGGCAAGCAGTCTGAAACACATGCCCCGCCAGTGACCCCAACTCTGACCCAGAGGGACTGTCTCTGGTTGAAAAGATGATTCATTCACTCTGCTACAAGGGCTGAATGAATAGGCAGTATTCAGACTGCAGAACGCTTATCACTTGGGATTCCCTCAAAATTTAGGTCTGACATGACTGGGTCAGTAACCATGCACTTTTATTCCTAGCTCCTTGAACAGAAATGTCTCCTTGCATCCTTCAGTGGCTCCCGCAAATTAGGTCGATTTTTATGGCTTGCTAATTATTACTGCTAGACTTCTGCTGGGCTTCAGGATGAAAAGTAGTGTATTGCTGAAAGCTTAGGGCACAAAACTTACAGAATAAATCACTATCTGTCTGGCAGCAACAAAATCCAGCCATGGCAATGACTTCAATATACACATCTGGATAGTGCTGAATGTTATTTGTTTCAGAATGGATGGTTTTGTTCTGCTTTTGTTGACAGAGCATAGTACAGACTGTCAAAAACTCAAAAAGAGAAAAAGAAGTAACTGTCACAAATCAGATTTTGTCTAGGGGTGTGTCAACATCTATCACGCACACAAAGCTATTGGAAGTGGCATTAAGGTTGCAAGGTTACACCTCAGGAGTTGGGCTGTGAAAGAAATGAGAGATGACTGCATAATCCTAACTGGGTCTCCATCTGCATATGTACTAAAACACTGCCTAGTCCAATAAACATTATTTTATTCTTCCCATTCCCTCTGACTAGATTATCCCAGTCTCTACTTCATCAGCAGCCAGCCCAGCTCTTGCCCCTGTGGGCTTCAGTCCCTTACCCAGGGCCTATCCATGTTTGATGCTGCTCGCAACACTCCAGACTTTGCAAGTTTTATCTTCCTCATACCAAAGTCCACTTCCAGGTCTCATCTCAAGTAGCAGTTTCCTCATTCCCATTTCTCCATTAACTTCCAGTTTTCCTTCCTGGACTTCTCTTTCATCCAGTCCTTCCCTACAACTTGCCTCCACCTCACTGCTTTCCCATCCTCACCTTTCCCCCCCTGCATTTTTTTATCAGAGTTGTCTCTTCTGCCCCGACCCTCTGCTTCCACAAGTTCTTGGCCATGTTTTCTACCTTTGGTTGCCTCTGCATTTGAAAGCCTGGACCTTCTTCCCCTCTCACAGAGACAACAAGCAAAGGAGAGGGAGCTTATTCTTCATTTTCCCCCACCTACAGTGATATGGCATGACATATATTGGGCTGGTCAGGCTCAGGGACGTTGGAAGCAGCAGAGGCTCTAGCAAGTTTCTCTTGACAGAACACTTTCAGAAGATACGTTGTCCCCCCCTCAACATCAAGGTTGCTAAAGAATTTCCCAGACAAGGTCATGACTTAAAACAGCAAACCTGACTTCCTCAAGCCAGCCTGGGAAGGCAGCCTTCCTCCAGGAAAAGCTTGGGCTAACACGTAAGACCGCAATCTAAGCCTGACTGCCAGAGAGGAAAATTGCAGCCTAAGCCACAAAATGTTTGGTAAAGTGGTAATAGAAACACAGTCTTATAATGGAAAGTACCAAGCTACCTTAGCTGGCAGCCTCACCTGCAACACCCTGACCAGAAAACATGTGAATGGATGTGCATGCTGTGCTCAGACACACATTAGCAGATAGGATTCCTGTATCCATAGCAATGGCAAGGATGCACTGGCAGTACTGCAGGTCTAACGGTCTGATTTGAAGCACAAAGTATAAAGAGACCCGCAAAGACTTTTCTAGAGGCAGACAACTCTTCTTTGTATCCCCTGAAAGAAAGTACAGGTTCAGTCAGGGAAAAACATAACAGCTCCCAACAAAGGCATCTCAAAGGCTTTGCTATACTCTCTTCATCAGCAGAGAGCTGCTGGTGAAGTGGCTCTGGGGAAGAGCCAATGTGGATATTGGCAGTGCAAAGGGAACAGCTTTGGACTCTGGGCCCCTCTTGCTGAGAGTGATGTAGTGTTCCTGTCTCCTGTTGTGAATCCCATAATCTCTGGTCCCTTCCTCTGGCACTGCCACAACAATGTGTCTGGGCCATAGCTGCCCTTGCCAGGCAGGCTCTGGCCATTCAAAGGAGCACAGCATGCCAAGACCTTCCCTTAATCTCTTCTGAGTAACAGGCAGCAAGATACTTATCCCAGATCCAGTCTCTAAGGTGCAAGAGGAGTCAAATTTACTCAGTCTGGGTCCTGAACCAAGGTTTGCCCTGGCCATCACCCATGCTGCAGCACAGAAAGTTGTGTCTTGCAGTCCGTGGGACAAATCCCATGCAGAACCAGCAGGACACCTTGTTCTGAAGTCCAGACACCTCTCCGCATCTGAGTGTTCAGAAGCAATAAAAAACCTTTGCTTTCCCTACATTTAGATTTGCACAAGCGGAACAAAGGACCCCTTACATCAAACACTCCTACAAAACTGTGAAGAATGCACCCATGAAGAAACAGGCACTAAATCAGCGAGATAAAAACTGCCCCAGTACCAGTGTGTCCCTCTTCAGTGTCATCACTCCTCTCTCATCCCCTCCCTTAGCACATGAGAAGATGTGTCTCTGCATCCAGCCCGTGTCCATATCACACCAATCTCTGAAACATGCCTATATCCAGCGCCAAATCCTCACAGATGAAAACACTGGTTCAGACATTGAGATTTCCTGACCAATTCACAGATTGTGAAAGTTTCCTCACACCACACACCCAATTTCTGCACTGCATTAGACTGAGCTGGCATTTGGGAGCATTTTTCCAGGGTACCATATTGAGGTAGTTTGCAGCATCACTGGGTACCCTGCATATGCACTGTCAAGAACAAAGAAATTATGAAAACCACTTTTTTTTTTTAATACAGTACTTGCATAATACAAAAGGAAGAACTCGCTGCTGTCCTTTTAGCTGTTTCCAGTTTGAATCACTTTATGTGAGTAAGGCTGCAGCACAAACTAGAAGAATAAAATCCCAAAAGCTCCTTTTCCTGAAGCACTGCTTAGGATCAAACCCTACTGTGCACTTGCCAATCGGCAGAGATTTTCAGAGAGGATTTACTCTGGTACTTTGTCAGTGTTTTCTGTGAATATTAAAAAATTCAAGAGAAAATTTTTGCCATCCTCAACATATTTCAATTTTCTTCAAATTTCTGATCACTTGAGGGGACTTTACTTGTGAAGTGGGTATTGTTAACATCAGGCTAATAATGACTACAACATCCGCATCATTATATTTGACATAAATCCCATGATCAAGCACAAAAAATTACCATTTAAAAGATACAGTTGATGCCTCAAACATCACCCTTTCAAATTATATACTGCTTTGAAGAAGACATTGCACTTTACTTTGTTATTCAGCTTCCAAGAAGCATGGCTCATAACCCCTTGCAGCTTCTAAACCACATGTGGTATTCTTCCCTTTATCACAACAAGAACATGTTTTTAAATAGAAGGCTTTTTTCTATCAGTACTAAACAAATTCAAAGGTGACAAGAAGTTAGTGTATAATCAGTTCTCTCCATAGAGCTAATATTTAATTGTTGTCTTTTTCCCTAGAATGAAACCCAGTGTGGCTTTATTTTGTTTGGCTCTTGACATTTTACTGCTTTCTCTACTGGTTTACCTGTTCAGAATCCCAGGAGCTCCTAACGTGAAAGATTTTCAAAATCAACAAGGGGATTTATGAACACTGTACAATGCTCTCCTTATCATGCCAGAACAATCTTCTGCAGCCAGAAAGGTGCGAAAAGAGGTCATGTTAGGGATGATCAGTGCAGCATCCACAGTCAGTCCTCTGCTCAAATTCCCAAACCAGTTCTCAGTCAGTGGTATCAAAAACAGTCACAGAAAACACTCTGAAGACATGGCACTAAAACACTTCTCATTCCACCTCTTCTTCAAAATCTAGATAAAAAAATTCATTGCAACTTAATTCCCAACATTCATTTTTCCATTTCAGCAACAGTCAAACAAGGACGACACAAGATTCTAAAAACAGGGGCAGCAGCAAAGCCCAGTGCTGTAGCTATGTTAGAAAATACATTAAGGTCCCTGGGCTATCCCAACTCAGCAAATCACTGTGAAGTGTTTCTGCAAAGCTAAATTAGATAGGAGAGGGTGCAACTGGACTTTCACACACTAATCCCTTTGCAGGAAAGAGTCTTAAGCACCCAACATGCTCTTGAGGAGGAGGAAGAGCAGAGCAGTACGGCCTTGCTGCAAAGCAGATCAATAGCTGTATGGAAAGCCAGGGGGACTAGGAGAGCTTTCTTCCCCATAGCCAGGATGGCTCTGTCCTTCCCCAACCCCTAAGTGCACCATTCTGTCTAACTGGCAATCCTGTTATTTCTGCAAATCCTACTTTTATGACTTTTCTGAAGGTATGGGATTGGTCCTACTCACAGACTGAGGCATGTCTGTGCTGGGAGATCACAACTGTACAGCTACTGGGACAAGGTTGTAGTTCTTCTGCAGGTAAGCTACTCAAAGATATTTGGGGTGGGGTGTTACAGTGTTAAATCCTTCCCTCTTCATCTCTTGTAAGCAGGCTGTAGTAAAAAACAAATCACTGGAGCTTCATGTTTTAAAAGCTGGAAATATCCAGTACATTTTCTGATTGCAAATCAACTTTTTTCTCAGCAGTTGAGTGAGCTGTATCTGACATATTCTGACACGTGCGGAATTGCTGACCTGCATTCCCTTGGTCACTGCCTGTCCGCGGGACTGCAAATACATGGCAGGATAAATTCACTAAGTGCAATATGGCATCAAACACAACCGAACATGACATGTGGCAAAGCACCAGACACAACCAACTTCCATGAGTGAACATGTTTTAGCCATGTGGTGCTTACAAAATCAATTCATTAAAAGAAGGTAAAGCATTCAATTCAGATCCTTCACAAAATCATTTTAACCCCTTCTTGCTGCTTTTCTCTGCAAATCTTCCTACATGATAAATCCATGTAGCACTCCAAAGTTTCTCATGCATTTTCACGTGTGTTTTGATGGGGGCTCATGTTTGAAATGGTTTATGAAAACATCAGTCAAAAAACCTGACTCTCTCAGGAATTACAAACATGACATAACTGTGATGCCAGAATACATCTAAAGGAATGAAATAGCAGTGTAAGGAGTACATTATACATTACTTTAATTGCAATCTCTTTATAGAAAGAATAATAGAACCTGGTAAAAAGATGACAAGCGTTTTCTGCATTTAGAAACATCTCCTTCCATTTTACTTCCCTTTTCATTTCTGCACCAGAGACCCTGAAATAACCAGTATCACTGCAGTTGTAATGACTTGAACACCCACTTCAAGCACATACACAGAAGAAAGCCTAATTTTGTAGGCTTCGGTGCTTTTAAATTATGTTTGTTGCCATGAGAACTTGATTAAAATGCCACCCACAAGCTTGCAGAAGGTGGGAAAAACAACAACAAAGCCAAAAAAAGTCTACTTTTAATCAGTGGTAGTACACTTACTGCATTGCAGCATTTTCACATGCTTCACAACCTTCTGCAGAAAGAGGCAGCAGAGATGCCCAGATAGATATCTTTTGCTGAATACTGTATTCTGGAAAAAAATTAGCTGACAGTACAGTTGTCACCCAGTACTGTTACATAATATTCCACTCAAGGAAGATAAAGCACATATGCATATTCTGCACCACGTTACAGGGCTTGTTTTGAAAACCAGAGAATTATACATATGTGGCAAGGTGGGGGCAACTCCTGACAGTCACTCAGGACAAGAATTCTTTTGGTGGTATCTGATATAAGACTATTGAAACACTGCTTTTTATCAATTTCCTAGTTTTATAAATTTATGTTGATTGTTATGTATATGTATTTCTAGAAATTCAAATGGTAGCACTGTATCATCGAGGACTCTTGTCTTTTTTCTTTTTTTTTTCCTTTTTAATTTACAGTCTTTGGATTAATGGCCATGGACACTGCATTACTGTAGTCTGACTAGGATCCAGATTTTCCAGAACAGGCACCCCAAGCCTGCAGCCACTTTCACGCAGATAATCAGTACTGTGGCTGAATTAAAAGCCAGTAATAAACCACACAAAGCAGTCTGTTCAGCAGTGTATATGTTAAATGCTGCAGCTGGTGCAGACTGTAGGAATGCCATGCAGCCAGTGGTGGGCCTGAAAAGGGGAAGAGCCTCACACCTGTGATCAGAACAACTTGCTAACCATTTACTCAAGGAGTCATGTCACACAGCTCTCTTTTTGGAGGGGAAGGAGTGCTGTTGTAATCAAGAGACTGGCTAGACTGTATCCTATCCCAGGTGAGAAAAGAATGAATTTCCCCATGAAAGACTAATCCCCCTCTCAAAGACACTGTCCATGCCAAAGCATTAGGCATTCTTTAGACTTCAAATGCATCAGCCCCTAGAGGAAAAATCTATCAGCCAGAGAGAGAAGGCAGGATTATGTCAGAAACCCTGGCTACCATCTTCTCAAGAAGGAAACATAAAGTGAATTGAAAGAAGAGGGGAAAAAATAGACCTTGGATACAACTTCAGTGGAGTAGTCTGGTCTCCCAGTTCATCACCTATGTCTTTACACGACATTAGCAGTGGGTCTCTCCATTTGGAATGTGTGTCCAATGTGCACACTTGCAGCTGTACTTCCACCTGTCGTGAGTTAAGATTTGCAAATGACAAAGGATTCCATTAGGGGAGGGGACAAATCCATGAACCAGAAACAGGGGACACCCTAAAAGATGGTGATGTCCCATCTGAATTGCACAGGCTGCATGGATAAATAGTATCACCTAGGCTGCGGGAGGCATAAATGTCTTCCAATGACACCAGAAGCTCTCTCTCAGCCAAGAAAAAAAACAAGTGTACTTGCTTCAACTTAGAACATCAGATGGGGAGTGTGGCATTACCCCTACTAGGCAAGATCCTAAAGGAAATTTTTTCACATCACTGTCAGTCATATTTTGGGGAGGAATCCTATGCATTACAAGTGATTTCACTGAGGTCAAGAGAATTACTTTGATTTACCTCAGCTCCAAATCTGGCACCCGCTGGCTGCCTGCAGCTCCCACATCAACCCCTTCCTGCTCCTGCACATGTAGAGAACTGACTGCCACTAACTTCCATAAGGTGTGTACCATGCAGGCAAAACATGAGCAAAGATTGATCTTACATATACATAGAAGACTATGGGCATATCCTACCTGAGGGTGGGACATGGTGCAAAGCGACATGAGAGAGGAGGGCTGAGGTGAGACACAGAGCAACCAAAATTACAGTAGTCATGGTTGAGCTTTTACAGAACCTGCTTTCACACCAAGGGCCCACAACGCTGTGGATGTGCCAGTTTAGGCCAGCAGGGCTAGCTCAGACAGCTCCTTGGTTCCCTCATAATTTTATTAAATTAATTATAGAAAAAACAATAATAGAAAAAAAGGCATAATTTTCTACTTTCCCCCCTCCTTTCCTTCTGTCCTTCTGCTAGGTGCAGCGAATCTGAGATCATGCTCCTATAGAGTTGCAAAGAGAGGAAGAGGAATGCTTACAATCATCCAAACCTCCCAGTGACTAACTCTGTGCTTAAGAAAAAGTTTGGCTTATCCTTCACAGACATGGACTTTTCAGGTGATTGATAACATTAATAACTACAAGATACTTTAAATAAAGAGATTTCCTTTTTACTATCGGTACTCTGCTGAGACTATGACTGTCTCACCTCTTCTCTGTATTATCACTAATTTATTATTTGCTGGCAGTTTATCTTCTTCTATTGGGCATTAGTTACACACAATTTGCTACAATTGTCCAAGGGATGAAGAATTTC
>JAOXXN010000102.1:4237083-4250585 GCA_026770055.1 Myrmophylax atrothorax
TTACTTGTCAAGGCAGAACTCCCAACCTAAGTGCCATGCAATCTACCCCAGATAATCCCACACAGACATGGCAAAAGGCAGAACAACTGGCAATCCTGTAGTCTTCTAATGTAAAATTCAAGGATGATTTGATGATGCCATGTCTGTAATGTCAGGATCTCACTTCCTCACATCAAGACCTCACTTCAGCATGAATTGCATGGCATATTATATCCCTCTCCCTGCGTAATTATTTCAGCTGCTCAATGTGACAGGCTAGAGACTGGACTGAATTGTAACTTCCTGCTTCAGAGGCATTAAAAATAAGGGGGAAAAAAATGAGTCATCTTCAGGATGACAACTACAGTATTTTTTTGGTAATGATTATGAAAAGGTTTCTTTCATCATCTATGCTGGAAAGAACATCAGTATTCAAACATCTGTTCTTCTCCTAAATGTTGCTCCTCAATACAAACTGAGCTGTTTCTCTCTCAAACTTGTCTTATGGAGAATGCTCACAGCACTTCCATTACTCCCACAATCTCTTTCAGAAGCATCTATATCAACATAACTACTTAAATACATGTAACTCAGGATTAACTGTGAGTGTCAGGTTCACTAGCACTGAATGTAGGGGGTGTAATGCACTCACTGACTCACACTACAAAGCCATCTACAGTTATTAAGTAGGAACAGGATAATTTTTAACATGAGTGCCTCTCAGGCAGTGCTGACTTCCAGCCCATCCTCAGTGCTGAGAGGCAAAAGCACATCCCCGTGTGCTGTATCCCTGTCCTGACACCAGAAACAGATACTTCACAGGGAATTTCAAAAGATGGTAAGTTTTCAAAAGCATGTCCATGGCCAAAATTCACCTGCCTTTAGAAGAGCTGAGCTTCTACTCCGTGGTGCTGCTTTTTCTTTCTCTGCATGCCATCCAGGGGAAAATCTCACAGTTGTGAGAATTCAGCGTCGGCACACTAGACTGGTTCTTGAGCTACAGGAAGGATTATGCTGACTGCTGGAGATGAAGAAGCAACTGCAGTAAGTGTTCACAAAACCAAAATCTAGCTCAACAACTCACCTTCACCTTGTGCAATTTTGCCCCTCTGTAAAGTCACTTAAGTACTGCATGGAAAGGGAAAAGCTCAGTATTGGGGTTGGCTGCTGATGCTGAAAAAGGCACTGAGCACAAGTTGCAACACACAGAACGTCCCTTCCTTACGAATCTCTTCCTCAAAATTAAACTCCTTTGCTTATCATGACAGAGGGAAAAGAAAGATGACATTTCCCTCTTCCTCTCCCACCCCCATCTCTCTGGCCCAACTCTTGCATCCAGGGAGCTGGGAGGAGGCTTACTAAAAAGCTGCAGCAACTCAAAGAACCTCTGTCTGTCAATTGCTGCCTGAATAGTTTTGCTTCTTGGCTGTAAACAACTTTTAACTATTAATTAGTGACTCATCCTGCTACATAAGTGTATTACTAACACCACCACCACAACCATGACTTGATAGTGACAGGGGACATTCTCCTTCCTTTCCACTACTTAACAATCACATCTGAATCCCTTCAAAACATAGCAAATTCTACCTTTGATAGTTGACAAATACAAGTAACACAGTGTTCAAAATGGCTTGTGTTCAAAACAGTTTACAAATGAATGAAGGGGCACATAATGGCTATTAAGATAATCAGAAAAAAGGAGGGAAGAGACAAGTTGATTATAAAATTGATGACAGCCCTCCTTTCAAAGGATAAAAGAGATAGATTGAGGAAAAGAGGAAAAACTGAAGGCTAGTTTGGTACAAGGACCCCATGGCCATTTTAAGTTTTAGCTGGAAGCTAAAGGTCTCTTGCAAGTGGGATTGCAGAACAACCTACTGGTTGGCAGGAGACTAGTTTTAATAGGAACGTTGATGAAGGAGGATTGGATGCCACACTGGCTGTGACAGCAAGTGCACTAAGAACCTCCTTTAGACCTGCATCAGAACCACCCAGGTGGGGATGCCTCCTTGCAGCTCTCCCAATGCCAAGCAGGAGACACTCAAGTCAGCTGCATGGGAGAAGAGAAGACAATGCCAATAACATGACTAAGCTCCAACTTGCATTCTGCCCACTTATCTTCTCCTAGTGCTACAAGGATCACTGACAAAAAAACCCAAAAACCCTAAGTAAGCAAAATGAAAAAGGAGAGCAATATCTCCAAAACTTTTGACTCTTCAGAAATCAAGCCAGCGCTTCTTCTGCAGATACTGTAAGAAACCCTCCTAATGAGTATCAATTCACATCCCTTTTCCTAAAAGCTGCGTTAATCATTGCTCACTGGCATCTTTCTGCACAATGTCAACTTTCAACCACGTGCAAGGGAAATTTCTATGTCTGAAATACAAGCTCTGGTGTACTTAAAGTGCAGTCATTTAAAGTGCACTTAGCTCTCTATAAAATTCATCTCAGATGCACGTGTATCGAAAGAGGTTCCAGGTTAATCAAACAAACTGTCTCCCTGAGTACCCTGTACCCTGCATGCTCACCTCAGCCTCCTGCTGTCTTCAAGGCTCTGCTCAGGATGGCTGCTGTCAAACTGCATCCCCATCTACACACCTCTCCTGAGCATCAGTAGGTTCACAGTAGAAAAAAAGTGCAACTAATGCTTATACGCAAAAGGTTACTCAAAATCATTTGGAATCTCAGTGTGACTGAGCCTGCTTAGAAACAGCCCTAGATGAGCAAATTGTCTCGGTACCTTCCTGTTTTGGGGTCCCTCCACAGAGCCAGCTCACATGCAGAGTCAGCACAGTGAAAAGTTCACATCAGGAGGAGATGTTGAGTTTGTTCACAATACATGGGCAATCACAGGCCCAGTGGTCAAACATGAAGAGTGACTACAGTAGCCTTAGATGAAAAACCACACTACCAGAGAATGCCATAACACTTCCTAAGCTGAGCCCTCAGCTCCCAATGCTGCAAACAGGCTGTACTGACACCCCAGCTCAGAGGCACATGAGTTTCATCACCCATCCCTGTATCCCTCTGTGACACCTTGCTGGTTCTGTTACTCCACCTCCACATGCAATACTCCAGCCTTGGGGGATGCTCTTACACAGGCAGCAATACAACAGTCTCCTTTTTCTGAGCCCCCACCTCCTTTATCACAGCATTCCCTGTCACCCACCTGTGGCACGTTATTTCCACTGCTAATTCTCACTGTTAGTTACCCAGAGACAAAGGAACACGGGAGAGACAGCAATGCTCACCAGATATTATGCTTGGGTTTTATCTCCTAACCACTGAAGCAGTGACCTTGTGTAGAAAATGCTAGTTCTAAGGTGGGATTGTTTCTCCCTCTTTTCAGTTCAGACCTTCCCACTTTTTAAACTGTCTGTGGCATCTCAGCAGTATCAACAGGCTATGAGACACTCCAAGGATACATTCTTTATTTCAAGAGCAGTAATTTAGATTTGTCAGTAAAAGGTGGGACCTGCAGAGACAATTTAAGCATTGCACAGCAGACATCTGGGAATTTATCAACAGTGAGACAGAGAATGCAATAAAACTGCCTGTTACTTTAAGCCTTACAGGCTAATTTAATCCTTCATTTAGTACTTGCACGCTGCTGCAAGGGTATTCTGGGGCCATGGGAAAATTCCTGAAGCGTGTAGGATCACTGTAAGCAGCCTTATGGTGCCCTGCTCCCTGGCAGATGCTGGCAGGGAGCCAGCCTGCAGGCAGACTGGGTGCTATATGTGCCCCCAGGGAGCCCGATGGAGCAAATGCCAGAGTCATGGTGGCTCCTGCCCTCCCACAGTTCACAGCCCAGACGCGAATGGCTCTTTTCCAAACTGCTGGGAAGCCTGTGCCATGTATTCCAAGAGAAGGAGTAGCACTGAAATTTTGGGAAACAGTGAGAGGCATCTTAAACGTCAGGCGTGCCAGCAGCAAGTGTCTGAGGGACAGGAGAGGCTGGCACACGCAGCCTTTATGCACCTCCACAGCCCATGGCAGGTCTGTGCTGCCATGGCTTGAAAGAAAGAAAAGTTCACGAATGATTTTGCCCACAGTGTAAGTTTAACCTCACAGAAGGAATGTGTCCTGTACTGGCATAATCCAGTACCTTCCTTTTTACTAGTGACAACACAAAGGAGGAAACTTTGAAATAAACTTTGAAACAGCTGAATAAAATTTTTTATGTATGTTTGTTTGTGCTACTCTTCAAAGGATGCAGAGTCTGAACCTTTTCTAGCTTGTTGAGCTGAGATCCTGGGAAGGGGACCCCATGCTGTTACGCCTTACACGAGCTTCTACAGGCACCTCCTGTGCTCACTGAAACCCTCCTGTTTTGCTTGTGTTGCAAGCAAATACACCACTTCACCCCAGAAGAGTGGCAGATTTCACTCTGCCCTGCCCAAGTGAAGTTATACCAGCAGAAGCTGGGGCACTTTGCGACCCTGCTCACATCACATTTCTTCCTTACACTTCATATGTTGCTTTTCAATCAAACTCCATTCCCATTTGCTGAAATTCAATATTCTGTCTTTGGCATTTCAAATTCATGCTTGTGAGAACAGAAACTACGTTCACTTGTAAATCGAACTGAAATGGACACATGTACATACAAAAATACTGACAAAACAAGTATCTGCTTATCTACATGACAAAGACAGCACAGGTTCTCTATAACACAGTCTTCGGAGACAGAAGACTCCTGAATGTTTTCTTCTCTTTCTCATAAAGGAGAACAAGTGCATTTTTTTGATCTAACCCAATCATTTTCAGTTCTGGAGATGTGGCAGCATTATGCTTGTGATTACTCTGCCAAACCATTCTCATATTTTCTGTGGAACAACTCAGTGCAGCAGCAGGACATGACAAACCAGAGCAGTGTGCAGCAGCATTGTCACCTCTCTCAGATGCTCTGCCTTTGTATCAACACCATCTCACAGACTCACACAGCTGATGCAGGAGGTTTTTAAAATAAAATCCAAGGCATATTACAAAAGCAGAAACTAGCCCAAGAAAAAGTAAGTGTTCCAGGAGCTAGAGGAGTTTTCTCAAGCCTCCTAAATCATCTCTTTGTGAAACTATGCTAACAAGTTAAAAACTTATACCTGTTTGAGCAGATGATAAAATGCTGTGTCTGGTTGTTAAACAACAGAAATTCTCCGTTCCTATAAAGAAATAGAAAAAAACACACTCTCTTTATGCAATGAATTTAGCCTAAATTCAGCACTGTAAGGACTATAAGATGTCCCTATATCTTACGTGTACACTTCTGTTCAAGCCTTTTCCTCTCAGCTTTATTTCCCAAGGCTCAATTGAGACACATTAATTCAGATCCTTTGTTATGTTCAGCCTGCTTTGGGACCATCAAGGAGTTGCTTAATGCCTAAGCCTGCCCTAAAGAGAAGCTTCCAATGGCTCTAAAAACCTATCCATCAGGGAAGACAAATGGAGCACAGCACAGTTCCAGCCAGATTCCTTCCACTAGGAGATCTGTCAGGGCTGCTATATGCACAGTCTCTCCTGCAAGGAAATCCCAAGCAAGAAACAGGAAAGCGGTTGCAACGATGCACAGAAAGGAATGGACAAAAAGTAAGAGCCCTTCCATTAACTTTCCAGTATGTCACTTCAAAGCAGCTGGAGATAGTAAGACAAGGAAATACTCCAATTTCCTCTTGAAACTGTTTTTCTTGCCTAACTTGTAGCAAAGGGTCTCAAGTTTTCTCCACTTCACCTGGGATAAACAGCACAGGTTACCACAGATGTTACTACCCTTTTTGTGACCCTATTTAACCACAGAGAAATTCCTGGGCACTAAATGTAGTTAGCTTGCTGAATTAGCCTCTGCATGCCCTGCTATACATTCTCTCTTCTTATGCCAAGCTTTGGATCAGAGCACACTGGGGGAAAACATTATAGATGCAAGCAGCAGACAGACATTGAAGTAGCTGCAATCAGGGAGAAAGGGGCCTGCTCACCACGTGTGCCCTTGAGTGTTCCCCAGATATTATGGGGACAGCTGGTACTGTCACCTATATTTAAGGCTGAAGCTTCTCATGTCCAAGACACTTGTAATTTTGCTGATTTTAACTGTTCAGAATTAATTGTCCATATATGATATCTGACTCAATACTTTTGTTTGTGAGTTGGCTGTTTTAAAGCGTCAGCAAGAACAGGCCAGGCATTTCCAGGAACTAGAGTAGCGAGAAATATATAACTAAACCAAGTTAAAAAGAAGGACAGTATTAATGATAAAAAGTAGGATGCAAGTATGCAATTAGAGAGAATCATAATCCATACACACAAAGGGGACTAATCATAGGCTAGAAAGCAGTCTTGGCTTTTCTTAGTTCCCGGACTCTCATTCTTTGCCACTGAATTAGTCTCCTTGCCTGCACCATATCGCTGGCATGAGGCTGTGCTAACTGTAGTTTTCCACCAGTTTGTCCAGTTAATATCCAGTAAATATCCAGTAAGAACTGAAAGATTTTGCTGCCCTGAGAGGGGGAAGGTTTCAGATGGTTCTGACAGCAAATAAATGAAAAGTGACTGCTCCCCCTTAATACAGAAGCTGTCAGCAGAGTGTACCTTTCAATTACAAGCAATAATTAGTTAGAGTAAATAAGCTATGTGGAAACGAGGCTCCAGCCAGCATCAATTCTACTCACCCACAGGATGAAGAGTAATGTTAAAATAAGCTAATTAAATTTTCTCAGGCTCAGCAGAATGATCAATATTCTTGACAGCTGAGTGTTCAGCATGCAGCGTCCCAACAACCCTCTGATGTGTCACTGATGCACTACAACGCCACACAGTCAGAACCAGAGAAGGGGGGAGCACTTCTCTTGGGAGGGACAAACATAGGAGACAGAGGCATTCAACAGGGACATTAACAGAAGGATGGACGTGGCTGCAGAACATATTCCAGATGGCCGGATGGCATTTTTAGTAAAACCACTTTGTTTTGCGCTTTCATTGTCTATTCTGCCAGCACTGGACATGCATTTTAACAGTCTGAACTGAAGCCTCAATCACCTCTCTGCTAAAGGTCTATTGCAGTAAGTGTGATTTTAGCCAGTAGCAGAATACCAAAAATAACAGACAATCAAAGTACAGATGCCAGAAGTGGGCAGCAGTTTTACTGCCCCAAGAATTTGCTGGAGACTGACTGTAGTCAGCATTTCCATATCTTGCTGACTGAGAAGAAAACTGGTTGTTTCAAAGCTTCTTCCCCTAGGAAACAGAAAAGAAACTTGCCCACATAGAGGCACTCACAGTGCACCACATTCAGGACAGTTATCCAAACCCCAAGAAGTTAATACTTACGTGCCTGGTCAGAATCTGGCACCACATACATCAATGGGGTTTCCCCACTTCTATGAGCATCTTCTAATAATCATCATGCAGAGTGTGTTAGGAAGGGTTTCTTTTTGTTTGTTTTTCTCCCCAACCCTCTCACTTGAGACAGAAATTCCAGAAGAACCTATCCCAATAAGGTATTCACTGAAACTGGCAGTGTCTCTAGAAGACCTTTGTGTCCCGATGAAGGGACATGCTGTTTTGTTGATGCCCTGGAGCCAGGATAGCAGGGGATGGTGCCTTGGCTGCTCTAAGCATCATCTTTTTTTCACTCCTAATGGAAACCTGCCATTAATAGACTCTTCAATCTTGAATATGAAAACCTGTGTCAGGACATGCAAGCTTATCACAGTGAAGAAAACCTGAAGTCTTGTTCACAAACTGATAGGTCCATTTAGCACACATTTCCTTTCACTGAAGTACATTGTACAGGTTCTCTGTTGATGAAGATTGACACAGGTCCAGACAGCTCAAGGTTGGATGCATTGTGATTTTGCACTAAATGGTCATGGAAACCTGTTTATTTGGGCTCTGCCATTTGCCTGTGGATCAAGCATGTCACCAATTGTGTCCTACTTTCTCTGCTGTTTATATTTGGGATTGCATTTCCTTCTTTTTTGGTAAATGCTTTGACATCTATCCATAAAAACTGACAGAAAAACCACAATGTCTATGTACATACAGGGTCTCTGTTATACACCAGGTATTCCTAACTATTCTTTGCTAATGTGCACCTACTCCTGCTTCTTCTCTTATGGAACATTCAAAAGCAACTGGATTGATAGATTTATACATAGCATTCAATTTAAAAAATGTATCTGTCTTTCAAAGGAACTGCTTCCCTCTCTTCACTGGGTGTGTTCAGAGACTCCTGTATGACCTATCCAACAACACAACTGTTGTGCATCTGTAATGAAAATCGTAAGAACTAAGCACGTACTTTTCCTAAGCAGTTTCACCTGTTCCCCTCAGAAAGGAGCTGTTATCCTGAGGGGTCAGCCCATCCACCCAAGGCCCTGATTCTGCTTTGCAGAGATCTATCAGCTTCACCTTCCTGACTGCAGAAATGCATATTTAAGATTATAAACTCTTCAGTCTGGGAGCTTGTCTTTTGCTACGTATACACCCAGAGCAACATGCATGCAACTATAAAAGCCTAAATTGCTACAAATTACTTTTAAGCATTTAATGCTTTGCCCAACAATGCTGCAAATGGATCCAACCCATTAGTACCAAACCTTTCCACACAGCTTCTTCCTTTTACGAAACACTCCTCCTCCCTCCTCCTTTCCATGCGCCCCATGCCTTCCCCACGGCAGCAGAAGCTTTAAATAAGATAAACATTTCTCAAAAGGATGCAAAGAAAAATAATCTGGTATCTGGAGGGCAGAATTCACTACACATTATTATTCAGTTTCCAAAGAGCTAGGGAATGACTGTCAAATACATCTGAATTTCAGCTGGTGTTGATGCAGACAGCAAATATCTTTAAAACACTGCAGACAAAGGAGGCAATCAAGAGGCCAGGTTATGCTGCTGTAAATTGCTGACCATCGGCAGAAGTCAGCTGCTTACCCTGGCTGTAGACACGGCCCTGAGATTCAGAAAGGACTGCAGTAGATATTGCCTCAATTTGAAAATCAAGAGTGCAGTGCCACAATGACAGAAAAATCCATACTGAAATTTCCAGCATTAGTTTGGGTGGGCTTTGGGCAGCACACAGCTCAGTACTCTTCTCACTTCTGGAACACACCTCTCTCTGAAAGTTGGCTTAGCAGTACTGTTAGGACCAACCTGATTTAGACAAAAATTTAATTCCGAAAAAACCAAGAAAGGCTCACCTTCCTATCGCAAATTTACTTATTCTAAAACTATTAAACTGCTTCTGTGTTAAAATGACAGGATTACTCCCAACATTTCCTAATTCCCATCAGTTGTCTGGTGACTACAAAATCCCCTTATAACTAAAACACCCACATCAAATTTTTCAGTAGGTTAAAAGAAATTTTTAAAACCCTTCAAGTTAGGAGACATTTATTCATGGGGAAAAGCATCTTGGGGCTGCTACTGCCAGTCTGAGCAGCTCACAGCCGTGAAGGTTGAGGAGGCAAAGTCTTTCTTGGTTATGACCATGAGGAGGGTAACTGGAGCCTGAAATATGCAGCAGACAGGAGAGGAGACACTGTTCAATCATTTATGGAAATCAAGGTTGGCAGTGTCAGCACACTTGGCTTAAGAGGAAACAGTTTCCTCATCCTCCTGGCATAGAAGTGACTTGTCTGCATTAGCAGCTGCCAGTAAGGAAGGATTAAAGAAAGGGCAAGGAAAGCAAGGGATAAAAAGAGTATGTCAATATTTTCACAGCTTGCATACAGCAGCCCAGCTAGGACCCCAAGGGAGTTTGTTTCAGGAGCCTCACAGACAGAGACAATTGCTACATTTGATGAAAATATATGATATCTGGGTTTTACAAGTGGTGCATCTAATAGTTTACCTGACTTTGTAACTAGCAGGGAAAGAAACTGTTCTGATGACAATTCCTGCTGAGGGCATCTGAGGCATTTTGTTGTGTTTACTGGCATAGACCTGTCATTAACACTCCACTTCTCTTAACCACAATTTAATTCCTTTGTAGTTGCTCACTGAAGATAGGTCTGGGGGCTGTTTTCCTGGTCTTGTCAAGATGAATTTTAATGCACACTGCTTGAAAGGTGTGCCACCTGCTATTTTATATCTATTATTTACTGTATAATCAGGTCCTATAAATTCTTATGATAGTTTAAGAGACTTGCAAAATGAATTGTTTGCCTATTTTTTTTTTCTGAGTTTATCAGCAAAGCAGTCACTGAGTTCTTCTTGTCACCCCTTTGGCCGCAGCTCTGGCTGGCTTCCTCCAGAGAAGAATCTGACCTCCAGGAGAAAGGCTGTCGTAAGACTCTCACTGCTAATGGAGATGGTGGCATAGTTTTTGCATTTGCTTTATGAGTCTATATTTATTTCAGACACCCATTAAACAGTTGTATGGACACAAGCTGTATCTTCACATGTTGGAGCGGAAAAGCTTACAAGAGATTCCTTTCCAGACAGGGACTGTCTGATACAGTCATTTAATGAAACAGACACCAGCAACTCTGCAAGTTGGCATCCCAAAGAAAATATTTATTTAAGACCTGGGACTGAGAAATCCTCCACGTATCAGGGACATACCATCCTACCTCAGCATCACACACCAGAAGACATGTGTCCACACTTTGGTCCAACACCACACACAAGAGCTCCCCCTCCCCTAGGAAGCTGGAGACTTTTCCATTTGGGACATTGCTTTACATTCCCCTTGCCTCTTGTGACCAAGACATTGATAAACAGTACTAATAAGTTTTAGGAAGTTATTTTGATTTCTTCTTTTGTTGTTGGTTTTTAGGGGTTTTAATTTCTTTAAGTGAACAGCAAAAAAAAACCCCAACAAACCTACTTCAGAATAAAGGTACTGTACTACATGTGTCTTATTAAACAGAGCAGTTAACCTGTCTTTGGACTAACAACACTTTCTGAAACAAGCCCTAGCCTTAAGTAGGCTCATGGATACAAATCAAAGAGTGTGAGCTGAAATCAGACTATTCCCAGGCAAAGCCCTTGCAGTGGATAAAGCCAGGATGTACCAAGCTTTCTGTCTCAGTCATGAGTGACAGACACCATCAACAGAGAAAATCAGCCATTGCCTTTCATCTCCTTACAAAAGCCTTGACAGCCAAGCTGTTGCAAGTCAATAGGAAGTACGGAGCCTTTTCCTCAGTCATCACAGTAATTCTGAGGGAGGAAAAGGGCCTCAGGTCTGTGCTGCCTACACTGCTACTCCAGGGACTTCGGCCCAGCAGCAGCAAGGGCATTTTCTCAGCTGCTGTTGTTGAGCCCTGTCCTGCTGGAGCAGAAGGACGTTTGCTGCAGAGGGAAAGAAAAAGCAGGCAGCTCTGTGCTGAGCTCATTGCTGCTTTAGCTTCTGGGCTCTCTTGTCCAAAGCTAAAGGTGAGTTGTTTCCTTTCCCTACAGCACCCAGGACTGTAACACAGGTATAGCCCATGTGTGGGCTGGAGGAGAACAGACAAGACAGGTGCAACAACCGCCTTCCACAGGACAGCACAGGAGCCTTTCACCATTACTGAGAGAGCAGGAGGGAGCCTTCTGCCACTTAGAAACTAAGGACATACGACATGGGGTTAGAAAGCAAGAGATGCTGCACTGGCTTGGCTCCATCCTCCTGCTTAAGGATCCTTTTCTGACACACCAGTTCTGTTCATCCTGAAGATTTTCCTGTGACGTATTAGGCAGACAGAAAATTTCCTCAGTACAATAAATACACGAGAGTCAACCTGGCATATCAGAGGACAGGTGTGATGGTAATGCAAAGTAAGATAAAATAAAAATATATCACTTTTTTTTTGCCTCAGGATGAGTTTACTTTTCCTGTCAATGTGATATTATACAATTTAAGGGTGTCAACAAAACTACAGAAGATTATTCTGATGAAAAAGTAATAAAATCCCCTTTGACAGGCTTGTAGACTGTGGGTAACAGAGCAGGTTACTGCCCGAGACATGGACAAAACTAAGGTCTCTCAGCTGCTGCCTCTAATGATAAGGTTGAACACAGACTCCCAGCATTGCCCCTGGTGTAATAATGGTTTGCAGCTCTATAATCCTGCAGTAACCAAGTACAGCCTTTTCCTAGTGTGCCTGTTATAACAAACTACATGATGCCAGGAGAAGAGCAACAGTTCAGGATGCAGCACTGCTCTGAGGAAGCCACATTAGCCTATGACTAGTCCACAGGTTTCTGCAATTAGCTGGCTGTATATTATCTCTAATTTTAAGTGCTCTGAAGTTAACTTTGAGAATTGGAGAGCAGGCTGTGCAAGCTGTGTAGTACCCAAGCAAACTAAGCTTAAGCAGTGGTTTTACACTAGTATGGATGTATTTGAGATAACAAGGCCCAAAGCACCTCATTAAACAGGGAGTGGACACAGAAGTCATTGGCTAGAACACATCCTCAAAGGCATGGCTCCAATGCTGTGGTGCATGCACCACCAGAGACATCCAAGGTTTAAAAACAAATGGCATAAAAACATTCCTTAAAGACCTCCACGTGGGAGCAAACATGACAGGTGATGCAGCTCGTGTTAGCCAGCATTCCCAGCTTTTTAAAAGAAATTTTAATACCATACTTTGGATTTCTACTTCTTCCTTCCATCCAGGTTAGAACACTGCAGCTAAGCAGTGATGTGGCAGTGCTGACCACATCCCATGGCGCATTATGGAAGTATTACTGGCACTATTTTGGAATGATGCACATCACTTTGCTATGGATCATACTGACAGGCCTATTTCACACACATTCCAGTGTACACTTCCCAGGCACAACAAAACTGCAGAGCAAAAGTTCCCAGAGGCTTTAAACCTTTTATCTCTTAAATCACCTCTAAACTGCTTATCTCCATTAGCAATTCAGAATGCACAAGTTACCTGTCACATGGTAAAGGGGAGTTAAGTAAAGCAAAATCTTTAGGTAGTTGACAAGGGGAAGATTTTCACTTGCTTTGCTGGGGATTTTCCAGACATTTTCTGCCGTCATTTCCTCCAGGCCTGCCTGAAGTCCTGCACCTCTGGAGTCCCTTGAAATGCCCACCACCACTACCACACATCCCAGCTAAATCCAGCACACTGCATCACTTGATTTTCTGCTCAAACACAGTCAACATACATAAAACATTATGTCTCTCCCAGGCTGAAGGCTGTTGAGGTAACCACACCTGCGATCAAATTCCTCTTAGCATGCATCCTGCTTTGTGGAAAACCCAACAACCTGCTGATGAAAATCAGCAATGCTCCATGCCAGAGAGAACATGATACCAGATCAGCCAGGAAGAGGCTGATCCTCTGCAAAACAGGACTCGCCAACAGTCACACAAGCAGCCCCAAACACAGGATGGTTGGCACCAGCACACCCACATCCAGCTTTGCCCCTTCAGTGTTTTCCTTTCATTCCACTGTCCACATCTTGTCCTTCATCCTTGCTAATAAACTCCTAAGAGCAGCAAACTCAAACAACATTAGCCTACCATCAGGCAGGCATGAAAAGAGGAGCGATGTTTATGGGACACAGGTCCCACAAAT
>JAOXXN010000102.1:4257919-4273899 GCA_026770055.1 Myrmophylax atrothorax
GTTGGAGCCAGCTGGAATTGGCTGTATCTAGCATGGGGTAGCTACTCCTGTCTTCTCCCAGACTCATCCCTGTGGTCCTGCCTCTGCCAACAACTTGCTGTGGACACTCAGCACAACATTGCAGTTAGCAAAGTGAGGCAAATGTTTGACCGTGTTCTGACCAGTAAGCTTTGGAAAAAAGGATGTTTTTTGCTCACTGCACTGTGACTTTTCAAGACTTCTTTATGATAAATGGAAGATCTCTTTTGGTACTGGCAACTAAGTCTACTTTTTAACTGTCCTGTTCAATGCAAAGCATGCAGCAACTCACCCAGCCTGCACCCTGGATCCAAATGTGTTCCAGGAGAGCTTTTTTATTTTTCCTGGAGTCATGGGGATTTGGGCAGGGGGCGCATAGCTGTACTTATTGGAATACTATATGAAAGCACTCCCTACTTCTCCTACTAAAAAAAAAAAAAAAAAACCAAAACCCAAACCACAACAAACAAACAGAGCTCTTTCCTAAAAACAGTGTTGCCCAAGGACCCTTGGGTGATCGTTGTAGCTTATTCATGAATACCACCTTCTGAACACTAAACATCTACCCAGACTGGGCTGGATCTATCTGAATAATGGGAGAACAATTGGCAGACAGCTGGTGAAAGAGCTGCTGTGAGGCAGGCATAGGAGCTCCTGCCTAGCCATTCTCTTTGTGAAGATTAAAGGTACAAGTGTGTCAATCACCTTCTATGTAATAGTCTGAAAAGACTGTCAAGAGTGCAGTATTTTTAGCTATTTAACATATTATCTCTTTTATTTTTAGAGGTAACAATGGTTCTTAGGTTAAGAGGGAGACAATAGCCTCATTAGTTTTGGAATTTCAAATAAACTCAATAAGGCATTGAGGAGAATTTTTCTCCCCAGGAATCTGAAAAGTTGCTTAAAGGATGTTGTGAAAATCAAAGGAAAATCTCCTACTTAAGTGTCTCTGATAAACAAATATAAGTGGTCTTGGCCTGCCATGAAGCAGCTTGCAAACACAGTACCCCAGCCAGCACAGCAGCAGCCCCTCTCTGCTGGGGTGGAGGTAGAGTCAGAGACCACAGCACTTCAGAGATGGAGGATTAGATGAGCCAGGCTGAATCCTCTGTTCATGGTGAGGTCAAGTTAAAGGGCCACAACTGCCAGGCCTTAGAGTGTCTGGGCATACCACTCCCTACCAAGGGCTCATATAACTTGGACAGAGACCATACAGGGGCTTGCTAGACCTCTGCTGCTTGAGGTCCTCAAGAGTGTCACTGCAGGCTGCAGAGTTGTCTCAAGTGGTCTCACATGTACCACTCACAAACCAAAAAATGTAACTACATTTCTAGTTTGGTCATAATTAAAACTCTATGTGAAGGTGTAGGAAAAAATTGTTGAATGGATTTTTTTTTCTCCTTTTCCCAAGTTCGAGCCTTGCTAAAGGGATGTCATCTCCTTGCTCTCCTCCAACACTCCTTCTATTCTGTTTTTTGTGCTTATCTCCTCTAGATTTTTCTTTTTTGTTGCTTCTATTTCTTTTGAGGACTGTTTAGTGTGTTATATTTTTGAGTTTCTTCCCCTCCAAGATATGATAAATTCAACCTCTTTCCTGCAGATTTTCTGTATCAGGAAACTGGATATCCACCATGATAGTGTTTGGGAATAGCAGAACATTTTTTCTTTGAAGTAAAAGCTATTGTGTTGAAGCTATACTTATAATGAAGCTCATTATTGATGCAGGATGCTCATCCAGTAGAACCTGAGTGTATCAGTGAACCAAGTAGCTGCTCCAAATGAGAGCACCTGGGACAGAGGGGACTGGGCACCTTGGAATACACTCAGGAGCATTGCATTTCCATGTGGCATTTTGCTCTATTTCACCCTGACTTTCCTGTCTGTGAAATGGTTTTAGCAGGAACTCCTTCTGCTAGATTTCCATCACTGAGTTGCTGCTGAAATAAATCTTCTTCCTTTGCACTTTCTTCAAATGTGACAAAGAGAAAGAAAGGAAAGATGAAAAAGTATTTTGGAATTATACTGAGCACATTTCTTTTGAAACTCTAATTTATAAAAATGAGTACATATAATTTTGCAATTATAAATATGTTAAATAAATGCATTAGTTAAGAAGTTAGGCTTTCAAAAGTGCTAATTACCAACCAAATGCATTTTACACTGTTTTAATGAGCACTTTTTCAAATCATATTAATATCCATTAGCTATATTCATACTAGTAATACTAATAATGTGCAAAGCCATTAGTTAGCTACAAAGTCAATAATGGATGATTCCAAGCCTCCACTGCACTAAAAGATACATACTTTTTTTTTCTGGAGGGGGGAGTGAGAAAGTTAATCTGAGTTTTCATTCGGATATTGTCAATGAAGCTGTTTATGTTGATTACATAGATGAATGTGGGGTCAGTTACTGAGACCCTGTGAACAAAACAGTCATAATGATCTGCCTCTGTCTTCCAGAAAGCAGAAATTAGCTTCAAAGCAAATTACCCTGCCTCCTGAGGAGGGTTCTGAATATTTCTATTCATGGACTTTATTTAGGTGCCTTGTAGATGGACTCCTTCATTAGTAATTTCTCATTAAGAAGTTTCACAACACTTCTTAGGCAAGATTTTTTTCAAGATAACTCTTGAATATTTCTTTTGATACATTATCTGAATAAATATTCAAGCACATTATCCTATTATTCCTCCTTTGAAAACCCTCACTGTTATTTTTCCAAATATTTCTTTAAGATGCAATCATTGTTTGGGTGGTGGATTGAACCAGGAATTGTTATGTAGACAAATTCTAGTTGAACTGCTTGTGCACCACATTTTGCTGCTCAATTTAGGAAAACTTTTATAAGATTATTTGCAAGTAAAATTTTTTATTATACTAATATCAGGAGCATTTTATGCTACTAGTAAAATGTGTAAATTGTTTTAGATGCTCTTCCTGGATTATAAAACTAACAATGTATCTTATAAATCAACAGAAAGAAGAAGCCTTTTTGGTTGCCACAGATATTAAACATACAGATTTTAATAATATGGTGTTAGTTTTTAAATTTTAATTTATTTAACCACAACATCTATTCTGACTTAAGCCTTACAAAATAAACATACATACACAGAGGCACATTTGACTTCAGTTTGGTATCTTCCATCTGCTTTATCTTCTTTTGCAGGGTGTTAACTTCTGGGAATAAACTGCTCTTAACTGAAAAAAATAACTCTTAGTCCATGTGTTCATTAAATGGATCAAGTTCATTGGGGTGCTGATTTATTGTAACCAGATGCAAGATTAATGCGTCTAGAAGAAACCATTCCATGTATCTCATCTGTCTCTGGAACTACCTCTTTAAACTCTTTACAAGATTTTATTATTCACTAACAAACCAACATACACCTATAGAGGAGATGAAACTATTCTTTCAGTGAAAGACCCAGATGAGATGAGCAAAGTTACTCTGGACAGGCCTCAACTTAGTCTAAGCATCAGCAGAAATGGGTTTGGGGCAAAATTCCTTTGCCTTCTTATTCTTACAGCAGGGGAAAGCCACAGCCAAACGGAAAATGGACTGGAAGGTAACAGCCCATGCTGCATCCTCTTCCTGTGCTCCTGATGCTCCTTTTCTTTGTCCTCCTTCAGGCTGTGATGTGAGGACTTTCACACATGTAGTTGGTGCCAGGAGGGCCTGCAAGGAACATAAAAGCATTATTCAGCACAATTAGGGAATTGAAGCCCACTACAGCTCTGTGGAGGCTCAAGGAATGATCCTTTGCCAAAGTGAACTAAATCAGAAGTAAGTCCATCAGAGTAGGCAGATTAAAACTTGTGTGAAGGAGATCAGAAGCGGGCCCCATGTGGGAAAACACAAAGCACTCTAGATTATTGTGTGGAGAGCAAGGAGCAGGAAAAATGTAATATCCTACCTGACAGAAATCTTGATAACCTGGAAAATTAGGTGAAAGCTGGGAATGTAAACATCCTGTCTTGAAAAAAAAAAAACAAAAAACCAAACCCCAGACAATCTCTTGACATTTATGAAAGACTTGATCTCCTAATGAAATTAAATACTAAAGAAAACTGAACATACCTAAACAGTGCATGTGGGGATTCCCTGGGGAAGGAAGAGAAAGCATGAGAGCGATCCTCCTGTGGTGCCGGAAAGGAAGGGACTGCAGTCCTGGGAAGCAAAACTGGAGGAATCAAACAGAAAGACAACGATAACCTTTTATCTCTTACTGTGATGTCAGTGACCTGGACTCAGAGAAAAGAATTTATTCACAAAAAGTTCTCCTACAGAAAAAGGAGTATGGGTATTAATCTCCTGCAGATCAAGGGAATACTTTGGAAATAGAAGGCAAGTTTCCTGGGGTTTGGATTCTAGAAACAAATTCTTCTTACAGAAAAAGAACCTCTTGAGTTGGGTTTAGTCCATGGTACTGCCATTCAGGGACTGACTGTAATCTCTTTAGGCCCATATCCTGCATTTACAACTACCAGAATCAAATGCTGACAGTACTCAGTAGTGCATAATTAAATTCTTATTCCCAATTGAAGCCATTGGCAAAATTTCCATGGACTTCAATAGTGCTGGATTAAGCTTTCACTGAATGTCATAAGACTTTGAAAAGCAAAATCAATCCAAATTTTGCAAAGAGTTCCTTGTCTTTATTGTGGATCAAACCAAAACCATAATGTAAAAAAACCCAAAAACTTTACTATGAATGATGTATATGTATGGCCAAACTTCGCTAACAAAGATTTGGGAAGGACTGACCCTGCTGAGCATCCGAGATCTGACGGAATCGGATGGCAGGGAGGCATTTAACTGCCCGGGACAGTTCCACTGAGACTCGAACTCACGACCTTGGGATTCGGAGTCCGGAGTGCTCTCCATTACACCATGGGGTACATACATACATTTGAGCCATCTCTAGTCTCTGTACAATCACAGGGCTACCTGCAGTTCTCAGGAGTGAAACAGTAGGATGACACCTCCAACAGCAACTCAGAAACCCTGAACTTGCTCATCCTTAATCTCCGTCTGGGGACAACAAACACTTTCAGAAATCTTCCAGAATATTCTGGCTTTCTTGCACAATTTGTCAAAGGAAAGATTGTCACTTAGCACTTCAATGCTTGCGACTTTTAAGAAGTCTTGTTGATGTTGAGAACACTTGGATAGAACAGATCAAAAAAGCATGAACTGCAGACTGACTCCTATTCCCACTGTCATGCAGTGCTGCAGATCTCCTGCAGTTGTTTCATGTAACTGGATTTGGACTTGGTCCAGAGAAGCAAAGACCTTCAGTCTGCTCAACACTGCCATGCAGAGAGTGGAACCAACTGTCTGTGTATGAATCAGTATCATCTCCTGACAGCAGGTAAGTAGACTGACTGGGATATGAATGAACTGGCACAACAATGTCTACAGTGTGTTACACATTTACCATTCCATTTTAATTACTGTTAGCCCACTTGAAAACTCCTTCAAATCTCTCAGCTCTTACTAGCAAATTTTTTTAGAGCTCCCTGAAGCATCTGCCACACCCAATACTTGTTCTCCTTGAAACTCTGCTTTCTTTTCCCCCTTCCTAATAAAAAAATAATAACAGGTATTTTGGCTTTCAGTGCTTAATGCTCCAGCTATTGTTCATATGGCTACTGTCTTCTGTTTGACGCAAAGTACCCTATTAAAGTGCTGTGATTAATCAGGATGATAAATGCTGCAGTGAGGCCCCCTGCTATCAATCATGTTTCTTGTGCAGAAAGGCACTCATGTCAAAAAGGGGCAAGGAAAGCCTCATTTACCACTATTGTAGTAAGATTATTTTCTGTTAAGAAAAGTGGCAGCTCCTTTATCCAACAATGAATGCAGGCTGACCAGCAGGTCAGAGACCTAGTAAGAGATGGTTAAAGATATTAATAAATAAAACAACGTTATCCTGTGTGGAGGACAGATGGCAGCCACACAATAGCTATCAAGTCTATTTAAACAGATAAGTAGTCTTCCTACGCCCACCCCAGCTCTAGACATGTGCTGATTCAAAGACTGGCTCTGGTTCCATGGAGCCCTCTAACCTGAAACAGGTGCAGAGGTCACGTTTTTTCCTTCTGTACTCTCTTTTAGAAATCCGCCCATTCTCTCTCTGTCAAGCACAGCAAAAGCAGAGCCCAGGACAGATGCTCCTGCCCAGCAATGATAAGCTGTGCCTCTGTGCCTTGCACATATGTGCTCCAGACTCAGGGACAAAGCAGCACAGCTCTGGGAAAGGCAGTGGAACACCATGTTGGAAACGTGCCAGCCAGCCTGGTGCTTCCTTGGGTTTCTGAGACAAGCTGCCATGGTCAGCAGGGGGCCACATGAGTGGTGGCCATTTCACTTCACAGATACAGACTTTCTGTACAGACAGAGAGAATCAGTGACAGATACAGTGAAAAAGGCCCAGAAGCCCCCAGTGTCAGCCAGAGTGGCTAGAGCAGGCAGGCTGCAGTGGATTTTGAATGACAGATCGGTGAAACACTTAATTCCTCCAAGCAGCAAAGGGGCTCAGATGCAAGGCCAGTCTCTGCTATGGGGAGCATTTTACCAAAAGCAAAAGGTGCCGATGAATCTGACAAACCAGCAGTCAGAGACAAGTGGAAAAGTTGTACGGGAGGCATTTGAGGGCCTGGTGAGACAGACCATCTCAGCAAGTTTCTGTGAAGTTTCATGGGCCCTTCCCCCCCCCAGACACTGCAAGACTGGAGGTTTTAATACTGGAAGATTACTTCAATCCATAGGCTTAACCTTCCTACAGCAAACCTGCACAGAGGGAGTGCCACTGTCTTCCTACCAGCTGACCCATCTACCACAGCCTGGCAAGGCAGCACTTCGGGCATGGCCAGCAGCTACAACTCCTTCCAGGGACTGACAGCCCCTGCTTCCACCTTTACGACATCCTGCAGTACTTCATCTTTATAGATACCTGACTCCTGATGATCCCTGCAACCAGCTTTGCTGGGAAATGAAAATGAGTTCAGTTCTTATAAACACTCATGGCTGTAAATCCTCAAAAGCCTTTTTAAGCTTTGTCATAACATATGACTTTTTTTCCCATGACACAGTTTATTATGCAACTATTTCTTTCCCTTGTTTTAAGAAAGGAAGCAGAACTGCAAGGAAGTGTACTAGTACCATACATGAATCCAAAAGTGATAACTTTTTGGTTTTGTTATTTTACAGAATGCACATGAACAGTTTGGGCCTCTCATTATATTTAGTAAACTATTCAAAACAGAATTCCAGGTGGAAAGGAGAGATTCACATCTGGAACTATCCTTCACTGCAAACCTAGTCTAAAGCTTTTCAAGTGAACAGTCAATTCTATAGATGCTATATTAGGCCCAGTAAAAGTAGTTTTTAAATTACTTCATCAATTTTAGCTCAGTAACAGTATTTCAGAATACCTAAGTAATCCTTCTGCTTAGCAAGATAGAAACAATTATCTCCCTTTTGACAGAGGTAGAAAGGTAAAAAAGAAAAACAAAAGAAAACCCCAACCCCAAAACATCCCAAACAGTGGGATTTTATAAACTGAGTGAAATTCTCGGTGAGTGACAGAAGCTACATTCCTTTCTTCCCTTCATAATCTCACGGATTTAAAGTCTACTTTTCCATACTATCTATGATTATTCACACATATATACACAGGCCAAGTTCATATTTGGTTACAGAAGGTAGCTGACTCATTCCAGGAATTAGTTTGACCACAGAAATTTACTCCAACACATCTCATAAAAATATTTCTAATTCCATCACTTGTTCACTGATACTAGATAGAAGACTTTGTTTAGGTATTTCTCCTGCCCAGTTGGATACTGCAAAAAGCAATTTTATAGGTCAAGACAGTGTTATTACAAGGGCTACTTGTAATAAAGAGAGCTCCAGAAAACGCAAACACAAACAAAATGTGGGTGAACATGTGGTCACCAATTTGACTGTATCCCCTTCTTTATGTCTCATTGCTTTTCTCCAGTCTCCAATCTAAAGATCACATGCATTGTGTTTCCTACTTGCTCAATCCATAAATATCACTGAGCTGAAAGGTACACAAGAACACTGAAAATAACAGGACTACACCACAATAACAATATGCTCACTCAAATGCTCCCCAAGAATCCTCCTAGACAGTCTCATGTAGTGAGTGCCATCCCACAACATCAAATTAACAGGTCTATGAAGATCAAAATCTCTGACTATCCTGCCCTTACCCCCACCCACTGCATGCCTTGGCAAACACAGCTCTAAGGGCACACAGCAGAATGACTGGGAAGCAGCAAGATGCTCGGCTGTTCAGAATGACAATCCCAGGCAGCCACTGAGAACTTTTGTTCTTTGGTGGGTCTATTTGTTTGTTTGTTTTGTTTTCATTTGGTTTTGTTTCTTTGGGTGTTTTTTTTATTCAAATATTTTTAGTGAGTTCTTTCAGGGAGTTATTCTTCATTTGCCAACTGCAAACTGCATGGATGTGTTACTTGTACCACAGAGCACTATTTCCAACTCTTCCATTCTATAATTAATCACTAAAGTGCTCAAGTTTCCTGCTTCTAACACACACATTGGTATTTAAAGTTTTTACACATGCTGACTGGCTACACAATTGTAAAATTACTTTTAGTAGCTGTATACATCAGTATTGAATTTACCTTGGCATAATTACTTCCACAACTGTCTGTTGAAATACACTTTTACTGACAGACACTAAATACCACGAATCTAAGAATACACACATTCATTTAGGCACCCAAGGGTGTTCTGTGTACTTTGCAGGGGAGGTTACTGCAGTGAGCAGTTCTGCCCATGCCTCACTCTTCCCTTACAAGATCTGCTGTTCTTATCATTCATTACATAACACCAACACTACAACTAACAGCACCAATTCTTATTTTAATGATTATTAATATGCCTAGCTGTACTGCAGCCATACTTTGTGGCAGCTTTCCAAGGAAGAGTACCCTAGGCACTGAACATGCATCCAAAGAGAACTAAGCTTCTGCTCAGCAGGACATCAACAGCAGCTCTGAATACCATGAGCCCACAGCACCAGGTGCCAAGAGCACAAACCTCTGTGTATCCCAGTGGGCTTTGAAAAGATACAGATGCCCCTTTTGTATATGTATAGGACTATGGGGTGGGGGAGTGGAATCAGAGGTTTGTGTCTTGGCTTTCTATCTTTGAGGGCATTCAGCACATTACTGAGAGAAGCCCAAATTGTTTCTTTACTTCTATCTTATTATGACTATATAAAAAAATTATCAGTGCCATCATCATGTTGCTAAACCCAAGACTCCACAACTGATGTCTTGTCCTTTAGAGATTCCGAGCATACAGTGTAGGAGCTGCACACTGGCTCTAGCAGAGCATGCATTATGAGTGAGGAGCTCACTGCACTGCACATTCAACTGCACCTCATTTCACTTAAAAATTAGGTTTATGTGTTTGAAAATTCCTATAAACTTTAGAAAGCCAGAGGATCAACAGTCAGACTACACTTGGCTTTGCCAGAGGCCTGGGGAAATCACCAGAGCAGAATGTCATCGGGTCAGGATTCTGCCCTCACTTGATCCTGAGGGCAGCTGAGCACTTCCATGGGTGGCCAGGATTCCACCCCACTGTAGCTCCAGAATGAGGCCTGGCAACACAGACTTCCTGGTAAACTCTGAACTACAGCAATACATAAGCCCAGATTTAATATCAATCTATGAATACAGTTATCAGTCATCTTAATTCATGATTAACTGGGTTCATATCCTATTGTTGACACGGAAAACCCTAAGGCCAATCCACCAGCCAGCCAGGCCACCACAATCACATTAAGAAGTGCTGAGAAAGGGTTTGGATCAATGCAAGTAAATCCACTTTTAAACAGATTTCAGTTAAACTGCTGCAACTATGGAAATCCTAAAGCAGCTAGTTCTGTCCCAAATTATTACATGTTACTGGCTTTGTCCCTACTCTGACCCCACTGTTACTGCAGAAAGGGTTTTTATGTCTCTGCTTTCAGACAGAAATGAACACAAGCTGGAGCTATCAGTGAGCTTGCTCCCCAGTGTGCTCAGGGCTGGATACAAAGGAAGAACAATGCAGTGGTGCTGAGTCCTGGACAGGGCAGCCTGGTTTCTAGGGCTAGAGTGCCCAAGGGCAGGGCGTGATCAAACTCCACATCCTTACAGCCCTGCGTTTTTCACTCCTGCTGCCTTTTCTCCATGATACCTCAGTCTCAAACATTTAAAAAATCTGGATAGGGGGCAGGAGTCAAAAATGCACATGGGCAAGAGAGGCTTCTAACCCTGTGAAATTCCAAATCAACTCTACTGACATCTTATATTGTAAATTATCAACTCAGAAATGCCAATAAAAACCTTCCCAAAGCTCACAGAGGATGTAAAACAGAGTTGCAAGAGACAGCAGTCCCTGGCCTGTGCACTGCTGCCAGACCAACACTAGACTGCTCACCAACACTACATCCCAGCATGAGGATATGTATGTGTGTATGGCCAGACTTCACGAACAAAGATTTGGGCAGGGCTCTCCCCACGTGGGTGTGCCCTTCCAGCCTGAGCACTGGATCTTTTTAGGTGAGGCTCAGCGTGCACAGAACTGGCCCCTCCATTTAAGTCCTAAGGTCCATTTGCCACGGCTGAGCGAGCTTGGACAGTGACAGTGAAGTCCTTGGGACTGTCACAGCACCCAGTACTAACCGGGGCTGACCCTGCTGAGCATCCAAGATCTGACAGGATGGGAAGGCAGGGAGGCATTTCCTGCCAGGGGACGGTCCCCACTGAGACTCGAACTCGCGACCTTGGGATTCAGAGTCCAGAGCGCTCTCCTTTGCACCATGGGACGGCTCTCAAGAGGATATACAGGCAAGTGAACAGTGCTCCTGGCACTACAGAGAAGAAAGAATTAGATGTTTTCACCACAGCAAAAATGAGACACCAGTTCAGCAGAATTTCTTCTCTGGTATGGTTGCTCTGTGCTGCCTTGTACTTGGGAGTTGGCAGGGATTTGTCAAGGAACTTTTCACAGAGATGTGTTGTGAGTTTGTTTCCACATCTGTAACTCAAGCACCTTAAATGGGAGTTTGAGGATGTGACACATGCAAGACTCCAGAGCTGTCCCATGTACCTTTCTCTCCTCTACCAAATACCAGGCTATGAATTCCCACATAAGATCAAATTCTTCAGTATCAAATGCTACAATGCTGAGCAGCGGCAGCAGCCCAGGGCAGGCATGTGAATAGAAGCAACTTGAGAACTACAAAGACACAGACAACTGGATTATACAGGGAGTTTTATACTGACACTTAAATACACATCTCTGATCTCTCCCCCACTGTTCTCTATTTCTGTATCTAGCAGTCATGAACCTCTTCCCCTTGATGATGAAAAGCCTAAAGAAAGGCACTTTCTTAAATGTGACTCATTTTCTTTTAGTCAATTAAGGCACATATTTGCATTTTTAAGAGAAAATATACACACCAAGCAAGAAAAAGAAGAGATGAACCCAATTTACTAACGACACATACTGAAAAAGCACCTTATTGCAAGAAACAGAATGACTCAGAAATGTAAATAGCTCCTGTGATTTAGCACCGACTGACACCCAATGCATTAAAATAAATTGCCTATGATTTCTTGCAAGCTCCATGCTAATGCACTCCACAGAACATCAGTGAAAATGCAGCAGTGCACAACTATCCAGAGGCTTCACTTGGTGGCCAGTAATGGAATGAACTGTCCCCTGACTAGGACAAGGAAAGGAAGTTAATCTCCAGCCTTTCGGGGAACGTTCCAAGGTTGTAAAGCATGAGTCAGCAGCACTGCTGCTATAGAGGTTTTTTCCTAGCATGCTACTGGCACTGCGGTCTCCTGCCTTTCCCGGCTTTGGTAGGCCAGCCAAGTGTCCATTGGGAAACAGATACCTTTTCGATGAAATGAGACAGAGCAACTGATTGCCACTGATCCATTAAATATCACCACTGACCTGTATGATCGCCATATACAGCAAAGAAGAGGAAAGAGTTTAGTTGATGGGTGAAGCTGGGAGAAATCAAGTCTTTTACTGAACATATTTTAACCTTTTCATTGGTACTGCTACTACAGTAACACCACACTCACCTTGTTACTGCTGTCAAGACAAAAGTCATCATACTAAGTCTCATGATCAAATCCAAGGATCTCAATCATTTTGCAAAGCTGATGAATACTCCTCCTAAGAAATACACTGGCATTTCTTTGTATGTTTCAGAGAAAAAGAAAATAAGGAATTGAAGGAGGATACAAATTTTTAGAAATTAACCTGGCAGTTTACAGCTGTTCACAGGAACCACAGGTCTCCATCTATTCACTTCTGCCTCCAGTTGAGGTCATCTAAGCCAAGCTCATTGTCCAGTTCATCCTCCATTGCATTCTTGTGCCTTGATGATTATTTTCTTGAAAGGTTATAGAGGGTCCTTCCTAATGTTACTAAACCAAACTTCTGCTGTCCAGCTACTCCTAGCTCTTAATATTTAAACCTAGCTTGACAGACAATTAAGGACAGAAATTAATTTTCTTCCTAGAAATGAAAACCAAAACTGAAATGAGTCCTCCCCTTAAATGAAGAAAGCACTGCATAACCCCACCACCTTCTGGGACTGATCTTCCAGACAGGCAGCACACGCACACCATGGCCAGCCAGCATCCCAGAGCAGCTGTAAAGCACACTGTGTCCTGCCCTGCTGACAGCACAAGGTCATAGAGAAACTGGGGTATTCTGGGACAAAGGAATGAAAAATGTGACAAGGAAGGAGACAACACAAGATGCAAACTCATATGGAAAGAACTTTAATCAGGGTATGATACATTAGCTCCAGTCTCACTCACAGAAAACTAGTTTTGTGTGGATTATGTTCTCTGCAGATAGATGATAACTTCTGAGCCCATTGACCAATTTCAGTCTGCTCTGTTACAGAGGTAACTGTCTTCCTACAAGTCCCATGAAAACAGACATTCAAGTAACAAAAGGCAGACCCTGCAAGTGACCCCACTCCTGTCCCAGCTGAAAGAAAAGCCATAACATAGGTCCCTTACTTGTCACCAAACAGTTTGCCTAGGGGACAGTCTTTCTGATCAGCAAAACAGCAAGAACTTCATCAAGCACAAGACATAAATCAAAGTAAAGTCAGCACCATTAATTCCAATGTTCAAACCAATACTTACTTCATGTAATCACAGGACAAGACAACATTAATCCTAGTGACCTAACCCTAACCCTAGAAAACAATCCAAGACTGTGGAAACCCAGACTAGACCAGCCAAAAAGCAAACTTCCTCTTTACCTCCTCCACAAGGGCCATCACAACTGTGGTTAAAAAAATGGATGAGGATCTCAGGACAGGGGCAGACACGGGGGCCCAAGCTCACTCCTGAAGCTGTTCCCTGCAGAACCCTGAGGATGAACTGACATCATGCATTTCTTCTGGATGCCTTTGGTGCATTTGGTCCCCACGTCATATATTTAATTGCAGGTGAGTGCCAAACATCACGTCATCCTGGGTGCATGCCCTGGACACAAACTATAATCCAGCACACCTCATTGCCACTGCACACTCTGGCTTCTGATGCCTCTTTCTATCACCTAAAAAACATGTTTTTCTTTTGATATTCTAAGCCATCTTACACCACCCCCATGGCCACAGGATTTTTAAGTCCTGTCAATCTAGAATTCATTCTCTTCTTACAGCATACATGCCTTACCTTTTCTTCAAGAAAATTACATTTTTTGAAATAATTCCCATTTTTGCCAGCACAACATCTCCTTTGCTTCTTTGTAGCCTGGAGGAATGACTTGTAACACAAATCTTAAAGGCCCAGATCAAAGGAGGAGGTTAAAATGACAGATAAATCAGAAGTGTAAGAAATGTGTATGTATTTGCATATGTAGTAAAAAAAATACCAATCTCCACCAACTCTAATTTAATAATAGCTGATGCCCTATCTTTGTTTTTGGGAGACCATGAGGACTGATAAGATGCTGTGTACAGGAGACAAGAGACATTTCCATAGCAGATGAAAACCATTCATCTGAAGGGATCACATCGTCAACAAATTGGACTCATTATCCACCAATACTATAAAAGCCAGGCAGTTCTACTCATCTGCTAACAATGCCAGTATTTCTATGCATGAGAGATCCTTCCTTTCCCCTTCTCCAATGTTGCAGCAAAACCAGCAAGTAACATTAGTCCTTGAAACAGAGTTTGCAAAACATTAATGAAATCAGAATGAGACTGCAGTTTGGCTTGTTGCCCTTGGATAATGGAAGTGAAATTAAAAATGCAGGGAAGAAAAAGGACTTGCTCTTAGCTAAAATCAGATAGTCTCATGCATTTTTTCAGGAATTAAAGCATTTTCTACAGTATCCATTTCAGGTTTTTCTATTTCAATGGGTCTAGTGATAACTGATACCAGGAGGAAACAGTATTAAAAGTAACTAAGAAAAACTAACAAGTAAAGCATTCCTTTCAAGAATTTCATTTAACCAGCAAAATCTATTAAGCAAGAAGACTTCTATCAAAGGCAGAAAGAATATAATGGCCAAGAGAAAAGTGTGTAGCATAGGAAGACAAGGAATAGAACTGTATATAAGAAAAACAGGAGAAAATATCCTGAAAAATTCACAAATGCTTTCCCCCAGGAAGCAGCACTTATCAACCAGCCCCACCAACTTACTGCAATAAAACTGATTATTCATCTCCTTTCTGAGGGATGCACTGCTGTGGCCCTCATCCTTGCCAATGCCAGGTTTTCACTTGGGGTTCTTACCTGTCCAGGAACCCACACTGGCCATTTCAAGAGTCCAGACTTTCTCACAAGTGAAACATAATTGCCTTTCCTGAAGGATTTCTCAGCTTTTTTATTCTGGGCCTTTCAAAAGGCCCCCTGAAACTTCAGACTAAAGACATATGCACATTTTGAATGCTGCCCTACAAACACACACCTTCCATTCAAGGTTAAGAAGTATGATCACCTGTGGGACACCTGGGAAGAACGACACATCATAAAGTCTGGTTTGGTAGGTGTTGGGTGAGAACTGGCACCTGAGAAGTTAATTTAAGATGAATATACATTTCCCCCTCTCCATCAAGGTGAAGGAAGCAGATTTTCAATCATGTCTAGATTTTTTTTTAAAGCCATAAGGGCACAGTCCCTACTGCAACCCAGTAAGATCTGTATTCCTTAAATACTTGACACATCTGAAAGTTCAGTACAAAGTCACTTAATGTTTTCTGTTCTGCAAGGTTTTATCTCCTTCTTTCCTTTACAGCATCAAGGGTTTAAAAGCAACCAAAGCCAAAAGGTATCAGGGTGAAGAGAACAATAAACTGCTTCTCCTGGAAACTAGCAATGACAATGTTGAAAAAACCCAGCTTGCTTTCTTTGTTTTGATACATAGCCATAATTTCTGAAGTGCCAGGGTATGTCAAAAAGCCATCAGACAGACGCTCACCCAGCACTGTTGTGTCCTGCCAAGCTGCTGAAAAAAGCTTATAAGCTTGAAAGCCCCAAGCTGAAGTACACACGGTTTTTGGCAGCAGTGCATGGGTTAAAAGAAGTTTCCCTCTTCCATGGAAGTGATACAGTCTGAATCCAGCATTATGCTTTCCACTGTGACAGATTGTACCTGCTCTGAGCAAGTTAGAGAGTTTAACCCCGTCCTTGCTGATGATAAAATCAGTATTAGGACATCCCCAAATCTGGTATGATGGGAGACAGCCCTGCACACTCACTATACTAAAGCAGACAATAGACGAGCACTCAGGTTTGTATCTTGCCTGTGGTAGCTGCAGTCAAAAGGACTCATTAATTAGCTAGAGCATACATATCAAAATAACATCAAAAATAACTTTACAGTGCCTGCCAAAACAATTTGAAAATCTCTGC
>JAOXXN010000102.1:4292214-4306485 GCA_026770055.1 Myrmophylax atrothorax
GCCAGAGAACTTCATATATATATATATGTGTGTATATATATATACGCACACACAGAGCATATAACTGTGAAACACCCCATCTGCTCACGTTACAACACTTTAAACACATGCAATTAACTGAACTGAAATGGCATAAGGATCTGCAGTGCCTTCTTCCCCGACTCCCACTATTTCCACCTTCCTATCACCCTAACATATGGGAATGCCATATGAATTACTGAATGGATCATGTTCAAACTGGAGCCTGTATAAAAACTATCTTTAATACAGATTATGGGAGGATATTGTCAGTCCTTGTGCAGCATTGATTGCCTTACAAGCTTGGTCTGTCACTACTTCTGGCAAGCTCCACTTCCAGGGCTGACAACTAACCTCCAAACTCCTCAATATTTTTCTCCTTGGTGGTCTGAATTAAAACTCAGTTTCCTTGGGAGTTCCTTTTGGGAACTTTGCAGGAATACCAGGTCAGGTGAGAGTTAGGACCCTGCAGTTTTTGCAGCCTGCTGCTGCCCTTCTGAAGTAACCATAAGATGCCTAGTTTTCCCTGTCAAAGCTACCAAGGTATTTATTTGACCAAACACATAGGACTGTTAACCTGAGCTTTCACAAAATGCCATCAAAACATATATAAAACTGATAGAGAAAGAAGGGTCTACAATTTTTATGTTCTCTGGTACAAACCGGGAGGATATACAGCTTTTTGATGCCCTCATTGAAAGACCCTCCACCAAAGAAGCTACAACACCACAGTCAAAGTCTAGTTTGTTTACATGCTGATAATTAAATCTTGATGCAAAGCTAGGGAGATGCACACTAGAGATCCATCAGCAGACAGACACAAAAATATAAAAATCTCTTTACAAGGCCACTGCAAGCTCTTCTAGGCATTTTAAAGCCAAGGCAGGTCAGGTCAGCCAGGTTATTATTAGCTCTGAGCAGCCCATACATCAGTGTTAGCATACATTACCTGAAATTGCAATGGTTATCATGAACACCATTTCCTCCTGCCCTTGAAAATGAATTAAAGTTACCAATCTCATCTTTACAGCCAAATGCATCATCAGCAATGCAGACTCAGTCCAAAACCCATGTCAGATAAAAAGCTTCAGGTGAGCTCACAAAGGACTAGATGGAACACATGCTGAAGTGATTTCTGGTTTCTTCTAACCTATGCAAGTTCATTATTAGAATCAGGCTCCACTGGCAGCTTTTTCTTCTACAATGAATTTTAACAAGCCAAAGAAAAGCAACTCACATAAACACATATACAGAGGACAATACAGATGCACAGTTTCTAACCAATTCCAGAAATTATGCTCATGTTTGCAATATTAGATTTTACATCAGAAAATGCAGGTGCTGCCCAGCAAACTGGGAGGCTGGGACCAACCCAGCATTTGCAGCTGTGGCTGGAGACAAAAAGGCTGGTGGTTCAGAGAGTTCCCAGTCATTAAGGAAGGGAAGCTGAGTTCACTGAAGCAGCTTTAGAAGTGTTTAACCAAGCAGAAACTGGAACTGATATGTCATAAAACACTATCAATTACCATAAAACTGTTAGTTCATTTTGAAGTACCACAAATCTAAGCCTGCCTCTTCAGGGTACCACCATTTCAGAAGCAGAAGCAGTTCAGGGTCTCACACTTGAAACGCTTTCATAAATTTCCTTTGCCCTCATTGAAAAAGAAATTCCTAGACATTCCTTCCTGGTCTGCAGGACTGAAACTTCAGAAATGTCCTCATGTTTCCCTGCAACACTGAGATTTGCTGGCAAGGCTGTGCCTTCTTGAACATATCTGCAGCAGACCAGGCTTTCAACCCTTTACAGCCAAACTCCCCTTCCTCTTCACCACTCAGTACCCCAGATATTTTATTTCATTTTTCCTGATGTAACATTTCATTTTTCCTGATGTAACCATAGATCAAGGAATCTGAAACATGTTAAAGCAGAACTATAATCTGACATGGATGAAGCATCCAGGCAAAGGAATAGAGAGAGTCTGTGCTCCCACAAAAGCTGCCTTCACATTGGACTGGCACATATACAAAAAAACCCCAGGTTTCTAGTCTTCCTTCCTCAGAGGTGGTAGGGATGAACAGGTGGGCACCTATTCCTAATGGTCACTGTGGCCAAACTCAATTGGGAAGGAAGCCCAAACTCAGAGACAACTACCAGAAAAAGCCAGTAAGAAATGAAATCCTCAAGGCAGCATGCCTGAGATGGAGCCCAAGGAGAGAGACAGCCTGGCCTCTGCAGCCAAGGCACCGCCCCTGCATCACAGTTGAGCCCTCAGTCTGGTCAGCTAGAGCTCCCCCAGCCCATATGTTTCTCTGGCTCAATGTGGGGTATTCTATATCTTTGCTTCAGCAAGGGAAGAGGAGGAGTGCAAAGGGACCAAATTAATTCAGAAGCTCTTGGCAGGCATATGAGTCACAAAATAAAGACAGAAGTTACATAGAGCAAGCCCTGTGTTGCCAAATGAAGTCATGAGTGGCTTAGTTCTGATGAGTATTTTTAAAAATTTTTATTATTGTTGTTATTATTATTAGCATTTGGCAAAAGGAGCCAGGAAATAACTTGCTGGTGATGTCTGCTCCCAGCACAAGCCAGTTTGGAATGCTGAATGACTTACCCTGAAAAAGGGAGAACCAGGCTATTACCAAGCCCCAACTTCTACCATCATTTACTTAAGCAGCATTGCAACAATTTTAGTTTTGTTTCTATTTTATCAGACACTATTACATTATGAGAACAAATCCTCTCAGGAATGTTTACTTTTCTCCTCCTCTTCTCACTAGGCATGGTCTCAAGGGGAAGTGGGAAATTTCCAAACATATGCACAGATGAAAGTTAAGTTCAATTTAACAGGAAAAGCCCTCTGTTAAGTTAAAAGCCTTATAAAGAAATGAATCCTTGAAAGAATTTGGTCTTTCAGATATGTAAACACAAAACCAGAATGGTTCATCTGAAAAGTTAAACACTTGGTCCCACTGGAGCTTATAAGCAACTCCCAGTCAAGTTAACGTGAATGACTTGCTCCCTGCAGCAGCAGCAGAACAGATGGTCTCACTGGGCATCTGATTTGGAAGGAACCTGGTTTTAACTCTTGGGCGAATAAATGGTTTAACCTTACAGAGGCTGAAAAATTATGTATGTTACTT
The DNA here is from genome assembly GCA_026770055.1 of Myrmophylax atrothorax. Classification (NCBI taxonomy): domain Eukaryota; kingdom Metazoa; phylum Chordata; class Aves; order Passeriformes; family Thamnophilidae; genus Myrmophylax; species Myrmophylax atrothorax. The sequence continues at coordinate 4,295,374 of JAOXXN010000102.1, forward strand.
ACAAACAACAAAAAAGACCCAGTTTAGCAGTATATAGAACATCAAATTCACAGAACACTAGGCAAGCTACCTACAAATCTCTTGAAATGAAAGCCAAAAATACAGCTCTCTTCTCTGACAGAATACATCCCTCCATCTGTTTGCTGCTTCAGGTCAAAATAAACACTGCATCTTCCTAGAAAGCTAAATAACTTTACCTAAAGAGACCTTCAAAACACTGACACGTGACTCTGACTGGCTTTCTTCCTCCTCTCCTGAGTTTACAGCCTCTGAGTCCTGTGCCACTACCAAGAGACTCACTATACACCCTGAGGCAGTCCTTCCTCTGGCTATTGTGCCAAATTCTGTATTTTCATCCTGCTATCGAAAAGCAGTTGGATGCTTCTCCTGGGTGGACCACAGGACTAGATTCTTCAAGTTAAGTTTTCTTCAGAAGCCTGACTGCTGGTAGAATGAACTCTATGCTTATGTTTCACCCAGACACATCAGGTTCCCCTTTGCACAATCACACACAAAGCAGCTCTTCTGTATCTTCATAAGCACAAACAATGTCTAGAACCAAACAACAGTGATTCCAACAGCCTAATGCCAATGTTGTGAATCAACATAACAAATATTCAGATAAATAAAATTACTGTGGATGTTTCATTCTCCTGCTGGCAGAAAATCAGGATTCCAAGTGCTTTGCTTGAAAGCACAGGACTCCTGGCATCTTGAATGATGTAGGGTCTCTACAACTGCCTGTACTGGTTATCATCAACCCAGTCTGGATGGGACACCAGCACTCTCCACTCATCATTTTAAATAAGTCAACATTCACTTTAACTCACTCATCTGTGCCTGCCCTAGTTTGCAAAGGTGTGTGTTGCCTCTCCTTCCCAACTACTACTGAAAGCTAATGGCTGTTTACATCACTGCATAAAAGACTATTTCATAACATACTGGATTACTGAAGAAACAAGCTTCTTCAAGAAGAGCATCAGCATACCTATAGCTTTCAAATGCAAAACTAATCTTACTGAAAAGTGCCCTTACTTAACTGAAACTTCAGCAGAAGAGACCAATAAAACTTGGGGAAGAAACATCAACTACACTTGTTGAAGAAGATACCCAAAACACTTTCTTGAACATCCTGTACATAGTTGCTTCAGAAGCACCTATTATGCATGTGTGTTTAAGAAACCACTGTTATTTCAGATGGCATTATGTGCTTTACAAGGCTGTATGCCCAAACTGGCTCAATAGAGCCAGTAATGTTCTACAAACTGAACAAAATTCATCATTCATTCTTACACCACCATAAATTCTTGACAGAAACACAGCTCTGGTAACCACACATTTAAAATTGCTATTTCACACCTTGGCCTCACCTTCCCATTTTTGTATTGCCATGGCTGACAGAAACCACAGGTGTAGGCTCTGTGTGGAAGCAGGAATTGCTAGATTTATAACCATTACTAAACCAAATGAGAAGCCAGTGAACAGACCAAGGGAACATGATGTGTTATAATATTGACTGTGTTGCATGTATCTCCTGTGGTTAGGAGAAAGATAAAACAAATCACTACAGCTCCACAGTTCTTCAAGAAGAGATAGAGCAAGAGAAGTCACAAAAGAGTGGCAGCCAAGCACAAGCTGGTTGATGATAGCCATAACCCTTCAAAATGCATTGTCACAATCAGGTGTGGGCCCAGCAAATTATTCAGAAGCACTTGCTAAATAAATGTGAATCATTTCGTTGCAGCAGCCTTTTTCACTCTGCACTTAGGTGTGACAGTGGTGCAGCTGCACCAGCATGTGACAGCTCCCCCAGCTTGCTTGGCCCAGGACACACACACTTCCTCTCTCCCACAGAGGACAAGGCTTGCTCTCAAAGCCCAGACCCTCCCAAGCTCACAGTGATGCCGCCACGGCCATAGACTGCCATATTCTGCACCAGCAGCCTTTAGCCCAGAAGAGGTACCTCCATCACAGCATAGTGAAGCGGTCCTGGGATTCCCTCCGCTGTCTCCGCAGAGCCCTGCACAGGACCATGAGTAGTCTGTGCGAAATTCACATATAAACAGTAAACTATTACAAACTGCAAAGTAACTTCTTTGCTTAAGTAGTCGCTACATTGTCACACACCCTACTTACTGTGAAACCACCATTCCTGTGCCTCTCTAGCAGAGGGAGGTATGTCCACAAGTATAAACAAACTCTAAGTATCTAAAGGATTGCAGCCTGGTGCAGAACTCCTAATGTCCAGGTCTCGGTAGATTTGCTATATGGCAGCAGGGATGCACTCATGTTATAGAAGGACGTGTCTCTCAATGGCAAACGAGTGTTCATTCATTCCCATGCCCACCAGAGCTGGTGCCGGGCTGTGTGACAAGCAGCAGGCCAAGATGGTGCAAAGCACCGCATTTCTTCATGAATTAAAAGCAGTTCTGCCCTTTTCACCTCTCATTGTCCCTCTAAGCTGAAATATAAAAACTCCAGTTTGACAGAACTACACAGAAATGCAAGGGCACAAACACATTATTCACAAGCCAGAAAATATGCCTTCTGAATTAGAAGCAGCCAAAGGCTGAATTCTCCGAGGCAACTTGTACAATCAAGCTCAGAGTACTTGATGTGGCCAAGGATAAAGCTGACAGGGCAGGAAAAAAGCCCAGATTTAAGCAAATAATTGCTGAGCCACTGAACTGAGTACAACTGCAGAAGGGACTTCAGAACGTTACAAGGCACATTTTGGTTTCATTTGCACATCAACAGAATCCCCCTCCTCAGCTGTGCCACATCTGTGCAGCTCAGGTCAGCACAGCCTTCCACACCCACCACAGGCCAACAGCCATTTCTCTGGGAGGATCATTTGGTGTGCATACCCTATGGCTGTCAAGTTTGCTGCAGAAAGACTAAATTCACAGAAGGTCAGACAATACCAAAAAGAGATATGATAAAAGTATCATATCCAAACATTCATAAGATTACCATGAACAACAGAGAACACATGCAGTGGACATGAAAATAAGATCTACCAAAGCACTAAAATCTAGGTAGTGTTAGAAGAACTTCTTATCAGTAAGGAGAGTGAATCAAAAGCAAAGCAGCCCTAGCACTAGTATAGGCACCATATCTCTGCACTACAGTAAGGGGACTGGGGAACAAGTGCTGACTTCTGGCAAACCAACTTCTTTCACCCACCCAAATAGTTTATTTGCAGTTTTGGCACCTCCCAACACAGCTGCTTCTCCCCTACATTGCTGTGATTTTCAGTTTAATACGAGCTAATATTCTCCTGCTAGGAGCAGCAAAGAGACTTTCTGCTAGATTTTAACCTTTCATTTGCTGTAATGTGCAATGCACCACGGGGTGCGTATTGCTACACTGTATAAAGTTTTAATTCGGAAGCAATCCCACAAACACCTTCTAGGCACTATCTAGGGTCAATTGCCACAAAAAACCAGATAGGAAAGTGTAAGAAAAACACTATATATGTCATAGAAAGACCAATCATTTCAAGCAGTGGGGTGCTATTAGATGACAAAGCCTTGTCTTCCTTGCAATGTGCCTGTCTGTAGCAAAAGGCTGGAGGCAGCTCTGTACCGGTTTCACCTCAGCAGGCAGCAGCAAGGCCACACAAACACATAGTTCCAATCTGGCAGAGCACAGAGGCACTTGGGACAGCAGGGAAGAACCACCACGCTCTTCTCCCAGGGCCACCACAGTCGCTGCAAGATCTCTGTAAGGCATCCCAGCCAGGGGCACGTTAAAAGGCACTGTGTGTCCCCGCGCCCTCAGCTCTGCCGTGTGCGACAGCTCCTTACATAAGGTGCTTCCAAGCCAGACAGAAGCCCTTGAATGCACTAGTGTCCCCATCCAATCTCCCTCCCAGCAAAGACTTTAATGAGGGCTGTTTTCTTGTAAGGTTAGGAGGAAAACAATTATCTTTTTTATTTGTATAAACACAGAAATAATTGAGCAGAGTACAGAGGGGTGGGCAGGAGGAAAAGACAACGCATGGGCTTTTCTCTCCTTTTGGATATAGCTTTGGGCCTTAGAAGAACAGGGGTAAATACCTAATTTCAAGGGATAGACACTGTCTGAACAGGATAAGCTCAGATGAAAAGAAAGTGAAAGAACAAAAACAAGCACAAAATCTTCCAGCTCTTTTCCTTGACTTTTTACAGGGTTTATTTAGGAGGTTTTGCCACTCCTGCCTCCAAATTAAAGAAAAACTACAGTGAAGCTGAAACTTCTTTCCCAATCACAAATTGTTTCTTTCCTGAAACGTCTCACATCGAACTAGTCAAGCCAGCACAAAAGGCATTCTTGTGGGGAGTGTGGAGTGAACGATTTGCTAAATGAGGAATGATTCGGTTTGCTTTCTTCACATCAAGGCTCGACATAGCTTTCATGTCTCACCAGCAGTACTAAAAACCCAACCTTACAACATCCAACAAACTCATAATGGTGCTCAACCGCTCTGAGGAAGCAACCCTCCCTTAGAACTTCATGGTTTGTATTCTCCCTGTACAACCATAGCTTCTCCCATTCCTGTGTTCACTCAGACAGAACCAGGCTTCTCCCTGACAGGCTTCCTCTCCCTCCCAGGCTTCCTCATGAAAGGTTATACCTATTAAGCCAAGCACCTTTACCATTTATTTTGATTGCAGAAGTGTTTAGGAAACAGCTCAGAATGGGGCTCTGTTGTACCAGTTACTAAGCAAACACACAGCAAGATTATATAGATATGTAGGTGGTATACAGGATCTATGTATTTGTGGAAAATGAGCAGTAAAAGCGTATCACAAACAGATTTTCTAGCAACTCCAGGACCTCTTCTTGGTGAGGCAAAAATGCTGCTTTGCCTGAAGCTGTATGCACCTATTTTCATTTGGTGGGAACGTATGTAGCAGAAAAGATTTCAGACTTGGAAAATGCTTGTATTACTGAAAGACAGAGGAAGATCTCTGTCCCAATGAGTTTGCCATCTCATTCATCATTAAATATAAAAGGAGGAAAACAAACAAACAAACTTCTTCCTTTATATGGTGGAAATACACAGTTTCTCTAGACAGAGACTATTACTTTGTCTCAATTTCTGATTAAAGCATCAGATTTTTTATTATTTTAAATTACTTGAGCAAAATCCTAGACGTGACAGAGTCAGAAACTCATGCCATGATTGTTTGTTTTAAAGTATCTCTCTTGTTTAAAACATAGATAAAATAAAATGCAGAATTCCACTAGCATTTGTAAGTAATGTTAAAAGACAAGTACCCCAGGCATGTTTAACATCAGTTTGAAAATTGTTGTAAGGGATAGATCATAAGTATGATTTTGAATGAAAGACTTCCTTCCTATTTTAATACTCTTTATAAATCTCGCTGGAAATGAAAAGGACTATTCACTACCTCAAAAGGATTGATTGATTGCGGAATTCTGTTCCATTTCCCACTTATACCAGTTTTACACTCAAGACAGGTTTTAATACTGATCATATTATCCAAACAGTTATCATATTATAAAACCCCATCCTATCCCCACAAAAAAAAATCAAAACCAAACCCATTTTGGTGATTATTTTTTCCATGGTAAATATGCAAGTACATAATAGCAATAACATGCTTTATTTTTTCACACAATTCTTGTAGTTGCTGAGCACTACATGAGGACACCTTCATCCTCACTTACTTCAGTGAAATTCCTACAGCATCCTTCGGGATGAAGTCCTTAAACACCGAGTTTACAAAGCATTTAAGCATCTGTATAACTTTAGGCACTTGGGCAATCCACCCTCACTTAGAGCACTTAAGCACTTAGAGCAAATCATGTGCTTGGTGGCTTCACTGACTCAAGGCTTTAGTGTTTTTACAGGACGATCCAGCTTCCACAGTGCAACTGAAATACAGAAACAACAGCTCCAGAAGTTACAGACCAAACTTGGCTTTACTTTTTTGCTTTTTTCCTAGATAGAGTGTGTGTACCTTAAACCTATTTGTGGAGTACATAAAAAGCCCGTAAGGGATCAGATGCTGGCAGGTGTCAGTAACTTGCTGTTAAATGAAACAAATGCATGTGTTTTCAGTGACAAGTAACCTTTGAAAACCAGCAACAAACCCTTCAGGACGAGGGCAGGACTGAGCACGGTGGATGCAGCAGCAGTTCACCACTATGCACCTCAATCTCTGCGAAGAGCAACGCCGCTTTGCCTCTGCTATACTTCTCATTTATAGATTAGTCCTGGGTTTGCTCTAGTTTATGCTCTCTTGTCACCATGGCAACACATCTAAAACTACCAACTACCAGATACTCACCTCTCTCCCTTCCCCTCCCTTCAGCCAGCCTGGAAGAGATCTGGGGTTGTTTACATGGTGTTTATTTAGATGTCCCCCTACATGTACATCTCCATATGTTGAGTTCCTAGAGGTGCTCTAGACAGCAAGGCTCTGTATTTTGCCCTCTGCAGGTCCCAAGGTTAATTATCTGTATGATTTATTTCTGGCACTGAGTTCCACACAAAATTTGAGCTGTGTCCACTACTTAACAATTCTTACTGAAAACCCACTCGAGTCAGTGGCAGGTTTGCTGCTGATTTAGTTACTGCTGGCCCCATTCATCTAATTTAAAAAAAAAAAAAGCTCTGAACTCCCAGCTATAAAGGTTTTCAATGTTTGGTATATTATTGACTCCTAGCTACTTAGGTCTGGAAGTTTCAATACAGTCCTAAATGATAACCTCTTTCATCAGTTTTACTACTGTTTCTTCCCCTAGACGAGCAATGGCCAAATCTGTGTTTATTAACCTAGAAACACTCTAGACAGGAGAGCCACTCAGTTTTTGTGTACACAGAAGAAAAAGGACACAACAGAGCATTGGCTGAGGACAAAAGTGAGCCAGAAAGACATGTAGGCAGGTCTAAGCTGTCGTCAGAAAGCTCCAGAGGAACAGAAGACACTGAGCACATGGCTACAACATCAGTTAAGAGTCTGCTGTCAGATCAGACTCACCACCATCCATATTGTAAATCCCTGGCTGACGCTAAGAGGATGCTTCAACCCAAGCTCTCTGAACAAAGGGATTAGTCATGTTCAGCATCTTAGCCCAGGCCCAGAGTATTAGTGTGATCTGCATGGTTTTGACATGGGAAAGGCAAAGCAAGCTACTGACAGCCCACCAGCAGATTGGGGAAGATGACTCCACCTAAGCACACTTCACATGCTGTGATCCAGATACAAAGCCAGTCTCTGTCCAGCCACATTGAGACCTGATGTGCTGGAGCCTGCTCCTTATTTCATGTTGAAAAACCGCCAGAGCTAAGGGAGGTACAAGAACTACCATAAAAAGGCAACAGTTTCTTAGACCACCATGATGAAACATCAACATCTGAGACTGCAGCAGAGGGAACGAGAAGTCAAGGAGGAATTTGAGATGAGGTAAACTCACAGACTGGGTATGTCCCAAAGGAAACACATAGCCAGGAAACTAAGGAGAGTACAGTGCAAGCTACTTTATAAAAAGCAAAAGTTTTCATGCATTTCCAGAACAAAGCCACTGACTAGTTGAGTCCAGGGACCTCTGGAGATTGTCTAGTCCAACCTCCTGATCACAAGCAGGGCTGCAAGTGTTTCTATCAACAACTCTTTTTCCAGAAGCAGGAGATTTAAAAACATCCTTTGGTCCAGTTTAATTACAAATGCAATTACAAACTCCACAGTCCTACATATTAATTGTCCAGGTCAGGGGCCAAGTACTTTCCCACTTGAAAACATCAATTTTCACCTTCATTACAAATCACATCCCAACCCCTGACACTACACAGCCCTTAGCTAAACTTGTATATCATCTTGAACTTGCTATCTGAAACATGACTTGCATGCATTCCTCAGGGGTACTGCTACACAGAAAACCATGAGCAAATGAGTCAGCATGCACCGAGTGTGAACTCCTGTTGCTCTAACTGCCTGTTCATTTATTTAGGTGTAAGCCGAGACAACCCCACTGCTGTCAACTGAATTATATCAAAGAAAGAAAGCACACACAGCCTTCTAAATGGAAGAGGCAGTATCAAGTTTTATAGCTTGCATACAACATTACATGTTGTTCAAGGCTCACAAACACATGGGTCTTTCATATGCTTTTTATTAAACCATACGTGCTGTCCTACTATAAGAGCAACACAAAAAGGGGATATAAGTCTTCCCATACAAATGCAAACATGCCTGTTCTCCGAGGTACTGCTAAAGCTTACACTAACACCCCCATCCCCATTAAAGGGACCAGGGGAAAAAGAAACTGCAAGAAAAAGAGATGCCTTGGTGCCATGAAGGGTAGAAATGAAAGGTAGGACTCAGTATTACTAAACTGGAAGGGCAGCTGTCTAAAGTAGATAAAACAACCCATTTGGATAAGACCTTGTGGCATCACTTCCATAATGGTATTCTACTTTTGAAAGGAGCTTTGGAGAATGCAATCACTCGAGGCCCTTGCTGTTTCTTCATTAGCTGCACCAACATTAGGACAGCCCTGAAAGTCATGGCACAAAATGGCTTCCTTCCTTTACAGAAGGGCAAAACCTCTTTACCTCCTCTGATAATTCTCAAGCTCCTGAAGTCTGCCTTGACTGCCTGGTCCCTTACCTGCACCCTGAGACATCTCTTGGATTGATCCACTATGCATCACCTAGAACGGGGAGGGGGGCAGGATTTGATAGCTCAGATCAGTCTAAAGTCAAACAAGGAATCCGTGTGTTTCCAGAGATGGGGATAATGGTGAATAGTTAAGTTTTACAAGGAAAAACAAAGTTTTGCACAGACAAACTTGCACACATCTCAATCCTGTTCCACCTGAAGTTTTTCGGGTGTTTCGCTGCAATTGGGAAGAAATTGTCTTTTTCATCTGGTGTATTGCTAAACAGTTGTAAGGTCCCTTTTCTGGCAGTACATAAACACACTTTAGAGAAGTGTAATATGAGTTACATGAGAGGGATTTTTAAAAAACAAGTGGCATACTCCCTATGCTCTCAATGTATGGTATGGATGATATTTGGGATGTAGGCAGTGCCAGGCTGAAGTGATCAGTGCTCCCTGCAAGCTCGCATCTTACCCTCAGATACAGTGGACTCCAGACAGTGTAACAATATCCATTTTAAATAGGTTTTTTTGCACATTTTGTTCCATTCACTCATGGGGAGGCTGATGTTCTTAAGACAGGAGCTGAGTTCACTAACATCCCTTCTGCACAACCAGAAACCCAGAGCAGGAGGATGCTTAAGCAAACAGCAACATTCATATCTAAGGGGACATGCCACAGCCTACAAAAAAGGTCTTATGTAGGAGTATTTATGAGCTTGAAAATTAAGACTGTTCTTGATTATTTTTCTGGAGGGAAGAAACCTATGATTTTCTAAAGTGATGGAAAATAGCAGCATTCCAAGACAACTGTATTTACTGTATTATTTAATGTCCACGTTCCTCAGTTCGGCACTTGAAAAATAAATGCCTTTCAACACTCTACCTCTAGCACTTTGAATGCCATTTATTCAAGGTTTTCCAGTCATCCATGATTATTAAATGCAAAATGAAAACAGAATAAAAATACAGCAGAAGCATACACCTTTTGAGATCAAAAATAACAAAAAGCTCCTCCTGTTCTTTAAGATATTTTCCACTCATGCTAATGTATCTGTTGCTAAAATCAAGTGAATGAGGCCCTCCAGCCCAAAGGTAATTTAAAAAACAGTTAATGGAAGAAAAAAAGGAGAAGAAAAAAAAAGAGAAGGGGTTTAGAATAGAAATGTTATCTTGCTATACTATCAATTCTCTATCAAATAGCTTCCATTAGTGTGGATGATTCGTGGCAAACATCACTGCCAGCCTATCCACAGCAGAATTTGATCAAAGTGATGCTGCAGTTCTCAGGAATAACATGCAATAAGGATGGTTTTCAGCAATGAAATGCCAGCCTCAAGTCCAATGGTACTGCTGTGAAGGTTGCAGCTGTGCCAGTGAAGAGGGCAGAAGTCACACCTCCCCTCAAATCTGCCACCCTGTTGATTTGTTGCCATTGTAGCACAAAAATTTTGCCAACATCTCATGTTTAAAAGGGCAATTTTAGTACATGCTTTTCTGAATATCATTTATATCTTCAAAACACATGGAAGTATTTGTTCACTGAAAACTAAGTGTCACAGTTGCTTCAAGGACCAGTACCCACAAACCATGGGAAAAACCTGAAGGCAATTTGACAAGTGCTTCCCCTTTCCAAGATCAGAGGACCAGATGTGCTCATCCTAGAGCAGTTGGGTTAATAAACACTGAAAAAATAGTCAACAACAATTCAACACACTAATGTAATGGGAGGAAAATGCAACTGTTGCTAGATCTGACTTGTACAAACTGCACTTCAGATTCCAGATTTCTCTGCATCTTTTGTCAACTGTTACTATCTATGGGAAAGCAGATATACTTATCTTCCTGATTAAATATCTAATTACCTTACTGTGGGCACTAACCAGGGCATCTGTTTGCAAGCACCAACATATACATTCACTCTCTCTTAGTAAACCCACTCTTTATCCCGTGCATACGCTGCATTTTTCTGGCATGTTGCTTGCAGAACATGCCTCTTTTCTGATCCAGTCCAAATTATGAGATTTGCAAAGTTGAGGGAGAAAAAGTGCTCCAAAGCTGACAGTATCATCTGTGAAACAACAACTGACACACAACTTCCCCGCCTTCCTCCTTTGGCACTTCTAGGAATCTGGTTATCAGAATGTCTTTTGAACCCAATTTCTATCATAAACTTGTACCTCCAACTCATTGTCTTGCATGATGTTAACTGGTTTTTTGACAGGTTCCCAGATTCCTAGTCTTGGGAAAAAGTTCAAACAGACTGAGATTGTTTTTAAATACACACATGCCTTCCAGCATGACATATCTGTAACTGTAGCCAAGATTTCCACTTACTTTAATGGAAAGTGACTGTTCTAAACAATTCCCTTCTCACACCTCTACCCTCTTGTGCTTGTACTTGGATCTTATTTCTTTTCCTCACTCTGCCCAGACATTCAGATCTCCTTCGCAGACACCAGGCTTTATACTGCTGGAATCCCCTCACCCCTCAGTC
>JAOXXN010000102.1:4307819-4332515 GCA_026770055.1 Myrmophylax atrothorax
CTGAGCCAGGTCAATTAGCAGGCGTGCTACTGCAACCACTTACATGCTCATAGATCCTTATGGGACATCAGTCTAAGTGTTTGCAGAGTCAGGAACAAAACACTTTTGATTACAGTAATATATAAGTACTTGGACCTGGCTTTAATTCGGCAAGGGTTCACTCTTTTCTGCTCCCACCCACTGATATTGACTTTATGATGTTGCTCAAAAGCTTTAACTCAAGGTGATCAGAATACACACTACCTTCAAAGCTTTGATGGTTCCTTTTAAAACTGTAGCCTGCCTGCACTTAAGAATCACAAAAAGGGTGTGGGTGTGGGGGGATGTGTGTTTGGTTTTGGTGGGTTTTTGGTTTGTTTGTTTCTTGTTTTTTTCTTAAAAAAGAAGTAAAAATAGAACTGGCTGGAAACCAGAGACCATAAGAGCTTGCTTACAGGAAATTGCCCTCATCAGTTACTAGATGGGAATTTTTTTCCCATGTATTACAAGGATCATGCAGAGATAGGATGGTTTTACACACACTCAAAAAAGTGCACAATCACAGGACAACGTAGCTTGCAATCTTGTGTGGTTGGGGAGAAAAGGAATAGAGACACTGTTCCTTTTCAGTCCATCCCAGCAAAGCAGAACAAATACCAAAAAATGCTTTCTTTACCCCATTAGCAAGTTTCAGTTACTGAGTTTTAAAATAAAAACACCAAAACCTTTCAGTCAACATAAAGCATCAAAACAAAGTCAACAAAACAGTAACAGAAATACCATGAAAGAGAGGTTTAGGGCCCCTGACTTCAGTGGCTCTACTCATATGAAGGAGCATTATGCACAGTAATAACATCTAACCCATTCAGGTCTTCACATGCTGTTTCCTTGCAGATGTATTACACTTATTTTCTCTGTGCCACTCTAATTGAGCTTAATAGCAAATTGCTTAACCAGGTCTAAAGCTACAGGCAAAGCTTACCTTTTAATATGAAAATGCCACATTTCCTAACCTGCCAACGCAAGTGGTTTTGTCACAGAATGAGCAAATATTTGCACAAATGTGGCTGCTGTTGCATGATGGGGTCTAAGCCATGAATGAGCAAACAGCTAAATCTCTTCCCAAACAGCTTTCATGATGTGCAATCAAAATCACAATTTGGCTGTATCTTCTGGCTAGGACTTCAAGCAGATTTTACTAGCTACTCCTCAGTGCTCTGCAGGCAATCAACCATCAGCTTCTCTCAAAAAAATGCCAAACTATTCACTGACAATTTGGGGTTTTTTATGAAACCACTTCTACTACCAGAAATGCTACTAATGCACATGTAAGGACAGCAGGCTTGCTCCACAGGTCTGCAGCTCCACTGTGTACCATTAGCCCTATTTTTATATTGCTTGAGGTCACCCAGGGAGTCAACAGCAGAGCTGGGCTTGGAGCACAGCCCACCTAAAACCCACCCTCCCTTTCTAATGGCCACGGGACCAACAAGCACAGAGAGATTACACCGTGCTCTGACTCACACTATTCAAAGCCAGGCACAGTGACAGATATGCACATACATGCACAGCAAACTTTGGATCAATCCTGATACCACACTAAGGACCTGCAGCGGTGCTACACTACAGAAATTAGCTGGGCTGCAGCATGGATATGAAGGCCAAAATCTAGATCATAAGAAAGGGACTGGTCTGGGGAAGAAGTCATATGAAATTGAAAATTGAAACATCTAACACATAAAGCATCTGGTCTAGGAAGTCTAGGTAAGTTGTCAGATTCCCACCTGAATGCACAGGTCAGATGTTATTTCACAGTACTCACTCCCAGAATAATGTAATGGTCAGAAATAACAGTAATTAGGTTTTAAAGCCACTGTTATGCCATTTTAGACCCTTCATAATACAATCATTCATCAACTGCTCCTATATTACTGTAACAAGTATCTTGTTCCATTTGTATTTTAAAAGAGAAACATTTCAAAGAAGTATCCCCCATAACATGCAGAACTGTGTTCTTCCCTCGTACTTGTCATGAAACTGATATTGAAAGCTCAGGAAAAATACTCCAGTCATTATCATGTTTGACAATGGAAATTCATCTTCCAGCATCTAGCAAAGAGAAAAGTGGACCTGGAAGTTCCTTTTACTAAATGACAAATTAAAGTTCAAGATGTTTAAGACACTGCTGCTCCCTTTATTCATCTCCAGCATGTAACACCTGAAACCAGCACTGTTCCTCATACGTGAAGACTTGCTCTTATAAAATGTGGGGCTGAACACGGTGCCTCTCTCTGCTGAAGAGCCTTTAAAACAATTTTGTACCCTGCTTATCAGGAGGCAGGGCCAGGGGCTCTTCCCAGGCCCTCACAAAGCTCACCTTTGCTAGACTCCCCCTCAGCTGGTGAGACAAGCTTTCTTTACTCTTATACACAGCTACAGAGACAGTAAAAAGTACTGCAAAGAGCCCTGAAGTTTTACACAACTCTTTATGCACAAGCCACACTTTACTAGCTTTACCACAGCAAATTTCCCATGAATTCAAAGTACATAAGGAATAGTCAGTCATTGTGAGCCCCATTCTCCTTGTCAAGGTCAACACCAGAATACATCAACTCCAGAATCACATCTCCATGGAGCTCTGGGACTGCCACTGTCCTGTCCTACAGCATGGCTCATTTACCTGGCTCTGAGCACTGACCTTATGGCTGGTTTTATTTCCTAGCTGCTGCACTCCCTGCAGCTTTACACTATCCCCAATCTAACCTCATCACAGTAAATAGTCACAGACTCTGCACTCAGGCAAGATTTTCATCTGCACTGCTTCATTTGGTATAATTTTAGTAGATTTTGCTATTCTTGCCTGAATAAACTGTTCCCTCACGACTTTTAAATTCTTATCTCTATGAAATGTCTTTTCCACCCCACCTCCTTCAGTGGCTAGAAAGCCTACAGACACCTCAGCAGCCAACCTGTTACAGATCAGGACATACCTCCTATTTACCAATTTGTTTCAAAGCAGAACAGCATAATAATTTCTGCTCTGCTCCAAGGAGCAGAATGGAGGTCATGCCTTCTACTGTTTTCCCACTGATAATCCAAGCAATCTTTCCTGTTCAATTTACAATCAGCACTCAGAAATCCTGCAGTTTAAAAGCATAACCTAGCACAACACAGCACAACAAACTATGCAAGATCAAGAGGAGACACACAATCACTGGGGCTCTGTGGAGGCACAGTGCCCCAGAAAATACACAGGATAATCACAGGGGAAAGTGTTGCACCCATCTCCCAACAACTCACCACTATACCCTGATCCACAGGTGGAGAAGAGGCTCTGCAGCATAGTTTGTTAATCAAGGGGAGATCAAAAAAACATCTCCAGAGGAGGGCAAGATTTAAACAGGAGAACCAAAGAGTTTTAAATCAAAGTGGTGAATTTGACAACTCCCATGTAAAGAGTCCACTGGCATATGTACTGAGACATGCAGAGTTCACATAACCCTACAGAACTAGGCAGAATATTTGCAGAGGAAATCAATCAGAGCTGAAGAAAATAGCCTTTCTAAAAATGCAAGCACTGACATTTTACAGACTGATTCTCAGGATTTCACAGTTAAAATATTTTGTTCAATCTGCCTGGAGAACAGACCCAGAGCAAAGCAATCAGACCAGGTCCCATTAGCCCAGCACCACCTTTGCTTATCCCCTGCTCAAAGGAGTCTATTTTCAGACTCATAAGGTAGACAAACAGACTCCTGAGATCTGCTGGCCATGTGAAGGGCAATATGAAAAACACACTGTGGTCTAACAATCTCCTGAGAAACCCTTCATTATGTCTGCACTTGCAAATGCACAACTCAGACTTTCACCCCATTTCCCAATATCTTCTGCTTCCACCCATGCTACAACTGCACTTATACCTGAATCCTAACTTCCAATTGTTGTATAAAGCTACTTGGGAAGCCAATACTGCTTCCAAATCAAGCAGACACAGTTTAATAGAGGCAGAGCAGTGGTTATTCTGCACCATTACAGAAAAGAATGCACTGATCCCTCCTTAACCTTACACTAAGGGATCAGCTGCACTGAGACCCAGCTGCAGGGCTGGGTCATGTTGCCCTCTGGTAGAGGGTTCTGCAAAATATCGTCCCCTGCTCTGGCTTTGAAGGGCCCCGTGCAAAGGGAAAACACAGGATTTGCAGTCAGGCCAGCAATATTTCCACATCTGTAAGGCTAAGCTTAGGCTTTCCTGCTCAAAGATTCTAAACTGATGCTTAAAACTAAAAAATATTCAATTGCTTTTTTAAAATTTCTGGACTAGCTTTCAGTCACTCCACTTAATCTAAATGTCCTTCCCTTTTTTTTTGTTCTCCACTTGCACAAGCAAGTTTTACCCACAAAGTCATGCACTTTAAAAATGCCCTGAAACCACAAATCATAGTTACCATGCCCAGACACATGACTCATAACCACAATAAAGTTGTCTGAGGTTAGCCTGCTCTCTTCTGCATTGACACTAATTCTACAGATTAAAAATTACATGCAGATTGCTTCTCCTGCAAATACACTCTGTAATGTTCAAGAGACCTGAGTAACCTTCAGGCTCAGCTTCATTACTCACCTGCACAAAGAAATTACAGTTTGAAAAAGACTGCATCAACTACACCAGCAGCCAGTGCCTGTGCATAAATACTGCTCCCATAGAGGAGTGCTTGCATCTTCAAAATTCATCTTCTCAACAGGGAATACGGGACATGGACTTTTTTTCTAATCATCTTAATGAATGGAGGGTTTTGCTCCAGTGCAGTAGCCAAGAAAATGCAGAGCTGCTTCATCTGAGATGCAACAGAACACACTTTCTTTACCTTTTTTCTTTCAAAGGCCAAGATGTTTTAAGACACTGCTGCTCCCTTTACTCATCTCCAGCATGTAACACCTGAAACCAGCACTGTTCCTCATACGTGAAGACTTGCTCTTATAACATGTGGGGCTGAACACGGTGCCTCTCTCTGCTGAAGAGCCTTTAAAACAATTTTGCACAATTGTGATTACCCCAAAAAATACAGTGAAAGAAGTAATATTTTCCCACAGGCACAAAGAGGCTACAGGATTTCTCTGAACTGCAAATTATTCTACTCTTTGTTAATGATTAGCAGTGCTGTAAGAACACACCAAAAACCTCAAAATCAGCTCTAGATTCTGTTCTGAAATATCCTTCATGCAAAAGGTGCTCTCTCCTGTACTACACTTGTGAAAACAGAATCACTTTTGTCTATTCACTGAAAAATCAGAAAAACATTTAAAAAAAGGGAGGGAATTGACCACAACAGGCACTAACAAATAAGCTAAGTTCTTGTGCTACAGTACCTTTGTGAGACTTGCTTCTTCCATCCCACAGAGTACAGATGAACACAGAAAACAATTTTACATCTTGTTCTGTCAGCAAATGAGACACCTAATAAATCCCATGATGTAGAAAACACCCAGAAGGCTTTTTCCTATTTCTTTTACTTGTATAATTACAGGCCATACTTACCACACTCATGCTACCTCCCACCTCACCCTTAAAGAAATAATAGGCAAACAATGTGAAAAAATACAAAAGATACCAGGGGGAAACCTAATTGCCACATTTTGTGTAAATATAGGACATCTCTCGGGTGTCTGTCTTGTACAGGACCCGGTGCTATTCTTTCTAGAATTGCTTGATTTAAGTAATTCATTGCCTTAAATGGTTTAATTGCATAAGACTGTGAGACACCTGACAGCAGACAAAAAGGAGGCACAGCAGCAGGTGGAACACAGGCAGTGGTGCTGACTGTCACCAGCAGAGATGCTGATCCCAAGAACACTGCTGATGGTCTCCAACTATTTTCTCTACATTGGTACCTCCTCTTCTCTAACATGCACAAAAGGCACCTTCCATCCCCAGAAAGGGCCCGCCATGGGATGGTAGCCTGACCCTTCTGCTGCCCAAATAGCCTGCAACAGCACTCCAGGCTGCCTGTGAAGACAATACAAAGTTGCCAGATCCTGCTGGCAAAGCTTTTAATGGAATCGGGAAGGCCAAACTTGACACAGGGGATTCATTAATGACATGGCAAGCAAGCAGAAATCATGGAGTCATGCTGCTGTGTGGTATCTTTGCAAACCTTAGCACTGAACCAAAGCTGAGGTTCCGCAAAGCTGGGCCCTTGCACTGCTACTATAACTGACTATTGTTTTAAATTTGGTAGGCATTACCCTCGCAGACAATTTGACTGGCCTGACCAAAGGGAAAGCAAACCTTCCATCATATGCTCACTATTACTGCCAGGCTCTAAGACCAGCAGCAATGAGAAGAGCATGAAGCCTTTCCTTATTGCTATGCTACAGATGTTGCTTCATATCTTCATAGTGCATTTCTGAGGTTCAAGAGCCTGGTTTTTGCTGGCTGTTAAAGATGTATGTGGACTTCAGTCTGTTGAAATCAATGGACCTGTAACAGGGATAAAAAAGCACCTGGCCATGATGCTTCCCGCTTGCTTGCACAAACACAACAGGCACAATTGCATTCTGGCATGAAGAGCTTGAGTACAGCAATCTTTAGTTTCAGCTCTTGTTTATTATGAAAATGCATAATTGTCAAGACAAAACACTGGCAGAATCAGTCAGAACTGTATTTAAAAGTCCAAGCTTTCTAACTTGGCTTCCACAGCGCACGTATGAAATGTGCCTTCATATTTGCAGAAAAAAACATCAGCTTTTCACCCAAAGCAATAGTTTCCTTCTTGATGGCCACCAATAACAAAAGATATTCAAGATGTAAAGGCATTATAGCCACTATTTTCAAAGGCTGTACATGAAGCAAACCTTATAGACAGAGATAATACCTCCTGCATCTGGGGGGACAGAGAACAAAAACCCACACTAAGGCAAGCTTTCAGGAATAGAAACTTTTATCCAGGTCTTCACCTCTCACCTGCAAACATGCCTATTTTTCCTGCTGCATCACATAATCTTATAAAAGTTATTCTCTCTCTCTGAAGAGAATTGTCTTGCTTAATTTAAACTTTTCAGGTTAGAATTAAAGGGCATAACATCTCTTCTTTAATACCATCTCAGAAGATGCCACTGCTGCACATCACAAAGAAAGGGTCTGGCTCCCACTCCCACCAAAGTCAAGAACAAAACTCCTACTCATTGCTGTGGAGAAGGTTCTAATCAAAATTGTTACTATCCTATTGCCTTCCAGCCTTCTAGTATGGTATGCAGGAGGTGGTAAGGAATGTGTTTTTATCCCACTATTACTAAAATACCGTTACAAATAAAAAAAAGAGCATTTTAAGGACCTACTGGATGGTATAGCAACTTCTTGCAGATACATGAACGGCATCTCAGAACTTTTGAAGACAGAGCACTAAGTAGAAGCAGACACTTGCAGTTCTACAATACGTTGTTTCCTTTTAAAAAACCAAGTTGTGTACCACCTGTTCCTTCCATTTGTCTTTTTTTCCCCCCCAAAGACACTGCTGGCAATGGAATTAGTCATTAGAAAACATCCCACAAACACTTACCTGGTTAACTGACTAGCACTCAGGAGTTGCTGGTGTCAGTAAGAACAATTTCCTCAGATACTCCTTCATCAAATACTCTGCTGGCCCTGCCTCTGGGTTTCACATCTGGTATTTGGTAGAACATTAACTCAGGCATTTGGTCAGAAAACCACGGCTTTTTTAACTCTGCATCTTTATACATTATCTGTAATCTCAAAGAATGAAAAATAAAGTGGTCCTTGAAAGAGCGCCTATTTCTGTATGTTCATAATCTCAGGCTTCGATTTCTTTGAGCAAGTGGGGTTTGGACATGTAGTACAAATGCCCAGAGGCACCTAAGAGACAATTAAACCAACAACCAATTCTGCTGCCGTGCAATTCTGACATACTTTGCTGACTTCACAGAGCCATGTCAATGGGAAAACTTTAGTCTCAATGGTGCCAACTGGTTTGCCTGCACCACTGGAGAAGATACTACAGCCACAAGATAATCCACCACATACTGCTTTAGTTACTCCCTGGCATAGGACTTAGGGCAGATTGGCTTTCCTGGTCCCCATCCTAACCACAGGGGAGGAAGAAGTCATGCCAGCACCCTTCCTACTTTTCCATGTACAAACTAAGGGAGCACCACACAGCCCTGAAGGTGCACTATCAGTCCACATGCCAGGGCTGATTCATGTCAGTGTTTGATGGCCTCCATCTTAAAGTGCTGGATGCAGCCCAAGACACGTATTTTTCTAACTCTTCAGCACAATGGCCAGACCACAGCTCTCCCACTGCCCACGGCTACCAGCCTGGCCCACTGAGAGTGCAAGGCAGCATGCTGCACATCCCAAGAAAACACCTGCTGGGGACAAATACCCCAGGTGGACTCTAGATGGAGAAACTCTCCCTCTCACTGCCCCACACACCGGACGGCTCCTCCTTAGAAGAGGAGCACTTAGAACAACAATACGAGGAGGATTTCCAATCAACTGTAATGTTAGTGGGTTTTTTGGGGTAACCTCAAGTTGCTTCTGACTTCGATATGAACAACCAAAACTTGGCCTAAACAGCTTCTGCTTCACATGACTTGCTCTCTCTATGGTACTTTAAACGTCTTAGTATCAAACCAAAGGATGCTGGATGTGATGTCAGTGCCTTCAAAGTATTTATTACTTTAGCACAAAGAGAAGAATATCATACAGAAAACCTGTTACAGAGAAATGAGTGGGTCTAAGGGTAACATCCCTGTTGTTTGGCCATTTGGACAGTCCTCACTGCCCCATACCACAAACATGGCACTGCTCTCCTCAGGACCCTCTGCTGCAGGAGCTCTTTGCACTGCTGAATCCCTTTACACTTTCTGTTCCTAGCAGTGGAGGAAGAGAGAATGGTAATGGTGTGTATCTGTGAGCAGCTCTGCAAAACAATTTGAGGTGCATAATCTTACGCTGGGAACTAGAGAACCAACACACCCTGGTGGAACGACACTAGGATTTCTCCAAGAGCTCAGGTTCCTTATTACAATTGCTTATTTGCTCGGCTCCAGCAGATCACTTTTACAAGGGAACAGCCCAAAAGAGCAGCAATTTTAAAGACAGAAGCACAAAAGCCTACACTGTGTAAGTAGTAATCACAGTTCTTGTATCTTCTAACAATATAAATGAAAATGCTCAGCTAGTTTTGTCTGTTTGCAGGGCTTCTAAGAACACCAGCTCACTCAGTCCTTCATTTGACAGAAAGCAGTGGTGTGCAAAAACCAAAAGCTTTTTCTACATTCAGCAGAAAGAGAGAGGTTCTTCAGAACATGGCTCAACCACACGTAACCTTCATAGCCTTCCTCAGATGCTCATCTACAGTCTCTGCTTCCTGCAGGAGGACAGCAGGGCATGGACACTGCATGCAAGCAGTAATGACACACAAGGGCCTAAAGTTGAGCAGGTCTTTGGGCTTTTGATAAGTTTCTCTCCATTATTTTGTTCATACCACATGGAAATTCACTGTGAATTAGTACAGGCTTGGGAATCATTACATAAACTCATGTTATTCCAGTGAAATATTCTGATGAGATATAAAACCGATCTTTTTGTTGCCTCTTTTTTTCCAGATCCTCAGTAAAACACAGTGGTTGTACCTACATCTAATGTTTTCTTTTGAGGATTTGGGCTGAATTGTCCTGTAAGTGTGAAAAATTAAGTAATATTTAGGTTCAACACATGCCTGAGCTTGCAGAGATGAGCCTCAGACAAACAGTCTTGCTTTCATTCCTTTCTGTAAGATACATAACTACTGTGTGATGAGAAAGAATGTGATTTAAGGCAGTCTAGAAAATGATGCAACAGAGTGAGGCCAATAAAAGAACGAAGACCTTTTTTGTGTCATTACACGGATTGTGTACAAGGCTAAGAGAAGGTTATAAGGAAGACTATCAAGACAAAAAGGAGAGCTGAACATGACCTGAATGTGCCCCTTAGATTCACATGGAGAAGGCAGAAAGGGAACAGAAGAACAAGAACTATTAAAATTCAAATAGTTGGAAATGTTTGTTCAGCCTTGGCCCAGAGCTGTTCCTGCAGCCTGTACTGTAAGTCTGATGAGATACTAAAATGAGATTTAGACAATCGATTATTTAATTGCAAGAAGATATTCTGCTCTCCATTTATGCAAGAACACAACTTCTACTGATAAATCATGAGCAGCTCAAAGGCAGCTGAAAGTACCAATATTCTGGGTACTGAGAGAAGGGGATTACTACTTACTTCTAAGGGCAGACAGAAGCTCACCCACTCCTTTCAGCCTGCAGTTCACAGCCTGCACTGAATTTCCTGGTTACACACATCACTGTGATGAGCTTTTGCTAAGAACAGACAGCACATTCAACATCTGCCACAAGACTATCTGAGCTCAGACTGGCACCAGTGAACAAAAATGCTAAATGAACTCTCCTCAATTTCCTTGTTGTGCCTTGCAAAGAGCATGCACAAAACAGCTTTGTCCACACTTTTAGGTTAGATCCTGAAATCACTCCTTCCCATTGAAGTTACTGGATATGGCCTCATTACAGCTTTGAAAGACATGTCTCTTCCTGACCATTTAACTTTTTTCCTAATGAATCATATTCAATGACATGCAGAGGCTGACAAGAAGCAGATAGAAGCACCACCTTGTACTCACTGAAAACAAAGCTAGACCTATTCTCACTGGACATGGATTAATACTCTGGCAGCTTCCATTTAAGAATTATGACAACTGGAGTCTTGCTGATAAATTTTTACACCTCATCCGTTTCTCTCACTGCACCTTCCACAAGCATACATGAAATACAGTTTATGTGACTGTGGCAATCCTTTTTAACATCTTGAGAAATATAAGCATTACATCTGCACTGCAGCCTGATACAGCTGTAACACAGCACTTCAGAGCTGGTGACAAACACTGAACTCTGAAATACTCAGCACAGAGATTGCTGCTCCTCACTGAAATAGTCACGCTCACTCCTGCTGTGGACATGCACTCCAGAGAGACTCACACCTTCAGACAAATTAAAAAAGAACTGTGACCTCCAAGAGAGACATGAGAGGCTGCAGTAAAAGCAGCAATGTTGTGGCCAAAAGAAACTGTCCCAAGTACATCGATACAGGCAATCCATGTCCCAGTTTTTACTCCATTCTGTGCCTTAGAGAGAAGACAGATGACAACCAACTACAGGAAATTAAAAAAACAAACCCCAGAAAAAAAAAAATCTGACTTCATCGTGACTGTGCAGTGTCACCAGATAAAGTAAAAGTGTTATTTATCTGCTCTCCTTGCATTGTTTTGCACTTGAGTCATTCAAATAGCCAAAAGCAATCTGCACCCATTACACAAACCCTTCTCTGAACAGATTATGCCAGGGTGCAAGTGGAAAATCAAGGGATCAGCATTTCTTTGCATCTGTGCTATGTCACAAATTTACATATTTCATAAACAACTTCAGTAAAACATTGCAACAAATGCTCAAACAAGGTGAGCATGTGGTGACTGACAGACAAGTAATCAGCACATGTTGCAGAGAACATTCTTGGCAACTGTGAACCCTAAATTTGAAGTGTGAGAAGAAAAAAAATGCCACATCATAGATTCAACTTGCAGTGCTTGTACTCAGCAGCAGCTTTTCGAGAACTCAGCTCACAGTGCCCATCGGATATTTCCTACAGAAAACAAGACACCTGTACAAAAACAACGGCAAAAACCCCAATCCATTTTGATTTTCACTCTGCCTTCACTGTACAGCTCAGAAAATGTACATATTCTCTTTGCTTAAAACACTACCAAAATACAAACCCCAAGTATATGCAAACATAGGAGGAGTCCTGTCAAACTATTTGGGTTTGTTTGAACAAGCCCCAGAGACTCATTAGGCAATCCATCCAATTAAAGTCAAGATGCACAGCATGACTGATACAAGACCCACCTTGTGGTGTCGTCACGTTGTCAGTCACAGGATGTATTATTTCAGGTTTCCACAATCTGAAACAAAACAAAAAGCTACGTGTTAGTGGTGGCTATTAAAGGGGAAAGGCTTTCATTTTATTAAATCAATTAAAGACTCACAAACTGCGTTGTGATTAACGAAATGCTTTCCTTCTCTGTGTTTAGCAACATGTGCAAAGTTTCACCAAACTCTCAAGTGACTAGAATCTCTCCTGCCATCATAGCTTACAGCCCTTATGCATCAGACCATGCCTTACTGAAGAGCCTGGGCCTTCAGAATGGCTGTTCTCACATAAAGTGGATGTCCACAGAAAAGCTGATTCCACTGAAGCACAGGCTACACTGATGGTTTCTCTGAGGATCAGAGTTTCACAGAAACAATTAAACCCTTTCCTTTACAGAAAGAAGATGATCTGCAGGCAGAAGACCTTTCACGCATCTAGATTCACTGGGAATAATTTTGCCAAAAATTACAAAAGATGGTAACAGCACCAACCAAAAGTACAAGGATTCAGCAAATAATGTAGTAATATGATTTAATTTACCACAAGATTCTGTTTCCAGGAATCCCACAGTTACACCGCATAGTAAAAAGTGATGTGCTAACAAGCTGCAGACCAGACTGAGGGGACCTATAAACTGAAAATCAGGTAATGGAGTATTATGTACCACAGAAAAGCTGCAAGAGGCAAGCAATACTGAGTAGTCACAGAGGAGAATTCTCTGATGCTACAGGTGTTTGACTGCCACACCTTGGGCAAGTCTCCTTACTTATTTCATGCTTGACATACTAACCATTTCTTACAATGAGTATAATACCATCACAACAGCATAAGTGAGGATTAATTACTGCTTTGCAAATCTTGGGAAAGGCCAGGCAAGGGAGAAGCACCTATAAAGTACAAATCATTGGCATTTACAAATTGCACTGAATGCAAGAGGGATGGAGGATAGACTTCTCTTCCCAGCTTCCAGCCAACAGCCAGCAAGTGAGCCATTTTCCAGTCTAGCATCCTTAATCAGCCATGTGCTCTGTCTGCAGAATTAACTTCTGCCAGAATTTGAGTGACAAAACTCACAGCTCACCAAAGCTATTAAAGATACTCATTACTTGACAGGGGAAGGATGGGGAGAAGATACATGCTAGCAGGAATACTTTCTGCTTTGGTAGGTCTCATGTACCCATGGACATACAGGTTGTCACTGAAAGCAATGGGAGTCTTGTCTCTGATTTTATCCAACTTGGAAATGAAGCATTTTATTTCACAGAAAGGTAGAGAAGGGCAGATTCAGTGTCTTGCCAAAGTTAACCGAAGCAGTGGCTGCATCATGGGCAGAAGGCAAGGACCCCAGCCCTGCCTCTTGCTTTTAAGCACAGGAAAACTTTCTCAAAGTACAAAAAAAGACTTAAGTCCCTATTGCACACTGTAGTCATAACTGAAGATAAAGATGGAGGCGTAACTAGAAGAACTACAGAGGAAAAGTCAAGTTCAACTATTTCTTCTTTCCTTCCAATACCAGAAAATGGAAAGTCAGTTCTTACAACATGCTGGCCAGGCGTGGTCCGTATTATCTTTGGTTAATTCCGTATGTCTGAGAAGGAAATTAGCTTTAAGCCGGTTAGACTTGCTAAATGAGATTTGTCTAAGGCCTCACCCCCAGGTGCAGAGTCATGCACCAAAGATACAACATTCTTTAGGAAGATGCTGCTTGTCCAGACACTCTTAGTAATGGTCAGCAAAATACAACCACCTAACAACTCATACATAATATTCCCCTCTTGAGCAAAACCCCATTCGGCACCTCCCGGCTCCAAGGAGCTCCCAGTCCATACCCAAACCAAGAAATGAGTAGGGACAGTACCAGCAGGATCCCTTTTCTCAAGCTTCTGATGAGCAATTGATGGACACACACACAACACTGGCACCTCCAGCAGGCAGAATTTCCAGCATCTTTACAGCCTGGTCCACAGCATTTACTCTCTGGAGACTCCAGACTCATCCTACTGTCTTCAATCATGGTAAAAGGCAAACTTCAATCATGGTAAAAGGCTGTTATAAAACAGCCATGAAACACCAATCAGACACCTATTTATTCTCCTGCTACAGGTACGCTCAGTTAACTCTGGTTTAGGAACAGCAAGATTTGCCCTAATTATAGCCCTGACTCATGCAGATTGTGGTGAACACCCAGGACATATTTCGGAAAATGCCATTAATAAGGTACCATGCCAACTGTTTGACTCAGAGAACATGAGATTAGCACTGCTACATGTTGGCATTTTGACTTCTGAATACTTGCAGGCTAATAAAATCAGGAGTTGTCTTTATAACCTATACGGAATAAAATTATCTCCCACTTTACTGAAACTACAGAGGCATTTGCTAACCCTGCCAGCTTCTGTGTGAAGTCAGTGTTCCTGCAAGAAGTCACACTGACAGCTCTGGTTAGCAAAGTTTTTCACTAACTGCTTTTTGGTGACATCCAACAGGAAAATAAAGCCGTCTGTATTTCCCATCTTTCATCATACACCTGCCCCAAGAGATGGACATGTGCTATGAAGACAGCTGTGCCTATTCAAAATATTCACTGACATAGCTAGACACACCTTCCAACACCTTGAATACGGTTCACTTCAGGAGATGGAGACAGTTTGGCTAAAAGGAAGAAACTGTTTGGAAATCTGAAGGCAGGAGATGGATTGGGTAATGGTGATCATGAAATGACTACACCAGCTGTTCAACCATAAGGAAGGAACAAACTCAACAGATTAAGGGCAGTGAATCACAAAGGAAAAAAAGACAGATTTTAAGCAACTCCACACAGGTCAGCAGGGCTTCATGGGAGGCCAAAAAGTGAAGGAAAGCTACAAGTGCAGGAGATGGAATAAAAACACAAAAGAAAACTATTCTATGGCAAAACAAAGCTGGGACATTTTTTATTATTAAATAAAAGAAAAACCCAAACCAACCACACACTAATGAGTGAAACCACTGACACTGAACTCACAGGAGATGAGGGAAGTCCTAACATGCTGCCTAGAGGCAACCACAGAACCACCATTCACCATGAAAAGGAAAGAGGATGACAACCACACAGGGAACTAAAGACCTGTCAGCCTAACTCAGATTCCCAAAACAAATTATGAGTTAATTACAAATATCTGAAACACAGATCAGCAGATCTACTTCTGCTAAGAACCAACCAAATCAAACTGGTCTGATGTGGCTTTTTGTTACAGTATAGCAAATACTGGAAAAGGGCAGCATATACTTGTTACACTCTCCGAGTGCTGAGTGCTCGCAGCGGTCAGCCTGAGCCTCACTTCTTCGCAGTATTTTGTGTGACTAACCACAAAAAAGGACTGAGCTAAGACAGTTTACAAGTATTTCATTAGGTTCAAAGTCATCCAAAATCAATGTCATGAAACGTACTGGATCAAAGCGCTACTGTAATGCAAAAATAAACATTTCCACACAGAGCTACATCCCCCAACATCTTATTTGAGTCCCAACAGGCTAAGCCCAGGTACACAGCATTGCTGCAGTGCAAGCCCACATTCCTCTCTGCTGTCCTGACTCTTAGATGGAGGCAAGTCACACCCCACAGTAAAAGCAAAGAAAACAACTGGATATCCAGCTTCCACGGTCAGTTTTCCAGAGCTCTTCTGCCAGAGCTATCAACTTCTATCTACTGTCAGCTGTTGTCTGACACACAGACATGCCTTAGCAGAGGAGATAATCCTCCAAAGCATAAAGCTAGTAATTGTTCAACATGTCTGAAAGACCTGCAAAGGAGATTTCGGCTCATCTAACTAATTTAGGAACCTTCTGAATCGGCACAATACCTTCACTGGAGAGCCAAAAAGAACCAGGTGAAAAGGATGGAGATATCTCAGGGAACCTGCCTCCACAACCAAGGTCTGTATTTTATGTTTTGCAATGTCTTCAAGCCTTGTGCATTTACCTTTCTTTGATCTGCCCACTGCAGAAAATGGATGACCCAAGATTTTGGCTGTTCACCTGCCTGCCTGTGATGAAGTTGAGCAGCAGGAGCTATGCAGGTACTCTGGGGCCTTGGCACTGAAGGTACACTAAGGTAACCCGCATTTTGAACTGAGGTTCTTATTTGAAGCCTGCCGGTACAGCAGCCTGCTCACAGCAGTCTGCATGAAAGAAGAACAGAATAATCTTCCGTTTCTGTAAAAAGCCAGAAATTTCAAAGCTCACTTTAACTGGCCTAAGACCTTTCCTCATCTGCTCTGGGCCTTTTGAAAGCCTTTCTTACAACATGTAGTGAAATGGAAAGTTTAATGAGTTTTCAAAACTCCAAAATATTTTATATTTAGCCATACACAATTTCTCATGTGTAAACAGAGTTAAAGTGGCAGTAACACAACAGATCTGTGGGGCACCTTCTGTGCTGTACAAAAAAGGAGCCAATACACATTCAACACCATTAATGGAAGCTGAGAGCCCAGTTTTTCAGTAGTACGTACCCTTTTTGACCTTAATCTCCCAGTTTCAGGGATAGGAATTCACACCAAAAGTACATTGTGCAACATCAGTATTGCTGACTCAGTATCTCTGACTGATCCTCTTACCCATTTTTTAATGCTTGAACACATTTTCAAAGGTGTAACTCAAAACACTGCAAGGGTACCAACAGTGCAAGAAAATATGTAACAAAAACCCCTGACACTCTACCACTGCTCTAATTCAAGTAAATCCTTTTTCCTTGTAACAATGTACTTCTGCAATTCTGAATTGTTTCCCACTCATTCATAGGCAATGTCTTCCTCATAGCAATTCTGTTTTCCAGGAAATTTATCCAGGATCTTTACAGTTAAAAGCAGAATTAGAACACATCCTTTTATCATCTGCTCTTACAAATTTTCAGTTTATTGGTATCAACACAGTAAGAGTTAACATGGTTGGAAGCTCTCTGCGACAAAAAGAATTTCCTGAAACTTTTTTATTCTTCCATGAGATTTCATACTCAAAAACCTGATTCCTAGTCAGGACAGATCAGCACAGCTCTACCAAAATGCCAGGAAATGCCACTGATTCACAGGACCTAAAGATCCATCTTGGACACTTGTCTCAGGAAACCACAATGTGAGTTATTCTTTCTTCTGTGGTGATGAAAAATGTGCTTGAAAGGTATCTCTACTTTCTTCTGCTGCCCAAGAATCTGTGTGTTCCCATTCTCTCCCTAAACAAATCCTTGAGTGTTTCTCCTGTTACACTCTCAACATCTGGTCCTGAGCCAACAAAGTAATTTGGAGCTTCACCACTGACTTGACAACCACATTACTACACTCAGCCCTGCCAATCACAGCTTTTCATGAGGAAGTATTAAACAAAGTCTCGCTCTGTCTTAAAGGCTCCTATTATTTTAATGCCCAACCACCTCCCAGTTTACAATCTTTGCCTTCCCAATTCTTGTACAATACAGCAAAGGATTAGTTATCCCAGCACAGAAGGATCACTGAGTCACAGAAAAATTATGTTATTTACTGCAAGTTCGCAGTAAAGTCTTTGGAAACACGTACAGACCTCAATTCAGACGACAGCCACCACGCAGCCTCAGCTGATGCTAAGGGTACTTGTCAAACAGCCTCACAGCAGCTACACAACCTTGAAAAGTCCACAAGCAGCACTAGTTAAGGGTTAATAGTTAAAAAAAAGCTCCTTAAATACCACCATAGCAGCTTTCTTTCAACAACCTGCAAATCAAAGAATATAACTTAAAGCATCAATAATACAGAAATGAAAAAAAACAGCAACCAAGTGACACTCATTTCTAAAATTCAGGTTCAACTAAGGCATTCATAACAGAAATCAATGAGAGTTCTTCTGGAGTCTCTAAGTGTCACACACATGAAGGATTTCTTTAGAAAAGCTTATTTCTTAAGTAGACAATGAATGCATTCAATTTGT
Organism: Myrmophylax atrothorax; assembly: GCA_026770055.1. Classification (NCBI taxonomy): domain Eukaryota; kingdom Metazoa; phylum Chordata; class Aves; order Passeriformes; family Thamnophilidae; genus Myrmophylax; species Myrmophylax atrothorax. Next base: position 4,325,734 of record JAOXXN010000102.1, read on the forward strand.
TGTAACCTAAGCTTGAAACACTCAAATGGGCTGATTTGATAAATATGAATCTTGAATAAAGACACTCTGCCATTCTAGACAAGAAAAAGTTAATTCTTTAACTTTCCTGTGCAGTTTCAACTCCAGCTTCCTGATGCACAGGTTTGAATTATAAGACCAGTGTCTTTCCTTGTGTCTTTTGAAAAAAATACACTGGTTCTCACTCTTAAAGAAATGAAAGCTATTCCAGGAATAAAGAAGGTCTCTATAGGACAGCTCCTTCTGACACTACAACTCAAAGGAACATAATAAAACAAGAACTGGGGCTGAGCAGAGCACCGTGCAGGTGTGAGGAGTTTGGCCTCAGAGCCCAAGTGGAATGTCCCAGACAACTGTTTCTTTCCCAGCCTCTACCCAGGTGTCTTACCCCCACCTCCGTGCCCAAACTGCTCACAGAGCATCAGAGCAGAGTGATGATGACCCCATGGTAAACCCAAACAGCTTTCACTGCACACCTACAAGTAGGATTACTTGGATATTAAGGGTTTTTTCCACCTCCACAATGCAAGTGCACGTCCATTTCACTGCAGGCTTCAGAAATATAAATTCCTAAACACATTACACAGCAAAATCATTTAACAATGACTGATACAGGAAAGTCAGTTTTTTCAGAGCAGTCTCACGTGATTTGCAGAAAGCAAAAAGAATTAAGACATGCACTGAAAAACAGGAGAAAAGCAAAAACACTGACTAGCTGTTCCCAAATGGAGCAACATCCATACCATGCACTTAATGAGGCGGGAGTTCTGTGGAAACAAGTAATAATGTGATCCCATAATTAAAGACTGCTTTATAATACGTAGGCAGAAGGCTGCCACAAAGACTGCGCAAACACCCTTTATTCCAGCATTTCCTGAAATGAGCCATTTGACTTGGCAATGTTAAAAGGTTCCTTTAACAGCTTTTTCGGTCTGTGATACATCATCTCTAGATGGAACTGAGGTCAAGTGCATTATGAATCTGAGTAACATTCTGTGCTGCAACACGACAAAAGAGGCACTGTCTGAGCTGCAAGGGCTGACTGGCACTCAGTCTAGTCTAGTTCTACAGCCATACCAGCAACACATGTGGAAGTGTACAGAACTTGGAATTCATTAAAAAAAGTTTTCAAATAAATAGGGTGTTTAAATTCTGAATAAAATATACAAATACTAAGTCCTTAGTGGCATCCCAGATTCAATATGAATGAGAGTGGCATCCCAGAAACAGGACATTAACAGCACTACTCACTCTAAAGGTTAATTGGGGAAGTCGAGGATGCATAGCTGGGCTTTCTGTCTGCCTTACCTCAGTCACATATAACAATGGCAAACTCATTCAAGTCTGGCTTAGAAATCCCATTTTTTAGAGATTTATTAACTTTTAATTAGTAGGCACAGGCATCACTCTAGTTTTAAATAATCCTTCCTTGGGAGGTGACATTATCTCTATTGTATTTGTACTTCAGCCAAGGAAGAATGCACCTTTTTCTTTATTAATAGGGCTGACACATAATTAATGAGTAGCTTTGAATGTGATCTTTTAAAACCCTCTATTCAGGATTGGAACACTGATTATAATTATAGGTGCTGAGCTCATCTGGGTATTCAAAATGCTACATATATAATCCATCTCCAGCTTTTTTTTTTTTTTCCAGACAGAGATTTTCAGAAGTTCAAGGGGCCTTCTGAGTGGAGAGACTTGATTTAGTAGGGACTGGTCACTCAAAGCAGATACTCAGAAAAGTGCTCCAACAGCCTTAAGTGGACCACTGTGGCAACTATTCTTATGAATGAAAAAAGGAAACTGGTCTCTGACACAGCAAGCTGTGATTCTTGAAAGTAGTCCTTCATCACTTCAGCAACACTGTTAACCTCAGTGGGTCTTACCACATAACCACTTGTAAAACCAAGTCACACTGAGCACAGGGCTCAAGCAAACCCATGCAACATTTCCACTGACACTTTTTGGTTCTGAAGTAATCTTTTTGACAGCCTTTTTTTTCAAAAGATACAAGGAAAGCACTTGGGAGCAAGCAAGTACAGCTGCAGCATTAAATAAATTAGAATACACTTGTCAAAACTCCAGACCACGTGTTGGTTTGAGATAGAGAAGGTGTCTGACAACATTAACCAACTACATAGGCAGAGGCTGCTTGAAGTCATTGTATTCAAGATTCATAAAAGAGAGCAGAGGGTTTATGAATGCTGCACAAGTTCTGTCCTCAGTATTTGGTGTGCATGTATGGATTATGTGTCTGCATGTACGTGTATATACATACGCAGAGAAATGACACAAACTTTTTTTTTTAAAAAGAGAAATATGAAAGGAAAGTACATGGAAAAGGAGAGGCAGCCAGGACAAAAACATCTAAAGAGCAAATATATTAAAAACTAAACATCCTATTCAATTATAACAGGTTCTACAAGCATTTCCTGAACACTGTCTCTCTCCTACAAGCACAAGACTTTACTGAATCAGAGTGACCACCTGAGATGACACCAAGGGCCCAACTGATTTGAGCCTTCATGCCATGTCAACTTATACCTGCAAAGCACAGAACCATGGTCCCACATGAAGAGATTTCTTTTTTCTTAATCCCATCATAGTAGTTTTGACGCTGATTCCCTCAGCAGTGGCTGAAGTGCACACTAACTCAGGAAAACGCCTTGTGCTGTCTGCCAAAGACTGAATCAATCTAATCAGCAGTGTGCCAATGCATGCTGATGTTGACACTTGACGGATCACAAAATACTCAGTTCAACTGTTTAATCCTTTAATGCTGCTTCCCATCAATCACAGAGCTCACTGTAATTGCAGGTTTCAAAGAGCACCAGTAAGATCATTAACAGAGCAATGCACAGGACAGCACAACAACAAGAGGACTTCAGATGCCAAATCCTTTCTATGCAAAGCCTAATGCCTGCAGACTCCTCATATGCATCAATGGCAAACCACAGGCAGAATTACCTGCATGTGGTTTACAGAGGTACAAGCTGCAAGAGCACACTGCAAGCATAAATCATTTCCTACATGCAATACCAGTCCCTAAATTTATGTCCAGGCACCTCAAAATCACCACACAATAACCAACAAACAGCAACCAACTCAAAAGCAGTCATGGCTACATACAAGGGTACATTGAGCTGATGATGTCTTTAAGGTTAAGGCCTATTTTGCACTGCCACCAGCTCAAAGGCAAATATGCCAGCAGTAATGGTAACTGAACCAAAGACCTGGGTAATTCTGCCCTAAGGAGAGAGCATTTGGTAAAAAAGTCTGAATCAAAAGCCAGAACATCCCCAGCAAGAGAAAGCTTCAGCAACTGCAGTTACCTGCAAGTCACTTGAGCACTATGGTTGGATCTTGTTGTGCTCAGATGAGTTACCTGGCCCAGGCACAGCAGAGAATGCCATCACAATAGCACAGCAGGTCTAACGTTGCTGCAGCACAACAAAGTGGTGCTGCAGGCAAGCACAACAACCAGCAATACATTAAGCACATAAGACTTGGTTGTGTGGTCACAGATGGTGAGTTTTCTCTCATTTACATTTACTCAGCCAGTACTACCCTTAAGACAAAGCATATAACGAAGGCACAGCTTCCCAACTAAGACCATAAATGAAATACTAAACCAGGTAAACAAGACAAGCAAAGAGAACACAACCTGCCATCAGGGAATGTTTTCATTTGTCCTTTCCTTGAAGAATAAATGTTGGGTAAACAAAAAAGAACTAGGGGTTGCTAGGGGTTTTATTATTTTCTACATGTTTTACCTTTACAAGAAAATCATTCTCATAATCTTATCCAGTGTGGACTTGGATGATGCACACGCACAGCCTTGCTTTCACCATTCATACCTGTCCAGGACACCAGCTCTGGTTCCAAAACAACACTCAAAATATTCACCTATATATTCTGTCCCTCTCAATCTCTGAATCACCTGAATTATTTAGTAAATTGCTACAACAAGGATTTCTTTAGAGAAGATTTGCTAAACATGGCACATATGGAATCCATTTAGTAAAGGATTTATTTTCTTGTCAGATTAGAAAATAAGCTGATAAAATTTCTCTTGCTTTCCAAGATAATGGATGTGCTACACGAATTTTTTATACTTCTTAACTTCAGATGAGAGATTTTTGAAAACACAGGAGCATGTACAGACCATAGAATGCAAATTCCTAATCACCTCTCAAAAAAAAATATACACCTTCTAATATTCAGTGCCCTTTGGAGAGAGTAACGGGACTAGTTATATCCAAAATACAACCCAGAACTGGGTCTTATAAACCACATTCTTTGATCACCTTTAATTCATCAAGCAAAATCTAAGAGATTTCCGCAATCAAGAAGGAAAAAGCTAAATCTTGCTGCATAAGAGAAGGTCTTTTCCATGCATGTACCTTGCTTGGATGATCCAGAGGCAACATATACATATATATGTACACAGACACATCTTAAAAAACAATACTGGCTGCTCCTCCGCAAAACCACAAGCTGGTTATCCATCCTGCTACTCCCTTCCCAGATGCTTGGAAAATCCTTCTGAATTTACAAGAGAAAAAGACGCAACTGTCCAGCTAAAGACACAGCAGCACCTTTTGTATGGCTACCAAATATATCTTTACTTGGGCCAGGGAACACTGTTTGGAACAGCTAAGGAAGAATAACCAGAATAATTACTCGTTCAAACTGCATGTTACAAGGGGAAAAAGAACTTTCATATTATGATCTGTTTGACAATAATTTAACCTTCAATGTTGTTTTCCAACAATGTATGGCAAAAAAGGGCATAATTCTGGTTATTATTATATTAAAAAAAAAGTCTGTGCTTGCAAATGTCCTTGTGAAAAAGTGCACAATGTACTCCTTTATCTGCAAAGGCCACGGGAAAAAGAAGATCAAATATCTCAGTACTTTCTTGCTGTAACCAAGACTAACTAATGGGGGTGCCTCAGGAGCTGTCATAAAAATATTACCTCTTTTTGGTTCTTCAGAATAAGCTTACTGCATATTTACATATTTAAAACTTTTAAGCCAATACAAGAGAAAGAATTTTTTTTGATAAATATATTTTTATCCAGAGACAAAAAACTACCATGGGAACACGCTCCTTTTCAATTAGGTCTTGTCTGCACATTACAACAGGTAAAATCTTGGGAAAAGGTCTTAGATAAAACCAGCAAAACCCTTCTATTTTGACTCAAGTCTCCTCACCTTCAAGGGTTGCTTTGACAGGGTTGTTTTTCTTTGACCAGACATAAAAGACTGAGATTTTTTGAATTTCGAACTGCTTGCAATGTGTAAGTAGTTCAGTGGAAAGAAAAGAACTGCAAAAGAAAGGTTTTTTTAAAAGTAATTTCCTCTAAATTATGTTAATGAAAGCTTGCCATCCCTTTCAATCTTTGTTTATATTATTCAAGCCATTCTCATTATGGTACATAACATCAATTCTGCAACAATGCTACACTGTATCTTTTAATCAATATATTAGCAATTATAAAATCCTGCTGCCATGGGAAGAAGAATTTATATTAAGAGATAAATATTAAAATACTATTTTTGAAACTTGTCCATCAGACAAATATTTCAGATTCTTTCCTAAATTAGCTCCTGTAACAACATGACAAACTCTGAAAACATTCCCAACCATCTCAGTGTTGCGCAGATCAGACGTAGCAAAGAATGTTATCTGCATGCTCTCCTTTAGCCTGCTGTTTGCATGCAAAAGCCAAACATGCTTAAAGATTTCAGGATCTTTGTTTTCTATTTTACATACTGTTCCTGACAATTATTACTTCTTAGGTCTTGAGTTTTCCCAGTGGAAATTCCTCCATTTCTTTTATCAAACATATCACAGCTTTAATAGGAGATTCTATGTTCAAACCATTAAAGGAGCTTCCTTTGCAAATAGCAGCCTTCTGGGGAAAGGCATTTTATGCACTCCTGTTCTTCTTAACTTTGTTGGTGATGTTACTTAATTCACCACAAATAGATGCTTGACAACTGTCTTGCCCTCTGCCCCAAATGAATGTTTTGAAACTGGAAAATACATCAGTACTTTGGTAGGGGTTTTTTCCTATGAGAATTTTTAGTATATTATACAGTAGCAAACCTCATCAACTTAAAGGAAAAAATTAGCACAATGGTAGAGTGGCTGAGATGGTCATGACTTCTTCCAAACTCTCCTTTTTATGGCATCTCTATCAGGCTGGCAATGGATGTAGACAAAGCAGGGCACTTTACCCAGACAACACAGCAGGAAGAATTGAATAATCCTCAGAGCAATCACTGCAGAGCTGGGAACTTGACCACAGCTTTCCTTTCCATTCTCAAATGAAAATCAATATAATGGAAGGTGTCTCTGAGAAGTGTATATATTTACCTTACATTTTATACATTTAAGTGCTACATCTTTTTGGTTTGTGCTTTTCTAAAACACACAGGGTTTTTGCCTCTGTCACACACCACAATCTCAGTGACCTTGTCTCCTGGGTGTGAGAAGTGCACTCTGTACAGCACATGCCCTGGTTTTCAGCCACTGTTTACACCTTCAAATGGTCTTGCCAGCATGTTACCTTTTATGAAGCTTGAGTTCACTTTAGGTGTTATTTGAATGTCTCAAAGTGTACCAGTACAAACTACTCCAATACTCAGTTCATAAAACTTACAGACACTGATGTTTTGCCTGGCCCTCTCCCCATAACTGCAGCATATGCCTCCAAAACCAAAAGATTTTTTTAAAAAAGCAAAGCAGTGCT
>JAOXXN010000102.1:4342629-4365447 GCA_026770055.1 Myrmophylax atrothorax
CGCTGCAGAGCTGCTTCTGTGTGAGCAACGAGGGCGGCATCGTCAGCAAAAAGCAGCTCACGGACAAGGTGATTCAGGGTCTTGGTGTGGGCCTTCAGTCGCCTTAGGTTGAATAGGCTTCCATTGGTACGATATCAGATATAGATGCCATTTTCAAAATACAAACAGATAAATTAACTCTTCATATTAAATTCATATTTGCTTTCCCTTCAGTAAACTGTGGACTCAGTACACCAGACACTATTGGTGGTTTACAAAAAAAAACCAAAAAAACCCCCACAACACTCAGAGAGAATTATTGCAAATCAGGTTGGAATAACTTCCTGGAGATCTCTTGGGGTTTGTGCAAGGCATCAGTTCTCCTCAAGGCACAGGAAGAAGGGAGAACAGAGAGCCAACCCGTGTGCTGAGCCACAGTGGAGGCACAGCTCCCCAGAGGAAATCACTCCTTTTCAAAGGACCCCAGTAGAACCAGAATGACTCTCTACAGAGCACACTGTGGGATCAGGATCTATATCCATAAATCTGTATCCACGTGGCACTGACACAGCATACCTGCATGACAAAGAAGCCAGCTCTCACTAAAAGCCGTGGCATGCAGGGACACAATCCTAAACATACCTGTGTCTCTAGAGGGGCAGACAGGTGCATGCCAGAACTTACCAAGACCACCCAGGCACCTCACTTCCTGCACAGAGCTGGATTTGGAGACACATGGGTTGTTTACAACTACAGAAAGATTAAACACACTTTAAAAACAACTTAGGTATTTTAAATAGTAAGGTTTCAGGTGGCAACAGAAAAACTGTATTTCTCCTTTTGAGACAGCAGTTCTCACCAAAGAGATCCAACCCCAGACAACAGACTGCTAGGAATTTTTTTAATCTAATATAAATATAACAATTTATTTTTGTTATGATGTGGTTGATGAAATATATCCAGGACAATATATCTGAAGCCAACTTTTAATAAGAACTTCTGTTTTAACTGCCAAGTTATTATCCTGAAATCCCTAAAGATACTGGAAGTCCTTACGATGGAAACACAGCCTTAACTACAGAAAAAAGCATTCTGATATCTGAGCACACTTAGTTCATTTTTTTGGTTAACATCAGACAATAAAGTAGATATAATTACTGATTTCCTAAAGCTGTATATCCATCTTTGTCAGAAAAATACTTGTCCCCAAGAAAACAAAAAACTCCTGTGACAGGTGGTCTTCACCATTATAGCCTCCTGATCCAGGACATAAGCCAGGGCTTTTCTATTTTTAGAGACTAAATCAACTTCTATTAAACAGAACTTCTTTCTTTGTGAGCAGCAAAACTTATTGCTATAGATGCTTACTTTTACAGTGATGGCAGAGATGAGAAATGGGAGAGAAAAAAGAAAAAAAATAATTGCAAGCAGATTAGATAATGTGAACACAATGCAAATACACTGAAGATAAATCGAATGAGCCTGAGGAAAAGTAAACTGAGTGACAAGTTCATGTGTTCTCTTCCTCTCTATTAAAATAAAAACTTAAGTACGACCACCTAAAGGTTTCTTCTGCATTCCATCTGATAAGCTGATATGGTGACACATGTTTTGAGAAGAAATGCTGTCCTTGTACTCAAGACCTAAAGGCCTTTATCTTCTTTGGTCTTACACTGCATGGAGGGAATTAGGCCATCCACATCGACGGTTGCCTACATCAAGGCCCAAGTCCTCTGGGACATCTCAGAGCAGACAGGGTCCTCGGCCAGGTGGAAACCCACCGCATTTCACTTGAATTCTCTTGAAAATACCAACCTTACAAGTTTTGGCCCCTACACCCATACCTGCAAGCACGTGAAGGCAACAGATCAATTCACAGAAGAACCAAACAATTGTACTCACTTTCTTTGAGGACCCAGATTTTTCAGACTAGCGGGAAAGATCCTATGCTCAAAAACTGTTCTACAGTCCAAACTATACAAAACTCTAGTCAACACCACAGATCCAACGGACTGGGAGACAAATCACCTTATTGCAAGACAGTAGAAATTTTTGTTTTGAAAGGAGAGTACCATTAACAAAAATATATCTTGCTGCATTAATTATAGTGGGAAGAATAAACTTCATTATGTACAAGGCACTATGTCAGCACAGTTATTCTGATGCAGGAGTATATTCATGTCATGCTAAGTCATCGTCTGCCAGGATTTCAGGGATTGAATTTGTAACTAGCAATTTTTCAGGGTTTTTTATTCATAGAGTGCCAAGGAGTTTTGGGCCCATCTGCCCCTGACAGAGCTTCAGTGTAAACTCCTTATATATCAATACATCACAGAGAGCTAACAGAAATGCACAAAAGGAGCCTGCTACTCTCCGAAGGAAACTGGGAATCCCAGGTGTACCTCAGTTCCACTTAGCTGCTTCATGGAACTTTTCTCACAAGATAATGTTTTTCTGAAAAAACAAATACATGCTCTGATTAAGTAAATTGTGAGGACTTAATTTGCAATTCCACAATCCCCAAGAGACTCCAAGACCAATCTATCTGGTGTTTCATCTACAGTAATTTAATAGTTTACATTGTAAGACCTATGGTCTACAATGAAGATACCAGGACAAATCTTGAGAACATTATTCTCTCTAGTGCCCCTGATTCAAAGGCACTACTAGGCCAATTAAAGCAAACAAGATTTAGTACTCCACTACCTGCCCCAATGATTAGTACAGCAAGCTGTTTTCCTGCAGGGCTGGGATCACCAGCTACACAGCTAACAGCTTCCACCTGCAAACACCTTCAGTCCAGGCTTGCTTAAAGAGGCTGTGTTCCTCCAGTCACATTCCAATTCACTAAAGTCACTAAGCAATTTAAGTCCCTGCTCTCACAAGCAGAGACATGCAATATAAGGTAAGCCTCACCGAGTCACACATCCAGACCCTTTTGAGACTCTAAACACTGTGTCCTCTGCTCCACTTGGAGCTGGATTTTTTAATTTGCTTCCCACAGCCCCTTCCTTCTGCTTGCCAGGAACTGAGTTGATCATTATTATTTCAAGTAGTGCTGTCCCAGCCCTGCAGCATCTCAGAGCTCTGGAACAGCAAAGCACTCTTTTAATGCAGAGTGCACTTGATAACAAGATTAATAAAAACTACACAGTATCTTTAGAGAGCCATCCTGTATCAGTGTAGCAAGTTCTTAACAATGGATAAAAGGAGAGCAACCAAAGAGTGCCAAGAGTCCAGGCGGTTCTAAGCCTCTCCTGCTACAAATCAAGCCAACCTGAGCAGCGTCCAGAGAGTCTCCATTTCCAGGCCACACTGTGCAGTGCCAAATATTCAGCGACTGTCCATGCTCTTTTAAAGAATTCAAAATTACCTGAAAACTTTCTACACAACTGTCATAATTCATTTTCTATTACAGAATCTTCTCGTGAAAAGCATCTCCTTTAGATTTGGTTACACAAACAAAAGACTGTATTGGGCTTGTCAATATACTGTTGTAAAGCAAATGACTTATGTAAACCAGTGATAAGCCTTCCTCAGCACAGAAGAAGTAAATATAAGTGTAAACATTAATTTGTCTCCAATCCCTATGAGAAATAAAGTTTCCTCAAGGACAAGTCTAGCTCAACAATCCTCCTTCTAAAAAAAAAAAGTAGCGTAATTGCTAAAAACTTTTGAGATGTATTTCTATGGAAAATTATGGATGTTTGTGCTAATTTTCAAGTTTCCCACCTGAATAACATCAAATACAAGGCAAAAAATACTTGGTTTACAGGTGAAAGGATGCAACTTCAGTGCTTTGATGCAGAGTACTTGAACACGTTTCAGAGCAACTGTGATTATGAGTAATTCTGCTGGAAATTCTGAGGAAGCGATGAATGACTTGTAGAGTTCTCCAACTGGTTTTCCATGCATATGCTCCAGCTGATAAAATACAACTTACATAACTAGGACAAGACAATTGAGCAATGAAGACAGCACAGGAAATGACATTTGTGCCGTTAGCCAAAATGCTCATGTGGCATTTACATACTCAGAAAACTTTGTTCCTTTTCAGTTCCTTGAGAACAGAAGCACAAGTGTTTACAAGAATCAAGAACACCACCTTTTTTCTCCACCCACGTGGATTTGGCAGCATGGCCCAGTATTCTGTGATGTCGACTTTGAAAAATCTGCATTGCACTGCTTCAGGGCCTCTGAGAAAATAAAAACAAGTACACACTGAATTAAGACCTGCCCTTTTCTCCTGAATGTGTCTTGCGTTCAGAGAGAGACTTGTTGGTTCCCCTAACAAGTCTGGCCCCAATTCAGCTGCTGATTGGAGCTGGCTCATGGGATGAATGTTCATGATATGAAGAGATGAACGTTTATGAATCGGGGCACCTGCATGGTTACCTGGGCAGTGCATGCTGCTGTCAGCAGTGCAGCTGGGAACAGTGTTAGGGCTTTAAGTACCTGCATCAAAAGTAAGACTCTTGAGCTTAAAAACACAAAGAAAATAACAAAATCAATCAGACACTTTTGCAGGACAGAGGGACCGTAAAGTGCTGTTTCTTCCAAAAGGCAGCACTGTGCTGTCTGCCCTCACTAATTCCAGAGGCCAAGCAAAAGAGATGGCTGCCATTTCCATAAGCAGTCACGGGTGACTGTCAGTCCAATGTAACAGAGAGGTCCAGAACCAGGGAACACAGACAAAACACTCAGTTCAAGAAAACCTTTCGTTCTGGATCCCTTGGCTTCAACATAGTTCTCCCTATATATTTAGGAAAATTCCTCAAGTTTAGTGCACAATTAAGGCCAGCTAAACCCAAAAGGGCAGACTGAAGCCCGCCTTTTGTTAATACACCTACTCCAGTTCTGAAATTGATACACAAGTTCTCTCCTAACATAGCTGTTCTGAACAAAGGATGAATTTTACCCCAAACTCCTGACAGCTCTAAGGACAGTGCGACAGCAGGGTGTGCACTGTAGGAAGGGCAGGAAAGGGAGTAAATATGCTGTTAAGCCCATAATCACACTTTAGCTGCTAATCCTGCAATACAGCCTAGGAGCACAGACTCCTCATTATCCCTAATGAAGAGGCTGGGACCTCACATGCATGCACTGATGCCACAATTCACCTGTTTTTTGCTAAAGGACTGGGCCCCAAATCACAACTGAACAAACACCTATAATCAGATTTTGTCTTTGATTGGAAAATGCCAAAATTAATCTTCAATAACTAAAAATTACCTAATGGCCAATGAGTAGTAATTCAGGCACAGAATTCACTTATACCTAAACAGTAAATCCTGTTTGGTGGTGTTTAAGCAAGTGATCTTCCACTGACATACCAAGATTTATAAAGTCTGCTAGCTGGAAAATAACTCTGCTAATAAGATTTCCAGAGATTACAGTCTGCACTAAATTGTTGTACTATCAAGTCTGTAGAACACCATATAAAGAAAGGGTGAATAGAAATGTCAATTACCCTTGAAACACTGCAGTTTCTGACCCCGCACAAACCAATCTCTCTCTCTCTGCTACTTTAGTGAGTACATGTGAATGTTCACATCTGTGCATGGATATTCACATAATTACATTATTAATTTGCCTGCTTGTGTTCATGGCCCAAATGGATAGAAAACCTCCCTCTTCTATCCCCAAAGTCACCATACAAGTTACACGCAATAATTTACGAGCAACTCCGAAGGATCTGCACTTTCTCACTTTAAAAGAAGACGTAGAGATAACAGGCCACTGATTGTGTTACACTCTGCCCTTGGTCCCCAAGGAACTCCTTCACAAATCCCCAGATCAGCAATTGAACCATGATCTTCAGCAAGGTCTCTATGATGCTCACTCATAGGGCACTCTAGAAAATTATGGCAAACCAGTAACCATCTTATCCAAATTACTACTGTCCTTCCCAAAAGCTTTGGAGAGAATAAACAAAAGCTATAGGCTTGTTATAAAATGGGTGCTGTACGAACTTTACCAGCTGAAAATAAAACATCCTTTAATTCTTCTGAGGATTCCAAGTAAAGAACAGCTCAGCAGGAGTTAAAGATTGTGTTAATGATGATCCCAGGTTCTCCCACAAAATTTAATCTGCCTTTGGAAACTCTTTCAACAGAAGATGCTCATTACTAACACATAGTTCTTTCCACTGATTCAAACAGGCTCTAGATCACACACAATTACTCTTCTAGCCTTATTCCTGTTCTCCTATTGAATTTACATTGAAATTGCAGACTGATCTGCTATCCAGCACCCCAGTAAAGTCTTCCATGACAGTTTCCTTCCTTAAGAACAGTAAAGTTGGCAATCAAGCATCTGAGACTCACAACTGGAGCTGACATTAGTCTCTGGACAACCAGTTTACAATTGCAATGGGAAACAAAGGGCAGAACCTTCCCCCCTACAGAGCAAGAAACAAAACCTATTTCTTCCCTTTAAGGTCCTCACAATTACAATTCATACAACCAAGGGGAATATGAAGCATACTTACCAATATGCACTGTGGAAATCATCTCAGCATGGCAAGTAGTGTAAACCAGGAAATGAATAAGATTATTTTATAGCTCTTTTCTTGTTATTAAGATGGTTACAATATGAATGTACATATTTCAACACATGTACAGTTTATTCTGCAATTCTTTACATTTTAGAATTTGGCACTGAACTGACAGATTACTATACTTTATTACACACCATGTTTGACAGACAATCCAAAGATGTTCTTTACAATTTATTTCCTTGGTCCAGTACAACATTATTCTTGCTATGTAAGTCATTAATGTCATGGGAAAAGCTTCCTATTTGCAGTTCTTCTGTATGTGCTATTTCTCTGTCATGTGAATGCAGGATGCAGAAGGATTTACTTGTGTGCATCAGTACAAAACTGCATGAAGTAGCTCTGATTGCAGGTGAAACATATTTCACTTGGAAACCGCCCAGGTGACAGCTCTCATGTATTGGCAGTAATGTCTCTACTCTTGACACTATTTCTGTTTAACACAGTCCAAGTATTAGACTACAGTAATATTTGTATAAGAAGTTCCACTCAGCTCAGTGGAGTTACATATGTGCACACACAGACATGCACATGCATCAATATTTTTAAGAGTAAGGATGTATAACAGAAAGCTTACTGAAAATTAATACAAGGCATCAATACTAATCAGTATGGAAAAGCCGTGGGGAACTTCACAGAAACACAATGAGTTCTGTAAGAAAATTTAACATCCTTAGCACTTTGGCATACTATCAAGTCCATGAAGAATTCAGGTCTTCCCAAAGAATTTTGGTAAGTAACAAACAGTATTATGAAACAGGGATAATTCTCTAGCAAAGGACTGAGTTGGTTTAAAACTATCACAGAAATATAGTAATTCTCTACAAAATTCTGTCAGCTGCAGGATTGGGCGCTTGTAGAAAGTCATCTTTATTTCAGTCTCTTCCTCAAAGGGGGAAAAAAAAATAAATCCCTGAGTCATAGCTCAAGATTGACAAATACAGGATTTAAAGCAGACCATTATATGACTCCAGGAGACTGCAGAAAGTATCAAAGCTATTTGCTTAGAGTAAGTCACAGCACTAGCCCAGTCAGGCATTTTCCAGTATCTCAAATGACATTTTATAAAGATGTACTTTTCCATCTGACTAACAGCATGGTTTCATCAGTTGTCACCATAAAAACATCTAAATGGCAAAAGCAAAATTGAACTACAGCTTCTTCAGTATGGAAAATGGAAAACAAACATCTGCTTTGCTTTCTGCCTCACTGGTTAATGTGTTAAGCTAGACAATGTGAAAACCCACTATTTTATAGCACTGCTAAAATATTATTCATGTCTCTAGGCCATCAAAATTAAATACCAATGTACAGGAACATGACTGAATCACACAGAACACCCTCTCATAACACTTAAAAAAGCTAGGCTGAAAGCAGCCTTTTTCTGGCCTTACCCATAATACTCAAGACCATTTAAGATCTCTTTAGATTATGAATGTCTGTATCACATATACCACAATAAGTTAAAGTACTTCACTGCATGCCCTATGAAAAGTAATATTATAAATAACAATTACTACTATTAAGTGGGTATAAATTTGGAATCTTGAAACTATTCTGTCATTAACATTCCCTAAATCACACAAGTCTTTCCAGGGGAAAAAATATTGAAAAGAAAAAGAAGCTAAACATCTATCAAGCAAATATGCCAAAGTTGTCAGACACACACAGAGCTGTAAGCACCTTTACACAGACACACAACATTCTCAACAGCTGATTTAGTGTGAAAGCAGGTGCTAAAACCCCAACACAGAAGAACAAGAACCAACACTGGCTTCCAGCTTTCAGCTGGGAATGACTCCCATCCTGCTTCCCAAGGCCCATTCCAAAGAAAATTCAGCTCAAATTCTCCCTACTGCGTCATACACGCTCAGGCCTTCACCAAGTTCCACACAGTGTTAGAATTAATTCCAACTCCATGACAAAAATGAGGTTATTGTGCCTGGGTTACCACTTCAAATGTTTCTGCAAAATATGCTTCTTTCAAGGACTAACACAAGCCCAGCAGAGACAAAGAAAAGATTCCTAGCCAAAGCAAGCCACCTTGCAACCCACTTCAGCGGGCTTCAGCACTTTGGCAGGTCCATGACAGCCCTCCCCCCCCCAAGACATCCCAGTTCTCCATCCCAACTCTGCAAAATGCTGCATGAAACACAATAGGATCTGTATCAGCACTTTCTGCTTATTCCAGTAACAATATGTTACTAGACCAGTAATTCTGTACATTTAGAAGTACAAATCGTATCAGGTTTACACACTGAAGCAGAAGGACTGGTGGGGGAAAAAAAATGTCATGCTCTGTTCTTTGGTTCGACTTTCCCAAGTGGGAGAGCACCAACACAGCCTGCAACTGCTAATCGTTTCCTCTCTCATTCACTACTCAAACACTTCTTCACTGAAAAAAACTGCACACTAACAGAAACTGAAACTGTCTGCACCAGACATTGTCTAAAGGAAGCACCCTAATTATGCCTATTTTAGGATTTACATTTTAATTTCAGCTGCAAGCTGGGCTCTTCTCAGGGGAAAACCAAGAGCAGCACAGTAAATCCTTCAGGCACATTCTCCCTGCTTTTCTTTCCAAGTTGCTGCTGTGGGGTTTTACACTGCTTGAAAACACCACCAACACAGAGCAAAAGGATATTACAGCCTCTCTGGATACCAAACTGTTCTGTCTAAGGAACTACCTGGGGCAGTAGCTTTCAAGAACAGAGAAGATTTATTTTTCCTCTCACGAGGGTAAAATAAGAAATACTGTATCATCTTTCAGATTCAGAGACTAGAAAATGAAAAGACTTACTGAACGACTTGATCCACCCTTTCCAGACAGTTGTTTCATACTCATGTGGCTGCCCCATATCATTGTATGGTATCATTAGCTTGTCTTTAAGAAAATACAAATACTTCCACTGTATAATGCAAGTTAGCTTGTCTTTAACAAGAATCTCAGCTGTGAAACCAACCACACAAACAGTAGCCTTAAAAACTGAAGTGATATCTAAACCAAGCGGTTTTAGGCGGATTCCTCAGAACTCACTGGATTAAATTCACAATAAGTTAGATATCAACAGTTACAAGCAATTAAATTGATGTTTCAATGATAAACGTTTTCAAGTTGTGCTTATCAACATTTTAAAATGAAAGCAACAAGAGATACACTCTCTGCAAAGAAGCTGCTCAAAGAATATACAGGATAAAAGCCAGCAATGCTTATGATTCCATCGATGTCACCAGAACAAAAGTAATGAGCAACCTGTCAAAGGCTCCAAAATGTATGTAAGAATGGCAATCCAAGTTTACACAGCCCCTTGACTAGTGTCTTCTTTGTTTGTTATTCCCACTACGTACCTCAAAACCTTTCAAAGCAGGGCAGTGAGCAGGTTAGTCCTGCAAGATGGTATCAACCAGTTCTGGATTCAGCAAGAGCTGGGAGATTGGAGCCACTGACTCACAGAACAACTCCCTCAAGAAGAGGCATCTCCCAGTGCAGCAGCAAGACAGCCGAAACCTACCCACACCTCAGCAGTGCCACACCTCTTACCCGCCAGAGTAGGCTGACGAGTACTGGGGATGTAGGAGGGAGAGCAGTTTCCTCCTGCTCACTTCGGTGCACCCACACAGGGCCAGCCCAAATTCCTGACCCACCACATGCCACCAACTGCTGCTGCTGACCAGTCACCAACACAGAAAGGGCTTGGGTACTGTTCCTCCCAGATCTCCATTTTCCTACTGATATTCTCACAATTAAAAACCTTTGAGTTTGCTCTTTCCGGTTTGCAGGCACAGTGAAAGGGAAATACAAAACAACATGAAAGGCAGGTAAAACATTCATGTAAGATACTGACCCAGGCTTATATAAATCACAGTGCAAACCACACAATCGTATTTAAAACAGTCTGAACAGCCCTCATCTGTTACACACATAATATTCAGAGGCAAGTATATAATGGCAGCTGCCCTCCCGAAGCAGAATAATGCCAGTTCCACATTACTGCCATTGCTCACAGCTCTACTGTCTCCAGCCCACCTGCCACCACGCTGGGCTGCTTTGTGCCTCTGACTGGAGTGCATGGGCTCTTTTGTTGGTCATCTAGAAAATATCACCCATAGTATTTGAGCCCTAACACTTCATGTAGCTCTAATTCAGCTTTCAGCTCAGTTCTTTGTCCTCTAAAAATAACTCATGTTTAATTGCAGCTGGCTACAACTTTCTAATTCTTTGTGACCTCAAACCTCTAAATCTATTACCCAGAGACAGTCAAAGTAATCCTTCATGAAGGTGTGGATACAATGCAGCATGCTAAGGGCCATCTGGTTGCCAGGTGTTCCCTGGCTTAGCTCTTCTTCACAACACACATCCCTCCTCCTCCCCTAATTCCAAGGAAGACAATTTCTATCTCAAGATAGTCCTTCATGAAAGACACAGGCAAGGGCTTTATTGCAAACAAGTCATCTGCAGCACAGCAAAGTTCAGAGTCTTCAACAGAAAGCCTGAAAGGGTTGTTTATTACCATACATACCATGACTACCAGAAAAAGACGGCACCAAGAGTATTTCTGACTGTTAATAGGAAGGGAGCAAAGTGCAACAATTTGACTGTAACCAGTCTTGTATTCTTCACTCACAATCAAAAAAACAAATTAAATTAAAAGGTAAGAGCATTTTTTTAGAACAACACCATTGTCTTAGTTTGGGGAAGAAACAAAAATGTTTACCAAAAAGCAGAGGAGAGGATTCCTCCACAATAATCATGTCACTCTATTAAATTTAAGAATAGGAACTTTAATTAGAAAATGGATATAAGAAGGATAACTGTTCTTAACTACTATATATATGTAGAAATATAATTGTATACAACTGTATACAGCTGTTATATAACTATAAACAAACCAGAGCAAACTACTCCCCCAACACCACAAGTAAAACCAAAAGAGAACAACCCCCAAAATGGAGGGCTCCTCCTGGTGCAGTTATATTTATGGACAGTGTCAGTGTCACACCTTGGCTGGCTGCAGGGTGAGTTTTCCCAGCGAGGCAGAGATGAGCGGTGAGCACTCAGATGAATTCTCTCTCTCTCCTTGTCCTTTGTCCCAAACAAAGAAGGAAAGCTGGGAGTGGAGAGCCGCAGCGTGTCCCGAAAGGCAGCTGGGACTCCTCTCTCCCGGGTCGCTGCCGCGGTGGGGTGGGCAGCCAGGACACTGCCGGCGACGGTGAGGCCGGAGCGGTGGCTGGGGGCCCAATGCCAAAACGAGGAGAAACAGCAGTGGCAAGAAAAAACCCAGCTTACTCCACAGGAGCAGCAAGGAGCAGGAGAGAAAGGTTTCTCTCCAACAGCCAGCATGTGCAGCTCCAACCTTCCCCCAGAGCTGTGTGAGGTCCCACCCAAAACAATCAAGAAGGAATTGGTAGTAGTAAACTACTTCTTTTGTTAACTAATGGCATAGGGAGTTAGTGACAGGGAGAGAATTTACATCAAAACTACAACAACCATTTTTTATATAAAAAGCATGTGGTTTAAAATGTACTAGGCAAGATTCATGACTGGGGTAATTTGATTTCTTTTAGGGAGCAATGCAACCTACCAGGGAGATGAGATGCTGTGACCTTTATTTTCAAAATGGAGCATTAACTTCTTTCATACAAATAAAGGCCTTCCAGTACTCAGGCACACATTCCTGCCCCTTCCCTTTGCCAGTGCTCTGGAGCAATTTAGGGAGCTGAACTGGTAGAAAGTAAACAAATTTAGTACAGCACTAGCATTGCCCCTGCTCAGCTTAGTGAACTGGCTTCCCACAAGGTCAGGCAAGGCCCAGGCACTGTGGGAGCAAACAGGACCCCCACAGCACCAGCTGAGATAAGCATCCCAGACCACCAAATTGAAAGGCTTTCTCCTGGTTCCCAACATTGTGCTAAGATTTAGTTTGCATAAAGCACTTCCTATTTCAGGCTAAAGCCAGCAAACATTTACTTGGGCACTGGCAGTAGCGAGTTCTCAGGAATGGTTTCAGATCATCTTGGAAAGACAAGGCTGAAATTTGCCCAGAAAATCCCCAATGGAAACATTTTCAAGCCAAGAAGTGCTTTTCAAGTTCTGCTGTGGATCAGAACTTAAGCAAACAGGACAAGCTAAAACCAAAACCAGCAGCACACCTGTGATGGAATGGACATGCTAGAGGCTCTCACCACTAGCCCAGAGACCCACCAGCTCAAATGCTCTGTCCATCCCACAGCTGTCCTGTCCATGATTCCAAACTCCTGTAAACTCCTCCAAAAACAAGCAACATCTCACTTCAAAACAAGGTCCAAGAGAAGAACATCACATGGCTATTATTCCATGGTTTCACCTGTATAGTCCATTTCTTAGTTCTGCCCAGAGCTGAAATACAAAATGAGTGACTAAACTGAAAAACAACAAATAAAAATAGATAAATACTCAAATGCAGCCAGACCTACAGTGGAAAGGAAAATTGCCTAGGACCCCTGCCAGTTGTGAAGGATTTTCAAGTTCAGCTGCAGAGTAAATCCATCATTGAAAGGGAAGTATCAACAAGTAACTAGATACAGAACCTTTATACTAGAGACACACTTGCTTGTTGATTTGACTATTTGCATATTTTAATATCTATTAAGACGCAAGTTTCTGCTAGAAATTATTTTCACAAGCCTCAAAACATTTTTCAAAAAGCTATTCATCTGCTTACTGACACAGGCATGGGGCAGGGCTTCTTTACTAACCTAAGAAGATTATGCTCGGATCTAGATCAAGCCTTGCCTGCAGGTAAGGGCAGTAGTGCAAACAATAAATACACCACCTTCCAACTCCAAAGCCATGAGGGGAACAAAACCCCAAAGAAAGTTATTTCATGCTTGAAAAAGAGGGGAATATAAGGAGATAGCAGCTTCTTTATATCTGTTGCTCAACAGCTGCTGATAATCCTGAACACACAAATGCTCTGAAACCTACCAGTTACAGCTGAAACAAGTCTACACACATAACTTTCCAAATGAAAACATAACAGACACCTTCAACCTCTTTTTCTGCCTTTTTAATGGGTGCAGAGATCACTCCCTCACTGGAGGAAAACTCATTTTTCACTTACCTTCCCTCTCCCTTGGATAAGAAAGAAAAACACCAAAACATTATCAGAGAAAACACACTGCAGGTAAAATATTCAGTCTCTCACTCATCCAAGACAAATAAAACACTTACTTGACTGCAAACTGGAAAAAGCAATGTCACTGAGGCTGACCTTGCAATAACTTAAAATATGGAAGAAAATTCCACCCTCTTCAGAAAAAAAAATACAACTTCTACCAGTATATAGAACAAATTAGAAACAAGAGTAACTCAAGTCTTTCAAGTGAGTGAAACCTCAGAACTGAAATTCACCTGAGAATTGCAGGGAAATAAGGGCAAAACCAATCACCTGGTGCTGCCCACGGAGGTGTTTCAGAGTAATGCCTCATAATGCTAACTCTGTAATACCATGTCTTCAAGGAAATACTTCTTTCTGAACCTAGTAGTAAACATGGCCTCACTTCCTGAAGTATGGAAAACATTAGGTTTGCCTAATATTTTTTTCCCAAGCACTTATTCCCTCCTCCTGCTTGTAATAAGTGACAAAAGAATTTATCCCTGAAATACTTCAAGTGACCTGTTTATACATTGAGTTAAGTACAGCTTGCATATTCACCATGTTGCTCTGTCCCCCTCACTGGAATAAAACAAAAAATTCAGGACCCTACCCAAAAAAGCAGTATCCACCTTAAAACTGCCAGTAGCGTTTTTATCTGCTGGCTCACAAAGGTACACACCTTCCAACAACTACATTTTGTCATTGTCAGCATCTTTAAAAACCCCAATTAATTACAATCAAGGACTACTCTCTCATAAATAGCAGCGTACATATCCATTTGTGCTCCACAACAAGTAGAATCAAGTTCATAAAGAGATTTCAAAGCAAAGCATAAAGCATTGTTTCAGCAGATACGACTTACTATCAGTGTCTCAAAGCCTGAGCTGGCTGTAAGTGCTTCAAAGGCAATTTGGTCCAGAAGAACCAAAGAACAGAAAATCCCCATAATTACAGCTCCTTGGGGCACATGAAGCAACACTGGCAGCACCTGCACAAGTCAGTCCCTAAAAGGACTCCCGGGCTGCAGAGGTGGCTGGTGGGAGAGGTTGATGACTGTGCCTGTGGGTAATTAGAGGCAATAATGCACGTCAGTGCAGGCACCCTGATTACCAGCCTTACCATCTAAACAAACACAAAACCATTGTGGCAGCTGAAGAATCAACATTACAAGTACAGTAAAATAAGAAAGTGTGTGTCTAACTTTTGTCTGCTTGTAATTATGAAATAAAGCTTTGCAACATATTATTCATTTCATTCATTGATAACAGTGATGGCTGCAAGCATATAATGGACCAAGACAAATGAAGGCAAAAGAATAAAGAAAACTAACTGAATTCAACGTTTTTTGCCCACAGAATGAGTTTTATACTAGAGGTCATTCTAAATGAATGCAATTTGGCTACATCTTTTTTTTTCCCCAAATGCATTCCACAAGTAAATTCTCAACTATTCATATTGAAAGGTACATTTATGAGTATTTTAATACAGTATTCAAAATACCGACAGTGTTTCAAGCAACACTAGTAGCATGCCATTTAAAGTTATCTAAACTGAAGGATTATAAATATTATCTATAAATCAGTGCTGCCAATTTTGGTAAACTGTGGAATATAAAATCACAGCTATGAATTTGTCATATTACAAAACGCCTTTTATTTATTAGACATAAATTTATTATATGCTCTAACAGGTAGCACTGGGTAATACAAAATGCTTATATTTAATATTTTGCTAAGTCTTATTCAGAAGCACAACCAGTTCTCTATAGCCCGTAAAGCTTAACTTTGCAGAACAACATGGAATGAAAGCTCTTATTTACCACACTCTATCCCTAGCTCTTTGGAATTAATCAGGTCATTAACTGTTGCCTTTCCCACACAGAGAGGTTTCTTTGCTTTTTCCTTTTTTTTTTTTTGTTTTTAAATTACTCTCTCACATGTTTGCAAACTTTCTCTTTGCTACTTCAGGAAATTCACATGTTTTATCTCCCTAAGACAAATACACAATTTCCTTCCTCCTGATTTATGTGTTTCTTCATCATTTTCGAGGGGGAGATTTTTTAATGGGACATCAAATGAATCATGTTACAAAAGATAGAGGATGGGGACAAAGAAATACCTTGCTACCTTCCTTCCAGACACACTTAGCCACAACCCTGAATGCCAAGTCTGATCTGGACTCCTGGCAACACAGACACTGACTTCCAGGTGCGTTCTGAGCATGCTGACAGCCTGTGAAGAGCATCCTTTGGCCCAAACTCTGCCCTGACTGAATCAGTACAAATCAGTAACAACTCTGATACAGATCTGGAGAAGCTTACTCTTACTTCAGAAAAGTCCCCCCTATTCCTGTGGTTATCTCCCTGCACCACATATTTTCTAATACAAATGCAGGAGAGCACTGAAGAAGGGCAGGGTAATTCTGCAAGTAAGGAAGCAGCTCAGGGCCATCACACCCAGCTTCATCTCTATTCTCTCCCATACCAAGCTGCAAGTTGACAAACAAGCATGATGGGGTATGAATGACCAATTCCCAGACACTCCTTGAGCAAGGTCTGTTCTCCTTTTTCGCAAATCATTCAGCTTTCACTCCTGCATCTCTCTGTTTTGAGCCCCCGGATTTTCTTTTCTGCTTTTTTGAATATTTGCTAATTGCTGAGGGAAATAAAAGTTACTATTTGCTTCAGGGAAGCCCTGTGACAGAAGCTACAAACAGCAGCCCAACACCTTGAAAAGCACATCAGGCACCAGCAGACAGGGCTTTCTCAGTGAGGGGCACGTGGACAGACAGCTGATGGTAATCAAGCCACAGTCACAGTAGCTCAAGCAAAGGTAGCAGCAGCTCTGCCATCTGAGTGATACCACATGGCCAGAAGGGAAACGGATGCCCAAGCACACCTTACCAGATCATGGGGAAGCAACTGCAAGAATGGGGCAGGAGCTTTAAAAGGCTGTGAGGTCTCTGTTCGGCAATCACCCAGGGAACAGTGAAAACATGTTAACATCAGCAAGTGTTAACTGTTGGCACTGGGAGCCATCACAATGCAGCGTTGAGCCTTATGTCTGGCCAAAGTCCCTGTGAGAGGATCAGATCTTTCTGCTCAGACGTGGCAGTCACAGAAAGGCTGGTACAGACAACAGTAGCTTTACAGAAAAAGAGCTGGTTAACTGAAACAAGCCAACCAGACTTCCAGGTAACCAAAATTCAAAACCAGAACTGAATCCTCCTTAAAGTCGGAGGATTTTGAACAAATGTTTTCAGTTATTTCAAAGCAGACAGACAAGAGGCTTCGCTCACAGTCTCTGAGCCTTCCCGGAGATATGGGTGTCCTTGCACTTTATGTCTGGCACCTTGCAATTGTCTGCACTGGCTTGACAAGTTATATAGATACCTTCCACATAAAGTGAGGAGAACTGAACCTCAAACCCAGACAGGTTCCTCTGGGCACAGCCTGGACAACGCCATGGTTGAACTACATAGGGAAAGAGACCAATCAATTTGCATTCCCAGCCAGCAGACAGAGGTTTCTGGCCCAGCAGTGAAGCACACAGGCCACTTCTGAATGTTCATAGCCCCTCTGCTGTTCATCTCTGGATCAAATTTGGACCAAGGCCAGAGTTTTTGAAAGCATATCCATAACTCTGTTCAGAACCTTTGTATTATTCCTACTTCATGTTCTCTTTTGAGATATTCCCTAACTTTGCTCATCCAAGATCAAAACCTTAGGAAAAGTGACAAGTTTTGGACATGGAAGCAGCTCTTCTACAAGATAATCTATATTCCTCAACACAGAACTGACTGTTCCTAGTTTTAAACCAGAAACCAGCCCCTATCATTCTCTCCAGAAAATAAAGTGGAAACATGGGAGTAATTGAATCAATAGGTCCTATAATTAAATGTTGCCAAGTTAACTGACATGATTGGACTATTGCATTTGGTGTGGTTGGGGGGTTTTTTGTGTTGTTTATTCAGAGGTTGCATACACTTTAAATACAGATAATTTTGAAAATGCCTATTGAAATTAAGTTTAAAAATCCCTCAGGGGACAAAATGACAAGTTACACAAAAAGAAAAGTAACTTTTCATAGACTCAACTCACTGGAAGCTACTGGGATCTAACTGCATTACAGTTACTAGAGGTACTAACCAAAAGAATTCTTCCTACTTCTTGCCAGGGGCTTGGCCAACACAAGACAACAAATATTCCTCAGATCCCCATACCCACAAGTGCCAATTCTAAATGAAGAAGCAGAATTTTCTAGAGGGGCTT
Organism: Myrmophylax atrothorax; assembly: GCA_026770055.1. Classification (NCBI taxonomy): domain Eukaryota; kingdom Metazoa; phylum Chordata; class Aves; order Passeriformes; family Thamnophilidae; genus Myrmophylax; species Myrmophylax atrothorax. The sequence continues at coordinate 4,360,571 of JAOXXN010000102.1, forward strand.
AATTCTACCTAAAAATCCATAACTTAAGAATTTACAAGGATAAACTGATTATTTCCCTGACAGGAAAAAGATTTTCAATAATCAGAAAACAGAACTGAAAGTGGCATTGTCTTTTTCCAGATGGTGCTAGTCAGGTGTAGATTCAATGAATTCAACAGTTACACTGATTTTCTCCACTTAACACTACCAGTTGTAATGGGACATTGTCATCCTCATACCATATGGACACACAGATACATACATATTTTATCTGGAAGATAAACACCATGTGAAAAAATAAACTAACACTCACTACACCACAGATAGTTCGAAAAACAACACATTTAAAAATGCTAAAAGATAAACAGCATATCATAACATTGGAAGCCTATAAACCAGCATTAACCTGTATCATAGATTACAGAAAGAAAAGAGATTTAATAATTTTTTATATTATTGAGGTTACCCGAGCCACACCTTTTCACAGTAATTCCTTTCAAACTGGCACTTTGACCAAGATGCAGGATACTGAGCATAAACACCGACACTCTGGAGCAGTTGTCTCATTACCACTCCCTGTCGGCTCCCCAGTCAAGACAAAAGAACAAAGATCAGTTTCATCTGCGAGACTGCCGTAGGCAAAACCAGCAATGAGTGTAAAACCATAAGGAGCAATAGCATTAGCTCATCTTTTCTCCTTAATGCAACAGCAAACAATTAGTGTTAAAGTAAAATGGGTCAATCAAGACCTCAAATCTTCTTAACAGCTAGTACAGTAACCCATGTGGACACAGAAATCCAAATTAAACCCATGGATACATCAGTCCTTTCCTCCAATACCTGGAAAGCAATTACAAGTGTCACACTAAATCTCCTTCTAAAACACTATAGTATAGTACAGTAGTATAACATGTGATTAAACCTACCCATGAAATAAATCTTTTTCCTTTACTGAGGCAAAAGACTTAAACCACCTCTCCTTTCCAGCACCAATCCTCTAAATCAGCTCCACTCGACGGAAATCAGTCTCATGCTATTTTTTCTTATCAGCTGAGATGCAGTACAGAACTGTTGCTAATAAGCACACCTGTATATGAAGCAAAAGAATGCAAGAAAAAGCACCCGCCCTAAACATGTCAAGACCCACCTTTTATCTGCCTTAGCATGTGCATGTGTGTTTGGGGAGGGAAAAGTCATGTTGTTCAATTCCATGCTTGCTCTAGAGGTACTTGGCATCACTAAATATCATCATGGGGTTTTCATCACTGAGCCCACATACCCTGAATTTACCCTTTTTCTCTTCAGCAAAACATTCTCTTTTCTGTAAAAACATGTTTGATTTTTAAACATGCTTAAGGGTGACTTTCAAGGGCGTGTTTGAACAACTGAATAAACGCAGATGGACCAAAACAAGCATCCTTGCATCTTAGGAACAATTCTACATACCAGCACCTGCATATTTTTTATTTCTTCATATAGTAAACACATGTACTTTAAGGCAGCACAGAAAGAAAATATCCAGGTGGTCAGATAATTCAGTTCAGAGAGGACCTTGTGAAGTCACCTAGGAGCCCTATTACAGATTTCCAAATTTCTGGTCATTATTCACGTGCACGCTAACTGCAACACTCCCTGATCCCTTCCTAGGTAAGGCTTCAGTTCGTCTACAAGTGTCCTGCAGGCAGGAATGCCTTTTTGGGAACACCAATAAAGCCAAGGGATTTTTTTTCCCCTTTGGCTGTGTGCCAGATGATTTACCAGATCAGTTCTCAGCACAGCCACTGCCTGGTCTAGAGGTAAAACATATGTAAGGCATTCAGGCCTTTGGACAGACCCACAATTTATAGAAAAATACTACTATCAGAGATTTCATTTTCCTTTCTTAAGCTAATTGTAATTTGTCCCACCAGGCAGATCAGACTTCAGATCTCACAGATGCTGCAGCTGCATTAAAAGCTCTGTCAGTAGCTTGTGACTTTGCAGAGATGTTAGTAATCAAAAGGTGACTTTCTGAAAGCCATCATCATAAAGTTCTCACATTCTAAATTCTTTTTTGACTTCTTCCTCTTCCAACTGCTTTAAGAAAACAAACCTGTCTCCAACACACGTCTGTGACAATGCCACACTGGGGGGTGATATCTGAAACAGCCCAGCAGTCTGCAACGGGCGCATATCCCCCTCTTCGCCCATTTCCGTGTTTAGGAATTTCTGGCAATTTCCACAGCTCAGACAGCTCTTAAGTAACCACAGTGCCAGTGCGAGAGGGATGAGAGCCCACTGGTGCCAGCACACATAGCAAATGTTTCCTCCATACGTGGTTTAGCAAATGGTAACTCGTACAGAAGGAAGCATGACACAGGCTGAAAGGAAACGTGTGCGCTTCTGGGGAAACATCCAGCAACAAGGGAATTCTTAACCCACAGACTGCAGCAATTCATCTAGGCAGTGCTGTGATCAGATCGCTTGTGCCTAGGCAAGCACCTCAAGGATCATTAAATTACAACTATTTCTTTATTATGCAAACATATTGAAATTAACATACTGTAACAATTACATCAGACCTCTAAATCAAGGGTGCAAATGCCACTTTATTAAACAATCTGCATTATAAGCACAACCAACAGCCCTCCAGTGTGCCAAAACTCTCTACACAAGAAGAGCAACTTTTTATTCTTGGGATGACAGCTCTTCAGCTACTCTCAAACCGCTCTAAGCAGTACTCAATATGGGTGCAGCAAATTGGGAAGTTCCATTAACCAAATCGTGACCTTTGATGAGATAAAAGATGAGAAGAAGAGACAGAACTCAGGGCACCATGCTCCACTGCTGACATCACTCCTCCTCCCAGAGCCCTGCTGCACCAGGGCTCACCTGCATGTCTCATTTCCACACTGGATGGCCTCACTAAGCCATTGGATTTATTTTCAGTGTGTTACTTTAGCTCACCTGTAAATGTCTGAGCTCCAGGAGGCTGGTGCCACAGTAAGATGGGGTCTGGTGACACATTAAGACTGGGGTCTTGCCCACTGCTAAGTGCATCATCAATGTTTTGCAAAGGGATGAAATGAAATATGGAGTGAGGAATTTGGTGGTTCCCAGACCAAAGTGCTACGGGGCAAATTTGGGCTCCATTTTACACATCACACTTTCAGAACATCAGCAGCAGAAATGAACAATCATCCACAAACTTAACTGGACTGTCTCTACGCTAACGGAAGAGGTTTTAGCACATTCAGGCAAAGTGCCCATTCTCTCATTGTTGGTGCATCCTTCTTAGTGATCTATGACGTAATGGCAGGGGTAACTTCACTAGGTCATGCCCTCTCAGCACATTCTCCTCTCAGGCAAGGGCTGAGGTGCCGTGATCACATCATCCAGTCAGGAGGGATGCAAGAGAAGCTATAGAAAATAAATACAGTCTGCAGCTAGACCTCTTCTTGTGTGCACAGGCTATAAGACCTGCAGTCTAGACATCCCTGCAAGTTTAAACCAGCACAGGTGAAAAGAAACAGGTTCTTTCACGGGGAGAAAACAAAGGTTTGTGCAGCAAATGGGAAGAACGAGAACAGAAAGGATACATGCTTCAACCCTGCAAGGAAGGACCCTTCAGAAAACAAAAGGGATAGGTTTCCAAAACTGCAAGCAGCACAAATGCTGGACAGCAAGTGATTTTTTGAGAAAGGATGGAGTATGATTTATTGATACGACCACAAAGACAAGGCAGATTATGAAAAGGGATGCTGGAGACCCATAATAAGTAAGACTTAGACATATGGATGTATAAATCCTACTCTACAGCATGCCTCTGTTAATGCCCACTTACATGTGAAAGGCTCCCACTTTGTCTCGGAAAGAAGCCTACATGAAAACCCACCAGCAAAACAAAAGAATATCTTTATTCAGAGGAAAACTGCAAGTTCCTGCACGGGGAAATTAACCATGCCTGTATCGTACAGGAAATTAACCATGCCTGTATCGTACTCTTTTATTCCCCGAAGGTGTTCCATAAAGCACACCTTATCCAAAGGGCAGGTCGGAGTGAGCGCCTCCAACACTGTAGGACAGACAGAGGCGGGCAGGGCTCCCGAGGTGGGTGGGCGCAGCACCCAGGGCACCGCAGCGCGGCACATGCCTGCGGCTTCCTACCTGCAGCCGTCCGAGCGGGACACGTTTTACATCATTTTCTTACATAAAAAGCCTTTGTTTGCTGCAAGCCCCCCGTGCACGGCTTTTTCCTCATTGGATCTGCGGCCGATGCGTTCAAGACAGGAAATCTTTTCTTTTTTAAGGTGTTTTTTTCCCCCTCCCCGATGGAAATTAACAACGCATACAAGCCCTCGCACCCCTCGGCTCACACAGCGTTCTTTGTTCAGCAGCGCAGATCCCCTTAGAGCAGCTTAGGGGTGGGGGCAGGAGAGGACAGAGGGTCACATCCTCCGGAGGGGTTTTAGATGCTCAGAGCCCTCGCAGGCAGCTGCCCCCATGAAGGTGAAGCGGGCGTTACCGGGGGATTTTACCCCTCCCTTTACCTCCGGCAGGTCGGGCGGGGGCGACCCACGGCGAACTCCGGTCCGGGACCGAAGACGTGACTGGAGACCGAAGGCTTGAGGGCGGGGGGCGCGCGCAGGACCGGTGCGGCGCGAGCCCCCCAAAAAAGGACCGCCGACGGCAGGGCGGGCAGCGCGCGCGCCCCCGCCAATCACAGACCGCCCGCCGCCACCCGCGGACACGCCCCCTTCCGCGCGCGCGCAGGCGCCGCAGGCCCGGGGAGGGGTGGGAGGGGAGGACGGGAAGTGTGAGGGGCCGCGATCCCGGGGCCGCTCCGCCCTCTGCTCCGCGCTCCTGGGGCCGCTCCGGGTGTCCCGGTCCGGGTGTTGCTGTCCGCCCTCTGCTCCGCG
>JAOXXN010000102.1:4368168-4386127 GCA_026770055.1 Myrmophylax atrothorax
GCAGGGCCCCCGCGCTGTGGAGGTGGCGGAGGGGGAGCGGCCCCTCTCTGCCGCCCCGCCCCAGCCCCTGCATTGCGGAGACACCCGGGCCGCGGGGCGCTCAGTCCGCGCCCTCCCTGCCCCCGTACCAAAGCGTCCCGAAAGCCTCTCACCTGATTTCATTTGCGTCTTCCAACGGTGCAAGTCCAAGCTCAGTCTAATTCCTCCTTTTTCTCTGGAAAAAAGGAGCGAATAATGGTGAGATGGGTGAAAAAATAATGGGTTTATTGCACCTCAAACACTGCGCTGCTGCTCACTTACACACGGGTCTCGTAGGGCCGAGCTATCCCTCCATTTCCTGGAATCTGGCAATAAAAGATAGCCTATTACTTTGTCACTTACCAGATTCTCGAATGAACTTGCTTCCTCAGCCCCTCAGAACATCAATTACAGTTTCTGTATTCCAAAGTCATCCCTCCCACAATGCCACCGATGTGATGCATTGACTCGTCTCACCAGAATCGTTTCAGTTCCCTGTGCTGGAGATGAAAGACTCAAATGGTGCTTTCTTACTTCTTCTGTTTCCTAAACAAATTACTCTAATGGGTTTGTTAAAAATGCATGTTCAAAAAGCCAGCCTGTCAGAATCTTAACCAGCAATTCCAAGTATCTCATGTATCTATTAGCCTAAAAAGAAAATGTTTTAAATAAAGGTGATCCATTAAAGGTCTTTATATTTGGGTGCCCAGAACACACCCTGTCACACATACTGCAGTACAAAAACTTTAAGCATTCATTTCAGGTTTGTGCCACTTTACTGCACCACTATTAGCAAGTACCCTATTTATTTTTCTCCAAAATGTCACTAATTTTAGGTACCCAGCTTGATTTCAAGCATGATTTTCAGGACTACTGAGCAATCCTTTTCTTCATGGGCTTTAGAAGGTGGTCCAGAATATTTCATATCTGTAATTTCAGCCATATGTGTCTGAGCGATCAAAACTCAGCTTCAGGATAGCCAAGGTCCCACCCCTGCTTCTGTTTCTTCATACAGAGATGGCTGTTCCTCAACAACTACTATATTGGATTATATTCCACAATAATGGCATGTCAATGTTAATGAAGTCACTTGGGAATGCCAAATTAAGTATTTTTATCTATTTGTAAATCAGGAAATTCTCATTACAAGGTCTGAGGTTGTGATGCAAAGCTACAGACATTTCTTCCAGTCCCTTTCCTGAGCCCTTCTCAAGCTCTTTGAGAGAACTTCCTACCACTGCTGTTTTCTTGCATTTCATCTGTAAATCAGTGGTGTGCAAAGGGAGCAGGATCTGGAACAAGAGGACAAAGCCATCATGTTGTCCTCTGGTTACTCACCATCAGTGATGTCTATCCGTCTGGAGGAGATGCTTTTAGAGGAAATGGATTTGCTGCAATCAGTCTTTCTCCCAGGCTGCCAGGAGGAAAGACGCTGGTTTAGGGCATAAGGAATGTGCACCAATGTCCCCAGCACCCTGAGGATCAGCAGTGTCTTTTCCCTGATGTTTTCTGCTTGGAGACCTTGATGTCCATGCGAAGATCTTGATGGATCCTCTCCCTGCAAGCACAGGGACTCTGCCCTTCCTCTCACCACCCAGATAATGAGAATGCAGGCTTACATAAAGCATAAGCAGAAGCAGCCCTGAGAAGGAACACAGCTGAGTTCATCAAGGAGAAGTTACACTAATGGAAATTAGATTCACTTAAAGGATAAGATATTAAAAAAAAAATAAGGGGGGAACAACAGACAGCTTATACTTTTGTTGGAAACAAATACAGGGATGGGTATCATGGAAGAGATGAAGAGATGTCTTAATGGAAAGACATCTGTACAATAAATAGACATGCACTGATTCCTAGAGATCAGAGAGGTGATGTAACTAACCAACGAAATGCTCAGAATATTCCATGTGCCATGAAGGAATCAACGCCTCTGGCTCAGATGCAGGATGGCAGCAGCCTGTCTGTTCAGCAGCAGTCTGCAGAGAGATACAGACACAGAGAGGGCGAGTCTTGGAAGTTAGTAATTCAGTTCCATCTCTCCTTTAAACAATCATCAAAGATGATGAAAAATAAACACAGGGAAAAACCCCAATGTGGCAGTTGCCATTTTCCCTGAGATAATTATCTAGTCAAATTACATTAGACTTCACATTAAATATTCAACAGCAGTGTTGACACTAGATGTTTTAAGACAGGAAAAATTCTTTTAATTCCTGTTAGAGATATTAAAATGCATGCACATATTTTTATTAGAAATATTCATGCAGAGATCAAAAAGCGTCATCCCACCAAGAGATAGTGGGGAAAGATTTTTTTGTACAAAGAGAAAATAGATTTTTACATCACCTCATAAACCATGAGCTTTATAGTAATGCTTTGACACGCTAAATTATGGAGCTCTATATGGAGCTCTGGTAAGTCAAATACAGAGGATTTTTTGCCTGGCTGCTAAAAGAAAAAGGAATGACATTGTATACAGCCTGCTTTAGAAGAGATTCATTTAAAACTGTGGCTGGAAAATGCTGTTTTAAAAGGGGCTTGTATCAATACATATTCGCTTTCTATGTAGTTAAAATAATAATCCACCGCTGCTCCTCTGACAGTTTATTGAGCTGCAGTAGTGGCAACTTAGGTATTTGGCATCACTTCAAGCTGGGGTAGGAAACATTTAATTTCTCAGAACCACACTGACTCAAGCCTTGGTGCCAATGTCACAACATTAGCTGAGCAAACAGAGCAGTCAAGGCAAAGTCAGCTGTTATTTATTGATGATAGGAAGAGCTGCAAGCACCAGTGTGCATGATGAAACAAAGGAAAATAGGGCTACAGCCCCTTTGCACACTTTTCCCAGTTGCATGTTGGTCTGTGGGTATGTCCAACAACCGGTTGAGCAGTTTCTTACCACCTTTCCCGTTGGAAACACCTAGACTAAGGTGGCCGGGAAAGGCAGCGCTCCTGCGCCGGCATTGCTGAGATGTTTCCATGGGTTGGAAAACTTCAGGGTCCCTCTAGTGCCCAAAGTAGGCAATGTGGAAGAAAGGTGAACTGAAAAGCTTCTTCAGATGGTTATCAACCACTAAGCAAAACGAAAGCTCCCATTGAAAATAGTATGCACTTACCCCTGGCTTTGACTCACGAACTACACTCCATTTTTTTTTTCTGTTTAATACAAGAAACTCAATTGTATGTCATCAGCTCATTTACAGTAAGATTTCCGTGTAAATGCTTTTTTTTCCCTGCCTGTCTCCCATTTGATTACATTTATCTTTCAAAGATTATTTGAAGATATTACCCATTTGTAGATGTAAATGCCTCAGGTTGATACAGGAAAGCTTTAAGCAAAAGTGAGTCCTGGCCCAGTGGAAGGATTTATATCAGAGCAACGCTGCCTTTGTAGATTTAGTTATCTTAGATCTTTTTGTCCAAGGGACTGTAGGTACCCATATGAATTATGATGGAAGAATTAGATTCAGGGAGCTACACTCTAATTTGCTAAATGCTTTTAATGCCAAAAGGCTCTCTCTGCATGAGAAGTAGAATAATTTGAAAGCAGAGAGGGTACAAAATACTTGTACCACCTGATTTTGGGGATGCAAGGAGACTAGAATTACAGTAGACAATGTACTCCAGGGATTGTCTTCATTTTTCACTGCTGTGATTAAAAGTAAAGGGTCCTTGGACAACATGTCAGTGTGAAAAATGGATGGTGGAGTTCCCTTACAGAGTTCATGGTTATGTGCAGAGCTTCTTCCCCTGGCATTTACCCAAGCCAGGTGATTCTTCCTCTCAGCTCTTGAGGCTTTGTGACACCTTGATTGTGGGGATGATTCCTTTGCTGAAGAAGAGAAAGCTGGGTGTCCAACTTGTCAAATAAGAGACAACTCACAGGAGGAATTGTAAATGTATTCAAAAGGAAGCAAGAGGAGTGTTGATCCCTGTACAATTCAGCTCTAGAAAGCTCTTTACCTAAACAAACTTTCACTGCTTTAACCCCTTTTCTGGGGCACAGAACAACATTTCAGCTATTAAGTTTCCATCTCCCCAAGAAGGAAAAAACGCCCAAACTCTCTAGGAAAATAACTTTTTTTGCTCTTGATATTTTCTAGTTACAACAGAGAATGGTGATTGCCAGGAAGTAATAAATGCAAGTTTGAGCTTGGGTTGTTTGTTTTGACATCTCTAGTATCTCGCTACTACAAGCATTGCCTTCTTTATCTATCTTGAAAGTTGTGGGAATAAAACTACTGCACCAGACAGTTCTTACCATGTCTTCTAATGAAATTAAAAATAAAACTAAACCAACAAAACCAAAACAACAACAACAAAAACCCAACCAACCAAACAAACAAAAAACCCCCAACAAAAAATAAAACTATCTGCTGCCTACTTACAGGATCAAACAGAAGATGAAAAGAACTCACATTAAGTTATAAGTTGTGAAATCTCCTTATGCTTTGCATCTGTAGCAAAACCATATGAAAAAGTTGCTTTTCAAAATAACTATGATGCATAAGTTACTGAATAGTCAAACTGGACAGACTACAAGAGATACACAATGTTTGCAATTTAATTTCCTGTTCTAGGGGCAAGTCTGAATTTTTCCAAGAGTAGCTATTGAGGATTAAAGACCTTACAAAGAATCTATTACAATACTTGCATGCTTGCACATGGGAGCTCATCAGTGCTCTGATGCACTGATAAGTTATTCATGTGGAATTTTGATAAGGCTTTTTAATATGTTCCTCTTGTGTTCAAACATGTAAATGCTACTGCCTTTTCTAAGCCTAAAGCTTAAATCATCATCTGAAAACAGATTAGCCTAATCAAGTTAACATCACAATATGGGACAACATAGTTCATCTTGGGTTTGGGCTTTCTATTTCTTTCTGCCTTTCTATGAATAAAACACCAATGTTACTTCTTAAGAGAGTGGAAACCTTATAGACAGAATAAGGGGCTATTTTAGTACCAAAACTGTGGCCGTACTTGGGTGTACTTGGGTTCTTTCCCATTACCAAACTTTAAACTCAGCCTCGTACTCAGCCTTTGTGTGAAGAACACGTGCAGTCTAGGTTCAGTCTAGGTTTGTGAATGGCCTCAGCTTCATTGATAAGTACACCCATCACATCTTAGTGATGTAGAAATACCTCCCTGATTTGAGGAAGATGGCCCTGAATACCTGAAGACTTCCTCCTGCTGGTTTGCTATGTTATAAAACTGCTCGTAACCAATGGTCATCATCAGCACAAGACTTAACAGTCTATCAGTGCTCTAGATGCAGTTACCCAATCTGACTTAGAGATGTTTTTCCATGTAAGTCCCCAGTCTAATGAACTGATACATTTTCTGCAACCAGCTTCAGGTATGCAGCCTGAGCACCTGAATGTTATCTCCTGAAAACAGAGCTGGATAACCTATAGGTTTGGTGAAGACCAGCAGCTGTTAACGCAGTAGAACAGTCTCTGCCATGCCAGCAGGTGGATAAACGTAAATGAAAATATTCCTCAAAAATGGTTCATCAGATGTTATTACATCTCTCATCACTATAAGAAAGCAGTAGCTCATGCAACGTGATGTGGCAAATCATCACTCACCCAAGCACTCACACAACCTCCTCTGTTAGTTAGTTGACACAGAGCACTTCTTTTTCAATTACAAGTTTGGATTTTATTGTTTGAAGAGCCTGTACTCCAACTCAGTTCAAAGAGTAAAATTAACAGGAGAGCTTGGGGTGCTCATTCCCATAAGGTACCTCAATCAGTCATCTAAATTAAAAAAAAAAAACAACACCAAACGAACATCAAAACAGGGATTAATTCTGCCTTGAATCCTGGATTCTGACAAAGGGCCTGGAAGAAAAATGTAAAGCACGTTATAATCAAGGAGCTGATGGGTGGAGAGAGAAGCATTTCAGATGCTTGTGACACCTATAAACATCCATTGTCTGAAGCACCTTCTTGTCATTGCTTGGTATTTTGAAGCGTCTGTGGATGCTTGCGCAGGTTGGTGCGTTGCCATGGATACTGTCGTGTCAGTGCTGAGGCTTTCAGCAAATGGGCTAATCTGTTTGTGTACCTCTGGAGTGAAAAGAAAGAAAAATTCCATCATTTGTGTGGCTGCTAGCAAAGGGAGCCTGACAGGGCAACAAAACGACTCTACATAATTGTTTTCAGTCTCCTCCTCTTGGAAATGATGGGGTAGGAAAGAGGGGGAAGGTAATGAAGCAAAGGAATGAGGAGAGCTGTCAAGGACTTAGAAAAACCCCTTCTGCATAGCTCAAGGCAAGGTCCTTGCACAATAATGGTAGCTATATGGTCAAGAAAAATCAATATGAATGTTTAATAATTCAGTTTCCTAGTGGTCTGGCACCATTTTCTGGAAGAGACAAGAAAAGGGACAGCAATAACAAGCATAAAAGGCAAAAAGGAGTGATTGATAGATAACATAATGCAGCAGAATAATCTACTGTGAGTGATCCCCTGGGACCAAGCAATGGATAAGCATTATAAAACTAAGTTAGCTAGTGTACAAGAAGTGCCTTTACCTGGGCACAACTCCACTGCTAGGTGAGAGGCAAAACAGGTTTAGAAGTGACAGGCAAGCGAGTACACAGGAAATGAAGTAAAAAATCTAGGCAATGTTCCAGGTTATTTTCAAATAAATTCCATAAACTACGCATATATGTGGCATAAGTCCCCATGAGCTGAATTCTCATACAGTAATGGAGTATCATATTAGGTCCCAGTTTGTTATGAGTTTTGTCGGTTTCCCCTATTGTTCTAGAGGGAGCCCTACAAAAACTAGGCACATCACCATGTGGTTCACCCAGAGTTTCTCTTGCTTTTGAGGTTAGGGCTCAAAAAGCACTAACACTTTCCCAGGAAAGCTTTGTTTCTCACTGCTTACATACATGTTAAAGTTAAATCAAGAAATAACAATAATGTGGACTATCCCTCAGTGCATATTTTCTCACTAGGGCTGTGTCAACATATACGGACCAAAAATCCAGCATATGATATTTTATAATGAATTCTTCTCTTCGTAACTGATTTTGTTCATATTGTTTCCCTGTCATAAAACAGGGGGGGGGAAGAGTTGACCCCTTCTATGGTCAGCTGTGATGTCTTCCCGAGCTCACATCAGTAATGTGAACACCAAGAACAATCTTAGGAGAAAAAGAAGATAAAAAGAAAACCAAAACTGCAATCCTTGCCATTGCCACAGGTCCCCTTGATCTGGCATGACATCAGAGGTGTAGGCAGGAACTTGGTTGCTTTCCAGCTGTGGACCAACATGACCATTTACTCCAAGGAAGCTCTTGTGCATGAAACCATTCCAGTCTTGCTCTGGGAATGGTCCAGCACTGGTCATCTGGTGGCTCTTTATTTGCCCTTACTGACTCACTCTGAAGGCAGCTGAACCTCAAGAAAAGCTTTCTCCCAGCTACCTCTCCACAGAAGCCCCAGCCACAGTCACCAAAGAGCTGAAGTGTGAGTCCTACCACATGCTGCTGGATTTTCAGGGAAATTTTCTCCTGCATTCAGATGAATTATTATTAAATTCAACTGTTGAGCTGAACACTTGCTTCCTGGCTATTAATTAATGTTGCTGGAAGCACAATGCTGTGTCATTCACACATAGGTGCTGTGGGAACTAAAGGTGTGTCCTGTGCAATTGGTGGCATGCATTTGTATGGAGCTGTGAAAATGCAATCTTGCTGTCTGGAGACATAAAACTTGTTCAAACTGTCAGGGAAGAGCTGAAGGTGTCACTGCTGCAGCACCAATCAGTCCATACATAGCAGCTATGGCCAATTCTGCTGTTCACAGTGGTAGTGCATTGCATAATCTGACTCCAGTAACCAGGGCTTAACTCTGGCATTCATAGCTTTTCCTTGAAGAAAGCCCCAAGGAGCCCCTTTCCTATCATATTTCCCTCTTTTGAGGACCTTTGTTAAGCACTTTCACCCCAAGTACACACATTCCTTAAAATCAGTGTCTCTGGCCACAGTCTGCAAACAAGCCAGTTGCAGCAAAAGCCAAGCTGGTAACAACCAGAGCTGTGTAAGCTAAAAGGTAACAGTCATGGTCACTAAAACATCAGATTTTGGGACCTGTAGTATTCCTGCACATACATTGATGAGCATCCATTGAGTCTTGTCATATCTGAAACACTTCAGTGCTCATTCTGCTATGGTTTGGGTGCTTACTATAGAGTCAGTTAGCTAAGCAACAGCTGGGCAGTCCAAATACTGTGGCAAGGTCAGGTTATCCTGCAGGAATACATGGTGGCAATTCAGGAGGGTAGTAATACTTTGAAGCTGGGTAGTGTTGATTATGCTGGGAAAACCTCTGTGGCCTTCAGTGGGCTTCAGATTAGAGCCAAAAGAATTCAAAATCAGCCAGTGGGGTTAGAACAATGGGTCTAATGGTCCCTGTGACTGAGAAACAAATCTAGAAAGATTATCTGTATGGCTGAGAACTCATGGAGTTCTACTTGCTGCAGAAAGAAAAGTGAAAGATCATCAACAAGGTTAATGAAAAGGGAAAATGGGTAATGAAATGGTAAAGTTTTTCTAACACTCGAAATAGGAGAAAATCCTGATCCAACCACACCTGGTCCTAGGGCTGCCAAACCTGACTTGTAGGCTAAAGAGGGATCATGAAAAACAGTTAAAAAAATACCTTTACTAACATAAAAATTTAGGAGAAAGCTGCCCCTTCTTTAAGTCATGAGCTGGGCATCAGACTGCAGTTCTGTCACTTAGTCCTAAGGAACTAGGCTGAGGAACTTCTACCTTCACCCTTGTCTGAGCCACTTGATAATCCCCAACTCAGCACAGAAAACACCAACCCCAACAGTGCTTTTTGGTCTGAGCCAGGCCTCAATCCCAGCCTGGTGAAGCTGTATAAAGACCTGCAAGCACTTTTATGGCCAAAAAAAAGGATGGAAATTCACTTTTTTTCCATCTGCATAGAGCTCTGATGTAGGAATATAATGCCATTTGGCAGCTTTCCTGAAGAAAAGTACATGCACCATCAAATATAACTGCAGTACTGAGGTATCTGAGATGCTGCTTGCCAACAGGCAAACGTGCTTCTCTTCTAACACCATCTTCACTCTGCTCTAAAAAAATGCTTGGAGACATTTATGAATTAAAGTTCATGCCACGCTCGTGCCGCAGGAAATGGCTGGCTGGAGAAGCACAGCACAACAGCTCAGTAGTTAAGATTCCAGGCTGAAAGCAAAGACCACCAAAGCCAGCACCTTGTCCTCCAAAGCTGCTGTTAGGACAAAGACATCAAAGTGTGTCAGGCAGCCCGTGCCCACCTGCTTGGAGCTGTGCCATTTCTAGGTCAATAACACCATTCCTATCTCATTTTCAGATGGGCACATCAGGGTTGCACAGCAACTTGGTGGCAGCTGCAGAACCTGAGGTTTCCTACCTGACATCATAATATCATGTATTTTACCACTTGCTAGAATTTATTTTTGTTCCTTGCACCTTCTCAGCTGTGAATTTCACAGTTAATTCCTGCTATGGAAATCACAAAAGCTTCCCATTGCAGGCCCCTATAATTGAGTCTTAAGCCCAAATTTAGGAACTGGCATTATCATCAACAGCTGGCAGCTCTACCTGCTTTCAGTCACGATTTACACAGGATCTACCAGGGATGTGAGCCTCAGGCTACTCTCTGCCCAGCAGGAGGCAGATTTATGGGAACAGATAGAGCTGATCTGCAGAATTCACTGTCGAAGGACTCTGTGAAGGTAAAAAACCTACATAGGCTCAAAGAAGGTAAAAACAAACTCATGAACACTGACACCTGCTGAAGGCAGGGGGTCAGCGCGCTCACTTTCAGGCATCTCTGAGCAGGGATTGCCATGAGCAGGATCTCTATAAGTTTTCTCTGTTCTCCTGCTCTTTCCCTAAGCATTCACTACTTTCTATTATGCTCTATATCTGCTGCTCTAAAACATCCACAGTAATTCCTTTGTTAGAAGGGAGACTGTAAAAGAAATTGTGATTTAAACAATTCATCAGGTTTAGCCATTTCTCAGAAAGTCTTTTCAGCTCATAACCCCAAGCAGAAATAAAAGGGCATTTCTGCAGGATATGTTCAAGGCCCTTGGCTTATCACACAAAGTGAAATGACAGCCATAAGGTGTGGCAGGATCTAATTTAGAATTATCATACAAGAGTCCAAATTAATTTTATTAAAGAGAGCTGTAACTAAATTTTGATGCCATTAGATAATACAATTAAATACTGGCTTGCTTTCAGGTCTTTGTATTTTGCTCCAGATAATAAGGACTGTATCTAGAAATGGATGTCTTGTGAGATTTTCTCCTGCAAGATGTTTAACAGCTACTGACATATGAAATAAAGCCTTAAAATCTAAACCAAAAATTTTTAATCTACAGAAGTGAATTGAAGAAAGTTGCAGTTTGATATGGAGACTTACTAAATGTTTGCTACTCTGTGAACTTCACAAATCCTAAATCCTTCCAGGTTAGTGAAAAGTAATTAGCTTTCTGCCCTTTCCAGATGACACAATAAATAACACTCTCTGGGTTTTCTTAGGAAATAAAAAGACTGCAGAAGTGGAAGTGGATTAGACATTGCCATGTCATCATTTAAATCCCATGAATATAGCCTATGCAACTGAAAAAACCCCAACATATTTGGTCTCGGTAGTTTGATTCATACTAGATCTCAGAAACTATAGCTGAGCAGTACAGAGGCAGAGTTTGGGACAGGCAGCTTGGGATCCATCCCAGACTCAGAATTTGATGGCCATGATTTTTTTCCTAACACAGTAAATGACCCCAATATACCTTGATTCTTACAGCGGCCAGAAATAACAATCAACTCCTAAACTTTAGAACCACAGGTAAGATTTGGACTGATTTTCTCGGTTCACTGCATGAACATCTTGCAGAAGCAAAGCACAGTAATATTAAAGATCCATTAGAGGTAAATTTTTTACCCAGAATGGCTCAATATTTGCATCCTTATTAACATGTGAGTGAACATACAGACTTGACTGTGAACACTGGGTTTTAAAAATAAACAGAAGCCCAGTACAGCATGCTATTAATAAGTAATGGTAATAACAATAAAGCAATATAATGCAGGCTATTTGATTTACTTTTGTAAGAGTCAGTTCACATAGGAAGTTTTCAGAGGGAAACATTAACAATTATTACTAGTTAGTAAAAAAAAAAACTAATGAGAAAAGCACAGTCACCCCGTAGTTCTCAAATATTAAAGATAAACCCACAATTTTTGCCTGTGTCCTGGAGGGAGAAAGAGAGGGGAAAAGGACAAGAAAGGAAAAGTAATTTAGTGGAATTCAGTTAACTGGACTTTTAGGTTACACCTGTAATTCTTTTAAGTTTTTCTGTGGATGATATTACTTGTAGCCACATTCTCCAGAGGGAAATTTTGGATATGTCCTGAAGAAAAAATGCAAGACTGAAAGCAGAGTCACAGATGTTGCGACCCCAATTTTTTCTACAGAAACATGCTAATGTTTGTATAGCAGATTCTTTCTGGAAGTACAGCTTCCTTAGTGCTAGCATCAGGGAAAAATTAAATGACCTATTTATTACAACTGCTTTCTTGGTAAGACTTATTGGTCCTTTCTGACCTCTCCATTGAGGACATAAATGTATCCCAAAAGTTGTTTTGGAGAAGGCCAAGCACATAGTTAAAACCCACAGATAAGGTAAATGCCCAAAGTATAAATTGTTATGGTGCTTGAGCCAATTCACCAACATCATGGACAGCTGTGCAGGAAAACAGCTGGAAGTCCTAATCTTCCCAGGTGGTCCAGGATAAGTCATTCTCCAGTTTGCTGAGAGCCCCAAGTCTGCCAGTGAGGTTTAAGTTCTTGCACTAGGGAAGTGCTTCTGAACATTTTGTCCTACAGAAAACTTTTCCCATATCTTTCAGGACATAAAAAACAATCCCTAAAATTTTATTAGGTAAAAAATTATTTCCTGTTGCCCAAAGGATGCTGCCTCACTCATGTGGGCAGGGGGAGTGTTCAACCTTCAGGGTGGTTTGTGCTGGGCTGTAGAGGAATGAGTTATTTAAGACATCTTGCCTTGATTTCTCAGATTGCTACTGAAATCCATGATGATATAAGGTGATTCCAGGCTCAGACAAGCTTCAATTTCTCAGTGAAGCACTACCTTAAATTTCCTTCATTAAATATATATATACACACATATATTAAAAAGAGCCTAGTAAAATGGATTAACTGGCTTCCTTGGGCACTGATTCAAAATATTAATCTGATTATCATTATGGCTCAAATTCAAATTGTTAAATATATATCTAACTGAAAGCACCTAAACAGCACTATTATGATGATTCATGGATTTAAAAATAGAAGTATGTTTAAACACTCTCTTGAACACAGGTCTAAAGAAATCAATACATGTCACAGCTCTTATTCATGAAATATTAAGGGAAGATACGTAATTTATTGTGCTCTGTGTATGCATATGTACTTAGCACTGATTATTGTGTAATAAACCTATAAATAATTTAAATTATAAAGCATCCATTTGGGGGGAAGAGGATCAAAAATCTTCATTAGACCCCAAAAAGTACACTTTTTTTGTGATGTGGGGATGAATTTTATTCCTTTTAACTGTAACTGCCTGCATAATAATTCTATTCTCACATGTTCAAAAGCTCTTTTCCAGAGTGGAAAAAAAAAGAAATCCCAGCCTCTTGTACAGATCTGGGAGGAGATCCTGTGAGCCAGTGGCTGGGCAGCACAGAGGGCTGTGCTGGCCTCTGCTGACAGACAGGGCTGCAGGGAGCACCTGAGCCAGGGTGCACAAACTGCTGCAGGGACTCAGGGCTACCCCTCACCAGCAGAGAAAGAAGTCCCTCATTGCATTTAATGGTGCATTCAGCTGGACAGAAATACAGGGAGCCCATGGTGGTAAACCCACCGTATTTATTCACTACCAGGGATAATTGCCATTAGTAATATTATTATTAGTTTGTAAGCCATTTTTTCAGTTCTGGTTCTTGTTTACTGGTGACATCATGTGATCTGTGGCCTTCCAGTAATACATAAAGGACTCAGAGCACAGCATTCATGGGCACAGTTACCTACATTAATACACAGAAGTGCATTTCTACTTTGTCATGCACATCAGGGAGTGTGTAATTAACCTGCTTAAACTCAGCATGTTTTTAAAAGCATTGCTTGGCTGGGAGATGGGACATATTTAGCACCTGCACTATATGGGTGGGTTTTAAAAGCTTTGCTGCCTTTTTTCACAACGTGACCCTTCTCTGCCCGTACCTGGGATGGGTTTTGCCTCCAATGGAGAAGACTGGTGTCTCAGTTTAAAAGAAACCAAGATGTCTATCAAGGAAAGTGAGGAATCCTTCTGGACTAGGAAGGGGACCTCTCCTTAGAAACTATCGCAACTATTGAAATTAAGAGACTTCAATCAGAAAATCTAGAGAAAAGTATAACAGTTCCTTGCTACAAATATGTATAGCCAGAAAGACAGAACAAACAGCAACACCGTAACCAAAACTTTCAAACAAATCACGTCCTAACTCTGTCCCTTCAGTGCAGTTCTATTTCCAGACAGCAGGAGGTGATGCCACACCTCGGGTGGCAGCAGCTGTGGTGACTCAGAGGCTTCGGCAAGGCAAAGACACGGGTAGGGAGAGGTGCTGATCCCAAAGCTCACGCGGGAACAGTGGCCACAGGGATGGGCTGACACCTCTCCTGTAGGCAGTGTAAGGACCCTCTCACCATCTTTTGCCCAAAAGCATTGGGCAGGTTAGCAACTCTTCTCCAGATGGCGCTGGCCCCCTCAACGAGCTTGTAGCAAATCTAGGCAGTGATTATTGTTTTCTCAGAAGAACAGCACAGGGCACGTGGAGTCAGGGGGTGAGCCAGGACCCCCTCAGTGCTTCCACCACCCAAACTGATGGAGGACAAAAGTGTAGTGGCAAAAAAAAAAAAGGAATAAGCACCAAGAAACCACTCTCTCACCACCTCCCGAAATCCTCTCCCCAGTCATCACGTTGGAATGCAAAGCTATTAGCTACCCCTTTATTTAGGCTTTAGACAGTTACCTGGCTCTGGAAACAGGTAGTGAGAGGGCTGGACTTGAACAGCTGTCTCTTTCTGCCTTCCAATTTCCAAACCAGTGTGTTGGTAAGGGACAAAAAAAAAATCCATAGAAGATTTTGAAACTATAACAACTGGCCACAGCAATTCAGACATCTCTGCCCTGCAAAGGCAGAGCAGGCAGCTCTGCCCAGGGCTTCCCACATCCCAGCCCTGCTGAAGTGGAGGAAAAATGTCTCAGCTTTGTACAGGGCAAACTGAACCCTTTGAGGCAGGTTCCCCATCTCTGGAGCCAGGTCAAGCAGCTCACAAATCCTCTCACATGTCCCCAAACACTCTATCAGAGGGAATTGGCTCTAAAGATGACACAAGGGACCATGTCCATTCAGTGCTGTCAGATCCAGCAGAGGGGATGCTGCAACACAACAAGGAAACCCTGCTGCTTTCTCTATCTCATTCCAGGTTTCATTTGCAGCAAGGAACTGAGTGAAGTAACACAGCCACTGCCAGGCAACAGCAGGAAATATTCACTGCTTCACAGGCTGTGCCTACACATAAACCAATATGCACTGTTCTGGATAAGCAAATATCACTGCCCTTTTCTTCTCCTGGCCTTCCACAATTACTTAAATAGTCAAAATAAACCTCTTGAGGCCAAGCTTGACTTACCAGCTTTGTCACAGGCGAAGCTTACAGCGTGGCAGTCTGCAGCAGGAGAACATCTGAAGAGTGCAGTTCTTCCAGCTGTGTTGAGCCCGGTGTCCATCTCACTGCAGAAGAGCAGAAAATGCTTTCAGTGATGTTAGAGGTCTCATCAAGCTCTAGGCACCCACATGGGATTTAACCTTTCACCCTTGAGCAGCTCCTGCAACCCACCTTTTACCTTCCTTGTTGTGAGTGTGAGGTCCAACCCAGTTTGCTTTGTCTATTTTCTTTATGTGTTTAAGTGTGAGGGCAAGAGAGCAAGAAAAAATTGTTAGTTGTGCTCTAGTTTTGAGTTCAAGCCAATGCAACTGTGACTACACATGACTTCTGGCAGATAATGATGAAGTAGGCAAAACTACTTGAAGAGTTTGAATGAAAATCACAAATAAATTTTTATGTTACAGTGGATTTGATCAAAACATTCCAGAAGAAGCACCATGGGATATAATATTTGGAACTGGTAGCTGTATTCACCAAATTATTCACACCAGAGGGTTAATACTTCACCCATGACTTCTCCATGCCAATCATTTACTAAGTATGCAACTATGAACAGCTGACAGAGAACAAGCCCCCCAGGTAGCTGCTTAGAAAACCCCTCTGGAAAGTCATTGGGAAGGAATCCAAGCCATCTGAAAGTCAGGAGGTGTATACCCACAGGCAAGTGCTGTGCTCTGAACTGGGCTGTGCTACTACATGAGGCCACATCAGCCACGTGCTCAGAGCCCAGCGGTCAACCGGATGAGACCTGGAAAAGTAGAAACCAACCTGAGGCTGGGACTGAACATGTAGATCAAAAAAGTAAAAAGAGCAGAGAAGTCTTTGTTATACTCATGCCAAAGTGTCTTTTTTTTTTTGTTCTGTGGATACCAAGGGTGATGGCTCTATACTGAAGCCATGAACACAGTGCAGTGTGTTGCCTACCTCCATCCACCTCAAGTCTGAGATTGGTAAGACAAGGTGAAGAGTTCTCACACCCTGAGCAAACCAAAATAAGTCTCAGATTGCTTTGCTGAATGCCCATAGCCCAGTTTGAGTGTGGTCTCCACATAAACACACACAGATCAGCTGCACCAAACTTACCAAACTGTTGTGTATGCAGATGGATGCACTATTACTAAACACCCTGATAAATAAGAGCTGTGAAACCTTTTTCTTTTAATTTCTTTCCCCTAAAGAAGTTAATTTTAAGTGCTGCCAAGAGTTATCTTAGTTCTCTAAAAATAAAACACCCCTGTCCCGTGCAGCTGCAAGGGCTTGGTGACAGATGGCGCTACATGAATGTGAATTTGTTTTAAAATAACTATATTAAATATTTAACATTACATTTCCTTATATACGAAGTGCACCAAAACAGCATCAGTATTTTAATTACTTTTTACACATCATAAATAAGGTATTAGAA
Source organism: Myrmophylax atrothorax (assembly GCA_026770055.1). Taxonomy (NCBI): domain Eukaryota; kingdom Metazoa; phylum Chordata; class Aves; order Passeriformes; family Thamnophilidae; genus Myrmophylax; species Myrmophylax atrothorax. Next base: position 4,384,420 of record JAOXXN010000102.1, read on the forward strand.
ATACAAATCAGGAAGACAATTAATAGAGATGTCACAAGACAGAAAAGTGAATATTTTCTGTGGTTCAGCTCTCTGGGAAAAACTCCCTTAGAGTTGCAAGTGCTCCCCCTTAGCCAAAAGTTGAAGGGTGAGAGCAAGAGAAGGTGGATGAAGGTAATTTCCTGTTTTCTGGGTCCCAAAACACCAGCTGCAGAGTCTGGTTTCCAATACTAAAGCTGCTTTTGTAAATATAGTAAATATTTAAACAGCACTGGCAAGTGCAATAACAGCAGAGGTAAATTTCCATTTGACCCAAGCACGGCTCTGGTAGGGGCTGGGGATGATCAGCTGGCAAGGCAACCTCCAGAGGAAAAGACATCCTCAAAGCTTGGGGAAAAAGGGTAGAACCACATAAATACAGTGATACACAAAGAGCAAAAATGGCATCCAAAGTACGTTTGTGAGCACACTGGGGAATGAAGTTTGCAGAGACTCACAATAATGCAACAGTAACAAAAATCACAATATTTTCTTTGAACAAGCATCATCCTCTTCACTTCTAGTTGAAGTGTCCAAGGTTAGACTGTTTGGGGCTTTGAGCAACCTGGTCTGGTGGAAGGTGTTCCTGCCCAAGGCAGGGGCTTGGAACAAGATAGTATTTAAGGTCCCTTCCAACCCACATCTATACTCATAGACCAGATATTTAAAGAGCAGATGTGGTCGTGTGAATTTACCTTGTTTTTTCATGTTAGTGCTTGGTGATTGGTTTAAAATTGCTGGACCAGCTTGACATTTGGGACTCCTCTAGAAAGTGCATTGTGGTAATGTCTAAATGAAGAGAATGTCCACCAAGGAGAAGGAGGAAACAAGGGAGCACCAGAACTGAGAGAAGAACATTAAAAACTAAGCCACAAGATTTTGTAAAGTATGGTCCTTTGTACTGTGAGCATGGGATATTTGTTTCATCTTCCACATGTGTGGATTAAACCAATCTTTCCTCCACTGGTAATTTAGAGAAACACACTTGAAGAGTGTGCTCAGTATTTAAAGCTCAAAACCCCAGAGGGGGCAGAGCAACAATGCCAGAAGGTGTTCACAGAGCAGCCACCTCTTTCACTCCCACTTTTGAAGTAAACCATCTGATCATCCTCAACTCCTGCACTTGGATTCACATGGCAGAGCAGCCTCAAAGCACAAAAACTGGACTGCTCTGGGATCAAACTAAACTGGTGATATGCTCCTATCACCAAGGAGAACTTGGGCCCCGTGCACAGACCCAGAGCAAAGCCTGGAAAACAGGTACAGCACCCCCAGCCCTCAGCACCTGCTGTCTCTCCTTGCTGAGGCTCTCCTGGATCACCACTGGCCATGTCAGGGTTGGTGCAGCCCTTGCCCATGGCAAGGTCACCAGTTGGTTCTTCCACATACACTGGCACCGAGACTGCCTTGGGTGGTCAGGGTCATGCTCTGGCCAAAGACACTGCCAGTGTGGCCCTATCCCTCTTCTTTCTGGACTCACACACACTTTGTTCTGGTCAGTGCCCAGGGCTGATCCTTGGGATCAGCATCATGCAGTGACAGCTGCTGGAGCCCAACCTCCCAATTGGACCCTGCAAACTTCCACCCCTCCCCTTCCTCCTGTCTATAAACCTCCATCCCCACCTCCTCACAGCATTCAACCATGAAGTAAGGGTGCCCTTTGTGCAGCACCACAAAGATTTGCTTTATA
>JAOXXN010000102.1:4395950-4409705 GCA_026770055.1 Myrmophylax atrothorax
ACAGCTACTGCTCCTAAGGTGGCTTCAGCTAATTCTATATCTATGCATGTTTCTACTGAAAAATTGAGGTGTACTGCACGTGCATGAAGCCTTGTGTGAGGCAACTTCAGGTTTGGACCATGGGCTAATGCTCTTCAGAGGTCAGGAAGCATGAGAAGAGCCACTAATTAACGCAATGCTCAGTGTGTGGGCTGTAGCTCCCGGGGTGACAGGTGAGAGGGATGGGCAAATACATCTCACCCAAGAAACCTACTTTTTCCCCTCCTCTTCCCTCAGAATACAAAGAACAAGAAAGTTTTGACAAAGATGGTCAAGGCCAAGCACTTTTACTGCTGATCTCGGTGTTAGCAGCACTGTCAGTGACTCCACAGATGATGAAATTGCAGGCGGCTTTTTGAGCGTGCTGTTTTGATGCCACTCCCCCTATTGCCATGTCACAGGACCATTCAGCGATACTCCTCTGCTGTTTCTCCTCAGGAAATGGCTCATGTGCATCAAGACAGCAATCACCACCTGAGTCTGCATCTACCTGTGCTCCAACACCACTGACCAAAGTGAATAATTATCAAATATCCTGTACTATGTTACGGAGGAAATGAAAATCCCTCTCCATGGATAACAGAATAACTTACTAAGCTCTGTCCTGAAGGACAGGGAGCTGCAGGACTGTCTGAGAGATGAAGCAAAGGACTTTTTTTTTTTTTCAAGTTACACAGTCAGGGAGTGTCAGGGAGTGGGGAGGCAAGTCAGGGGTCCCAACTCCAAATGTTCTGTAGACTATTGGAACCGTACTATAAGCAGACATAATCAGCTGGTATGGGATTTGGCTTATTTCATGCGAGGGAATGCAAACAATAGTAGCCAGTAAATCTCTGCTACACAGCTGGATTTAAGCATCGCCAGCTGCATTACGTCCTTGGCACATAATGTTCATTTGTACATTCATTCTTACCATCCCATTGACTTACCTGCCTAATTTATAGTATGCAAACCCTTCAAGTTATGGATTTTGGTGTCTCACAGAATAGCAGTAGTGTACAGCAGAAGCAGACAATGGCACTGCCAGTCCCCTAAGACTGGGGACTTTCACAGCACTTCCCAGAAGCACTGGATTTGCCCTGGGTGTGACTCAGAGTAGACATAGTTCATCCCATCTTTGATATTAAGCTTGACTGATGCTTCTCTCAGACTCGATACACTAGAATATTATAAAAATGGCAGACTCTAATTCCGGTTGAGTCCTATTATATAGTCTGTTTGATGTCTTACCCTGTCTTTAAAATGCTGTCATCGTTCACTTGCCCTCCCCCTCCTTGAGGATCTTGATTTTTTCCTCTGAACAAAGGCTTTCAAAAGGAAAAGCCCCTCCAGTTGCCTATTGCTACTCCTCTCCCCACCCCCAGCAACCATGATCGACCTCACTGGCACCAATGTTAAAGATGTTCTCACCCTATAGACTCTGATAACTTTTGGCTTCAATGGAAGGAAATATACACCCATATAATTCCCAGGTTGAAATCAAGCTCTGTTATTTTTATTACTATCACGTCCAGAGATTTATTAAAGCCATGGGTCAAGCCTGTCAGAAACCAGAGACATTGCTTGTGAATAAGCAACTTTGGTGTTTATTCCTCCTGCCTCCTCATCTGCCATGCTGCACCAGGGCAGGGTGCCATTCTGCACCAGGGAAGGATGCCTTCTGATAAGCAACATGTCTGGCTAATTATCCACATAGATTTCACGATGCATATTTTCTCTCTGGACTAATTTAACCCAGCTGTGGGAAAGATACGGTTTTAATCTATCCTTCTATACATCCCATGACATTCATGCACATGTGCATGCATAGGTATGTGCATCACCCAGTAAAATGACCATGTTGTATACCCTTAACAAACTGCCTGTCACATGCTGTTCTCTTTACCTTTCTTTTACTGGATTTTAGTGCTGTCTCCAAACAAACTAGTTCTGAAATGAGGCAAGGAAATACTCTTAATGATTACAAAGCACTTTTTCCATAGCTACATTTTCATAATAGATTGACCCCCATGCAGTTTCACTGGAGGTAAAAAAGGAATATTAAAAGCTATATACTGTCTCTATACTGTTCATTAAGCACATGGGAAACAAAGGGAAATTGGCCTTCCCTCCAGCATATGGACACTCATTTAAAAGAGACACACCATCCAAGCCCACACTAGAATCTTTGGTGCACCCAAGTGCTCTCCAGCCATCCAAGGTCTTTTTTATCTAAAGCAAGTGACAGAGGCAGGTTCCAGTGAGACCAGAGCCCTGCACGAACTGCAGAATCACTTACTAGCACTGCACAACAGTGTGACATATGACAGTAACAGCTGCTTATTGTTCCTGGTGACACCTGAGGTCAGGTGCTGTTCTTGCTGCAGCAACAGAGGCAGGTTTGCTCCCACACTGCACTCCTTTGCTTTTCTTCATCCTCACAGAGCATTATTTTTCCTTTGGCCCTAGCTATGGGGATTGAAAGATAAAGTAAGAGTATCTTACCTGAAAAGGAGAATGAAGTAGGTGCTAGATGGGAAGCAGGACCTTTACAAACAGTTTAATTGAGTAAAACACTACCTGTTAGGAGACACTGACCTGCTTTTAGTGCAGGGCTTGGGAACACAAGGCAAAGCTCAACACAACCTAAGCAGGATTAAAAAAAGCATCACATTTTCACACCGCAGTCTGACTCTAAATTGCATGGGAGGTTAGGGCAGTCTCAGAGACCTGATCAGGCAAGATGTAAAATAACAAACCTTGCCTTCTTTTAAAGGTTGTGAGAATGGGGACAGGAGGAAAATTGTAAACATCATTACCTGAAAGTTTATTTGGCTTCTGGTGCAGCACATTTTCTTTCTCACATTAATTGCTAATCACTGATTTCTTAAAAAAAAAAATAAAAAGAAGTCCAAAGCCCATAGCATTGTCAATGGGCTCCATAGGACTTGCAGCTCCAGGGATGATGCTCACCTTGCTGTACCTACTGCGACCACCACAGGCAAAGACTTGTGTGCTGGTAGTGTGGCTGGAAAACACTGGAAACAGGCAACAGCGTGGATGGGAAGCACCAAGCCACAATGTCCACAATATAGCACAGCAATATGTCTTCAAATGAGAACAGCCTTGTTGTCTAAATTATTCTTACTTTTCTAATTCAGCTTCCTCTCTGAAAGTCCTTTTGCAGCTCTAAGCCAGCATGTGCAGAGTGCCCTCACACAGAAGGCACTGGCAGCACAGGGCGCTGTGTGTCCCTCCTGTGTCCCTGGTGTGCCCAGGGGGGCCGTGGTCATGGCTCTCAAACATTGTGGCGGTCCCAGAGGATGTGGGTAAGAGCTCTTCCCACTCCCTGAGTGGGTACCAGAGCCAAGAACAGGATGGAGATAAGCCAGGCCCTGCTCTGCCATGCTAAGGTAAAATCAGGCAGAAAGGCCACCCTGAGGGCATAGGGAGCCCAGCCTGTGTCCACATCCCCTTCAGCAAACTGTTAAACTTCAGTTGTAAATCCATTGGTTTCGGTGGGTTTTGCCCCTCCCACTGTGCTTTCCTATTGTTGAACTCGTCAAATGGTTCCTGGGGCCTCAGACCAGCCTCCTGGCCAACACATTTCCTTTGTAGCTGAGCACAATGATTGTGGACAAAACAAACTTTGAGAACCTACTTGACTTTGTGTCTAAGTAAATGAATAAAATGGAGGACCAAAAACCATTACAAATTGAAGCAATACCACATTCAAAGAGGACACATTTGAGAACACTGTGCTGAGGGGCTGCATGCTCCTCCACATCATGCTACACAGTGCATTTGAGAAGGTTTAATGTAATGAAAAATATGCACAGAAGAGGGCAGAAAAGGATTTCCCAGGGAAGAAGGAAGAAAATAATGTCCAACTACATTAAATTTATAAGATCATAATTTAAATAAAGTCACTTTAAAATAACAGTAGTCTAGCTTGTCACAAAGCCCTCATAGATGTGTTAAAGCAGTAAATGTATCCTTAGAGTAACAAAGCGTTTCAGTGCGCCCCAGGCCACAAGACAGAAGAGATGAGGGAGTGATAGTGCTAAAAATTATTGAAATAATTGGTCTTGTGCAATCTGTCTTTCATTGATCCCTGGGTGTTTGTATCAGCACAAGCCACAGAGGTTCTGCCACCAAAACCACTGTGATAGGTAAAAGCAGTGTCAGAGTACATAAAAAATCTCTTCAAGTTCCTGAGTTAATTAAGGGATTGTGAAAACTGCCTCCTGCCTCTTCTGGGAAGCCCATCATGCCACCCTCATTCTTCCTGTGCTAATGCAAAATGAATATTCCTCTGGAAAACCAGCAATCCAGTGGTTTACAATTAGGGAAATATTTTCGGTATGTCATGACGTGTGTGACAGTTACAAATGGTGCTCGTTTTCCTGTCATTGAGGTTACAGTGCAGCGATGTGCTCTGCTCCAGGGACTTATAATGGGAGTAATGTCAGTGTTGGGTTTGCCAGTGGATTAAATAAAGGTGGAGAGATGGTATGAGAGATCTCATCTTCAGAAGTGGTGGTTGGAAAAGGATAAACTCCCAACTGTCTTGGGGTTTTCTACATCTTTAAGAGTTTTATAGTTTCACAATTCTCTTTGTAACAGGACACGATGGGGTAAGTCGTGATCATGGACCATGTGGGTCCAGTGCTATCTCTGTGACTTCAGTGGGTGCTTTGGGTTAAATAATGAGTTTTTTAACATTATTTAAACAGCTATTCACAATTTAACAAGCTGGTCAGTTATTTGCCAGCTCAAATACTTGTTGGAATCACCATCTCTGGAGGTGTTCAAGAAAAGGCTGGACATGGCACATAGTGCTCTAGTCTAGTTGACAAGGTGAAGATCAGTTGACAGTAGGACTTGATCTTGGAGGTCTATTCCAACCCAAATGACTCTGTGATCTGTGTGATTCTGAGCAAATATTGAACTGGCTGGAGGATTCATATCCTGTTTCAGCTTACAGAGCCAATCTTCCCTGTAAATTACTCTTTTATTTTTAATTAAAATAGAAGTCTGAGTGTTGCAGTAAACCATTCTGTGTTGCAATTTGCTTGGCACTCAGCCCAATGGAAAACTTGTCCTGAGACCTCTGGTCATTAAGCGAAATCTTAAAACAGCATTATTATAAATATTCCCAAATATTTCTGTTCTTACTTATCATATTTCAAACCACTTATTTTCAACACTATTTTCTTGCTGAAAGGCAGCCCTAATCCACTAAAGACAACACTGATAGAACACAACAGCCATTGGCCCCACTACAGACCATTCTTTGGTTTACCCCATTTTAGTTTCTTTTGAGCATGGGAGAATAGGAAAACAGAAGATAATTTCAAATATGTTAGCACTACCTGCAAAGAATTCTTTTACAGCACAATTTTTTTTTTGCTTGTTATATTTTCAAGAGCAATATAAAAAATATGATGTTGGTTCAGAAGTCAGGTAATGTCTGTGTTGGCAACTACAATTCTTTTATTGGACATATGTTACTGAGCATTGAACACTTGTTTATGTAGGCATGGATTTAAGAATAACACCACAAAATCAAATGGATAAAGTGCAGACCTGTACTGAGAACCAGGCCTGTTAAGTTTATCTACCTCTACAGCTGAGAAAAGAAAAGGGGGAAAAAACTGCCATTATAAGAGAAGCATATTTTAAATTATGGTTACAGAACTAGACAACCTTTCCTGCAAGGTCCAGAGAACTGGAAAACTCAGGTCCCCTGGGTATACACACACCACATTTCTTGTAGGAAGTATTTTAAGTTACTTACACAGTGGTTTATTTATAAGAAATTTTAACAAAGCTGTACTGATTAAAACAGTTCTCTGAACATAGCTGGTTTACATATTTCAGAATTATGTTTCAGAATAACAAATTATGCACTTTAAACCAGACAACAACCTGCCCCCAATATAGTAAGTTTCAGCAAACAGTGACCAAGAAAGAGTGAGTGGGGGAAGGCAGTGTGAGTCACAACTTGAGTGATGGTCTTTCTCAAACCTTATTCCTTGCATCAGACTTTTCTCCCTAAAAAGGATTAAGGAGATAAAAAGGTAAATGGAACATGTCCTCGTCTTTCTCCATCTCATAAGGGCAGTTTCCTACAGCTCTTAGTAACAGAAAAATATATATATATTTCCAGAGCTTGCACACATCCAAAAAAAAAAAAAAAGAAAAAGGCAGAAAACAAGAGGGAGAATAAAAACTAATATAAGCTAAAACATTATTTTTTAGTAAACAATAGAATATAACGTGCAATAGTGCAATTTCTCCTTTGCTGCTCCAACAATGAAGTCTTGGAAGATAGTCCCCTGCATGTCACCGCACACAGCCCACATCTAACTGCGCGTTTGCCGGGCACTGCTGGCTCTGCCGGCCTTCGGAGCCGAGTCGCTGTGTCCGGGCTCTCCCTTCCCCTTCCCAAGGTGCCGGAGTTTCTGATCCCAGCGCTGCAGATGGAAAAGCAAAGAAATTTTCAGAGAGATAACAGAAGAAGAAACAAATCATATGTAAACCAAACACATGTTCACAAACAACAGCAAAAGGAGAATAGCTGTTGCTGTTTCCATCACGTGGCCATGAGTTGGACTCAGGGTGGAATGCAAGGTTATCGGGAAAAGTCACTTTAAACAGGGAAACCATTTCCTGGCTTTCTTGTAGCCTCTGTGAATGAAGGGGCTGATACAAGGCATAATGGATTGAGCACAATGGGGACTCACCTTCGAAATATTAAAATTTAAATTAAGCTACTGCTGCAGTCTTTGGGAGAAGCAGGATGAAAAAGCAATCAAGTTATTCTTGCTAATTATTAAAAATTAGTATTATTTTTTTATTTTTACTGTTGCAGGTAATAGCAACCACAGGGAAAAAGACATAAATATAGTTGGTACAACTGATGATGCTTTTGGAAAAGATGATAATGAGAAATGGTGGCCATGTGGCAGGGTCCTTAGCAGCCCCAGGCTAGGTGTGCAGGCAGGCTGCAGACCACAAGGAAATAAGTGAGAAAATAAGTGAGTTCCCCCCCCAAAAAGCCCAACAAAAGATGCTCCCACTCAAGAACTGGAACTGAGCAGAGGCCAGCCCACACAGGTAATAAGGTATTTTCTCTGTGGCACTGGATTTCACAGGGTTCTGCCAAATCAAACAACTTAGAATAAGATCCCCATATCTTTTAACTCCTATAATCTCCATGAATGTGACAAATTGCACAGAAAATCTTCCAAATGTAATCACAACAGTATTTTCCTGCCATTGACCATTACACTGTTGAAGAAAGTGCTGAGTGGAAGAGAAGACTGGTTTGCACAGGCACAACCATTATGGCAAATCAATGGCTGAGCAATTGTGTCAAAATAAGAATATTCTGTGTAAAGTGACACTCCTAATGACATCAAAACCACTGACACTTTGCAGTGCACCAAAATATAAAATGGCAATCCTTCCAGAACTTGGAAGGCATTAGAAAACATGTCAATTAGAAAACAACAGAATGTATTTTCATATAGAATTTTGGATGTTCAGCCTGGAGAAACCTCAGAGCGCCTTCCAGGACCTAAACGGGCTACAGGAGAGTTGGAGAGGGACTTTTGACCAGAGCTTGTAGTGACAGGACAGGGAGGAATGGCTTCACACTGACAGAGAGCAGATTTAGATTAGATATATGGAAGAAATTCTTCCCCGTGAGGGTGGTGAGGTACTGGAACAGGTTGCCCAGAGATGCTGTTATGTCCCATCCCTAGAAGTGTACAAGGCCAGGTTAGATGGAGCTCTGAGCAACCTGGGCTATTGGAAGGGTCCCTGTCCATGGGAGGGTGGTGAAATGAGATAATCTTTAGGGCCCCTTCCAACCCAAAGCACTCTAGGATTTGAGGATACTTTGCCTGCATTTGAGCTCACTGCTTTCAAGTCACTATGACATGACTTCCCTATCATCTACCTCCCTCAACAAAGCCAGGAAGGTGAACTTAAAGTAATTTCTAATCCACACAATTTAGTAAGATAATAGTCTTTATAGAATATTAAATCTGGAAAGTATAATCCTGACTTAGTCTGGAAAACATTTGTAAAGCCCTCTGGTTTTTTTCTTTAATTAGTATCACCCCAATTAAGCAGGTGTGTGCTGTGGAACACACAGCTTGTCCATGGAGTTAAAACACCCCTACTGTTTGCTTTTTTGAGACAGAGGTTTTGATTGCTGCTACACTAGGGGACTTCGGGATAGCATCCCTTTAGTTTATTAAGCATCCATTTATAAGTAATACACCAAATAACACACCAAGTTAGTTTTGGATACATGGCATTAAATAACTGGAAGCAGCACGTGTATTTTTTTCCTTTATCTTGAAAATATGAGGTAGATGTTTCATGGCACCTTCAACATTTGACTTTTGGTGATGTATTTTCTTACCTTCACTTTTTTACCGAGACGATCCTTCCACTTCTCAGCTATGGAGCCTTCCACCAAGAGCAACCTACACAACAGAGACAACCAGTTACTCCAGCACCAGGGTATACAACCCAACACAAGCAAGATTAAGATCTCTGTGCCTGCCGAGAGCCTTGCCCTGCCTAACACTATGAAGGAGATGTACAGTCACACCATTCTTCTTTCCTTGTGGGTCTGAAATTCAGCTTTATGACAGGGAAAAAGATAACAAAACATGCTCCAAGGACAGTGCAGAAAGAGTTACCTGGAACGTTCCTCATCCTCATAACCCATAATGATGTACTCTTCGTTGGCATTGAGCGGTGGGCACAGGCACCCAGAGTTCGTGTGAAGGTTTACAGTGTCCTTTGGGATGTTCACCAGGGAAGATTTCAGGATCTCCTTTACTTCCACTACTACAGTGACATCATGACATTTAGTCTTCACCTCCTTCACTTTAGCTCGAATGACTGGGAAAAAGTCACAAAGAGTGTCGTTAGGAGCAGCAGAAAATGCAGGTCACCCCCAAGCCATTCTTAGTGACCTTTGGGATTAGTCTTTTCTATGGTCCATTATCAGAAGCTTAGCTGAACTCCAGCAATGTCCCTGCCCCCATCTCTTCTCTTCATTACTTCACTCTCCACTGAGGGGATCGAAGTAGCTCTGTGTATCATCTCTTAATGGCATGGTCAGGAGCAGGAGTTATGCACCAGTTGGATTTATGTTGTTTAAGATGGGCTTTGACTTTAGCATCCTTTCTTCTTCGCCCTTTCCACTTTAAATATGTTTAATCCATTTCTTATATGCTCTCCTTCTCCCTCAAGCTGTAACTGATCTCCCTTTGACCACCTGTAGCACAGATGGCCAAACTTCATCTGTCACTTTGGACCTTTCATAAAAAGTGAATGTGCATTAAAACTTCTCATATCACTAATTCTGCTGGATGACAGGCCCTTAACTTCTTTATTTTCCTTCCAGTGACCCAGCACCAATCTGCTCTGCTCTTTATGAACTCCAAACACTCCTGATTCTGATCCAATGACCTGTCTAATGGTTTCCTCCCTCACCCTTTCTCTTTAAGGTGTACAGGAGAAAAGGCTGCCTTTCAAAGGCAAAGCTTTCTATTTCTCTCATGGTGACCAGTGAACTGATACCACATGCAAATGCCAAGCCAACCCAGAGGTCATGCTACAGAGAATGCCACATCATTTACAGCCTGCAAATACTACTTTCTACTACAAATAGCAGATTCCTTGGGTTCCAAACATCTTCTAACCTTCGTGAAAAAGGCAATGTAGAAGAAAGAAAACCATGGATTTACCCATCTCTTCATATGTATTGCCCAAAACAACTGTCAACCAACAGGTACTGCAGGCACATTAAATAAAGGTGCCAACAAACACTAATTTGTACATTTAATACACACAACACACTCCAAATGATCCACTCTTTAAGATTTCAAAACAAAATCTTACTTCAGTTATTTCAAATGCATTTTGAAACCTCTTTAATTTCAAAAGCTTGAGAAGGTGGGCAGCAGTGACTCTGACATGTACCTCTAGGGAATAGTCACTCTGTACATTTTTTCCAAACAAATACACCAAAACAACATAAAACTGACCAGTCACCTAAAAAATAAAGATATTTGAATACAGTTATATTTTTTTTAGCTTTTAACAGCAACTGTTTTTAAAGGAAGCTTGTCCAACAATAGTTTTATAAATGCATTCCATTGCTACCAGTTAAATAAAGCCTTTAAGTTCACTGAACCAAGGCTCTTCACATGATTAATGAGGAGAAGGAAGGGCCCAGTTTTTCAACTCCTATGGTACTCATTCACTGACTTCATCAGCCTAATTTACTTGAAATAATCTATGAAGAAAAGCAGCAGCCTGGACCTGTGATACACCTGAAGACCAGGACAGCCTGGACAAGGGAAGACATAAAATGGACATGTGCAAAAGCTGAGTACATCAGAGCTGGAAATCACAGAGGCAGTTCAGGCACAACAGCCCACAATATCATTTTTGTCACATCACTTTTCACACTAAAAAAGTGCAGGAGCCTCAAATATCTGTGCTGACACTGAGATAAACACAGACACTCCTGCACTAACATCTTAAGCTCATTTCCTCCATCCTTCTAATTTGGAAATGTTCCAGACCACATCTTCCTCCATTGGATTATCCATCAATAATTGGGAACTTAGGCTTCTTTAATGAAAATTTTTCCCTCACTGGAGCCCTAAAAATCTTGGGAGCTGGCCATGCAGCTGTTCTTACCATAGTTATAGTTGTTGCGTAGGTAGGTCCTCTGGGTAGCTTTTACAGGCTTGCACTTGCAGCGGTCTATAGAAACAGGAAGCTTTGTTTAGAAAGAAAAGAGTATGTGTTCAGGGACAATCTTCCCCAAACCTCAAACTCACACCTAACAAAAATTTCACTGAATCGCTTATTACAGTAAAACACTAAAAACCACAGGGCATTCCTGGTTTGTTCTGCTGGGAGATGTGGAACTCCCCATGAGACCTTGAAGGTTTCAAGAAGAAAACCTGACATGCTGAAATTTAAAAAAAACCCAAACCCAAACAACAACACAACAACAAACACACAAGGACTTGGAGTCTGAAGTGACAAAATCAAATCTCATTTGTGCTCACAGCTGTTGCAATTCCCTATCTTTGCAATGTTGTTCTCTCTTCTGTAGTAGACTTAAGGAATGCCCTCCTTTGTGCACCTTTTATCACACAGGCCATAACAGAGACATAGAAAGAAAATGCTATGACAGGGCACAATTTAACATTTGTTTGGAGACTGTATCTGGGGTTGGTTTAGCAAACTGGGATACTCTGGCTGGCAGGCACTCATGGAATCACAGAATAGTTTGTGTTGGAAGAGACCTTTAAAGGCCATCTAGTCCAAGCCCCCTGCAATGAGAAGGGACATCTTCACCTAGATCAGGTTGCTCAGAGCCCTGTCCAACTAACCATAAAGAATTGTGTAAATTTTACACAATTTTATTTTGACCTAGAACCCCAGGTTTAATTGAAACAGAAAAATTCTTAGTGGCCGTAAGGACAGCCTTTAAAAGACAACAGAAAGGAGCATTGCCAGAGCAACATTTCCAGTCGTGCAGCTGCCAGATAGCCAGGAACTATAACGGAGGTAAAAACATTTTCATTACTGCCTGGGGAGTGCTCACACTGAAGCTCCAGACCCACATGTTCATTAACACCATCAATAATTCATGGCTGGATGTTCTAAGGCAAATATTGACTTATTTCACACTAATGTCTAAGTGGAGTTTGGTGGAGCAATTTCAAACAGCAGGTCCCAGTATTACATACACATGGTCATCTATTTGGACATTTGATTTGGCATTTAAATGGAAGCAGACGTAATGCAACTTATTTCTGTAAACCATCATTCTGAATACCAATTCATGTAAGCTAGTGATTCATTTAAATCCAACATGAAGAGTCTGAAGAACTTTGATTTGCTACATAAGATTCCTGAATATTAACAAAAAAGAGATGGAATCATACAGTTACGGACTTCTCAAATAATTATTTATTTTCTAATGAAAGATTTTTTTTGTTACTATAAAAATAACCCACAGGAGAGAGGAAAACATTTCAAAAGAAGAGTATATTGTTTCCTTAACTTCCCAACACATCCTCAGGAATCAATATATCTATATACAGAGTCCTACAGACTTCAGCTGTCATATGAGACTTTGGTAGAATAACAAAGGCAGAGAAGGGAAGTGATTTTTGGCTTCCCTTCTGCCTCTGGGAGCTGGTGCATATGGTAGGCCAAATTATGGGTCATTTCTAAGCTTGAAAGAGGGCCTAAAAGATGTGCTCCTATGACTCACGTTCACACAGGCACCTCAGCACTCAAGTCCAACAAGTCTCACACTTTAACATTCTCCTGCTCTACAGTATTTTGCTCTGCAGCATAAGTAGAATAACTTAGACTAAATTACAAGACAAGAACACACAGCCTCACATTTCCCTCAGTTTTAAGACAGAATTGGATTACTTCATGAATTTGAGAACATATTTCATTAGTCTTGTTCTAGAAACAAACTATAGACCTGCCCATGTTCTTAGTGAAAAATATGAGCTAGTCATCCTAGTGCTTTTTGAATTCACATTTCAAAGTACTTTAAAAAATGCTGCAGTATTCCTAATTACTGTTTAGAGATACAGAAACTAACACAAAAGTAATTTGCCAAGGTCAGTTATACAGTCAGTGGTACATCCAGAACCAACTCCTCTCTCCCAATTTCTGGTACAATGACTTTCAAAGGAAGCCAAATGTGAATATTAGAGAACATAGATTTGATTGATGGATATTTCTGGAAACATTGAGCCCAGGGAGTAGAAACATGCACAAAAGGTGGCTACTAAAATTAATTAAATTAATTAGTTAACATTAAAATCCCCTGATACTGAGGGAAGTTGCATCCTACCTGATAACCTCCTCTGAAGCTGCCAGAATTACCAGGAGAGCTCTGGGACCACAACAGTGTTACCCCAAGCAGAGACAGGCAGCAGTGGCTCACACTAGTTCTGACTGAGATCTCAGCCAGCTACCTACCATTAAGTATTCTTTTTAATACCAGTCAATAGAGGACTAAGAAAAACTCAAAATGTGTGTATTTGAAAACTCCTTCCTGTAAATGCCAAAAGGAGTGCACTACACAGGAAAATGCTTTTCTCCAAGGATTGCTACCGAGAAATATGTGTGTCATCCTAAAACCACGTGAAGGCACAATCAAAAACCTGGCTGTAATACTGACCAATACAAGCACTCAAACCTGGCAAATGCTCCCCTGATAAATGAAGGATAAAAAAATATCTCTGGATATTTCCTAGAGGACTTGAAAAGCATCTGATGAAGCAGATAATAATGAAGTTTACTGACTAGAGAGGTAAAAAAGCTCCTCCCACAAAAACCCATGCAGACTAGGAGGGAAGGTTTTACCCCTGGGCAATGGCAGGGATAAAAGCTGACTCATACAGGGATAACACATGAGTACTGCTCTCTGCCACCATGCACAGCAGCACATGCAATAAGCTCCAGAAGCCACAGAGCTGAGAAAGAGATTTCCTGACAACATATCAGTTTGCTACTTGCAAAACAGACAAAAATTTTCTATTTACAATGGCAAAATTACAGATTTACTGTAGTGAACATATGTATGTATGTATGGCCAAACTTCGCTAACGAAGATTTGGGCAGGGCTCTCCCCACGTGGGTGTGCCCTTCCAG
>JAOXXN010000102.1:4409805-4420437 GCA_026770055.1 Myrmophylax atrothorax
GCGAGCTTGGACAGTGACAGTGAAGTCCTTGGGACTGTCACAGCACCCGGTACTAACCGGGGCTGACCCTGCTGAGCCTCCAAGATCTGACGGGATGGGATGGCAGGGAGGCATTTACTGCCAGGAGACAGTCCCCACTCAGACTCGAACTCGCGACCTTGGGATTCGGATCAGGAGTGCTCTCCATTACAACACAGGACCGCCCTTAGTGAACATATAAAGCCATTACAAAGCACGGCCTTTTAAGTGGTCAAACTGTGTTTGTCAGTTCAAACAGATGCAACACATTGAACTAGAAAGTGTGTTTGCAGTGAAAAGAGTGATAAAAATATTTCCCTTCCTCCTCATCAGCAATTTTTCTGTGCATCTTCACTCTGTTTTCTGGATGGGATTCTTTTGGGTCTGGTTTTGCTTTAAGCAGTTAAAAAGCATCACAACAGCAACAATATGACTGAAACTTTTCCACTGCAGTGTCACTCACTGGAATTCCATGCCCTCTGCATCCCTGAGGACAGGTAGCACTACAGATTTGTTTCATGGTTTTTATACAAGGTGACATTGAAGGCATACAGCTTTCCTTTTATGCTCACTGTGAAGCTTGTATGCTCTTCATGCAGTCACTGTCAAGCATGAAATCCACACTTACTCAATGCCACACAACTGGAAACAGCTTAAAATGATGAACATACTGACATTAGTAACAAATATACTTAACAAGTCTTTCAGATACAGTCTCATGCTCAAGGCAATTTAAAACAGAGCTTGTTGGCTTGCTTTTTTCACTTTCTCTAATTGTAGCTGAGTTGCTAAAGGACATGCATTGTGATTTAAAGAACACTTTGCACCTACATAGCTACTTTCGGTATGAAAGGAAATGATCTGTAATAATCATCTAGTGATCTAGTAATCATCTAATTTAAAACTGTATTATAAACTGGGCATTATTAATACCTTTCTACATTTTGGCCACAGATTAATTGTTGTCCAGGTTTATGTAGACACCTAATTTCATGTTCTACATCCACACTTGGTGTTTATGTCACTGAACTGAACATCAGTGCACACTGTAGCTCATCAATGCCTCTAGAGAAGGAAAGACATGATGGCCAACCCTAAGTTTCCAAGTGTCATCTTCTTGACAAAGGTCTAAGAGGAAAACTTCTGATGGAATCATAAAAAACCTCAAGGAAACCCAGTCATTGGCTTGTTTGAGCAACAAATTCACATTTCTATAATTATTGGCTACCTGCCTGGGCTTTGTTTCTTTGCATTGCCTGTGAGTGGTGAACACTCAGGGGGTTTTACTCAGTTCCAGCAAAAACCAAACAGAGATAAAAAGCAACAGGGGATCTGCTGGAATAAAACCAGCCTCAGAAGGTCTCACCCTCAACCTCCTCAGGCTAACGGGAGTTTTGCCATTATCTACAAAGAGTACCAAATGTAATTTGCAAACTTTAAAGTCAGAAGGAACCATTATCTTACTGGTTTTGCTCAGGGAATATCAATATAATGATTATTCTCATTGCTCAAGGCAAAACTTGTAATAAAATCAGCACAGCCCTCTTGATTTGACAGATACTTTGAGGCTGATCAGCCCCAAATGCCACCTGCCCATGGGATGGAAAAGCACAGTCTGCAGGATTCTCAGTCAAGAAAGAGTATTTCAACATCACTTAGTACTCCTCTTACTTAATCAAATGTCAAAAATATTTGAAAGACTACAGTTTATGATACGGTTTTATAAAAGTTTACTTACCGATGCCAGCGCCTCTACAGTTGCCATTATTAGAATCCATAGGGAAATCTGGCACGGATTCATAAAATATGTAAAGAAACGTTAGTACTTTTAATATTGGATTATTTCATTATACATGTTACAATGTTTTCTCTTTCTCTAATATTTAGTATATTTAAACTTAATAACTTCATTAATAAACAGATTGTAATGTTCTAAAGGCCGGTCTTGTAAAGTTGACATGATTTTTAATCTGGACTTCACCTGAATTCAGCACGTTAAATTATGATCCAACCATGTTAAATGCTGAAGCAGATTAAATGTTCCATTTCCACTGGTGCACAGACTGGCAGGTTTTAGACAAGGATTGAAATTTATGGCATGAACTTTGAGCATTTACAAAAAGTACATGTACTGTTTGCATTTAATTAGATGTTGAAGGAGAAATTACTTTTCTTTTGGTGTTTTGGTCACTGAGGAAATCAAACCAATCAACCACAATCGTATCATTGAAGAAAATGCCAAAATAAATGTTTAAGACCTTCCCCTTCCCCTCAGTTTAAAAACACACTGATTATTTTGAAGACAGACAAGAAACAGAAGGAAAAAAGACACTATGCCCAAAGAACTGCTTGCAGACACATTTGTAAGAGGAATGTGTCCCACATTAGTAAAACACATAATTTCAAACTTATTCTTTATTAAATCACACTATTTATACATATACTTAATAATGAAAAACAAGCACGTTAATGCATATAACCTTGTGCAAATTAAGGACAAAACAAATGCAAGAGGGACAAGATTTGGGAGAGAGGCAGGATACTTTATTACAATGGCACATAAAATGAAAAACAAAACAAGCTTTCTAAGAAAAAGCCTTCCTTTAATTTTACATGCCCAACCATTTTTCCAAGTCCGGAATCTGGTATCCTACAAACATCATCTTTCTTACCCATTATCATGGATGCAACACCCCTGCTTTTACAAAGTAGGACAAAGGAACACATGACCATGTAACAAAAGCTTCTCTCTTTCAGACTGAGCTGGAAGGATTTGGATGTAAGACAGCCCAGGATGCTGATGATACTCAGTATAGGTGAAGGCTTTAGATGTGTGGATTAAATGTTAAGGGCTGGGACCATTGTTTAACCACAAATTCTGTAAACACATTATTTAAAATACCTGTTTACCAGAAAAATGATACTACTTAAATAACCTAATTTTGCCATTCTTCTTAACAAAAGAAAAATTAAAAATCTCCACCTTCATTTACATAAATGAGTATATGGCTAAATCACAGTCAGAGCAAGAGTAAAACTGAAAAACAACTAATTCCCTCACATAATAACTAACTTCCAAAAACTGAGACTTCAGGAATAATTATTCTAACCAATGGAAAGAGCAAAAGGTATAGAAAATAGCACAGAAGGATTCAGTAAATGCTCTTCTACATCCAAAATCCTGTTGCTAACAAAAAATCACACCCATTTTCTTCCAAAGAAAGTTCCAAACTACCACAGGATCTTAGTTTATAGGACAAAACCAACATTTACATGGAGCCAATTTGGTCTTCTGTTATCAGCTACCTCCATGATACCTCTAATACTTCTATATGTTGCCCTGTAGCAATCAAATTATACAAGCTGATTCTTACTTACACATTTTGTTTCGATTTTTCACCTGAGCTACTCTCAAGAATGCACTTTATGTTGTATCAAGTGCTTTCCTGTATTCCAGGACATGATGTTAGGGAATGAAAATGATTTTGCTTTTGCAAATGGCAAGCAAAAAGATGAGCACATTTCTTCTTTCTCTGCTGGTCCAATCCTCTGTTGTCTTGTTCATTAAGTCAAGTCAAGGTGCAGCTTCTAATCTACAATTCCTTCTGATGTGGTAAAATAGAGAGCACTCAGGTCTATGGTCTGATAATCCTCCCATACGCTCCCACTGCGGACAGAAGTCTGAGAAACCTCCCAGCCACCATCCATGGAGAGGTGGCTCTGCCTCTTGATCGCAGAGGAGACAAGCAAAGTAACAGATGAAATGCTTACCATATTCCATTCATGGAAGGAAACAGGAGCCCTGAAAAACACTCCCCCTTCCTAAATCAAGGGCTGATACAAGCAGTCATGACTTCATGGTGCTTGAGCAAACCAAGTCCAACTCACACTGAAATTTCTAACAATAAACCAGAGCCCAGTAAGGGGTTTGCAGCCTTCCCTGGCCCACAGGAGTATGATGCTCATGGGGACTGGCTGAGGAACTGTCCTTACAACTCACACCAACTCAAGTAGGGCTGGCAAGCACTCAGTATGCCCAGTATAAAGCCAGTCCAACAAACAAGCATGGAACTAAACTGCTTTACCCTAGATGCTCCTGTCCACTCCTGGGTATGAAAGTTATTTTTAATCCAATTACAATATGCCACAGCTTCAACCCATTTCCTGAATCTGCACTGCCAGGTCACTCGTCCTAACCCAAGCCAGTTGTCGTGGGTACCCTACGAAGCAGCTGGGTGTGGAGCAGGAGTAATTTGGATGGAAGCAGCTTTGATGGAAGTGGCTCCCATTTCCATGCCTGTGTGAAGGCTGCAGTGCAGAGCACAGGACGCTCTGCAATTGTGGTCAGAGCATGGTGTCCATCAGTGAGCAAAGAAGGGGTAAACAGGTACTGATATGGCATTTCATGGCTCATTTTCTTGCTTGGAAATGCTTGGGCCAGACAAATATTGACCTTGCCTTGATGCTTATCTTCCCTGATGGACTCCTGTTTATTTAGGGATGAGTGGTTTCAACTGATGGAGAGGAGCACGAGCTCATGGAGAGGGCTGGAGACTTCTGTCACTGTATGACATGTCTCAAGAAAGGCTTCCCATCAGCCTGATCCTTCCCCCAGTCAAGCTCATAATGTTTGGTCCCTTCTCATCGACGAGGAAAGTGATGGGAAGAGGGTCCAGGCCAGTCCTACCACCAGCCACTCTCCAAATCTTAGGTGGGTGTGAGCAACCATGAAATCCCAGCCCCTGCCCCCAGCAGCCTGCTGGGCAGAGATCTCTCTCCACCAGGAGATGCACACTGCTGAGACCAGTAATGCAAACAGAGAAAGGAAAAAAAAAGCTATTAAAAAACCCCCAAACCAACTGACTTCCTATTGTTCCACTTCTCTTCAGGGGCAACCCTTCTGCCAAGTTCTATGTAAAACAACCTTTCTGAAAAGAGTATCTGTCAGCAATGATTAGCAGGATTGCCAAAGAGGGAATATTATGGAGAGGTCCAATCTCCAATCTAAAAGCTTCCTATTAAATTTTGTTTAAGAGCAAGGGAAAGAATCCTACCAGATTTTTTCAATAAGCCATTTTATTTTAATTCATCACTTTTCAGAGGGATGCTATATGAAAAACCAAACCAAAACACTTAACAAGGAGAGCTAAACAAAAGTCACTGCACAGTAAGTGTACAAAATAACAATGCCTGGACCACAGATTTGGATGAGAGGTTTCAGAAAGAGGAACAACTTGGTAATACCTAGTTTTGAGCAAACATATCACAGTTTAAATAAACAGAAGGAAAAAAAAAGCAGAGAAAAGGCCAAAAGTAACATGATTCTGATTGTCACTGCAATTTAAGAGTATGGCCCAGCTATTACTGAACCCACTCCAGGCACCCTGCTCAAAAGAACAAAACCACAGCCAGCGGTTTCTGCCTGGACACTTTCTTCAGATGGAGATATTTGTGAGCCCCATCAATAAAGAAACCCTTCCAAAATGCAGGAATTCAGACCTTGTAATCTACTTCAGCTCAGTACAGAGAGGATCTTTGCTAAGTTGGTTACAAAAACACAGACAGCAAAGCAGAGATTTGAAAACTGATCCTAGTTAAAATTTAATAGAGAACTCAAACTCCAAGTCACAGAGCAGACAGCTCCACATAACAAATTATTCCTTGTAACGAATCCCAACAGGTTTTGATGACATTTAAAGGCTCAGGTCTTGACTCAATGCTTAGACAATGGCTTTAGACAATGCAAAATCATTCTAGGGGACTCAGCATATAAAGACAGCCTGTAGTGAGAGTCTAACACTACTGGTGGTATCATCATAATTAAGGTTTAAATTCCCTTATTTACTTCTTCTATCCTCTTTCAGGCTTGTAGATTTTAATGATTTTGTTCTTTAACAGAGAAATGAGGCTGCCCCCAAGATTTGAGCAAATGTCTAAACAAACCTCAACTTTATAAATGACAACATGGGCACAGACTGTTCATCCTCAGCAAGGTCTGAAATGCTCCCCTGGCAACACTGTGCACATTGACTGCTCTAAGCAGAGCTATGCAAAGCCTGAGTCAGAACAAATTCGGTCTAGAGCTTGGAAACCAGTGTTTCAGAAATGAAGAATATATGAGAAACAGCATGGAAATGGTTATTTTGCTTGAGCCTATAATGCCAATTCACATACTGGGTTACTATGAACTCATCCCACAGACACGAAGGGCTTGGTCTCATGGAGAAATCAGGGGTTCACACAAGATTTCAGAAAATAGGTGTCCACCACTTCAATAATCTACAGTTTTCTTTAATGTTTAAGAGATGGTATTTTCCTTTAAGAAATCAAACCTTTTCCTCAGACATCTTATGATAGTCACTCAGATCAGTTTGGGTGCTAACTACATGTGGCAGATACCTTGTGATGCTGCTTCCCTTTCTCCAGCTTCTTAGTAACAGGCCAACATGCCTCCAAGCTACTTTCTTATTTCACTAAGATACAGCATGATGGACCCGACTGACAGATCTGTCCATCAATATGCACGGTACCCATCACATTGCTCTGGTTTTGCTGCCAGTTCCTACTTCAAAACAGGAATAAGCATGTCACTTGAGACACAAACACTCTGCTGAGCAGTAGTAGCCAAGCACACGCACCAAAGTGCTCTTCTGAGTCAGCATCCCCATGTCAACGATGACCACGGTCAGGCTGGTCATTTCTTACCTGAAAATTAAAGACAGGTTCCACCTCTGAAATTTTAGATAGAAGGCAGTTTTTATCTATCAGCAGTTCCTGTTTGCTTCACAGACCTAAGAAGCTTTGACAGGTAAGTCCCTGCATGAGGGATGCAGATAATCTGATAGATGGGAGGAAGAGTCAGTATACGCACATGGAGACTGGATTACACGGAGCAAGGTAACAGGACTTCCTGCAGATATGAGACAGCCATTATCAATGTCTGTGAGCAGAACTGCTTTCATCCCCAAAAAGTGCAGGACAGGGATGTAGGATAAATGCCATGGGAGGTTTCAGACATTAGCATGCAGTAATCTGACATTTGGGGTGTTAATGTATTGTCAAGAGGCTTTTTCATCCTCCATCCTGGATGATGATTTATTGTGTCCTCCATAAAAAGCCAAAATAATCAGCATCACACCTGCACCTAGAACACCTATACCATGCCCACAGCATACTTCTGCTTTCTGGCTGCAAATGAACCCAGATGTTTCCCAAAAAGAACAAAAATCAAGAAACATATGCTTCCTACGTGGCACTTGTTTGAAAGTAGTTGCTATAACCTGAGGAACTTCAGACCTCCAAGTCAGCATTCACACTCAGGTTTTAGAGACCAGCACAAGCCCAGGGGTTGTGTGCAGCTATTCCTGTAGCCAAGCCCAAGACATGGCAGCTTTCTCAGCCCCTGCACCCAGCTGAGCCATGCACTCTGAAGGATGCACGGTCTAATACTAGAAAAAGAATGAAAATTGGGCTTGTGAACCCTACCCCTGCTCTGACAACAACAAACACCTGACCACATCATCTTTCAGGTTGCTGCCTTACAGACAGGACTAGACAAATGTACCAGTGCTTGCCAGTAATAATGCAGAGACCTCAAGAGAAAAGGAAACAGTAGAATCCTGTTACATCACAGGTAGCAAAAAGAATGAAAGCAAAAACACGATTTTACTTCTGAAGAATAAAAAATTGGCTTCATGGTTATTTCATGGGCTTCTACAACAGAAGTCCCTGAAACAATAGATTTTTATTTCTGTCTGCTCTATTAGATGTAGTTTACAGAGAATAGAAGGGGCTAAAATGCTTAGGAGATAAAACAAGAGTAGGTATTCTGCATGCTCCTGATCAGGCAGTTGGTTATTCGTGTCTTCTACTTGGCTGCAATCCTTTATTTGGAGAATTGAATTTGGAAATGTTCACCTTACCTCTTCCTAGAACAGGAATCTTTCGCTCTGCTTTCTAAAGGAGCAGTTTTATACCCTCAAGAAGGATTCTTTCAGGCTGGTACATAATGCATCAGTTCAAAATTTTCAGCCCAGAAATGAGAATGTCATCAGGTTCTCATTCACTGAAAGAGAGTTTTCATAGATCTGGCCCTGGAATCCCTCAAAGAGGTTATTGTACTGCTGAGGTCCTCAGAAATAGGTAACCTGGGGGCAATTTTAGCCAAGCTTCCTCCCTCCAGATTTGAATGTGATTGCTTTCAAATTGCTGTGGGCCTGCCAAGCCTTGCTCATTTTGGAGCCATTTTTAAGGCAGTTTTGACAGAGAAAGGTGCTTGGTGTTCAAAACAGTATTTTCCCAAACCACACCAGCAGGTCTGCGGGTCCCAGAGAGCAGAAGCTGATGGCAAAAATAGATAGCTGGGTTTGTTCATGGGCTGGGGACAACTGTGAGGGGAGAAAGGATGGAAAAGCAAGAGGGGAGCAATTAGAAGGGTTAGAGAGAAATAGTGGTAATGACAGGAGATATCAGGGTATGGCCATTGAGTGGAGATTTCAAGAGGTGGAAGGGGCCAGAGAATGAATGGAGTCAGAGACAGAACAGCATTTGTCTGGCCTGTAAATAAATGGAGGAATGGAGTGAGCAGCTTACCTGCGAAGGCTGAGCTGGGGAGCCCGGTCAGGAAACAGAAGCATGATATTTTGTTAGGAGAAGAAAACAGGAATTACAGTGTATGGCTTTACTGGCAGTGAAATAAATAAAGCATTTGGTAATGGGACAGAATCAAAATCCAATACTCCGCTGAGCATAGCATGAAAATATCCCCCTTTCGTTCCCAGGCCACTGCAGGGGGAGGATGGAGAGGTGGGTTGTGTTGCCCATCAGTAAACTCCCACAACTTGACACTACAGCTGCAAGCACTGGAGGAGCCAGGGGGGCAGCACAAGCAGCACAAGGGGTGCATGGGTGCTGCTCTGCCTCAGCCTCTGACCCCTCCTGGCTACTACCCCACTCTCACACTGGTCTCCTACTCCTCTGATGGACAGGTCTCGCAGAGCCACCAACACTGCAACTTTGCAGCAAAGGAAACATAGCTTTGCTTCACCAGCAGCAAATGCTTTCCTGAAGTAAGACAGGAACTGTGGTCACTTTGTAAAGGTCAAAGCTCACTTGTGACAACCGCCCCCTGCCTAGCTTTAACTTCCTATTCAATAGCTCCTTGGATTCAGTATTTCTGTGGTGCTTGACTCACCATGCTGGGGCTGTGCCCTGCCAACTCCTCCAGCCCTAAGGCAGCTGTGACAAGAGCAGGGTTCCTGAACCACAGCAGGTTTGCAGCACAGCGGTGGCCCAAGCAGTCAGGAGTCCTCTCACACCTGTGCAGAGATGCTCCTACCTCCCTGGTACCACCAGACGTCAGGCAGACACTCAGCACCAGCTATCCCATGGGGCCACAGGGAATTCAGCTGGTGAAATGGGATGCAGTGAGAAAGTCGAGGGGCTCCATCAGCCCCTCAGAAGCTGCAGTGGCCAAGTACCAACAGAACTTCACTGGAGCTGCCTCAAGTGCCAGAGGGAAGCTTTGGCTCGCTTTGGGGATTCTGGGAACAAAAGGCTGCACCTCTGCAGTGCTCCTCAGCAGGCCATAACTGCAGGGCCCAGGAACCTGCTGAGGAACCTGTGCTGTAACCTGCACCTTCACAGCCAACCACACAGATGACCTTGTTTGCTCCCCTTCAGGTGTGCACGTGCCTCTGTCACAGTAGGAGGCAGGGGGAGACCATGGCCCCCCAGCTTCTGCCTGGGGCTCCTCTGGGCACAGCTTTCTCCAAAATCTGTGGAGCGATGGCCTTGTGTAGGTGGGGAGCATCCCGGTTTGGGAGTGAGTGGCTGGGGATGGATGAGCAGAGAGACGCTGTGGGACTCGATAGCCTGGGGGGGGGCTGCCCCTCTCTTGGGTGGTTCTGCCTTCTCAGCCAGCAACCGCTGTCCATGGAACACTAAAGCGGGGAATGGAACATTTCCCGTTTATGCAGAACGAGGGCTGTCGTTCCCACGTATGCGATCCCCAGCACGGCGGCGGGGCTGTCACTTGTCACACCCCCTCTGCACCCAACAGCAAAACTTTTCCAGCAAGGATGCAGCTGCTCAAGGCAGAGAAAAGAGAGGGAAAGAGCGGAGGGCAAGCAAAGAGGTTCGGAGAGCAGTCGGACGGCGCGGAAGGGAGGCAGGGCTCCCCACCCGCCGCCCATTGTCCCCGCGACGGTGCCGATCCCCGCGCACTCACCCGCGCCCTCGGCGGTGACGATGGCCTCGGGGGAGATGCAGACGCCGCGGTCGTAGAGCGGCAGCTCGTCGCAGGCCAGGCTGTCGGGCCAGGCGTGGCTGTATCGCACCAGGACAGGCTCGCAGCCGGCGCGGGCGCGCTCGCAGACGGACTTGCAGGGCTTGATGGGCTCGTGCTGGAAGTCGATGGTGCAGATGGGCGCGTACATGGCGCAGAGGAAGAAGAGGAGGTCGGGGCTGCAGTTGGTGCCCAGCAGCCCCTCGAACTGCTCCATGGCCAGCACGGCGTTGGCCTGCGTGCTGTGGTGCAGGTGGTTCGGCATCTTGGTCATGTTCCAGGGCAGCGGCTTGCACAGCGGGATGCGCACGGGCTCGCAGGCCGCCCCC
>JAOXXN010000102.1:4423024-4447276 GCA_026770055.1 Myrmophylax atrothorax
GTGTACATACTTAAAATGGGGACTGGGGGGGGAGAAAGTGTGTGCTGTGGCATCTGGAATTTGCCACCATCTCAAAATAAGTAGTTTTTACTTTGGGTGCCACAACACTACTGTCAAGAAGTCTCTTCTCTCCTGTCACTTTCTTAAGATTTATGAAAAAAACAAACTCTCTTTCTACAGCTTCCATCAATAGGGGCAATTCTAAACCTCTGGGGGTGAGTGGTGACAGCAACTGGATTCCTATTCTTGGACATCTCCAAAGGGAGGTTGGTCAAAGTATGGTATCATCATTCTATCAGCTCGATGTCATGCATGACCAGCAAGAATTTCTTAATAAAAGGGTGTCCAGGCAGCAAGCTGAGATCAGCACTGCCTGCCTGTGAGTTTCCTGGTAGGCTTTGGGAGGTTGGCACAGACCTATGAATTTAATGAATAACGATACAGCCCATAGTATCACACAAAGTAATTTCCTAGAATAAACAACAGCTCAGTGGGGCTGAGGCCTAAGGCAGGGATTTGCCTCTGGAGTAGCTCATACAAAAATTACAGAAAAAGTTTATTATTATGATTATGCCCCACAAGTCACAGTAACAACAGTGCACAGCACTGTGGCTTAAAATACAGAAATACATGTAGTTCAACTTTAAGCTGGAGCAACTGTGTTACTAAATAGAAATATGACCTTATTAAAAAATAAAACTGAAATTTGAAACCTTCTTTGCAACAGTAAGAAATGCATACAGGTTTGGTCAAGATGAAAATTTTGCAGCCAAGGCACTTCGGAGTGCATTTGTTAGCATCAGGTCTATCCTCAAGTGCTATGGTCTCCCTGTAGGGTCATGAAATATCCCCATATACCCATTCTAGCAGCTTACCTCTATGAGCAGAGTGTGCCAGAGGAAGCACAAGCAGGGTGAAAGCCCAGCTCAAAGCAGGTAGCATCTCTACTGCAGCCTGGGGCAGAATTCAGCAGATCAATAAATCTGTATTTACATTTCTAAGAAGAAAGACACCAAGTAGATATTGTGGCTGCATTTAAGTTCACAGTCTAGAGCTGCTGAGAAATGAATCTGTATCTAAAACAAACTAGAGCATGTAGTGACAAGAGGGAATGGCTTCAAACTGACAGAGTAGGTTTAGATTGGGTATCAGAAAGAAATTCTTCCCTGTGAGAGTGGTGAGACTCTGGAACAGTCTGCCCAGAGAAGCTGTGGCTGCCCTATGCCTGGCAGTGTTTGAAGCCAGATTTGATGGAGCTTTGAGCAACCTGGTCTAGTGGAAAGTATCCCTGTTCACGGCAGGGGGGTTGGAACAAGATATGATGATCTTTAAGGGTCCTTCCAACCCAAGCTGTTCTATGATTCCATGAAATTCAGGATAGAAAAATCAGAGCAAACATGCAGAAAATGTGTGTCATTTTTCCTTGTGTAGCAATCCTGCCAAAGGTGCAGAGCCCATGTGTGCAGGCACATTTGTATTTTACATACCGTAAACTCCACTGGCACTGTAGGGAACAGCCTGTGTTACGCTGGAAGCTCTAGGTGACATTATTATAAAAGTCACCTTTCTCCTTTCAGTTTGCATGTTCTGCCAGACCCTTGAGATCAGTGACCTGTGACAGTCTTCAGAGAAGGTACAAGTTCACCCCATGCGTGGGGGGCTTCCCATTGTCTTCTCAGTTCCAGCTGCCCAGTGGGCTGTTGTTTATAAACCAGGGACTGTGGTTTATGGTCTGTTCCTGCCCATTCCAACTGAAAAAAGATGCAAGTGTGACCATTATCTATTCAGGCTGTTCCTAAGAATAAAACCAGCTGAGATAAAAATACTTCTTTAGAACAGGTTTTTGTTTTCCTGAACCTTTCTTTAGCAATCTCAGGGTTACATATGATTTAATTTGCTTATATACACTGCTTTAGAAAAACAAACACAAAACCGCAAACCAAAAACAACCTAGCAACTCACCGAAAACAAACCCCTAAAATACTTCTTACATGGCTCTTACTGAAACCATAAAATCATTGACTTACAGAGTCATAAAAATGGGATTTATTGTACATTTCCTGTTCCAGCCAGGGTCTTATTTCAGCTCCCTCAGGTACACAAAACACAGGGGATTATTCCGTATTTTAATAATCTTTCAAGCTTCTCCATGGATGACCGGGAAGTAGCAAGGATGAAGAAAAGGTTCTTTTAGTGCAGTCTTTAAGACTGCAATTTTTGAGGCTGTTTTTATTCAACAGCTCATTATTAACTATCCCTTGCCCTTAGGGTCTGCATGCCTCCTAGAATAATTTTTTTTCAAATTATTATTGCTCACATTACCTGTCTTCTGGCTGTCCCAGCAAAATCCCCTCTGTATTTGCCCAGTGTTTTGCATCCCTGTTATGGGTAAAAGTAATAATATGGATAGGAAAATATGCTGCTTTATCTTTAAATATCAAGAAGCATAACTAACATGCATTTTGAAGACATAATTATGCCAATTGTTTAATATTGTGTATTACAGCCTTTCAGTCTATCCACACAGACACACACACACCCCCCTCTCCCACAGCAGTCTCACTTTGCAGGCTGATTGTGTTTGCTGCTTGGGATTTTTCCCAGATTTTTGTGGCCGTGTCAGGGTTTACAGCTTTTCGATATTTCAGTTTGCTACCTGCAATGCTGATTTTCCACCTGGACATTGGAACTTGGATTAGTGTTCCTGCAGATTTATTGAAAGTGGTATGTGCTTCTCAGAGCACTCAGCCATTCTGAAGGGACCTAGAGCAGAAGACAGAAAGCCGAACCTCTTGAACCTCTCTGCAACCTTCCCCGAATCCTTCCAGCTCATTTTCAGTGCAATATATTGTGCAATCTCAGCCAAGAGATTCCAGTGGAAGAGAAGTGCTGCTGTTCCTTGTTTAGCTGGAATTATGATGCCCACAGCTTTCCTGACTCCTTGGTTGAGCATGCATCAAGTGTGCAGTCAAGTAAAGCAAAGGATGAAACTCCCATCTTTTCCTTTGGGACAGCACATCTTAAATTAGGAGGCAGTAAAAGCACAGGTAGTTGGGCAGTTCTTAGACTCATAGACATGGGACCAGGAAAGTATTGACCCATGTTTCAGACCAAAGTAGTTCCATTTTAACTTAATTCCACTGTTCTTCTCTGTTAATATACCCATTCCCTAGGGCAAAGATAAGAAGCATATACAGTCATTTAACTGTACTGACTGAGATGTAATGAAGGCAGTTCTTGCTCAGCTGGGGGGACCTGCTGCTGCGTGGGAGACACTGGGGAGGATGCTCAGCTGCTTTGCTTTCCAGCATACAGTTTTTGCCTTTTTCTTTGTTTAAACTCTTGCTCAAGTGTTTATGACACTTGAGATAGCCTCTCGTTATGTTATGTACAGATGTTCAATTTCAATATGCATCCAATTCATTATTCTAATGTGACAAATTGCTGTACCCTATTAGGATGACCATGCAGATAATGAAAAATACATCCTTCCCTCCCACTGTGAGCCATGCTAGAGACACAACATCAACCACATCCATCTCCAAGTTACAATCGCCTCCAGATGGAGTGTTTAAAACAAAAAAAAACTCTGAAAAGCTCTATAATACCCTATAGATTATAAAGCATTTCTAATCTGGCCACTGCAGAAATAATGTGAGAGGCTTAAAGGCCATAACCACTCAGAATTTAATTTTGTTAAGCCATAAATTTACTATTTCAGATTTACAGCCTCTCCAGTTGCATGGGCTGAGCCTGCCTCTGCTGCTGCTTACCCAGATTTATTAGCAGTGTCCAGCAGTATTAAGTACCAAATCACACCCGTGCCTAAAAATAAGCCCTGCACAAACAGTTGAGTTTTGCAGTACCAGCCTAATATCGCCAGGTGCTGAAACTCAGACTGAACGCTGATTTCAGTGGGACCTCATTGGGTTCAATGTGTCCTAGGATCACGTGTTACCTGTAAACAGGCAATCCAGTTTGTGTGTATTTTTGTCATGCTGTTAGCAGTTACCAGCAGAACACAACGGGCTCTGTATGGAAACCTTACCGAGGTTAGGAGAAGAAACATTGCCTTTCCTGACAGCTTTTACTAACGCACCTGCAGAGCCATGCAAACAGCAGATGGTCTAGAAAGCTGAAAACTATGAAATTTAACCCTAGAAAAACAATTTCATGTTAAGAAGCCAACCCAGATGCACAGAAGTTTTTAACTCTTCAAGGTTAAGGTTCCAAGTTGCCTCACATGTACACTTTGATCATTCCTCACTCCGTCAGACCCTTACAGAGGAGATGCACACAGTCGCTTTTCCACAGGAGTAGCTCCTGGGTCCTTACTTTTAACTTCACAACTCAGCTTCTCATCCCATTTCAGATTTACTGAAAAGATTTAAAATTGGGCAGAGTTGCTCATGCTGCAGCTGCTGCTGTGACTTTCATGGTGTTCCATGTTTTGCCACTTTATTTTTACTTCTGTGAGAGAGACCAATAAGGGTAGAAAAAATAGGTATAGAAAGATACCCAAAAATTAAGAAAGAGCTGGTGGTCTATAAATCCACAAATTAGTTAAGTGTGAAGCCATTAGACATTAACATGATTCACAGCCTAAAGTACTCAGTCTCTTAGTAGATCTTGTTCTTCTTTCAGCCCTTTGCAGCAGTACACAGCATTCAGTATGTTCAGTGATTTCAGTCCCTTCAATGTATGCACCAGGCCATGCTACAGCTCTTCCTTCCTCCATAAAAAAGTGATTTAGGGCATATTTTGGGAACATGGGGACTTTCAGATTATAGTTCTTCATCCCACATACTTTATACTTGTGGCAGAACAAAAAACATGCCCAGGAAGTGATTAACATGCTTATCTTTCTCCAATTATATTCTCATAAGCATTTAACTGAGAAACAAAAAAAAATTAAAGAATAGGGTGACATTGCTGAGAACTAAATGTCTCAAAGTTGCTTTACTTCTCTATTCAACAACCTTCCATAGCTCAACTAATACCAAGTGAAACAGGAAAGAGCTAGTGGCATTTTCCCAGGAAGTATTTATAGCTTTTAAGTGTAGCCATTTTGCTGCCCCTCCCCTAGCATTGCTTTCACAAGATCCATAAAACTTATCTTCCAGCAAGCTTTTCTCAGGTTAGGGCATGTTGTTTGGGTTTTTTTCCCCACGTTTATAGACTGTTCCTACAACAATGCTGCTTTTTTCCCCCCTCCCTGAAGCCACAGGCTTGCTTACTAAAATTGGAAACACATCCTTTTTTAGCTATGTAGCTCACAAGCACACACACAAATATTTGCCAGTTTAACTGGGCAGGAATAAACTTGATCAAGGTTTTGCAACTTAGAAAAGCTTGTGTATTTTTCCCTGCTCACCAAGGACTAATGAATATCTGATGAGCCCATCTGCTGTTCGCAGGGCTGTCAGTCACCACACTGGAACCATCAGAATAGAAGTTTAGAAAAAGTTATTTTCTACTACCATGGGATTTTTTACTGGGAGCTTTTCTTAGGGAGAAGGCAGCAAGGGTTTTGCCTGCTTTGTATCTCAGCTCCCATGCTTTTGCAAACTACTTGTGCTCTCACAGCCCCATTCCACTTGATTCAAGGTTTTAAAATAGCCCTCAGTGGTTATCACTGCCTGTAATTTCACTTTCCCCTGCACACCGAATCCTTAACAGCACATACACCTAGAGGCTGGAGTCCAGGTACCTCAGTGTTATACCAGAGGCTGTGTCCTCACTTGCAGTTCTCTGTCCTCATCTCCTACCTGCAAAATTACAATACTGACACAAAACTTCTCTTTTTTACTGCTTGGAATTTGGAGAAGCTGTGATGTTGGTTTAAAATGCTCTAGGATCCTCCTTGAGAGGCATCTGACACCTATGGCAACTGTGCTAAGTGTCAGCTCTGCCAACAAAATCCACTTCTACCAGCTGAAGAGACATTTAAAGCAAAAGAACTCTTATTCCACACACCCCTTAGCAAAGGGCTGTGACCACTTTCAACCAGTGGCTGTGGCACCATGGATTAGCCAGCAAACAATTATACAATAAAATTCAAATGCATTTTAACTGTCTTGTTGCCAGTTTCCCTCTGAACCTTAAGTAGATAAAAGTTCAAATATTTTCTTAGCACTCAAACAAAAATTGGTATGGAAATAGCGGTGCAATTATTCCCTTAATAAAATTATCTCTGAAGCAAGTACCACACACTCACCCAAAAATTTTCTCAACCCTTTGAAGTGATTTGTTATCCAAAATAAGAAACTGCTGAGATGAACACTTTCACCTAACTGATCTCAATGTAACACTCACCGTCATTCCTGACATCTTCCACTTTGGACATACATGGAACTAAATCTAAACATCACACACCACCTTTAGTGTTTCACTGTAACAGCCATGAAAGAGTTGG
The DNA here is from genome assembly GCA_026770055.1 of Myrmophylax atrothorax. Taxonomy (NCBI): domain Eukaryota; kingdom Metazoa; phylum Chordata; class Aves; order Passeriformes; family Thamnophilidae; genus Myrmophylax; species Myrmophylax atrothorax. Next base: position 4,429,440 of record JAOXXN010000102.1, read on the forward strand.
TCCTATCCAGTTCTGCCGACTCCGTCTCGGCAAACATGCTCATACTGAGATGCCTCCAAGTTTTACAGTTGCAAGGATCCTTTATTTACAGATCATCCTAAAGCTGGATAAGTTTGCTTCACATGCAGTCTGGAATAAGGAGGACACTTCAGCTGAAATTTTTAAATGCAATTCTGAACTCTGTGAGAGATGATCCACAGATCCAATTTAATCCACAAAGCGTCAAATACCTTCAGAGTCAACTCAGAGCAATGTCTTTCCCATGTTCTCTGAGCACTCTGTGATGAGCACTTTCCTCCTTTTTCTCTTAGTCCTCTTCTGTATCACCATAATTAGCATAATTTAATTTACGGTGCATTTGTTGCTTTACTTCTCTTTCCTTTGTGTGACTATGCAAGGAATGACTTCATTGCTGCCGAGTTTGTGTCCTTGCTATTGTTAAAACATAACTGAATTTGTATTAAGAAATAATCCTGCTCTTTCCAAACACAAGGCTTCTGTTCTTTGCACTGGCTGCCCATTGAGGTTCCCTCAAATTTAGTCAGACTTAAAGGCTAATGACAAGGGCAGGGAGCACAAGAGTTTGCAGGTAACCTGCAATAAAGCCTTTCCCATATTCCAGCTGCAGCCTGAAATGAGTCCTGACAAAATATGTGGTTAGTGGACAATGAACTGGATTTACAAGCATCAGGGTTTAAAACACTCAGCTGCAACAGCTTTGCAGCTCACATCTGCACTCACACAGCTGCCAGTATAATTTTTTATTTTTTACCTTCATTTTTGTGAGAAGGCATTTTGTAAGATTGCTATGATCATGACCAGGGCAATAGCCTGAAAGCCTACACAAGAAACAATTCAAATACTGTTACTTCACATGAAGTTCAACATACGCTTTTCATTCTGACTTTAATACTCAACAGTTTCTCTTCCTGAACTGTGTAAGACACACTGACACTATATCCAGTGAACAGGTCATTTTGACCCAGTAGTGCTAGAAAAAGCATGACTAATAGCAAATGAATATGGTTTTGGATACAGGTCAGGGGGACATTTTGATTTTGTTATGAGTTACCACATTTGTGACATGACAAATAGCAAAAGTATACAAGGAGTGGTCAACTGAAGTAAAAAATGTTTTGTCATTTCAGAGGAAGATTTACCTTTACATAAAGATGACTCAAAAATTCTACTTAGAGAAAAATATAGGAAGAACTTTACTATCTTTGAAAACTGGTTATTTGACAACACTGAAAACAGTGGTTCTCATCCATGAAACCAAATCAAATGTCTGTAGCTGCCATTTAAATTACCTTACTTAGCACTGCCAGCCATGTCTACGTTTCAGGATTGAAACAGCCACAAGGATTGAAATGGCAGCAGTTTTCCTGTATTCTTTCAGTCCTTAATTTATTGGCCCACTTCAGTAGTGAATACAACTGCAATAAATTACTTCCATAGTACTCAAAATGCATTACAGCATTAAAAGATGCTTGCATTAGATTATGAGAACAATTTAAAACCTATGTCTAAAAAAGCCTTTTACTGATTCAACAGGATTATTTGCTACACCTAAAAACCTACTTTTTTGAGTTTGGTTCAGCTTGAGGGAGCAAGTCACCAATAAAATGTTACAGCATTAGTTCAGACATACCTGAATTTGTAAGTTACTGGTAAGTAACAAAAGGTTCCCTCTTCAGTATGCATCAAAATGCTGAATCCCAGGACCAGGGAAACTTGTGGCAAAAATACAGTTTGGAGACAAGGCCAGAATACTTGAATCTGGAATGAATAAGCTTTGAAGTCATACAAGGCCATGGTGGAGAAGGTTCATATATTTCCTCAAATCACCAGCCTTATTTCAAAATTTCGTGGGGAGAAAGAATGCCATTTTCCAGTGCATCAAAATTAGTATAGTTCAAGTGTCAAGTTTGGTTATGAATTCCTTTTCCTATATAGAAAACAAATTGCTGGAGAAAAAAGGTTTTAAAGTAACCCTTATTTTCAATGGTAATCTTTTGTCCTGACAGACGTGTCATTTTAAACTAGAAAAATAGTTTTCTAGGCAGCAACAGGACCTTCTTCTTCCACACTCTCACATGAAGCAGAGCCCTCCCCCACGGATTAGACATTTGATCCAAACTGACTCCATATGGGACTAGCTCAGCCCAGCTGTTTGTGCTTCATGCTCCAGGAATTACAAACACATCTGGAAATGCACAAAAAGGCCACCTGAGATGGCATACAATGACATACAATAGCAACAGTTGAACTTACTAAACTGTGGACATGGTGTTGCAGGATACAGTGGAAGAATTCCTTCTTAACCTTCTTCCCCAACAAACTTGGTTCACCAGGCTTCTGCCAGTTTGTGTAGTGCATGGATGCAGGTTGACTTGAGGAGTGTGCTTGATGTGCTCTGCCTTCCACAAGCAGGCTGAACCCTAAATAACACTGCACTACCTCAGCTGAAACCAGAAACAACAGAAATACAACAAGAACAAAGCAAGGACACCCTCCCCCCCGCACCCAAACTCAACCAGTACATGGATGAGTCCACATGATTCTCCTCCAACTTCCCCATTCTCTGGTTTGGTCCTGAGCTTGCCCATGTTCTTGCAGGAAGAGTAGTTAAAAAGGCGTCACCTCAGAGATTTGTGTGCCAGACACCACATAATGTAAAGGCTCCCACATAAACTACCAAGTGTAAAAGGTTCATGACTAAATCTAATCCAAACCAGGTTCTTGCAGAGTTACTGTACTCACTACCTATTTGCCAGTAATTACCTATTTGCTAGTCTTGGTTTAGTAACACCTCAGACAGCGGAAAGCCAACAGGGATCCGAGGTAAATGGACACATGCAATCACTTTGTACTTAACAAGATTAAAGATACAAACCAGGTTATTTCTTAAACTTGAGTTTCTCAAGAATCCATCCTGAAAAATAGGCATTGTTTTTCCAAAAAAGGCTACATTACAACCAAAATCTTAACTGAAATCAGGAAATTTGAATATATTAGATCATAAATATTACAGAACTCCTAAGTCTTGCATTCAACCTAATTCCTTTACCAACAAGCTTATTCATTATGGTGCTAAATTATCAATTTAAAAACAGTTCTATGGTTATAGCATAAAATGCATAATTAGGAAAAATATAGATGTGCTGTCTTACTTCCTCAGGACAATTTTATTCCAGTGCTTTTTTCCCTCTGGACAGAGGAAGCTATTGTAACTGAGCACACAACAGCTCTTTCATAATAGAAAAAGTTACCAGCATGCACAGAAGTTGCACCAAGAACAGGGGCTCTATACAATGTCCAGAGCCTGTTGAGGAACACACAGCTTTTATATGCTGGGGATTACAGAGCACAACCATCTGGTCAGCTTTCAGGCTAAATGAGCCCATGCTATCCTGGAGGCCAATTTGCACGACTGATAAAAAAAGGCCTATTATACATCTGTCTCAGTCATGGCTGATGTTACGGTTTTAGCAACACTCGCCTCTTCCAGGATTATTTCAAGTTTTATACTTTAACAATACACTTACTTCTATGGGTACAACTGGCATTGCTATGTACTATATAAATGCTTCTCTCGCTTCATTATGTAAAAGTAAGATTTAAAGGATAATGGCACTAAACTGACACTTTTTACATTGTTTTTAATTCCTTCTTCCAATTTTTTTACAAGATTCATTATCACAGAAGCCAAAAGGTGAAGGATTAAAAGAAGTCTTCACATAAAAGCACTAAGGATTGATATTTAATGAACTGTGAGATGTAAATCAATGCACAACAGCACAGTTTAAGCTTAAAATACTAGGATAACATTTATATTAAAAATAATTCACCTACAGATAATACAGTCTAGTGTTTATTGTATGTTATGGAAGGTACACTTGAATTTCAAAAATTTAAAACATATAAAAAGTGGTTAAGGGCTAACATGTTATCAACATGTGATAAATGTGTAAGAATGTTTAATATACAGCAGGGTACAATGGTAGTGTTAATGCCAACAGGGCACCACAGAAGTTAGTTTAAAAAAAAATTTCCACTATGCTTTATACAAACACCACCACTTGCTGTTGTTTAAAAGTATCTGGAGAGGGATTGCTGTCTGTAGGATAAGCAGTCCTGTAACATTTTTAATGTTAGATAGTGTCATAGTACGTAGATTGGTGAACATTTCAAAATAAAACTAGAAATGCTGTAATTACTTCACAGAAATGCACATCCAATATTTGTTTTTCAATAAGAACAATAGGTACAAGATTATAACTCTCCCTATATGAAATAATTTACACACAGATGAAAGCTACACTATCTAAAATAATCACTAAATACATTTTTCTTCTGGGAAATAAACAAGCAATTTTTGTTTTGCATGATCAATATCAAAAAACATATAGCATAAGTAGTATTTTTAAAACATAACTGATGCTCTACAGTTAAAAAAAAAAAGAAAAAAAAGAAGAAATGAGAAAAAAGATTTTCCATGAATGTGCAACCTAAAATCAACCAAGCTTATATTGTAGTACAACCATATTAAGAAACCACTGATCAGGAATACAACTTTATGGAAAAAGTTTATAATTCACAAAACTGTTCATCAGGCCATAAAGTAAAATAGCTCCACAGTTTACAGATAAAACTGAGGCCACATAGATGCGTGCTATGTCTTATCTCCAGTAAGTAGATACTTAGGCAGAGGATGTGACACTTTGTTTGTAGACAGCATGGTATGCGTTTCTCAGCAAGACGTAAGGGAAACAAGACTCCAAGAGATCCATTGTCAGGAATGGAGACTCCTGCACAATCTGAAAAATACCAAAACCACAAGATTTTGCAGAACACCTTCTACTGCCTGCTGCTGGTAACCTATTTTGAAGTAGATACTTCTGGCCTGCACTACACCATCCACATATTTCAAGGCAAAAATAAATAGCACAAAGTTTAAACGTAGAGGAGAAACACTGTTATAAACTCACTGCTTGTCAAAGCACGTATTTTCCTTTCCTATACATGCAGTCATCTTCCAAAAGATACAGAATACTTAAATGTCTGAGCAGAGAGGATCTTCTCCCACACACTCTGAACACTACTTCTGTAATGTGAAATTTAATTTTGTATGTATTAAGTGAACAACGAAAATGATCTGAACAACACGATGAAATGTTCTGGGCAACAAAGGACAACGGCAAAACTGTGTGCATGTGTTTGGAGGAATGAAATAAAACTAAATCCTGAACGTTGAAAAGCCAGGAAGGAGGACATTAAGTTATTTCCACTGGTTTGTGAGCTGCAACACCCAAGGTGACACCCAAAATCCCCTGGTTGAATGAAGCAACATGAAGCCTATTCCTAAAGTTGGTAGCACAACCAAAACACACAAAGCTCTCACCATGTCTAGAAGTAGATAAACAGATTCTCTGTTTCTTGTAGTAGTTTTGTCTGTCTCCTGGCCAATCTTCAGTAGACTGGATGATGCAAGCTATGTAAAACAAGTATTTCAAAGTAATAAATAAAACAATTCACTGATGGGCTTCTGCTCTCTTGTTACACACAGCCAAGGCCCTCTGAGTTATAGTGATACAAAAAAGTAGCATTATTAAAGTAATCCTGAGCACCTGAACCAGTGGGCTCTAGTCTCAGTGAGCCCTATTTGTTTATTCCTAGTAGTATTTAGTAAGTGATATGTGCTATTTCAATACAAAAAGGAAATTAATTTATTGCAGAGAACTTTTAATTGTAATCACTGGTTGACAATTATAAAGTCTACTAAAAGTAATGACAGAACTCCCATGGGATCAAGACCTCACCTCTCTGCCCTTTCCAATACACTTATCAAATTACTTCATTTTTCTAAGATTTCAACTGATTGAAGTTTTTATTGCTTGAAATTATACTCACTTTGCAATGGAAGGAAATGTTCCATTTTACTGCCTAAGCATTAAAGAAATGTAATCCTAACTGCAAATGAATAATATTTCATCAAACCACGAGCAACCTATTTTCATAGTTTTAGAAGATATCCTAGAAACTTCCAACATGCACTTAGGTATTTACAAGCTCAGGATCACAGACAACAGTAAAATACTTAATTTACAGATGCCTCGATACCCCATGTTTTCATGTCTTACAGATATTTGAGAAAAACCCATTCCAACTTTCAGATATACAATCATCATTTATGCCCTCACACCAAGCACTGGCAATGTGCCTAAACCACATGTTTACCAGAAATGGATTTTAAATTAAAACACCAAGTTCAAAAATCTAAATCAATATTCCTCTTGAACAAACTCTGTCATTAATCAATTTGTAATATGAAGTCATATACACACTTCAAAAGATTCTTAGTCCATACTCATCGGCATTAAATAACCTCCTAAATTTCTTCCATATTCAATTAACTTGGACAGGAAAGCAGATCACCTTCAGTGATACATTTTTTCACAAGAGAAATGTTTTTCTTTCAGACTAACAGTAAGTGATACGTACAAGGTGCTAGAGAAGAAAGGTTACCAAAATATCTAACCATCAAGTCTGTGCAGCCAAAGCTGTGGTCTGAAAGCAGGCCGTGAACACTGAAAAAATGCAAACCTCATACCAGAAGTGTTTTTATCACATGAAACTATACTGGTTTCCTTCACTTGTCAAATGTATGCAACTTGATACAACCATTTCTCTTTCATCTTTTTCAGTTAGTAGTTGCATCAGACAAGGTCAATGGCCATAGGGTTTTTTTTCCTGTTTTACAAAATGCAATGAATTTCCAGAAGTGAAAGAGTCTTTTATGGGAAAAAAAAAAGTTCCTATGAATTTCTACTTACAGACAGTTATCTCAAATAAGGAGGAAAGGGATATTTTTTCCCATCTCAGTGCCAAACAAAAAAATCAAGAACCACTCAAATCCAGTAGCAATTTAAAAAAATTAATGTGAAGCTGCTGTTTTAGCCTCTAGTTTCCTTCAAGCATTGGCTAATTAAGAGCCCCTTTAAAAATTCCATTTCTACTCAAGCAACACATCAAAATATATTTAAAACACATCACCATCACCTTAGGGCTTTTGATTTTTTCTACGTATCACTAAGGATTTCAGCAGCTTTGATCTTCAGCCTACACTGAAGCATAAAAAAGTCCTCTTCCCAACTAGCTTTGTAACATGCCCAGCAGTTCACGTTTAAGAAGGGCAGGCATGTCAAGAGGTACAGCACAAGAGTCATTCTGGAGTTTATTTTACTTTTTCAAAGAAGGTAACTGAAGTGTTCAACTTTATGGGAAAAAGTCTGCTAGACAGAATCTTGATTTTATATGCATTGCACATTTCTTTTTCCAGTCATGGCCCACACCATGTGAGAGATGGTTTGTGCTAAAATACTAAAGACTGTACTGAAAAAAAAATAATTAAGACACTTGTAGTGATTTGCTTCTGTTGTTTTCCAACATCACACACAGCTGACTGTAAAGAGCTACATTTACTAGTAGTAAATGTACATTTCATCTGCTACATTAAATCTGTGTATAGACGTGTACTAACAATATGCTTCTCTCTCGTGCACTGAAAGTACATTTTAACAATTAAAGTTATACATACAGCCAAAAATTCTTTAAGCCGATCTTCAATGCTTCCCTTGTGGATGGTAAACAAAGCTGCAGCAATCTGGTTGATAGCCTTTGCCAAGCAATGAATGTTGTTGCAATGCCCTAAACAAAAACATAAACAAATTACCTCCACACCGTATTTGAAAATGACAGTATTCTTCAGAAAACATCACCAAAGACTAAAGAGACTTGTCACAATGAAGAACTTTCAGCGTCTTACACAATGGGAGCAAAGCGCTCTTGCACATTTGCTCTCAGGAAAGCCACCAGAAGTACTGATCTCCCTTCCAAATCCTATAATGGTCACAACAACCAGACAAAGGTACCCCGGGCTTTTAGAAATAAGGCAAAGGACTATATTGTAAGTTTATTTGGTTTCTACAGAACTTAAAGAGTATTAACACTTGACTAGGCTAAAAGACAGGTGCAAGCAGGACTTTTTCAAGCTCATTGACCATTTCTTTCCCCCTCAGTGTAAATCAAGAAGTCCTCATGCCCAGACAGCAAGACCAAGAGACCCAAAGGCACTCAAGAACAGAACTGTTGAATTGCTAATTGCCATACATTACATCTTGCCTAAAGTCCACGCAGGCCTCAGAGCCCCAGAGCCCCGTTTCCAAAGAGAGCAGATACACTGCTCCTCAGTAAGCCTGGAATCTCTTCTAGGCAAATTAAGTCAAGTCTACCACTTCACAACAAAATTAACACACACTTAGGCAAGTATAGTGGGGAAGTACCAGCATGTGAAAAGGAGTGGTCTTCGAAGGGGTTAACAAGCTCTCAAGCATGCAAACACTGCTGACTCTTACCAATTCTTTTTGACCACTGAGCTAATTTTTTCATTCAGTCATTTATCTTAACTCCAATTTTCATGATTGAATAGTGAGGTCAGCTGGACTTCATCACTCCACATGAGAAAAATCTGTTTTTCCCCATGCATGTCACTATTGTTACTTCAAATTAATTCTATCTGTCATTTCATTGCCCAATTTACTCAGCATCACAATATCTCTCTGCAGCTTTTCACTCCTTTAATATCTTCAATAACTTTACATGATACGAAATTTTCTCATCTCACTCTTCAGGCCCCCATCAAAGCTATAAGAATATGCTGACCATGAAGATCCTTGTGGGTCTCCACCAGTAGGCCACAAGAGTTGATACTCCTACTCTGTCTCTTATTTTTATGTATCAGTCAACAACATCTGTTCTACTTAATTCAGATTTAAATTTGTATTTGTTTTTGAAGAGACTTCTTTGTTGCTTGTGGGGTTTTTTAACTCACTTCATTTTTATGTCTCTGGCTGCAGAAGAAGCATCAGCCAGGGAATTCAGCAGAGGAACTGTTGTTTTCCAACCTGCAAGGTTTCAAGTATTTAGAAAAGGCTGGTGTTCTACTCCAGCCTCCAGCTGACAAATTAGCTCTCTAGCCTGGTATTTGACTAGCAGTTCAGATTCCTGACTGGGAACAAAAGTAAAGATCTGTTAGTGTTTGAGCCCAGAACTAGTGGAAAAAGCAGACTTGATCTTGAAGAAGGCAGAGGGAATGCAGACAGTGCTACAGCTGTCCATGCACTGCCTGTATTTGGGAGAGATATCTTGCCAGATTAGAAAGCTGAAACTCCTTCCAATCTGTGAGTTGTTCATGGATAAATTCAGGATTTGTCCTGGGAATTCACTTCATCAAAAGCAGCATTTATTAATTTCACATTCTGGAAATAGCATTTATATTGTTTCAAGCCAGATGTTCTACAATAGGGTAGAACACAAGAAAAAGTAGTATTATGCAAGGAAGGCAGGAATGACAAGGTCTATTCTGTTTGTTCAGTTATTTTTGTAGAGTGAACATTCTTTATATATTCCTTTTGCCAGACTGTTTTGCTCTCAATAAAAGAACCCACTCAGTAAAGAATTATGCAACACAGAGGCCACGTCTCACAAAATCAGTACCAACTCCTAATACAGTTTTATTTGAGTTCTAGATGTAACTTCTCTCCAGTCACAGTTTCAGGCCACCTTGTTAACTGTACTGACTTTAAGAACTCACTTTGAAACAAGGCTTTGCCAGACTTCATCTTAAGAGTTATTTAATGTAAATGAGACCACATAAACTGAAATATTTAAGCTGCATGATACAAAACAAGCAGAAGATAAGAACTGTCTGTTGTTTCAGCCTGCTAAGAACCTGAGGACTAAAAGGGCCTTGGGAAGAGAAGGAGGCTGAAGAAGGCAAACCTGCATGAACTCTACCCTGCTGGAGAGCCTGTAGGTAGCCTGACTCACGTTCTTAGGAAAAATTTGCAGAAGGGTAAATGTGAAACCATGATCACCAGTAAAACCTTTTAAGTCACCAGTAAAAACTGCCCCCCTGGCAAGCCATACAGACTCTACACTAGGTAAAGATGCTTTCCAAGGAGAAACTGGTAGCACGAAGCCCTTCCAGAGGATTTCTTTTACAAAACTATAACCAATGAATATATAAGAGATGTGGTCTTACACACACACAAGCGAGTTCATTTTGACTGAGTAGACAGCCAATCTGATTGTCCTTCAATGAGCAAGTTTCTTTCCATGCCCTCCACCAATCACATTAAATATTCCCTGCTCTTGACTATATTATGAGATTTCCATTCAGGCATCGTGGCTTGGAAAAAGCTTGCAAAGATAAGTAGAAATAGTATAAGTGCAGATAACATGAAACAACTTTGCAGGTTACAGATTGTTCTCCCCATTCCTCAGGAAAAGCTTTTAACTTGAAAATTTGTAACTTTTTCAAATCAATTTTCAAGAAGTACTCATTGCATCAGATTTATCCAGCTTTTTCACAACTGGAAAAGGCTACACAGTCTTTTTAAAATGAAACTAGAGTTAACAGATCCCTAATCTCTCAAAACTGAACAAAAGGCTGATTAACTCCAATTAAAATAACAACCTTGAGTCTCTCAAAAATGTGATTTGCATATCATGCTAAGTGACACAGAAAGCTTTCACAATTTTGGTATTTTCCTGGTACTTTCAATAGTCAGAAGTCAGTTTACACTTACTTTGTGAGTTACAATTTTGAGTGAATTAAAAATAGTGCAATTTGAAAAAAATAACTGGAGAAAACATGCTGTACCCACTAAATGGATGCAGAATAAACACGGTCTTTTGTGTGAGTCATGCTACACATCACAAAGGAAATAGCTTGGACAGCTGAAAGGTGACTTTTATATGTGTTGGAACAGTTTGTCAGTGTTTTTTAAAGTTAATTTTGTCAGAAAAAGAACTTTTTTTGTGAATTATATGCAAGGAATTTCCTTGAGGCAAAGATTATTTTTTTAAATAAGAAAGTGGAACTCCTGTGTAGGAAATAATTCTGTTCACAGCTTACACCCTCCAGATTCTGTTTTCAAAACTTTAGGCTTGGTCATATGAACAGCATATTAAATATAGAAAAGATACATTGTATGACTGACCCAAAGCCAATGTAAAGATTACTAAAACATTATACCTATTAGACTATAGGGACTATATTATTACATAATAAGTCTCACTCTGATTAATGCAGAATGTGTGCACCAGCAATTCCACACATTAAGACAAGACTGCCCCCTACAGTATCTGAACTGTTCTGAAAATTTCAAGCACAAAATTGCTTTTTCATAGAAAGTCATCTTGAACAAGAGTCAAGTAAATGCTTTTTAAAGTACTTTCAGAAGAATCTGCCTGGATTAGGGCTAAGTGATCCTTAAATTTTGTTTACTATAAAATGTAATTATATATTTAAAGCAAATGTATTCAAGATACTCCCAGGGGTATTGTGAAGACAGCATTCACAGCAAATATTAGATCACTCTACATTACCTTCGATGGCAGGGCTATACTGAGACATCACATTACTAGCCAAAGTCGGCAAGGAGACAGCCACGAAGACCATGAGAAGGCAAGCAATTTTATATTCTTCCTCTGGACTAATGTTTTCTAAAAACAAAAACAGTTAAGTTCTTTCATTAAAGAAGTGATCTTAAAATGTTTCCTTTCAACTGCAGGTAGATTAGAATGTAAAATGTTTAACAAAACTGAAATTTCAACCCCAAACCAAAAAAGTCAATGTTTGTATTGTGAAAGGATGAATATTATGTCAGTCTTGCCAAAAGGCACAGGGTGGAGCTGCATAATGTCCAGTCTGATATCTACCAGAACAAAGGGAAGCTGATGCCACCCTCTCACTTTTAACCATTTAGTTACTAAGACTATTATGCTGAGCAGAATAGTAATCTTTTCATGCTGGTGTAAATCCAGTTCCTGCTCTGAGGTGAGGAGAGATTCTCTTGAACTCTCCCTTTGGCAAATGAGCAGAGGGTGATGGGTAACTTACCTCAATTCTCCCAAGACTTTGTGCTTTCAAAAACGGCATCATCATCACACATTACGTAAGATTAATTTTAAAAAGTCAATCGGTGACATACAGAACTTATTTCAATGAAAGCTGCATTACTAAAAGCAAGGTATTTCAGAAGGTAAAAGATGCTTATCAAAATATGAGATAACAAAGTTATACGGAAGAATATACAGAAATTCTCTCTCTTGTTCACCCAGCTTAAACATTTCATATCCATTTAAAATGCCATTTTAGCTGGTAGGTATCTTGGAAAGATATACTTCTGTATATGCATTATATACTGCCCATATACATATAACAACACTTTGGGTTGGTTTTTTTTTTAGGTGCACAAAGAAATTATGCTTCACACTTCAGTTCAAATATTGAAATGCCCCTTGGAATGACCTTTATTTTCCCCTCCTGAAAGAACTACTGTTAAAGCAAGAAAAAAACAACTTCACATTTAAAATATTTATGATTGGGGTTAAAACAGTAACTATCCACGACACACAGAGGAAAAAAAGCAATTAAATACTCAGTAAGGAAGAAAGAGAAAAAAGCTGAAGACTGTCAAAAAGCACTTAGGAGTCTTAATTCGTGTCTTTGAACCTGCCAGAGTAAACAAAACTGAAAATCTTAGACAGCAGTGCCTTAAAGCAAATAAGAGGAAGCACTATACATGTTAGAGCATTAATATGTTTATTTTACCATGTTTTCCCTTGCAAGCTCCATGTTACCATTTGTATAACACACTGGTAAGTGTTGTGAAATTCATGAATTGTATTCAGCTGACATTTCACTCCTAAGGTTTACTTAGGTGACAGATTTGTTACAGATCTATGCAACAGAACTGATCATGTCTGCAGTTGTTCACAAGACAGTCCTGATGTCATTGTCCTTAAATTACAGGAGTTTTCACCATTAAATTCCTTCAACATCTACCTGTTGTTTTCTTCTAGAGCAACAAGTCAATTCATGTGTATTTGAAAAGATTCTCAAGCTAACAATCAGCAGGCACAAATAATTCATGCTCTTATGCCATTTATGAAGCTCACTGAAGGAATACAAAGGACTCGAGATATACAAGTTTCCCCCTGGCACTTTAAACACTTCTATGCCTGGGTACATTTACTTTTTTTGCTCCTCCAAATTGTTGGTTTTTTTAACATTTGTATTTTTTAAATTGGAACTTCTTACCCGATTTTTGGGAAGACAGTGCTACAACCAAGGCAGGATCAATCTCACAAGGCAATCCAGCAGCTGATGACAGTTCATATACATTCATTGCCACCTGAGAACCAGAACAAAGACAGCACTGAATGCTTTTGTGTAAAGATGATGAAGCACAGTGTTGCTGCCATGTTTAAACTGTTCATATTAAAATTTGAGGCACTAAGGAATTTCAGAGATTTGGCAAAAATAAGATAGAGACTCTGGATTTTGTTTGTTTCTAACCTACACTAAGCCAGCTAGGTCAGTACTTTGTGAACTAGATTGCAATTTCTGCATGTCAAGCCAAACAAAGTTCATATACTTTGCTACATTACCTCAAAAGCAAACACCCTGACTTCCAATTTGCTATTTCTGTATCTTTCTTTATTGTTCAAAAGAAAGTAACATATTTTCTTGACCAGATCTAAAGTATCAGCTAACATTTACAAAAACAGCATTTTTAAACAAAAGCCCAAAGACCCAACTTGGTGAAATAGAGCAAGGCAGAAATCACACAACATTCAAATTTCATATAGATTCACTGTTCAGAGATTTCAAGTACCACGAATTAGACTCCAAGCACTCCTAACATTTGGAGGAACTAAGAACATCTTGAAGTGTATTCCATTTTCCAGCCCATCCCACGATGTCTCTTTTGTTATTGCTAACAAGCATTCAACACAGTTGTTTTCTCTCTCCATCTACTATTTTGACAAAGTCTCTGAAACCATAGTTCAGATGAATCTCTGCAAAAACAAGTTTACATCAAACAAAAAGGACTACAGGAAGCACTAGCAATGTAAATTACTGCCATTAATATCTGAAAAGTTTTACACTTTGCCCATATAGTTGAGCAGCTGCAGGTAACAAACATTGTGCAGACTATCCTTACTTGTGTGCTCCAGCCTGGCATCTGGCCAAGGACTGGTTCACAGCCAACAGGTTAAAAAGAATCATAGAATTGCTGGAGGGTCTTTAAAGATCACTTTGTTCCAACCCCCTGTAATGGGCAGGGACACCTTCCACTAGTCCAAGTTGCTCCAAGTCCTGTCCAACCTGGCCTTGAACATTTCCAGGGATGGGGCAGCCACAGCTCCTCCGGGCAACCTGGTGCCTCACCACCCTTAGCAATTTTTTCCTAATAGCCAATCTAAACCTACTCTCTTTCCATTTGAAGCAAAGCCCTCTTATCCTGAATAGACAGCCCAACAATTTAATATTGAAAATATTCAAGTGAAAGGAGAAGAGAATTTTGACAGTCATCCCAAATAGTAAATTTCAGGGACAAAAATATAAAAATAACATTTCATAACAAGTATTCATTTCATCAACAGCTTTAAAACTATTTATGTTTTGCTTGGTAAATTCAGTACATAGGAAATTACTATGTTATTATGTCCTAAAATAGGCCCAGTTGGGCAATTGTCTCAATCCACTGTATGATGCCTTGTTAATATCTGTCTGTTGACATGCCTTCATTTAAGGAAAAAAAAAGTTTGCCTTATTGTCCCAAAAGAAGGTTTTGTTGCCTGCAGTTGCACTGCTGTATATGACAAGGCCAAGAGAAAGCTCGGAGCTGCTGACTGTCCACAGGACTTAATTGTTAGCAGGCTCTCAGCACAGCCCTGGCCCTTCCAACAAGCTGTTTTCAAGACAAAGCTCTGGCAGAGTTCCAGGCGAGTGCATGTCAGAGTTCCCAGTACTACTGACAAGAACTATGGAAAAGATTACACTGGTTTGGCTCCTTCCCTATGCAGAGTCCTCCAGCATTATCGAGGCAGGCTAACTGCTCTCCAATAAGCCCACACGGCATCGCACCGCACCACAGGACGTGACATCTGCGGCTGGCATCATGTGAACACCAGCATGGTGCAGTGTTCCACAGCACTTGGAATTCATTTCAGACACTTCTAACTAGGAGAAAACCCACACCAACACACAAAATAGGTGTATTTAAGAATCACAGCAGAGCTACAGCAGAGAAAACCAACAGCCAAATATTATGTGAAGCAGAAGCAAGTAGGTAGTGCTACATGGCAAGACCCAGACAGCAGTGCTCAGCAGAGCTTTCTTTAACAGTAGATAGCTTTATTTTTTGGCCATCCAGTGATGGATTTTTTCCCCATCCAATCATTCCAGTGACTGCCAATTATTCCACTGACTTCCAGAAAAGCAGCAGCAAGTACTGTGCTCTCTCATATCTGCTGACACAAACAAGTTCAGCAACATTTTGGAGATCCAGTGAAATGTTTAAAATGATCCATTACCATCAGCTTAAAAATATCAGTGGCAAAATACTCTCTTGAATGATTACTGTTGCAGCCTTTATCCCACCCTATTTTTCAGCACTCCTTTGATACCAAGAGTGTGTAAGATGCTTTCTGAAAAGATCAAAGTAAGCAGTGAACTTCCCTTCTCATCTCCTCCGGATGCTGATTATTCAAGTTTAATAACGGAACATGATGCTTCGGTGATCAATAATTTTATCCATAACACAGGTGGGAATTTTAGCAAGGCTTTTACTGAGAAGGGCAAAGGCAACTTGCATCATTTTTATATAATTTTTATTATGAACCTGTATACTTTAAGTTAATTTTACATGGCATTTCCACAGAATTCCTCTATCATGGTATGAATTGCAATGTTTTCTTCAACATCAAATGTTCATGGCTGGTTTATCAACATCAAAAGTTTCAAAGATCATTTTGGAATGAAATAGCACATATGAAATTTCAGTAACTTGGTCCGAAAATGACTATGAATATAAATGCTAAAATGTATCTCCTGAATCATGAGGCCCATGATAATGGACTCTGAACTTTTAAAAGGAGAAGGATGTTTCTTATTTAGTGAATCTTCATTCATAAAGAACTTAGTTTCTTTCCTCAAGAGTTAATAGAGAAATGTAAATTTGAAGTTCAGGAATAACAACACATTCTGGCCTTAAAAATGGTGCTTTGCTAAAGAGTAGATTTCTAAAAGTTGTTTCTCTCTAAGTTAGAGAGTTGTGCAATATATATCCTGCTACACATTTTCTGCAAATCAAACTGCTGAAACACCATTAAGAAGCAGGAATCCTTCACAGACTCCAAGCTGCAATAAGAGGTTAAAACCCAGCTAGGCTGCAGCTACTGTGCATACATGTCCAAAGCCATATGATGTGCCAACAAGGAGTTTTGGACGGGACCATAATATCATTCAGAAGCAAAGTACCTTATTTAAGCTGCTTTTTTTTTTTTTCAGACAGTGGCTTCACAAGAATTTTCAATTTAAGGTCAAAGTCAGACTTACAGCTATTATATGCACAGAGCTCCAACCACACATACAGGGTCTCTGACTGACTCAGTTTTACCAGTTGTACTGCTCACACGACGAAGCAGCTCTGCATTCTTCCCTTTATTGCTTAGTCGTGTTTTAACACTTGATAAATTTTGCTCTTCATTCTTTCTACAAAAATTCTCAAATGTGATCACAAGCAGATAGACTTGTGCCTATCCTCTCAGTTGGCTGTGATTTTTTCTCCAGAACATTAGGAGGCTGCAGATCCACAACTACTAAGCTTGTTGGAAAAAAAAGGTGTTCTTTGTGTTTGGATTTTTGACACTAAGCATCAAAGTCTTGCCCCTTAGGTATTTTCAGTAAGCTCCAAAATTACTCCATCACCCAGTCAGCCAAACATTACCTTCATGTCAGTCTCTCTTGGAATGTGATCTTTGAAGTCCTCAATGGAACTTACAAGGAAAGGAATGTGGTAGGATAAGACCTAAGAGACACAAATACAAAATGAGACAGATGACTTCCCATGTTAATGATCAGTTAGACACTACCATTATTTTACTGGACCTGCTTTCTTTTTTGATGAGTTTTTATTTTATGCATTTGAATTTGTTTGTAGAAGTAAGACATTAAAGCCTAAGAAATGCAAAATCAAGCTGTTTGCAAACAAAGTGAAATAACAGCTTTTTAAACTTACTAAACACAGAGAACATTAAGAGGCAATGTTCAAAACTAAAACCTGTATGTTTTAATGTAACATTTCTCTGAACAGTACTCAAAAAGTAGATTCCCTCACCCCAACTTGCAATTCAAAGTTATGGCTGAGTATTGCCATTTCACCTACGTGCCAGCCTTTTAAGAGATACCATTCCTAATCTTCAAAACTCCTATTATTCCATTAAATTAAATAGAATGAAAACAATTAGGAATATATTTTGTTCTTTCTTACATCTCTAAGTGCTTCCTGTGCCAACGACCGAAAAGACAAGATAACACCAATAATTGTCATTCTCTTCAAAACACTGTCGACAGCTGAAAAGAGATCAATGAAGTGTTGATGTTTAGAAACTCAGTTCTCCAAATAAAAGAAAGAAAATATTTAACAAAATACAGAAAACAGCAAGGTACTGAAAAAATGGCATTCCTTAAAAGAGCCAAAATAAACAGTGCTAAAGCAGGCTGTTATAGCTGAATCCACAATGGGATTTTCAGTAGAAGACTATCATGGAATGAAACCTGGTACACACAGGTGTCAGTGCCAGATGCCAACACTGGCTCAGTGCTTTCTTGAGGCCAAAAATGTCTCTATAATAATTTTTTTTTGCTATAGCTATGTGTTATTATCTCTGAGAAGATGCTCAAACCTCATCACTAC
>JAOXXN010000102.1:4447360-4457635 GCA_026770055.1 Myrmophylax atrothorax
TGAAATTTCACTTTGTCTGTATGTGAGAAGACTACAAAAGTTTGAAAAGATCCATGAGGTTACATGAGCTCATGTACATTTTGCTGTTTCTGTATACTTAATACAGGTAAACTAATTCCTCTATTTTCTTTACAAAGACAAATATAAAAAACAACTCTGTATGTTTAGGAGGACATCGCTACCTACATGATAATCTTTTAAAGAGTGCTGCCATCTGGTCTGGCTTGTCGAAGCTGGTCCTCATTTGTGTTAGAACTTCAACGTTCTCCACCACAAGTTTCTATAAAGAACCAAGGATTCAGGTCAGCTTATAGATTTCAACATGTTAACTGGATAAATGCCTGATTCAGAATATTTTGGTCTGGCAGAAAGGCAACTAACCCCATGGGATATAGATGTACCACTGTGTTCATAATGGGACTAAAATATCAGTATTATCATCAGGCAATACTCGACACAAAGGACAGCTCTGCATCAAAGAGGAGATGATTAGATCCCCCTTGGAACATGATTTTTATACTGAGCAATGTGTACCACTTCTTAAACCAAAGGAACGAAACTCAGTAAAACCACACAATAGCTCTTTTAATGAGAAAAGTATCCGTGTATCAATAAAAATGCAAATTCACAAACTAATCCATTCTTTTGGGTTGCTCCTTTCACTAGTTATGCTGAAATTTAATGCTGGTAAAATTGAAAATGGGAATCAAGGATGTAAGAGTCAAATTTTTCAATCTTGGTGCAGTTTACTTGAAATTTTCTTCCATTATAATATAAAATAAAAACATTCATGCCAGTTCTAACATCTTAGCCTGGAACAGTTAAACTCAAGTGCAGTAGTATTCATGTCAGTTTGACCAAATGAAAGGAACACACGTGTCTGTTTCTAATTTCTAGTAGCTCTCATACGTGCAACTTGTAGCATTAGGGAAAATGTAATAACTTTTCTGAAATAATTTTCCAAACATGTATGGGATTTAATTTTAAATTACAGAGATTGTATAATCACATCTATACAATGTCAGATCCAAAAAGGTTTCTTGCTAACAGATTCCAGCCACTCAGTAGCACTGCAATTCACGTGTTTACAGTGAGAACAAGATATTTGAAACTGTAACATGTATTAAAAACACTTTTAAAGGCCTGGTCTGCTAATAATAATAAATCATTGAAGGAAAAAATGAAAATTCCTTAGATCTATGAAGTATTCATATGCATTTTCAAAAACACACCATGCAGGAATAGTTACAAAAAACTCCTTCTTGTAATTAGTGGTTAAATATACTGAAAATTAAGGTAATAACAACTTGGAACTAAATTTGGAAATGACACTGTAAGAACAAGTCATATGAAAAGTAAATCTATGCCAACTAGTGACATTTTAATAGTATGACTATCCTGGGAAAGCAGTACATGTTATTGAATTTATTAAAACCTCTTCCCAGGAAGAGTTAATTACATAGGTACCACCAAGTGGGTCCCCATCACTGTCTGCTGTTTTGAATATACAAGAAACTAACTTTCTTGATATGCCCATATTTCCAATTTAACTGGAAAATAATAACTTTATTATTTGCTTGTGTTGCTGTAGATATGAGGTTTCTTTATCAGAACACAAACATTTATAATAAATGGCTACTGTTGAGGCAAAGGGAAAGATACACCCAAAAATGAGGAAAGCTAACAAAGCAAAAAGGACCTGAAGTCTCCCATCCACGTAAACAAAACAATAGATGCTAATCCACAATGTAAAAAAATAAGTCCTCATAGATGACTAAGATAGATTTGAGATTTTCATGCTAAGTTTGGAGAGTCAACAGTCTTGGGCAAGGGTTTCACAAGCACCTGGAGATCTTAAAAAACATTTATCTTTTCACTGACAATAAAAAGAGACTTGACTCCTGACTTACGGATTCTAACACAGAAATCTAACACCATCTGCATTAAGTTGTGCCCATTCAGCTGCCGAAGAATGTGGGATATACAGGTACTACATGTGCAAACAAAGTGCAAAAAAAAAGGATAAAATTCACAGCTTTATCAGTTTGTTTGATGCAGTCATTTAAAAAATATGGCATGCAGAAGCACAGCTAAAAAAAACTACCTGACTTTCCACCCACCAGTTTCCCAAGGTTACCTTAAGCTCAGCAACCTGTGAAGAGATGTGCCACATCAGACTTTCACTTAGGAACTTCATACCATATGGTCCCAGGAGTTCAGAAAGGGCTCTCATTTCTGAGAAATAAAAGAAACTTTTCTACTTCAAACATTCCTTCTTTAGTTATTTGCAGCCCATCGTGTATCTAGCAATGCTGCTTTAAATGCAACAACGTTTTACCCTGAAGTAGAATTTTAGATACAAGAACTTGTATGGTAATAGAACTAAAGCAGTAGTCACCAATACATCATACACCCATCTCTGTAGCTTATATGCAGTATGAATAAAAAGTACTTAAAATACTACTGAAAGTTAACAAATGTTAACTCTTAACTTTTAACTGTTATTCCAGTAATAGTTGCTCTAAGAGTGGCTGTTATTCCAATTACTCAAGCAAAACAACAACTACCCCTCACAAACATTCATTAGAAATAACAAAGTTTACCTGATATGTCAGAGTATTCCTCAGCATTAAATGTCAACTCATTTTCCGTAGGCAAATTCACAAATGCCTTCATGGCTGGGAAATAGGCGATGTGACCATTGCTGACTTGCCGTAGCAAAGTTTCCAAATACCTTATCAAAAAGGGAAAAGTTTTAGATGAAAAGACACATGTTCATGGATACCCTATGCAGATAAAGCATAGTTGTGTGACAAGGGACAGCAAAGTCTAAGACTAAAGTTTTATTTTCATAGTTCAAGTGATACTGATGCCTTAGGAAATTGACCTGTCAAGGTTTACCACGGAGTAAAATCAAAGAGACCACCAGTTAATTGAATCCCTTAAGGCTAAAGTCAAAAAAAGGGAGATGGGCTGTTACACCCACAGGACAGATTGTAATTCCACCCCTAGTTCTTCGAGAGTTAGCACTGCAAGAGCATGAAGCTACTCATCAGGGAATTAAAAATCTTTTGAAACATCTAAAGAAAATAGTAATAGAGATAAAAATAACTGAAATTGTGCTGTCTGTAGTAAGCAAATGTGAAAACTGTTGCTCTAACAACCCAGATACAAGCAAGAGAATAGTGCTGGGGGTAACTAAAACTGGAAACCTTCCTGGAGGTTATCAGTAAATAGATTTTGCTGAGCTACCATGTAAAGAAGGATACAGGTATGTATCAGTATTAGTTGATACCTTCAGGAGATGGCCTGAAGCTTTCCCCTGTTGCACTAACACAGCAAAAGAAGTGGTAAAAATCTTGCTCAATCATGTAATTCCAAGATACGGAGTTCCTTTAGAAATGTCATCAAACAGATGACCACACTTTGTTGCAACAGTAGCAGGGGAGATTAGTTGGATTTCGGAAATTGTTTGGTATCTGCATACTCCCTACAGACCTCAGGAGAGCAGCGAAGTTGAACATATGAACAGTACTCTCTAAACACAAATAAGCAAAATCTGTCAAGACACATCTATGTTGTAAGTCCAGGCCTTGCCTACAGCATTACTGAGAATCCACATACAATCAAGGCAGAGAAATAACATAAGTCCCTATAAAATATTACATGGCAGGCCGTATCAGATCCCTCATCTTCCAAAAGACATTCACATGAGAGATAATTGAGAGAATTGATTTACAGAAATATTTAATGTCTCCAAGTTATACTTTGCAGAAACTCCAGAAATTCGTTGTGTTATCCAGACCTATAAGATTAGACACCTCTGCTCATTGATTCCAGCCTGGACATTAAGTCTGTATTAAATGGTGAGACTGTGATCCTCCACAAGCCAGACAGAAGGGACTGTTCCAGGTTCTGCCAACCACCCTCACCGCAGTTAAAGCTACAGGCAAGGAACCCTGGATTCACTATTCCAGAGCTAAGAAAGCCTCTGATCCCAGGAACAATTGCAAAAACAAACTGATACAGACAAAAATGACGTAGACTATTCATTATGTGTTTATTCCCTACACGGTTGGTAACCATGATTCAAGTTTGGAACCAAAATTTGCATGTAGCTCTGGTCCAAAATGTGTCCAACGGTCTTCGCAACAATCACTGCTGGGTTTGTACTCAAATGCCAACAATTGATGAGGATAACAACTGGCCTTTAACTGGTGTCTTAATGAACAGGACAAACATTAGCAAAGTCCCTAGAGGCAATAACAGCTCAAGTGGTTTAGAATCTGAAACTTGCCTATAGCTCGAAGCAGCCTAATTACAGACCAAGAAAATGACGCAGTACCCTGTGCAATTGTTTATGCCATTGGAAAAGTCATTCTCCCTCTGTATTGTAATAAATTTGGCACAGACACCCTGGAAAATTATTCCCCCGCAGGGTTCAAGATAGTATTGAATATGTAAAAATGAAGCACAGAAAGTTTTGCCCCTTGATAAATGGGCTTGTGTTCTTGTGGCTGTAATCCCAAACATAATGATATTTGATCAAATTAAAGAACCAAGTGGGTAGATAAGAACTTATGCAAAGAAGAAGTTCAAAAAATCCAGCAACCCTCTCATGGAATACCCTATGATTTTTCGCAATATGGTTAAGGCTCTTATTACTGCTTTAGGAGTAACTGAATTGGAAAAAGCAATCATTAATATTTCATCTATTGTTGAACATATTAAAAATCATACTTTAGATGCAATTACAGCCTTGCAAGAAAAAGTTCATGGTTTGTCACGTGTGGTTTTAAAAAACAGAATGGCTCTTGATTTTCTGTTAGCCTCATAAGGGGGCGTGTGTACCATTATTAACTCCTGTTGTTGTTCTTCTGCAGATCAGGGCAGAAGAATTTCAACTGATTTGGCCGAAATTTAAAAACAAACTCTACATCAAGTAACTCTTGGAGATGTCTCATTGGGCTTTGAAGATATCTACAGTAAAATCACATCATGGTTACCAAACTGGACCTGGATAAAAACCCTGTTTATATTATTCATATTTGTCATCAGTGTCTGCTTAATAGCTTGCTGTGTGATTCCATGCTGTAGTTACTGTTTATACTATAACGTCAAGAACAAGTAGAGAAACTAAGCAAAATTCCATCTTTTGTCAAGTCTCTAAAGGGGGAATGATGCCTTAGGACTTTATATATTTGTATATATATGTATATATTTTTATATATTTGTAGATTTTTTATATAGATGCATAAGTTTCTTACATTTGATGTAGCAACTAGCAGTTTTTCCCTCTGTGCTGCATTCCTGAATTTCTGTGTTAAGGGCAAGATAATGGCCAGAACAATTTTCTTGGGACTCAAGACTAGAATAATAAGATACCATTTTAGTCAAAATGAGACAGGTGACCCAGGGACCTTGGAGAAGCTCCAATGAGGGAATATGACAAGAAGATGATGATGGCAAAGACGTAAGGGGTTGTGAGACCTGTGACTCAGTTCCAAAGAGGCATGCCAAGGGGCCGATCTGAAGCAGGTTCTGGGGGCAACAACAAGGTGGCACAAGGGTGGACAGTTCCTGGGTTGGATGTAACCTTTAGTTATGATAATTAAGTAGCATTATAAATTAGTAATCATCCCTATACTGGTGCATGTGTCTGTAAACTCTGTGAACCTGAAAAGCTTTTCAGTAAAGAGCTATTCTCTACCTCACCCTACTAATATTGCCTCAAGTTTTTTTCTTGAATTTTAGGCAACAATACCTGTATCTGATGCTACATCCTTTCCCTAAGGAAAGTGAATTTCACAGCAGGCAAACCTTAAACTGCTTTTAACAGGTACTGAGAGAAGTAAACTTGTGATGTTGGAAACTTAAGGAAATTTAAATAACGACACTTCTCCAATTCCAGATTTTTCATTCATGAAAAAAACACCTCTAAAAATCTTGTAACAGCATTCATGTAATTACTTACCAATTTGTGTACAGACTGGTAATGGTTGGCTCACCATGACTATCTAAATGCTGGGTTTGCTGAAGCAGAACATTGTTAAACACTCGTGTAATGTCGATCTGTACGTAATTTTCTATTGACTGGAGGACTGTCATATAGGCTCTTACGCTGGTCAACAGCTCTGAAGGCTTTGCAATCTCTTGTGTTGCTTGATTATACATAGTCATTCCAACAATTGACCTTTTAGGAAAAAAGAATCAGAAACAAATAAAATCATTTATGAGTAAAATTCAACAAGAATGCAGCTACAAAGATGATTTTGTGTCCACAGCTTTCAATAGAACCCCCCCGAAAAAGGGATCAGTGGATTTCTACCTTTATCAGAGGTGAACAGGATGAGTTATTCTGGAGGAGAACATCAGATTATTTAAAGTAACACCTTTGTTGACATTTGAATACATGTAAATAAGTACTTTCAATAGTTTGCTTCTGAGGCAGTCTCTTATTTCAAAATAAATTCAAAATTGTATAATAACAAGATTAAGTGGCATAATAATAAGCTCTAGTTCAATCATACATGAAACACAGCAGGTTAAAAGAGTAAACAAATCCTAACAGTGAAACACTACCACTATGTTTAAAGAGAAATGATAAGACTCTGAAATAAATACCACTTAAAGATATGAAAAATAATCATAAATTGAACATTTATTTTGTTTGGCTAACAAGTCTTATTTCTTTCATGAGGCAAGTAAAAGGAAAGCAGTTTCCAAAAGTCATCTCCCTGTCATGTCACTCCCAACATACAAGCCAAACCTTCCCAAAATTAAAATAATAAGTACAAGTGATCAGCGCTGGTTTAAGTTCATAAACCTGAAGATTTGAGCTGACTTTTATGAAATTATCTTTGCTTTTATGCCACCTGGTCTTATCTGAAAGACTGGAATGCTCCACTGACCTAATACTGTGTCTTGATGATTAAAACTTAACTTCTATACCCTGCTTGAAATATGTAACTAGTAATCTTTGGCATAAAATACATCTAGGATAGAAGGGTGGTTTAAAAATTCAGTCCTCTCCAGAAGTTGCCATTTGCCTATTTCTGTACAAAATGATGCAAAGACCAAAGTAAGAACAGACAGGAATACCAACTGCCAATACTTTTTATTTTAAAAAAAGTAATTAAAATATGTTCTCAGTTGGCTTTGTCAGGTCTTGAGTTCTGACTTTTAGACTTCCTTTCAGCAAGGCAGCAAAAGTGAACTCAAACACTTGAAACAATCCAGCACCGTGCAAAAGAATGAAAACAGGTGTCACCAACTCCCACAAAATACACAGGACTAGGAATGCAGGATCTGTCTGCTAAAATAGATGATTTGCATTTCAACATATTTTGTTTTAAGACAGGAACTGACAATTGTCTACGTCTGCAGATACAACTTAATAATCACTTAGTTGGAATTCTACGCATGGTTTTCTCAATCCACTTTTAAACACTAATTTAATAGAAGTATAGAGTATTTCCAACATAAATCAGCAAAGGCTTATCTTGTGTATCAATGCTTCTAACTCTACAATATTTCTTACTTGGTGAAGCGGATTTCCAGGTGAGACGTTAAATATTCTCTCGGGGTAAACGTGTGCTCCCAAACCACCATGTTTGGTACATAATTGATTGAGAAGCAGAGCTCAGAAAGTGCAGTGTGCAGTTTGTCCAGGCTTAAAGAACAGACAAGGAGAAATTAAGGAAAATACTTAATGTAACATAAGCATTTATTATCATAGAAAGCACACACTGAATAGATTATGTCTCAAAAGCAGGTACAGGTCTAACTCTTCATTATCATCTTCTGCTTTGAGACACTTCTCTAGCATGTTTAAACAGTATTTTGCCTAAGAAAACATCCTACAACTGCATATTGATCTGCATCAAAGAGTGATATGAGATTAATTTTTTCAATATATACACACACATGTGTCTTTTCCCCCCCTTCAAAAGAACAGATGGTAAGGTGTTTTATCCCTAACTGAACTGAACAAGTAATATTTGCTATGAGCCAGTAGTAAAAACCAAAACATTTTGGGGGAGAGAATCTTAAGCTACAAGTAAGCTCTTTCTCTCAATTTCTCTAATCTTTACAGTTCTCCGATGTTTGGTTGTACCAACTGTAGCAAAATCACTTCCCCTTCAGCAGTGTGTGTGTGTGTGTGTGTGTGTGTGTGTGTGTGTGTGTGTGTTTAGGCACTCCCAGTCACAACACTAAACATTTCTTGTTTCCTTTTATTAGCTTCTTTCCTCTTCACGCTTCTATCACTCTACCATCCTGTCCCCTGAGCAACCCTAACACCTACCTTATACCCAATTCCTACCCTCTCATCTCTTACACCCCAAACTGTATTTAATAACCTTTCCTCTTTTCTCTTTCAGGTGAGTTTTTTGGTTTCGCTGTTGATTTGCTGTTCTCAATTTTTCTACAACCACTAAAGCCACAACTCCAATTCAGAAGCCAAAGGCAGCCAACAGCCTTAGGGCAGCAACAACTTCTGCCCAGCCTGCACTTAACAGTGCTAAACCAGGGCAGAATGGAAGATGCCATCCACACCTTGGACCCACATTCCCAGAGCACATGACTACTCAGGAAGCCTGACCACAACAGCACAGGGATCCTTTCTGGTCAGGAAAGAAAACGGTCAAGGGGATAAATTCAAGAGATACATATTCCTATTGCTCTATGTAACAGAACTCAGTCTCTATACAAGCAACAGGAGCATCATATGCTCACAAACTCCAAAGCTGCTGTATTTACAGTCAATAAAACTTAAAAAAATTAAGCAAAAAGCAATCAATATGTAAAACACATATGGTTTTGACTTAGGATGCAAGGAACAGAAGAGGTGGCTTACTTTGTCACAACCAATCTGTTTTTCCTCATGCTTTCTACTCCTGGTTTCTCCCTTTCAGGTTCCCCTTTCTTTCCAGTCTGTTTTTTTGACTTCTTGTTCACTGCTTGACTGATAGTTTTGGCACAATGCTTTGGCAGCAACTAGTAAACAAAAAGAAATAGGCACTCCAAATTAAAATCCAATTTTTTAGCAGACTTCATTACAGAAGTAACACTTTCTTCCCCTTGATTATGAACTACGCAATTCTAGTATGAAAAATTCTTCTTCAACCTACCTTCAGTTTTATAAACAGAAAACTGCCCCAAAACAGAGAGGAAAAAAGTGAACAGGAAGTAGAACCATAAAAATTCAGAAAGTTGAATGGAGAAAAATCTCAAAGGAGACACAACCACACTCACCTGGTCACTCAATGTACATTGTTCTGTGCAAATGTCTGTGATAAGATTTCGAGCTTGCTTAGCCATTTCATCCAAGAACATGTTACACAAGGAAAGACTACGATCTCCAATATGATGTCGCTGTTAAAAGGGAAAAACGGAGCAGGATAGTCAATTTCCCATTAGTCCTACAATATTCACAAAAGACACACTGTACAGAAGAGAACAGTGCACTAAATCATATAATCAGGGTATGAGGAATAATAAATTCATTAGTCCTCAATAATACTGACACCAAGATATTATTTCTTTTTGGAAGCAATCTGAAACATGAAATTTTCAAAGTCACTGACTTACAACAATTAAAAATATTTTCTGTAAAAAAAGGCAAAAAAAGATTTTTAACAAGTAGGTTTTCATATTAAATTTTGGAGCGAATCTACTTTTACGTGTCCAATTATCAAGGTCTCATCTATGGCAAAAAGAGCATGCAACTCAAGCTACAAGAGAAAGCAGTGTCCTTCAGACCACTGGAAAAGTCAATAATGAAGCTTTGCTGCATTAATTTCTGGATTCAGTTCCTTTGTCACTGGATCTGCACAAGCATAGCTTCTGTCTCACTGAAATCCTCCTTTCACCACTAATATTTCCTTTACAGCCACACTACCACACATTGTACACAACACAGCCAAGATTATTTTTCCAAAATGATAACAGTTGCTAAGTCATACAACTCAGACATTGAATTCCAAGTTCTGCTGGCTGTGACAAAATGTGCTTGCTGCAGCTGAATGCACAGTAACTGGTGTCCAGTGGACTTTGGCTACTGATCCCTTACTGTTACTATAATTGTTCTCAAAGACGTCTCTTGTCCTGAAGGGAAGCTGTCCTGGAAACGTTTTAGTGGCTGTCCACTATAAATGTTTGCCACTGTTTAAAGCATACAAGAGAAATAAGTATATAGACATATTATTGCAATGAAGTTTAGCAGAAGAGAATTTAATGTTTAAATAATATATTACAATATTACAATAAATCTTA
>JAOXXN010000102.1:4471815-4483852 GCA_026770055.1 Myrmophylax atrothorax
GTAAAATAATTTTTGCTTCTCTCCTCTGAATTTTTAGAGGCAATGATAACTTTCAGAAGCCTTGAGCCATAAGACTTCCACTACAGCCAAGGAAGACAGGAATACACAGTTATGAGCAAACTGGAATGGCTACACTGTAAAATACTCCTGCCTACTCCTACACCACTGCAAAGGATGCACTTTGAATGCCTCCCCTATATACTGTTTGTCTCTCATGTTGTCATCAGCTGGGACTTACATGAAAAAGAGTTGCAAGTACATCTGTTTATTTTGTAACTTGCCCTGATAAATCTCATGCTCTATAGGAAATAGGTAATTTCCATTTAATCTATTTTTGGTATAGCAAATAGAAATTGAGTGTCCCCTCCTGCAGGACACCACAATTGCAAAGGCACAATACATGAAGTGGAGAGATACAGCAAAAAGAGAGATGATGCTGGGAGCTACAACTGCAAAAGAAACAATAATCTTTGGTCAATTCTGTGGAGCTGCACAGAGCATATGGAGGTAAACACTCAACCAAGAATTATGGGACCACTGCTGTGCATTCTTAACTAGTTACCTGTATTCCCAGATATATTTATACTTAAAGGATATTAACACTTTGCTACAGAGTTAAGATGATCATTTGCTGAATTCTGAGTGTTGGAGGGGTCAGACAAATGTTGAGAGAGTAGTATCAAAGTAAAACAAAGTATCAGCTGTGACCACTCTCAGATCAGTAGGGGGCAAACAGTTCCATTCATGGAGCACAGACTGATGGGTGATGTTTAGAACAGCTCACCCCATGTAGCATATTGGATGTTTATTTGCATTTTTAGCATTCAGGAATGTGGGTGTAGCTCTTTCCACACCCACTGCATCAAAACTTTCCATTACTAATTTCCCAACAGCTGTTTAGAAATTGCTGGTGCTATATTGTTTTGTATTTAGTTTAAGACTTCTTTCCTGTGCCTGCAATTCATTATCAAACAGTTTTCAATATGCAACAAAAGTTTTAAAATAGGATAAACTGGAGAAATGAGCCTTAAAAACATTACTAGCATTAAGAGATTATTTTCACGATAGCTAATCATGCCTTGCTGACTGGTTAGATCTAAGTAGTTTACTTATTCTCTATGAATTTAAAGTATAAATTATACCAACAGTACTTTTGCTTAATGAGGTAAATTAGATTTAAGACCTATGAAAACCTGTAGAAATTTCAGCAAAATAGAGCAAGATTAAAAAAACCTGAAATAATTAATCTGAAATTTTTTTGTCTATTAACAAAATACCACATCTCCAATCATATTTGAGTATTGTTTCTACATTAGGATTTTAAATAGCACAGAGTGAAGCTAACATTTTGTGAAGTGTATTATCCACGAGATATTCATATAAATCCCCAAAATCTCAACACAGTTGATTATGTATGCAGAGAAAGCACATTAAAAGAAGAAAAACAAATCAGAAAGTGCACGAGAGCCTCACTTAAAGCCTACATGAGCAATGGCTCAGAGACAAGAGTAAGGATGCAGCCACTGCCATATTAACCATGTGAATAAATACCAGTTTAATATCAAGGCTCAGGAGAAATACAAGGCAACTAGAAAAGGCTGTTCAGAGAGTATTATATGTGAAAAACCAGAGGACAACTGCAGCCCTGCAATTTTTTAATCATATTTATATGACTGGTAGCAGTAGCATGTGAATAAATTACTTATTTCATGATCCAGGAATAGACACCAGGGGAATTTTCTGCTTCTTAGGATATTTTTCCTGCAAGTCTGATCATTAAACACTTGTATTTGTATTCTACAATCTGACATCAGAGATGTTCCAATGTCCTCAGAGAAAACACCATCAACTAAATCTTACTAGCTGGAATATAAGCCCCAAAAAGCAGTATTATAAATTTTGACTTAAAATTCTTGGGATGGGGTAAATCATCACTGTCACTATTGTTACTGTCATTTGTTACAGTCACTATGCTTGCCACCTGTACAGTCTTTAGATGAAGACTTGAAAAACTTGATTTATTTGAAAAAAGTTCCATGTCTAGATTAGCTCAGTTGGTTAAAACTTGGCTGTACTAATGCCAAGGTCATGGGTTCAATCCCCTGTGTGGGCCATTGACTTAAAGAGTTGGAGTCGATGATCCGTGTGAGTCCCTTCCAACTCAGAATAGTCTGTGTGATTCTGTGATGTCTACAAAATCCATAGGAGAACAGCAAGGAAAGGTAGAAGGATCTAATCAAATGAAGAAAATGAGTTTAAAATTCTGTAAACTAACTGTAGATTGACAGATGTGTCCTTGGTTTTCTTATTTTCAGTTAAAAGCCACCTCTGAAGTGCAATGCTGCATATAAAAAGATGTAATAGAATACTTAGCATGTTTACTAACTAATGTATGTCTGCTGCAAAATCTATTTTTGGTTTGTTTTCAAGTTCCTAACACTAAGGTAACCCTTTTACAAAGAAAATGACCCTCTACAACTGCAATTGCCTCCAGGGTTGACCATATTATTAATAATGACAGACAACTGGAGCAGGGAGTCTCCTCTTTATAAACTGATCATACAATTTTTGGAATGTCATCTCAGTAACATTGCTTAACTAAAATATTGTTCAGGTATTAATAAGGGGGGGTTGTTTCTAAGTTTTTTGAAGGCTAAGTTCTTCAGTTGTCAATCGTGAAATCAAAAGAGTTTTAATAGATGAAGCAAACAAGTCAAGTATTACACGTATTTCCTCCTCTGCAGGTCTTGCAGACACTGCGATGCAACAAGAGCAAGCACATGACTAGTTTGATTTGCCTTGGCATGTGACTCGTATGGGCACTTACAGCAGTGTGATACCATCATTTATTACAAATAATGATAAAAGTTTAAACTATATTTGGATGCTACTCCATCTCAAATTCATGCCCAGCCAAAGGTTAAACCAAGAATATAAACAGCACTGCTGACAGTGCACACAATTTTGAAAAAATCTAAGTTACATTATGAGAATGGTGAAATTTGGTGAAATACTTGGTGAAATATTTTAAAGGGATTTCAGGATTTTACACTAGTTTTTGGAATTGCTAAGAAAAAAATCTCACTTGCAAATGACTGTTAGACTGAGAGATTTTACATATTCCTGATTACATTATGGGATAAGTCATTTTAAGTCAGTCTTACACAGGTAACAACTGAAGACTTCAGACATAGTGCTGCATACAAAACCAGAACAGCAGGACTGGCTGTGTCAGAACAAGGCAGTAGAGGAACAATTCCAATTCAGAATGCTTTTTAAGAAAAAGTGTAGATAACACTTTATTTCCTGTACACAGTTTATGTCAGAAGAAACTGCAAAACATCATATCATTAGTTTATCCTATCCTCAAGCAAAAGAAATCTTAACTGTTTGTAGAAAGCTGAATATATCTGACTTGCCCCATGCAGGGGGTACTCCCATAAACTAAACTGCTGCCTCAGCAGGTCCTGGAAAATCTGTCTCATTTGTGGTCCCATCAGCACTGCAAACTCCCTGAGCAGGAGCAAAGCTGAACAGGCAGCTGTGCAGGGTATCCCTTACCTGGAAAGGGGTTTGGTCTTCATGCTCAGGAGGCCAGTTACTTTCATGGTGGAGTACAGGGAGCTGGGGTTTTATTGCTTAAGAAAGCCAGAAGTTACTTGAAAAATCAAGTCTCCCATACAAGACATCTATCATCCCAGAAAGCTCTTAAGAAAACAGCTGTCATAGGTGTAATGACCATATAATTTCCTCAAAAATAAATCACTGCTTCCTAGCAAAAAAAGGATTCCCAATACATGAGGCAGCACAGCTGAGATCCCAAAGTTATGTTTCCATAGAAGACAGTTTCGACATTATCTTCATTCGTGCTGTGCAAACTACAATATTAAAAGCTTCAGCAGAAACAAGCAAATAAATGTCATTTTCCTTGAAGCACTGTGCCCCTTGCAGGGGCCGAAAGAAAGACTTTGGAAAACAAATGATTATTTATATTAAGTGTTTTGAAAAAGACTAATTACTGGAAGCACATATTGCAAATTTAAAATCAAGACTGGCTATAAAGCATGTATTTCCATTTTTTTAATAGAAGAAAGCATTTAGTAAAAGCATGCATTAGTGAGTTCTAATAAGCTTTAGCCAAGGAGGTCCAGCCACTCTGTGCCCACAACACCTCTCTCACACCCAGGTAATTTGCCTCACAGCACACAATTAAGTGAAACTGTGAAAGACACAGTAAGCAGACCAGGCACATACAGTGGGATGTAAGAGGAAAAAGGCACCACAGTTGTGAAGAAAAATTAAATAGAATGTCAGGTGAACTAATTAAAAACTAAATATCCTAATGCAGGCAGGCTGGAAATGGTCACACTGCTTGTACTTTGCTCCTGTGTGATCTTATTTCCAGTCATCACAGACACAACAGAAAATTAGCGCAGTTAAATCAGGTAAATGAACCCTCAAAATACTTTCTCCTAAGAAATTCAATGTGTAGTCAATACAAAACACAAATGGAATTGATACAAACAATATTAAGAACTTTGCTACCAGATGATGAAGATGAGCAGTATCTGGGAAACAGACATTTCTCCCACTAACCATTCCCTTAGAAACTGCCAAGTGATGTTTCACTGGTCTGCTTTGCTAAGCAATGACTGAGCCCCAACTTTTACAGGAGACATTTAAAAATATAGCAAGTTTTTCTACAAGGAAATTGGTGAGGAGCAATCTGAGTGAAAAGAAAAACATATGTTGAAGGAAGAAGGCAGATATTCTCACTACTTGCCGTATGTGGTGTTTGGTAAAGCAGAAAGGAGGCTACAGCTTCATCACTCAAAGACAGAACTTTACCTGCACAGGCAGCACATTTATCAGACCCTACCCACAATCTACAAAAAATGTATGTCTCTTCTCCCTGCATCTCCAGTTCCCCATTGTGAAGTGCTTTATTCTGGTTTTAAATATTAGCATTGTCTGAGAACAAACTAACTTTCAGGTCCTAAGACATTTTTTTGAGTACAGTATGTTCTCTTTCAATTTCTCTGTGGCAAGAACCTTGTAAGAGGAAGAACAGCTTCTAAGAGGAAGTGGTCTAAAAATCCTTCAGAAAAACCACGCTGCTTCTGCATCCTTTAATTTGGAACTTTTCTTCTGCTGCTAGTTCAGGAAATAAATGCTGCTTTGAGTCAATTGTAACACAATTGGATCACTGACCTGACCAAGAATGATGGTGCTATAAAGCTTTATGGAAGGTATCTGTAGCTTAGAAGGCTTTTTGAAAACAAAGAATCAGTCAATTTAAAATAACTATTACGGTTTACCCAAAATGAGAAGATACCTTCATTTTCAAATAGGACTTCAAAATGTTTGTTTATCACTTTCCCAACCCTTCAAGTTTTTGCTTACATACATTCCTTCCTTTGCAGGTATTTCATACACTGTGCAGCAATACAACATTGCTGGCCAACTTCCTTAACAGTTGTTTTAAAAGTCAGGTCTTCAAACTGCATTTTTTCAAGGTTATGTGGTTCACAATGACTATTGGAAAAGAAAGGGCAAGTGTAAGAGATCACAGGGACTGCCCTCAGACAACAGGATAGATAGAGAGTTATGAATCAATGAGGTGCAGAGTAATCCACAATCGATCTTTTGAAATATGAATTAACTCCATTTCCCAGCAAGGATTCATCAGGCACTTCACTGTTCTAACAGTCCACAAATTTTCACTCTTGGCAATTGTCAGACATTGCTCTGGTCTGACTCAGCATCTCAGACTGAAGGAGGAACAAAACCAGGAGCTGTATTTTTCATGGATGAAGATGTAAAAGCTATCAATAACAAATGTAACAGAATCAATTGTTTCAATACAATGAAAATTTAGGCTTTTCAAGCTCATCTGATTACAGCAGACACTGCTCATATTCTGCAATGTGTTGCTCATTTCAGAGATACAAAACACTGAAGATGATGGTACCTGAGAGAAAACAAATAAACATCTAAAAGTAGGACCAAAAAAAATCAAAAAAGCTGGCACTACCTGTTCTCTGAATGCATGTTTGTTTGGCAACATGACCTACTGACACATCAAAAGATACTACTGACAGTATAGGTGCTCAGTGCTAAGCAGCGTTTGTTGAACATACAAAATCCAAAACCCTTTCCTGAGAGGCTGTTCTGGAATTTCCACAGCAAGGAGGAAACACAGCTTATGATTTATGATTTCTCAACTATTTTCACTGCAGTAATCCTTTGTGATCTTTCTTTAACTGATGTGTTCCTGTTCAAGTAACTTTCTTGCCCTTTAAAACTGCTGCTGACCCATTTCCCTACTGAAGGAGCTCCATGGTGTGCCCTTCTAATACACAGTGAGGAGGTTGTTGGCCACCAGCAAGAGAGAGACAAAGGATCAACAAGGAGGGGAAACATCTCTCTCACCAGAAGCCTGACCCTTACACCTTTTTGCAGGTTTATGAACAAAAATTGATCTGACCTCAAACTAGAATGTTCTTTGCACATGACATGACTTTTGTTTCATGAGGTATCTGTTATGGCTAAAGGTTTCTTTTTTGGGAGATACAACACTCTAAAGGAAACATCTTTAAATAACTAAGACAATTAAACTGCCATCAGCTCTGACCACAGGAGAGAAACCTCAGCTGCCTATTACTAGAGCTCAAAATCCTTCTTTAAACTGTGCTCGTACATAAGGAGGGCTGGCTTTCATCAACTCTGCTTAATAAACACAGGCCTGGCTGCCTCATGGTAAATAAACACAAGGCAATGACAAAACATTATGAGTGTGTCCTATTTTAGAAACTATGATTGTCAAAATACAGCAGGTTAGCTTTGATCTCTTCCCACAAACTCTACAGTACCAAAACCTTCAATATCTATCATTAGTTAAGCTCCAAACTCACAGTCAACAACTGCAAGACATTCAGAGCATACATGCAACAGCATTAAACAAATTCTATATGCATAACTTTTTACTTTTAGTTGTAGATCTGCCATTTAAATTTAAAGAATACAGAAGCATTTACCAAACATGGTTAAAGGGGTTTATCATTTTTATATAAATTTGATAAAGAATTTCCGTATTTGTTACTCACACAATCAAATTCAATATAAAGGTGAGCAATATTAAAGAGTACCAAGTATGTGTAAGTTTTAAAGTGAGAAAGCACGAGGTTATTGAAATTGTTTCCTCCATAAGGGAAAGGTTTTATCTACTTATTTTTTTCCACATTAGTATTACTGGAGAGATCACATATAATTTTAAGATGGCAATGTAAACCAAACTAATTATTCCCATTGCTATTACCACTACTATTCTGCAGAAAGCTGAATGCTTAAAGCAAGTCTAACCCACCCAAGCACACATGCACGGAGTTGCATGCAGGGAACATGCAAACCAAACACCTACCTCCACTTTCCACCTTTGGAAAGAAATATCAGCAGGTAAAAAAAAAAGAACAACCCAACCTTTCCCTTGTCTTTCAAATTGAAACAGGGAAACAAGTGCACACCTCCTGCCAAAATGCCTACCTGTCATCCAATAATGTTAATTATCTCTAAAAGGCTACAAGTTGAGCAATTCTGGATCACTCAGAGGTGAAATACAATTTATTACTGGAACGGAACTCACTGTCTCAAGAGGAAACAATTAAATTTCCCTGTTTTTGTACTTCATGAGGTTCCTCCTTACTCTAGTAAAGCATTCTTTATTCTCACAGGGACTGACCCCATAGGCAAGAGCACCTGTAAAAAGTACCAACACTTTTTCCCACTTTGCAGCCAGGTGTCTTTTACTGATCTGCTGGTCAGGGCACATCACAAATAAAGTCATGCAACTTCCATCTTCTGCACTCAGACTGGTCACCAGGAATTTCTCCTATTAAAGCAAAGCATGATTTTTTTTCACAGATTCCTTTTCATTGACAATTCTTAGAAATGGAAGAGAAGAAAGCAGGCAAAAAGAAAAGTAGGAAGTGTCCTGTCCTAACAAAACCCACAGTATAATATTCTCTCCTTAGAGATAGTTCCTTCTCAGTTATTCTGCCAGACATTTGAATTAAGAACTATATTCCAACCACAACTGTCAGCATCAGACGCTTTATAAGAACCCAAAAAACCTCTCACATTTGAGCAACAAGTGGTGAAAGGGTATTGAGAAAAAGACTTATACAGCCATTTGGTTACTTACATTGTTGTTGCGTGTTTCTACTGCTGGAAACTTCCTGACTATGAATTTGACAGCAGATTCCAGGTTTTTGTCAATAAGATAGGATGGTTTGGCTTTGGGGTCACCACATGCCTATAAAAAAATACAATAAGAAATGAAGTAGAAACACAATCATCCCTCTAAAGTTAAGTGATAGTTGAAAATCAGAAGACAAATTAGAAAGACTTTTTTGTTTGGTTGGTTGGTTTTTGGTGTTTTTTTTTTTTTTCAGTGAGCAGGTGATAAAATGAAAGGCAAAGTGCAGGGACTGTCACAGCTGAAATATGCAATGGGAAACAGTACAGAGATGCTCTTCTACTGAAAAAGATGCATGGAAGTATCAAAGCAGTTAGTGCAGAACAGCAGTGAGGGAAAAAAACTCAATCCTAAAAGGAGAAAAAAATGGCTTCCTTTTAATGATATTGCTGGTTTGAGGTAGTGTTGTATTCATCTGGAGTTAACAAACTGTTAGAAAATTCAGTCATGTCATCATCTGTGGAGGACAGTGCTGGGCACATTAAATGAGTCAACTATCCTTTGTGAAACAAAACTAACCCCCCCCCACCCATCTGCATTGAAGTTTTATTTCAACTCCTAACTGCAAGACAATTCTCCACCCCACAATCAAACCACCAGTACTTGCTTGAAGTAGCCTATTTCCTTAGATGAAGAACTGAAGTTTTGCTCGTGTTCTTTACTCCTACAGCAGCATAGGCTGTGCTTTAAAAGCAGCAATCAAGAAATTTCATTGAATTTTGATGTGAAGTTGCAGCTAAGTGTTAGGTCTCTTAAACAGCTTAGGTAGACAGATCAGAGCAGCTTCTGTGGCCGAAGGACTGAGGAAGCACCTACTGTTGCCAGCTACAGTGCATGCTGTCAGACACACTGCTACTTCTCTACTACTCTGACTAGCAAGCCATGCCATATCATGTAGTTTGGAGTAACACACTAAAAGCAGCATTACTTACATGACAAAATTTGTGCTCAAATTGCATTTCTCTCCAGTATTCACTTAATTTTATTTTCCTCATAGGGGTTTGCAAAGGAGTTTCGTGTCTCATGCAAAACTAAATTACATGCTAGGCGTTTCTACAAACAGAGTGAACTCAAATGACAGCTTGTTTAAAAACTTTCCCACATTGATTTCTATGACCGAGTTGAGGACTGTAGAGACAGAAGTCATGGAGTATGAGACTGATTCTGAAAGCGGGCAAGCGGGCAAAGGGAAGGTGAAAAGCTTTGCAAACCTTCCAAACTTGTCCTTGCTGGGAAAGCAGTGTAATAAAAAGAGAGAAAAATTACATATAAACAAATTACTCTTAAATTCTAAAGTATTACATTTAAGTGAACTAATACACTATTACCTACAACCAAGAGAACATTATGACCATCTGTTACTCTACGCAGCACACTTTCTACTGGGTGGTGATTATTCTGGTACTCACAAACAACTTTACATGTACTTATTAGAACTTTACTATTGAGCAAAGCACTGCAAATACACTGAGACAGGGAACTACTAATAGTATTTCCAAACTAGGGTCAGGTAGGGAGAGAAAACAGGAGTTAACAGACATCACATGCAACTACAGGGGAAAAAAGGAGAGAAACTCAGTGAAGTTTTACATACCTGAAAAAGAAACGGTAGCCAAGAAAAAAAACAAAAGAGTCATTATTGTAAGTCTCTAAAATGCCTACCAGCAGTACATGACCATCATCAGGTATGCTAACATACTACTCTAATATAAAAGCTCTCATATTTGCTAATAATCCCAAAGATAATATATTTTAATAAAATTTAGTATCTCTAATACAAGAGGAATTTATAATGAAAATAAATTCAGCAACATTCACAGCATCAGTTAGATATTAAAGTTGCTTTGATATCCTTAGAGCGGCAAACAACACGTGCCACAAGAGATTATTCTGTACACACTTTAAAGTCCTTACACAATTTCAAAAGTAAAAACTAAGCTGTAAACAGGCATTAAAAATCAGACCACGGGCTTCAAATTTATGAAGTTTTAATTAACTCAGCATTATGGATTAATCAGAACATTGTCAGATTATTTCAATTTGTTCTTCTTGCCACACATCATGTAAGTTTCTCCAGTAAAAGGATTACTACAACAACTTAACAGACCTGTATTTGTGCCCTGTTAAATTCCAGTATGATTGCTGTTAAATAGGAGACAACAAATCTGCCACTGTTGACTTCATAAATTCTTCAGTCTGAATTAAAACACTCCTTCCACAAACACTCCTTATTTTTCCTAGCAACAGATGCTTTTCTTCCTATAAATCAGCTCTCTGAAACATTTACTAAAACTTATGTTCTACCCCAGCCCTTGCACACAGATCATTCACACGGAAACAGACATCTGAGAACACCAACACGCACATCCTCCTGCAGCTTCAGGAATTCAGCTCCCCGAGATGAACATTACCCTCAGCTTAACTGGCATTCTTCTCAACATGTGTAATATGCTCCCTCTTTACTCCTTCCCACCGTTTGTTAGCTGACATCACACTTGATGCAACTGGAATTCTTTGTACTAATAAACTACACCAGGTTGATTGACAGATAAGAAAATTCCTGCAAGATGTTAAATTCCAGAATTCCAGGTTCTCGAAAGCTGTACAAGCTGTACATGGACTGAAGAGAAAGAGGAAAGGAGACATCACTGAACCAACACATCCACACTTGTTTCTTCACTCTTCCATGTTCCACAGCAGCTCAGCTCCTTTCTAAGAACTGGTATTAACTCATGACTAGCTTTGTTGTGTCAATAAACTTTTTGTCCATACTACTGCCTGCATTCAGCATCAGATACAGTCTGTGCTAACCCTCTCCTAAAACGGTGAACAGAGCTATAAGCTCACACTCTCTACAGTTTACTCTAGAAAGCATAAAAGAATGAACCTATAAACCCCCATCCTAGCACTTTTACACAAGTGTGAAAGTGTGGTGAGGCACATAACCACAATTCTGCTCTGTAGAAAGAACAAAAACATTGAGGGCAGTAGCCTTGGAATGCAGATAAGAAATGCAGCTTTTGGTTTCAGTAGCTGCATTGGTCAATACAAAATCCCTTGTCAGTAACGTGATGGGCAGGAACATTGTGGTAGAACATGCAAAGATCACTTGGCCATGTACAGCTCTCCAGCATTCACAAAGAATTCTGAGCAGTCACCAAAAGCAGTAGCCCTTTCCCAATCAGCCTCAGATAGCAGTTTTTCCCACAAGTGGGATACAGTAACATTCCTTCATTCTTATTAAAAAAAAAAAAAAAACAAAAATGCCAAACAAAAAATCCAACCAAAGAAAATAACCACCAAACCAACCCAGAATGGCCGCATTTTTTCTGAGAATGGCTACATTTTTTTGAGCATAAAGAAGAAATTCACAAATTAAAAATGTTCTTACTAGTGCAGCATTCCTGAAATACAGCTCTGAAGCAATGGGATTCCAGCTGCTTCAGCCCTGAAATATTACACTGAAAGAATCTCCCAGCAGTCAACTCTGACTTCTTTTGTATATTACTAAGCAGATGCGAAGCAGTTGTGCTGAAGATGATGATGCCAAGCTATGGATAGAGACTAATTAAGTAATTAGAAAAAATTTTCAATGGACTCGGGCACTGCAGCATTTCTTTCCACTGCACTTGAGAATGGTACCCTGCTATGATAAAGTCTCAACTTAGTGAATTCTGATTCTGTGCATCCACCCCCTAACAAGCACAATATGATTTCTATAGCTAAGTGCTTCATTATTCAGAATACTCATTTGGTATTATCACTGGCACAGTCATCAAGCTT
>JAOXXN010000102.1:4497086-4507731 GCA_026770055.1 Myrmophylax atrothorax
CTCACTAAACCAAGCTGACAGATTAACTGTATTTCAATCTATATCATTCTTGATGAATTGAAACCATTTTCCTTATTTAATCTATCATAAACCTAACATGTCTGCAAGTTCCCATGTTCTCCTTTTTCTTCTCATTAAAGGTATTTGGGCATTATTTTAATCTATTTTCCCATTAACATGCAAGCTCATATGTGTGCCAGCTCCTGTTCAAATCTGGGCATGTCTTGGAGTCCTTCTAGCTGAGGTTGTTTATGACACACAGCACTTGCTCAGAGATACCAGGCCTTTGAACATAAAAGAACATGAACATTGGAGAGGGAGGACATGAAAGAGGTATATAAAACCAGTTTCAAGCAGATGATAAATACCATACTCATGAAGTGCAGAAACCTGCCAGTTTGAGAATGCATGAGGACTCTGCTCATACTGGAGGGACAAGTATGACAAGCCTGCTCCAGGACTTCTAGCCCAACAGTATGTGAATAAGGCTTAATCAGTAGAGTAGCTGTTCTTATGAGCATTTGAGAGCCAGCTCTCTTGGTGTGTCCCAGGTCCATGACTAACCAATGATGTTTAACTGGCAAATCAAATGTCAGCCTGCTGGCTATGAAAGTTTGGGAGCAAGAAGAAATTTGTTTATGTGTGAGTTATCAGCATGGCTAAACAGAATGAGCTTAGAGAGCACTTTTAGGCTAAGATTTGGCTTGTTCCAGCCTGAGGCACTGCTTACTTTTAGAGGAAGAATCAAGATGGTAGGTTAGATCCAATTGTTTAGTTTCAGGGCTAGGATTACAGTTAACTCCTGCAGAAACCATTGGACAAATGGATGAGAATTTTCTCATTGGCCATGAAACAAAACTTAGAAGGGATGTCAGAATGGGTCATTCAACTGAATTAAGATCTTGAACTGATACAGGTGTAGACCTTAAGTTACATTTCTAGGCAGGGATTACATCACTAGCTTTAAAAAAACCTGGTAAATACTGAAACCAGAAACAGCACTGGATTAGGAGTCCACCTAGATTAGAAAGGGCATTTTATCTGCAATTTCCTTACAGGCTGAAAAGTCAAAAAGAAGCAACAGTGATATTCAAGATGTCTGTGAGGCCACTAAATAGAGCCAGATTGCTTATTAGCCTTCAAATCTTTATCACAAGATGAGTTAGCCTATGCTAACTGCCCACTGAGCAGAATAAAACACTACTAATCAGTTTGCAAAGAACAGCCTCTGACCTTTTTTAAACTAGGATGTGGTCACAGAGTTGTGCATTGATGCTGGCATACAGATGCCAGCTAGTAAATGAGCCCCATCACAGTGGTCCTGCACACAGGAAAACTGAGTGGCTTCTATGAACCCACATTTTTCAGTACCTTCATCTACCTACAGAGCCTTTTTTGGCAGGGATATACAAGCTTATGTGCTCTGACCTACTTTCTTCAGTCTCTGTTACACTTCTGTCCTAGATAAATGGGGTAGCACCAGTGGCTACAGTTATAAATGTACAAAAATACCGTATTAGAGGTTACTTTATCTCCTCCTTTCCTCTCCCTTTCTCTCATGAGAACCCAGTGGAAGGGCATGTACCTCTTTAAATACAGTAACTTTTACCATCCATCCGGCAAAGACTAGGAAAGAAAACCTTTGCCTTAAACTTATCCAACATCTAAAGGAGGAAAGTTTTAGTCAAGGAATACTCAAAGAGCAAAGAGTTTCCCCTAACTCTGTCTAGGAATCATGGTTACCAGTCAGTTGAGTTCTTGAATAATGATTGTAGTAGAAATCCACATAAAAAGTTCCCTTTAGAAGTTAGAGGTTTACACATGGCAGAACAGTGCAATTGCAGGTTTTTGTACATACAGTGTGTGTTGCAAGGAGAAGAGTATTGGGAGCAGTACCCAAATTGTCAAATCTAAGATCAAACCGGGGGAAAAAGTTGAAAAAACACTACAGTTATCTCTTACCTTTCCATCTGAAGTGTTTTCTCCATTTGACAAAGATATCTGAATTCTTTGAGGTACAAAAAACCCCAGTTGTTTCACACAGCACAGAAATAAACAATTTAAACCAGAAATAGAATGTGCTATGACAAAAGTCTATCCCAATAGGCAGTGTGAAGCCCTGTGCATGGAGGACAATATAAGACTGTGAACACTGAGGAGCACTCATACTTGAAATAGTTATAGCTAAGAACTAAAGTTCAGCGGTTATGAAGATTGCTACAATAAAAATTATATGCAGTCGTCACTTCAAACTTTCATCACTTGATTAAACACAGATGAGATGACTCTGCATCTTAACTTCAGCAGTTTAAATAGCCTAGTTTGGGGTCTTCTCTGAAACAGAATGCAAAAGATTTTTCTTATGGGAAAACCAGGTACAGTAATTTTACTATGGGGAGCACGACTACCTTGAAACTACTTATTTCCTAATGATCTGCTCTCTAGGGAAACACTGCATGACTTCCTTCATTGAAGTAGAGTACTAGATATCAAAGAATTTGCTTGTATCAATGACTTGAACAACTCATATTTTGTATAATTTAAATTTTTTTCAATTTAAGTAATACTTTTAAGAGCTATGAAGCAGAATGTGAAAGAACGAAACACAATTTTAAGAATGTCTAAAGGTGGTACAATCATTAATTAGAAGATCTATACCAGTTATTGCTAGTGGATCTCCTGACATAGATTAGTTCTACCGCATTTAGAGCTTTTTGTATACATTTCTTTAGTAATAAAATTTTCAGGTTTGTTGTTGTTGCTGTTGTTGTAGTGTTTCTGGTTTCTTGATTTTTGTTTTTCTGAAAGGATATTAATACCCTAACTACCTTTTGGCTTATAGGTATAACTCTCTCTCTATATATATATTCCAAGGTTATATTTTGGTTTTCTTTTCCCTGCAGAATTTTTGATGTTGATAATCTAGTATGTGTTACTCACAAAAAATAAACCCACCTAACCCAGAAAAATCTTTTCCCCTCATCATGTTCGTGTTAAAAATAGTCTCTTGTTCCACTTGCTGAATTATGTTCCAGTAACAAGGAATGCCATTAGCAACGTAGCATCAGGGGTTTGATCTGCTTCAATTAATGAAGCTCATTGTTTAGAGTTGGACAGAAAACAGCTATTCCATCCTATGAAAAATTGTGCAGTTTTAAAATTAAAGTGAAGCCAAGAACTCTCAGTGCTGCTCACAAAGAGTCATTGACTGGTATTCAAAATACTAAACATCCCTTTTGGTAGGATATTTGTCCTGTCAATCAAACTTGAATGGAAATCTTTCACATTCAAGGACTGTTAGTCAGCTTTTGGTGATGTTGAAAGTATCATTTAAAACCGCGGAGGGAAAATGAAGAGAGGGAAATACTG
Organism: Myrmophylax atrothorax; assembly: GCA_026770055.1. Classification (NCBI taxonomy): domain Eukaryota; kingdom Metazoa; phylum Chordata; class Aves; order Passeriformes; family Thamnophilidae; genus Myrmophylax; species Myrmophylax atrothorax. The sequence goes on from JAOXXN010000102.1 coordinate 4,500,456, forward strand.
GTCATGGCTTGTTTTGATAAGATAGTCCCAAAGGTGAGAAGTCTTCCTAATTAAGATGTTATCAATGTAGTAAATTATTACAAAATAGTAAATTAATTACATCCAGTGTCTGTAAATCTAGTTGTATACTATTAGACTAAGTTTAAATGATTTATAAGTTTCTTCCAAAGCAAATCAGAAACTTTGTTTGTGGTCTACAAGTGAAAATGAATTCTATATAAAAATAATCAAATGATCAATCAATTATTTTACTAAGCAATAAGAATCAAAGCTTTCAGCTACTTTAAAAGTAAATAAATTAGGTAAAATTAGGAGTAACTTTTGATTTGAAGCAAAATGTTTCTGAACTTTCTTTACTGAAATGCTCAAAGAGAAGAGATAGTTAAAAAAATCTTGAATTTTCAGTCTGTCTTGTTGTTAAAGAAAAAAAATGAGAAGTATTAAACAGTAAGAGACAGTTTAGGTCAATCTGGGTCATTCTTTGATTCTGCAGTATACCAAAAATTACCAGTTTTTTTCTAGTGTGCCTACGTGCATGTAACTAGGATGTCACCTTTTTTTCCAGAAATGTCTTCCCTTTAAGTTAATAGTTTTCTTCTTGTTTTTGAAGCCCTAGTTTCCAGATACTATCACCTATCCCCAAAATATTGATGGATGCATCTATCTCAGTCCTCACAGCAGGAATAAATCCCCCCTTTGCCTACATTACATTACAAACTTGGTTACTATGGTAGCTTTCACCCCATCAACACTAATGACTAGTAAGGCATAGCCTGTGGAGTCAGAGATTTATAAAATATTTGGTGACTTAATGGAATTTTTAAACTTTATAATGCTAAGCTTACTGATTTTTATTATTCATTTGTCCAGAGGGAAAATAAGAACATAAGAACCTGGGCAGATCAAAAGCCCATTTAGTTCAGTACCCTGTCTCCAGCCTATGACCAAAGAACGGAGCACTGAAGAAGAGCATGAAGACAAGCACTTACTACCACCTCTGAAAAGTGTGCTTCTAAACTCCAAGAGGTTGTGGCTCAGGGACCTTGTGAGCCACAGAGACACTCTCTTGCATTTAATACCAGTTGATCTACTTTTCTTTTTTGAACGTGACCATCACCTTCTGAACCCATGCAAAGTTCTAGGATACTGTAGCAAAGGCTCACTTAGCATAACTGTGTCTTTTATATAGGAATTGGAAGACATAACAGCTCCTGCCTGAATATGTTGAGAGGGAAAGGAAAATTAGATCTCTCCTTGTTAATGGGACTGAAGTTATTAGGAAGCTCTGGGCTGGCTGGATCAAGCTATAGATACAGAATGAGGTAGGGCTCAGATAGCTTAATTTTCCTTCCTTGCCTGCGGGGAACTGCTTCCCACACACAAGCATCATGCACAATGCAATACTAGCTCTATGCTAAGCCAGAAAATGGCACGCAGGGGAACAGTATTCTCAGGAGGTGAGATGCTGTGCTTATGCATGTTCCACTTCACCTTAACCCAGCTTACCTCATGGTAACCAGTAAGAGTGGGTACTACTTACATGTTTGACTACACTAATCTACAAAATAATTCTCCTACTGCAATTATGATTTTTACATTTTATCATCCTGACTAGAAGCTGTAATGGTCTCCTTCTTGAACCCTGTGAAACTAGAAAAACTTGCTATTCTTCCTGGTAAAAATTTTAACAATGTTTCATTATGCCTGTGGAAACTACACGTTAACAAAATCTACATATAAGATGCTACAAGAACTCTGAAATAAACTTTGATTTTTACTTTCTTTAATTTTAACTTTTCAGGCTGAAGGCTTGGTGTTTGTGGCAGGAGAAACTTTTGTGGGCTTTTGTTCTGAAGTAGCTCTCCTATCTTTGAATGACCACTGAAACAAACCTTTAGAGAAACAGGACGGTTGGGAGACAGATTAATTGCATTTTTGCAGAAGTTGGCTGCTGGAAGCTGAGGTAGAGAGTGGAAAATGCTCTTTTGAGTATTCTGACAAAAAACCAAACCATGAGTAGTCATAATGGTCAGCCACTGAAAAATCATAATTTTACTTTTTGCTTCACTTCTGCCCACTAAAATGGAAAAAGAAATCCATGTTTCAGGTTTCAAAGGACTTGAAAGCATTACAGAAACTCACGTTAACATCATTTCTCTTGAAGAGTTCAGATTTTCTCCTTTCTTTTTGAAGTTCCTGACTCTTACATGTTCTTTTCAGGCCTTATTTCAAGATTAAATTCTCTTAGGTCAGTTTTTCTGAAGTGAAGGTATTCTTAAAATGAAATAACACACAAATGGTTGAGAACAATCGCCTCAGTGACTGATGGTCTGAGCTAAGGGCACAGTTAGCCATCACTCCTTTGCAGAGCAGCCAGCCTGCATGGAAGGTATTTCATATATGTTCATTTTTTGTTAAAATGGGTCACATTTTTGTGGTCTCTTGATATTGTTCCTTCCCCTGATTGATTTTGCCTATATTTCTACTACTGAGCTGACATACCCAGTTTTACATCAAGCTTCATGGACACATGAACAATTTATATATGTGTGTGTGCATATACACGTCTTCACTCACACATGACTGCATTGAAGCAAGTTCAGGCATCCTGGAGAAGAGAAAGCTGACCACGAACAGGAGTGGAATTCAGATCCTACTTGTGTAACACAGGCATGAGTAATGCCAGACCTTCCTCACACCCACAGGTCCCCAGGAACACTCCTGTTGGCTATTCAACATTTAATCTTTGCATTCTACCCTATTCCTCAGTGCTCATAATTCAGCATAATCCCTGAGACACTATAAAAACATACATCTTTAGATCAGTGTATCAGCCTGCTCACTTGCATGGATTGCTCACAAAGTGTGGTAAGAACAGAGAGGAGTGCCCTGATAAGTGTTTGTAGCCTTTGTTTATGGGCATGGTTTTTCTTCTGGGGAAATTTCCCTTCAGCAATACGAGGAAATATGCCAGTGGAAACACCACTGGCTCATGATGGCTTTATAGAAACCAGCAAACAATGCTGCTTGAAATAAATAAATAAAACAAAGAGAAACAGCCTACCATTCAGGCCAGGGATAAAAGGTAGCATTTGGAGGAGGTTCACAGACTTACTACTACTAGGAGCAGGCACTGGCCCTCTGTTCACAGTCTTCTGCAGCATGGACTGGGCTTTTCATCAACTCAGTCTCCCGGGCTGAAGACTCAAATTGTTGAGGAACTGGCTCTATTTCTGGACTTGACGAAGACACATCCCCTGCTTTCACCTGAGAACACACTACATGGGTAAAACTGGTCAAGAATGATGCAGCACAGCTTTAACAGACGCTTCGATTTGTATGTTAAAGGGGTATGGGAAGAGATCATATAGATATGTGCTCAGGATATACACTACCCCTTCCAATGGGAAACCTTCTGTGGTAGTAAATGAGCACCACAATTATGTAGAAACAAAGCAGAAAAGAACGTACAGATGACTCCCACCGCCAGTCCCACACACAAGTAACTGCATTTTGTTTAGCCAATAGGGTCTAGTACTTACAATGTGTTACAAACTGGCAAAGCCAGAAATCCAGCACAAACTAACACCTTACAGCAAAGCTTGGCTCACTAACAACCAGGTCACAGAATGTGTAACTACAGCACTATGTGCAGGGATGCTGTGTTAACTTTCTCTTTTGATAATTTTCTGTACACAGCCTTCAGTATGGTCCTACTTCCCATAATATTTCAATTTGGACCAACTAAGCAATATATTTAAACTGCCATATAATTAATCTGGCCCTGCCTTCACCTCTTCTTCCTGCCATCTTAGGAAAACTCCCCAGAACCTACAATAACTGGCAAACTTACAGTTTCCTGGGCCTTTACAGCTCACCTCAACAATGCGGTGATTTCACTACAAAACTGAGAATCATTGCAGACTTTTTAATCTATTTAGTTCCAGAACAGCCTTTGCTACAAATTCTTTCTTCCTCATAAAATGACATTTCAAGATTTTGTCTACGCTTCTCTAGTGTTTTAAGGTCCTATGTTTCATTTCCCAGACAAGATCCCACTTACAATAGATTTTCCAGGCATGTTATTGCATACTAGGATAAAGGAGTTAATATCTGCATCTTCATTCAGCATATGTGGCAAAGGTACACAACCAGACTGGAAAGGAGGCCAAGTCACTCTCCAACAATGTTTCTGAGACTCTAGTTTTCTTCCAGAATGTTCTTTCCATACCTACCAGATACAGGTGAGTCTAAAGGATGAAAAATAAATGAATGAGAACAAGTGAGCAGTTGCCTCTGAGGGGAAAAGGCATAGAGCACAGACATGGGACACTGCAGGGAAATGGGAGCATGCCATGCTTCAGCCATCCTCCCATGTCCCATCTTGCCCTGTTGCTCAGGGTGTGAATGATCCTTAGCTTGTGTCTCCCAACTGCTTTAGAAACAGAAAAGCCAGCAGGAGTAAGCATCATGTTTTGACAACTTTGCAAAGCTGAAACCGAGACTCTGCAGCAGGTAAGGGCCTCCAGGCTGTGTGGGACACACCATCCTGGAGTGTATGAGGCAGGCAAGTCATTGCTGGAAGTGCTTATGTGTGTTTTGGCACAAAAGGTGAAATAGTTGCTGTGCCGGGGGCTACTCCCTCCCAGGTCAGCATGGACAGGAGCTGCCTGTCCCAAGGGGTCAAAGTACCACAGAGTGCTTTGATGAGAATCTAATATATGCAGTGAAATTCAAGCTTTAAGCTATTCCTTGCACTTGTTTCAAGTATGAGATCATCTTTCCTGAGTACAGTCAGCCCCAAATAGCACAACGCACTTCCAAAAGGCTTATTAGAACTTTATAAAATGGCATTATTATTTCCCTCTCTCTATTTTAAATAACTCCTCGTGCATTCCACAGTCACATTTGCCTTTCTCATCACCACATTACATTTATGATTCATAGTAATCCTGTGACCAACTGGTGCACACAGTTATTTTCAACTAAGAAACGTGAAGTCTGCAGCAGAGCTAGATATTACTGACAATATTTTCATTTACTCTCCCATTTTTCTTACTCCTTAAAATCATCTGGTTATTGCAATTTGAAATGTGATGTAATTAGTGTACTAATTAAGGTTTGATACTCCACTTACCAACATAAGAATCAGGTGTCAATTCTGAGTGCATTTTATAATCAAGTTCAACACTTTAACATGTATTTTTCAGAGTGAAAGGCCGGTTTTTCAAAGTCAGCTCTCTGAAATGTCTGGTTATCTTTTCTCTGATAGAAGTCAGCTCTTTTGCATTGGTAAGTACAGGCAGTACCTAGACCAAAATGAATAGTGGAAGGAAGTGGATAGAACAGAGAGATGATGTACTGTCATATGAGCTTTCTGAGTATGTACAAGCTGCTTTCTGTAACAATTAGTGACTACAGTACACATTTCTTAGTTTATACCTACTAGAACAGGTTCTGCTGAATTTCCTGACAGACAAAACAGAAGAACCATGAACTTAAAAATTACTTAAAACTACTGCATTTGCATTGGTAGATATCTTATTCAAAACCTGAAGATCCAGCAATACCATAAATACATTCAGCCAAGGCAGCAGAGAAAGAATCCAGCTCCTGCCACATCTTTAGATAAGTCTCCTGCTCTCAGCAAAGCACCTGTAATGAAGAGTATTAAAAACTTGACAGCAGCATGGAAGTGCCTGCATCACAATCAATAGTGTCTATGAATATTCAGGCTAAATCTAATGCTTATGATATGGACACATGAATTAAATAATAAGACACTAATTCTGCATCTAAACATCTGCAGTGTTTGGGTTACAGAGATGTAAGAGTAGCACAGATTTTATGGTCAGGAGGGACCCCTGGTGTTTAAGGCAGTCATAACAAGGATCAACATTTGTAGCAGAAAATTAACCCATTGCTTGGGAATCAGCTGCCTTTTTGTGTCCACACCTATTGCAGATTCCTCTAGAGATTAAGGAACAACAGGTAGTCGTATTATTAAGTTTAATTAGAATTGTCTTATGGATATGCCTTAGTCTTTCAAACGTTTACACAGGAAGCCCTACACTCTTATGGGCCAAAGTTGGTTACAAAGCACATTTCACAGCCTGGGTGGGCTGCTGGGGCTGGACTGTAAGAAAATTTTGCTCAGGCCTTGCCAATGTCCTGACACACGAGGCTCTCTGTATTCTTGCAGGATACCTTAATGTTCTCATCTTTCACAGGGACAGCTGTTACAAGTCAATACAGCTTGAAAAAGCCATGTACTATGCTGGTTTAACCCACAGACCTAATGCTCTCCATTGCTTCCTTCTGACCAACTTCATCAAAATTATTGATAAGGCCTTAATAAAAAATGAATTAATCAACTTCTATATCATAATTGTTTTAAATTAACTGCTATGATCCACAGTTCACTTCAGAGCTGCCTCACATCTTCAATGCAGAATGTTACAAAATCTCCTATTTATACTTAAAATTTAGTTTTTTGTTGCAAAAAGTGATTGCTGAGAATTATGTTTTGTCCTGGAGTCTTCTGTTTTGGCATCTTTGTCACCCTGATCCAGTGCAGATGTTTGTTCTGTTCCTCTCCCTACCCTAAGCATCTTCCTTGATTTTGTCTCTTAGTTTATACTCTTGGTTCTGCAGACAATGTGTGGGGTATTCTGCCTTTTTCAGGTGAAGTTAATTTTATGTCCACTCCTGTTAGGAGATTTGCTTCTGGCATTCTTAGAAATAACTCATGCTCTTGCCATTCCTAACAGTAAGCCCTTCTTCTTGAATTGACAAGGCATTTGCAGACCTCTTTACATGAAACTAAGTTGCTTTGTTCTGTACATCATTCTAGGGAAGTATCAGGACGATCTCTTCAGAGTCATCATATCCTTCCAGCGTAAGTTTGAGGAATATTAGAAGAGGGGAAGTACTGTGGTAACATGTCCTTATTCTACAAGCCAGCATAGAAGACTGTTAACCCACCCTGCTCTAAACACCTCCCCAAACCGACCCCTTATAAGTCAGCTCCTTCCTTTAATAAAGGCTTTTTGGTTTCATCCCCACATTGCGTGTGGTGTGTTCTCTGAGGATCCATTCCCCCACAGGTGGTTTCCATTACATCCTAAACATGCCAAGATCTGCCACAGGCCTTTTCTGTGTCAAAAGCTTTGGTGAGGTCAATAAAAGTTACATAGAGTCCTTTGTTCTGTTCCCTACACTTCTCTTGCAGTTGTCTGAGAACAAACACCATGTCTGTGGTGCTCCTATTGGCTCT
>JAOXXN010000102.1:4517928-4532095 GCA_026770055.1 Myrmophylax atrothorax
GGTTGCCGCTGGGGTGGAGCGGAACGCGATTGAGGGTAAACCGAGCGGCCGCCGCTCGTAGTTGGGGAAAATGCAAGGTTGGGATAAACTTGGCTTGCTTGTAAAATGAATTATTAGAACCGTCTTTGAAGTCATTTTGCATATAAATATCTCAAAGGCAGGTGTCAGGAGGATGGTTCCAGGCTTTTTTCATTGGTACCGAGAACAGCAGGAGGAGCAATGGGCAATAACTAAACCACAAGAAGTTCCACCTTAACATGAACAAGAACCTCTTTCACTTTGAGGGTGGCAGAGCACTGGAACAGGCTGTCCTGGGTGGTCGTGGAGTCTCCCTCTCTGGAGACATTCCAAACCCACCTGGACGTGTTCCTGTGTCAGCTGCTCCAGGTGACCCTGCCTTGGCAGGGGGATGCGACGGGATGATATCCAGAGGTCCCTTCCAACCCTAACGATTCTGTGATTTTAATCACTTACTGTATTATGCATTACATGTCTTTAATGGAACCGCAATCTAAACAACGGGAAAAAGCTAGATCATGTCTTTTCCGTGTTTTTACATTTTGTTTTCAGGAGCTGAGCCAATGACTCTTGGCTCCCCAACATCACCCAAACAAGGAGCTAGTGCTCAGTTTCTTCCTGGGTTTTTGATGGGTGACTTACCTGCACCGGTGACTCCACAGCCACGTGCTTTGTGCGGCCCTTCAGTTGGAGTAATGGAAACCAGGTCTCCACTGCTTGGAGGTCAGAATTTATGCTGAAAATCTGTCCTGAAAGTAAAAAATTGCTGTGTCTTGTTGTTCTGCTTGACTGTTGCAGACTGGAATCCTTACAGCTTTATAACTTGCTATAAACAAATTCCACTAATTGAACAAGCGGTGAACTCAAATGTATTCAATGGAGTTTGGCTAAATTCTTCAAACTAGCCTTAAGTTTAATAGATGTTTTAAAAATGGCAGTTTCAGTACCAGGAAATACTTGTTTTATAGGGAAGGTAATATAAACCTCTCCTAAACCAGAATCAATTTGTACAGGTTTTTACAAGTCATTTGCACATATGGCCATTCGTGTTTTTTCTTTGTTTAAAACAGATGTCTGGTGGCAAACTAAATGCAACACATGCAAACTGCTGATTTCTTTGGAGTGAATTCTAAAAAGTCACATACAGATTGCCAGGCTTGTGAAAACTGGGAGGAGAGAAACTAAAAAAAATACTTCTTAATTATTATGTAGTGGTTGTAGTAACAGTCTTGATGTCTGCTGTAATTGCACAGAAGTAGTGACTTTCCCTGGCTGTAGAGATCATTTCTTTTCAGTGACCTAATTGATTAGACTAGGAAAGGTCCTTCCCCATGGTTTTAAGATATTAAATGTCTGTTTTCTTTTCTGAGAAGTATGAGTGAGTAGTTAACACATCATGGGTGATCTTGCCTTTTGTACTAAATCAGTTGGCATAATTTAATATGGCGTTAATGTGATAGTCATCTTGAAGGAGAAATTGAGGCTTAAAGTACTGCAAGATTGTTTTAGATATTCTCTTCTTTGAATGTCAGGCAGGATTGGATTCAATGATCCTTCTGGGTCCCTTTCAGTTTACAGTATTCTATGACTGGTGGTCTGTTGGTCTCCTACTTCTTGCTCGTCTGCCTTTCCTGTCCTCATCAAGTACAAACTTCTTCAGTAAATATTTACGAAATTGAATGTAATCATGTGAATTTCACCTAATTGTTTTTAAAAGGATTCATTACAGTCTCAAACTGTCAATTTTAGAAAAGGAAGAACCAGTAAGGTACTGACACAGGGTTACCAAAATGAGTTATTAAATACATCACTAAAACTGAACAACCTTGATGGGAGAGTGCTTCATATAATACACAGTTACTGCATGTAACAGTAGCAGTTCAGAGTGGAGTCTTGAAGCTCAGAATTTTAGGATTGAAAAGTACTTTGGAAAAGCTTAGTTTCCAAATGTTTTGCAAGTGAAAACTGTTAACTGGGTTGTTTTTTTTTTGCCTGGGCTAAACCCACACTTTTCTTTAGAGATACCTCAGGTTCTTTCAATCAGTTTAATTCTCTGTTACATTGGAAGTCCCAAAGTTTACAAAATGAGAGAGCAGCTGTCTTAGCTTCATCCTCTCTAAAGCAAGCTAGTCCCTGCTGTCAAGAGCTTACATTTTTATTTAATATGAAATTAGCTGGGAAGCCAAGGAATTTGGACAGTGAGGATGTGACAACCATGTGCAATATGTCTGTGTGCATTTTGGTATGGTTCTTTAGCATGTAGACTGTCTCAAGTCTTAAAAATCTTGCTTCTGCCCCTCTACTACAGGCAAGTTAGTGTCTGAAACAATTAAAATACACTGTTAACGTGCCTTAAAATAGGGGGATGTAGCTATTGTATGCTCATTGTAGCTAGATGTGTGCTCAGAACTTCAGAAAAAGAACAAGTGCATGTTAACAGTGAATATAATGGCTTAATAAGAGGTCTAGAAGTTTTAAATGGTACTTCTGTAAGGATGCAGTATGACATACATGTAGTACTGTTAAGTAGACCATTCAAACCTGAACAGAGGGTCTTGCAAACCCCCAGAGAAATATTTAACAATTTTTTTCATGGTTGAATTTACTACTGAAGTTTCAAAACCAAGTAGCAGTGCAGTAAAATGACAATTTTTCTCATGTTCTTCCTTCGTTCCTCTGAATTCCAGGAGGATCTCCCCCACAACCAGTAGTCCCTACGCATAAAGATAAAGGCGGTGCTCCACCAGTTAGGAGCATTTATGATGAGTTATCTAGTCCTGGGCTTGGATCAACACCTCTAACCTCAGGAAGACCAGTAAGTGTCTTTGGCACTGGCCTGTTCCTAGCAGAAGATCTTGAGCCTGGTTGTATAAACTGCTCTAGCAAAATGATTGGTGAGCCTTCAGATCGTGCTGTTGCTTAGACTGGGTGTTTGGTGTGCTTGCTCCTGTGTAAACTAAATGAGAGCTGCTGTCATGAGTGAACTCCTGTCATTACAGTAGAGAGTGAGAAATGCAAATCATGCCTCAGTTATGCCTTGTACCTACAAGTTCAGAGTTGTTGCAGATTTTCACTTTCTTGTAAATTTGTGGAGCTGCTGGTTGCCAGAAAGGCCCTTTCACTGCCTAAAAGGAGGTCTTAGGCAGGTGGGAGTCGGTCTCTTCTTCCAGGTAAAACAAGTGACAGGACAAGAGGAAATGGCCTCAAGTTACACCAGAAGATGTTTAGATTGAATAGTGGAAATACTTCTTCACAGAAAGGGCTGTGGAATTGGAAGAGACTGCCCAGGGAAGTATTGGAATCTGCATCCCAGAAAGTGTTCAAAAATTATGTCAATGTGGTACTTGGGAATGGGGTTTAGTGGTGAAGACAACAGTGCTGGGTTAATGGTTGGACTCAATGAACTTGAAGGTCTTTCCAAACCTAAAAATTCTGTGTTTCTATGATTATCTTTTAGTGGGTACTAGAGCCACTTCCTGAAATTGAAGGAATTTTTTTTCTGAGTAAAACATCCAGTGAAAATTTGTGTAGCGAGGTGGGGTTAATTTTGAAAGAGGAACAGTAAAATTTCTACAAGGTAATTTTTATAATAAGCTCCACAACTTATGTCATCTGAGTAGTCAAGCATTATTAGGTTCTTTTTCATTGAACATGATCTTTCTGATGCAAGGCAACTGCTTTGCACTGAATAAGCATTCTTTTTATTGAATATTGCCTTCTGTAAAGTTTATTCTGAAAGCTGAGGTTCTCTGTGAAAGACAGAATCCAATAGTGTCTTAAAAGACTGGATTTTAAATTAAAAAAAATATTGAGCAGCTGTCAGAACTCATGTTGCTTTGTGTACAGGCAGTCCAGCTTGTTTGGTCTTGTATCTGAGAAATGCCATGATTCAGGTTAAAAATACACTAAAATTGTTTTGATTGTTGAAATCCTGTGTTAAGAAGAAAATAAGCACTAACAACTAAAATTTGAAGTCTACTTTCCTGCAGTGCAGTTGCACTAAAAAGTTGAGCAGGAACGTAAGTCTAGTAATGAGGACTACAGATGGAGGTTATGATCCCATGACCTTGGAACCCTGTAGGAACTGAAAATTAACTGCTGATATCTTAGGATACTGACATCCTTGCCATCAGGGTGCACACGAATGTGTGAATTACTCTACTGCAGCAATAAGTGAGATGCCTATTTTGAAAAAAGTTGAATTACAAGGTTTCTGAGTACTGACACTTAAAGCTACCTTGTTTCACAAAGCATATGTCAAGTACATTGCCAAATAATTTTTCATTAGTAACTCATAATAATCTTGTATTAAATATACATGTAAATATGTGTTCTTACTTTTAAATTTTGGAATTAACTTAACGCAACAGTTAATATTTTTGCCTGATGCTTAAATTACCTGAAAATGATCTCTCTTGATCTGAGCAATGTACCCCTAAGAGTGATTTGTTACTTTATGTATTTTAATGCAGGCCAACCTTTCTTTAACACAGAGCCCGTCGGTTGGAATTCTGCCATCAACTCCAGGAACAGGTAGATGTCCTGTTAAAAGATATAATCTACTTTCTTATTGCTTTCCTTAATACAGAAAAGTCATCACTATTCAAGCTACATCAACTCCTTACTAATTTGCAAAGGAGTTGTGTATTTATTAACTTTCCAGAAGGTATATGGGTATGAGTAGAAAATAATCATCCATTCTGAGACTGACTGAATTTCAGTCAACATTCCTTCCTCATTATTCAAAACGTGTTGTTGGACTGAGCGCAGAAGTTGTTGTGCTTGAATGAAGTGGCTGAGATTGAGGAGTTGCCTTCCATCTTCATACGGTTTCCAATCTTGTGTATAAACCCATGGCTTCTTGCTAAGGATAATTCTGCTGACCTGTTCCTATTTGGCATCTGTAAGCTGCTCATGTTTAGAGGTCAGGGAGAAAGCAAGGTTGTTAGTCATGAAACTTAGTAGCATGCTCGTGGATGTGAAATTTGGATTGACTTACTCTTTGTGAGTAAATCTCCATCAAACTCCTCCATATGCAAGTGAAATGATACTGAATTTATGGTTTTACTATAGACGTTTAAGCTTATCTGTTTTGCAGAAGAAATCTGTTCAACAGTGCCATTTTAATTTAACAGCTGCAAGCATGTTCAGTCCTGCAAGTATTGGGCAACCTAGGAAAATTACTCTGTCTCCTGCTCAGCTAGATCCTTTTTATACTCAAGGTGACTCCCTTACATCAGAAGATCAACTTGATGACACTTGGGTAACTGTATTTGGGTAAGTTGATTTCCAAACTATTAAAAAAACCTGGGTGAAGTCTTTACAACCCATGAAGGGAAATACTTGGGCATTGCTGTTGTCTGGCATTCATAGCTGTGAAGGAAATACGACTGTGGTTAAAGCAAGCAAACATACACTTTAGTGAGTCACATTAACTTAAGCTAGATGTTATTTTTTTTAAATCAGAAAGGCACCATTGTGTGCCGTGGAGGTGTGTGGTGAAGTAGAAGTGCTTAGAAGGTAGTATTCCTCAAGTCACTGCTTCTAAATGTCTTCACACTGCTCTTTTCTGGATTTCTATAAACCCTTCATAAGTTTGTATTTTAGCATCTGAATTCTTAAACTGCTATTTGACTATTTTTTTTCTGTCTTTCAGATTTCCTCAAGCATCAGCTTCCTATATTCTTCTACAGTTTGCTCAGTATGGAAACATATTAAAGCATGTGGTATGTTTTAGTTTGACACTTAGTTTTGAAAACATTGGGACTCATATTTAAAAAGCTACTTCTTAGAGTTTTCCCCTGATCTCCTACAGATGTCCAACACAGGAAACTGGATGCACATTCGATATCAGTCGAAGCTTCAAGCCCGGAAAGCCTTAAGCAAAGATGGAAGAATTTTTGGTGAATCTATCATGATTGGTGTCAAGCCCTGTATAGATAAAGTAAGTTAAGGGCTGCTTTTAGTTCAATATAAGGCACTCTTTTTTTGGTCTTCATGTTTATTTTCCATGACCTCTTTAATTTTTTTTAACTTCTGAAATTGCAGAGCATGTATTGCTATATAGGTATAGAATGTTACACGTTACATGAGTTTTTTAGTGTTTGTCAGCATTTCCTGCTGAGAAGGATCATTGTGGGCAATCTCTGCTCCTTGGGAGTTAGAATGCACAGAATTATTCTGCTGAAGATAATGAAATGAATCCATAATGTAAGAGACAATTGAGATAAGCTTCCCAATGGGAACTTATGGCATTGAGAGGCTGCAAGAGATCCGTGATGGCAGATTAAAACTGTTGATCCTCCTAATTGTCCTCCTTTTTTTAATGTGACTATTTATGTGTTTCTGGCTTTTGGGTTTATCTTAGTACATTGGACTGAAACTTTGACTCCTCAGCTAGCTGTTAGTTCCTGTCATGTGTTCTCTGGGTTATTGTGAAACTCATGGTACCCATCAAGGCAGTTGATGCCTCTTCCATTTTATATGCATTCCTTTCTAGACATAAGCTTACAAAATGGAGCCTTCTGACTCCTTTTCTAGCATTTGCTAAAGGGACTGAATGAAACTCCTTGTTAAGCTGAGTCTGAGCAAAAAGCTGCAAGTTGGTAAATCTTGGAGAATCTTTAGAAGTATTTAGAAAGGGGATGTTATGCTACTAGTTCAACTGGGCCTGAAACAAGTTACTGCATTAAATTTGTTACAAATAATACTATGTATTTTCTCTACACTGTTTCAAACTTGGTTGATGTTCAGTACAGACAGAACAGATTCCAAGCTTCCACTTCTTTGCAATGGCATAATCCAACATGTAAATGATTGCAGTGAGGAAAATGCTTGGTGGTGGTCTGTACCTGCATGGTCTTCACTGACAGGCCATTTACCTTTAGGATGTGAATAGATTTTATGGATTTTGGATAGTAGAAAATTTTAGATAACAGAGGTTGTAATACTGCATTTTAGTATTTGTTTACATTATATTAACCCTCTTTTTAAGAGTGTGATGGAAAACTTTGAAAGAAGCTCTACAACCTCAATGTCTTCGGTTTTCACTCCACCTACAAAATCTGCTGGCACACCAGTACAACCTTCAAATAATACTACAAGGATTTCTACAATGAGACCTCTTGCAACAGCATATAAAGCTTCCACTAGTGACTATCAGGTATTTTAAGGGAAACAAGCATATGTTTTTGTGCCATCTCCCCTTGGCTGTATGAGGCTGTACAGACATTAACTTCTTTGTGACCTTAGCTTTTTTCTTTTGTTCTCATGTCTTTAAAGATGTGGTTCAGTCTGTTCAGTCTGTAAAATAATAATAATAAAAAATACTAAATTAATTTCAATTATTTCAAACATATTTTGTCCAGATATAGTAGTACTCAGGAAAAGAAGAAAAAACAGGTCAGTGTAAAAAGGATTAGCTGTATGTTGACTGATTCTCTTTATTTTCTTTTTATTTCCTGCCTTGTAGGTGGTTTCTGACAGACAGACTCCTAGGAAAGATGAGAGTATTGTATCCAAAGCAATGGAATACGTGTTTGGCTGGTAAAACACAAGAGGAAGTAACACATCAGCTGGTCAGGGTTTGAACTGTGCTACTGGCATCTGTGGTTAGTTGTATAACTACTGGTGGTGGTATTTTATCTCACATAGCACCTGTTACGCCTTCAGTTAATTCAGCAGACATGTAGCTTGCACTTTAAATGATGGCAATGTACATGTGGTTTTACAAACTGAGTAAGTGTAAATAAAAGTGCTTTATTCCCATTTGTGCTCTGATTGCATGATTGTATAAGAAATGTCAGTGCTGACTTCTCTGTAATTGTTTTCTGTGAGTTACTTCCCAGTAAGTTGGAAATGCTTAAAATGGCAGCTACATTTACTAATGCCTTCAATTTTTGGGGTGTTTTTTCCCCTCTGTGAAGATGGTGGGCTACTTGTAGGAAGAACACAATGCACTGCTGGCTCCCAGGCTTAGGACTGGTTCTTAATATGTGGGATTTTAATATTTTTTGCTAGGATTCATTGCTGTTCTGTAATTATCTCTGGCATTCTGTTCTAAATGTCATAGCAGCCTTTTAACTTTCTTTATTAATAAAGATCAAGTTAAGTTTTTTCCTTAGATTGTTTTTTAAACAAGTATGAGTTTTCTTAGGAAAAACTATCTGCAATGGTCTTAACTGTTAAGCATGATGCTCCCTGATGTTTTTGAAGTGTTTTGAGCAGAGGAGGTGCTGCTGATTTTTCCCAAAGTAGTTCCAGCTGGGGTTCAAATTAGCTAATGGTTAAATGTTGTCTCTGTGGGTGTTTTACAGCAGTGTGTGCTTAACAGGTAACAAACTGAAGTGTTCTAAACTATAAACTATTCAGTTGAAATAACTAAATAGAAAAATAAAATGTATCAGTGACCAGAGCTGCTTTCATTTCGATACTTTTCTAGGAAATTTTCTTTTTAAGGTATTGGCTGAAGGATTTTTATTTTTTAAATTGAACTTCCACCCTGGAACTTTTGGAGGTGAGCATCTCAAGTAATCATCTGTGTCATTTAGGCCCATAGTCTCGTTCATTTGGGAAGATGAATAATACTTGGGAAACTATTATTTTGTTTTTGTCTTTGTGGCTATGTTAGAGTGGTTAACGTCAGCCTTTTAGTTTGGCTCAGTGGTGTGTTGGTCAGGTGAATACCCGGTCATACCCGTTTCCATGCTTTGCTTCATACTGCTGTGTGGTCTCAAAGTTCTTCAGCTGCACTCCTCTGATAGAATTAGATTGCAAGATTAGTCCAGCGGCATTCCTTATGTCCCTCAGGTGCTAATGGGCATCCAATTTACAGGATTAAGCTAGAGACAGTCCTGACTAAAATCTCCAAAGCACTTAGTGAGAAGTCAGGTTTCTCTACATCAGGGAACTTTGTACTTCACTGAATGCTTTAGAAGTAGCCTACATGTAGCTGGATTCAGGCATTTTTGAGATGCATTTTACTAATTTGCTGGCTTATGATTTTAGAATATTTTTTGCTACTTTGCCATTTGCTTTTGATCAAAGGGAGCTGCTCAAACTTAACTGAATGTGTGTTCTCAAAATACATCCATTTTTCTTGGCAAAAAATATTTGCCCTATGTATGACTTGAGGGTCAAAAAAAGGTAGCTAAATTCTTGTTTTGCTAGTTGCTTTGCAGAATACATTTCTGGTGTGCTGCAGAGTTGTGATGATGTGTACTGGATTTGGTGCAGTGAAGTGGTAAGATTGAACTTGGATCGAGTATGTCTGAACCTAAATTCATAAGGAAAGAGTTGTTATTAGTTTGGCTGATCTATTTTACCAATAAGTAACAGATTTAAAACCATACTGAGTTGTTTGCTTTCTCAGTTGTTTACCTTAGTCTCTTCTTTCTCCTAGCTTTAGGAATGAGTGTAGTAATCAGTCATTGCGTGTTCCTGTAGTGAATGTTGTTTACTTTATTCTGGAGGTGGTAAATAGGAGAATAAGAAGGCTCAGAACATGTAAATCTGTGTACTTCTGGACAGGATCATTAAGAAATTATCATATGGCTTCTACTGGTGAAGACTGCTGGTAGGACTTAATTTGTTTCCTTTGTGCTGAGTGCTAGTTAAACCCTGGTGTCAATGATTGGGGCTTACCAGGTCTGAGAACATGACAGTCCCACACTGCAGAGACCCCTGTGCAGCTTTCTTGCAACATGTTCCTGATAATATCATTATTATATAAGTGAAAGTGCAGAGGCCATTGAAGTACATCTGTAAAAAAAATCACTGAAACACTTGGAAGGATCTCCAAGTCAACCTTTTCCAGGCTAGCTCCTGTTGCTAGGTAGCATTGCATTGAAAAATCCAATTCTCCCCCTTTGTTAATGATGCACTTCTGCTTTGCAACAAGGAAGGATTCTCTTCTGCCCATAGCTACACGTGATTTACTTTAAAGCCAAAGTTATGAATTCCAGCTAGTGATGAGAACATACTCATGAATTGGAGTTCTGATTTATTTGTATGGGTTTTCTTGTAAGACTACACATGACATCTTTTTGTAGGATTATGGCTTCATTTAAAATAAAACTTGGGAATACATAAGCTTAAAATGAGCATCTTGGCAGTAGAAGTATAGCTTGTACAAAAGCCAAGTGTGCATGTGAACCATAGGCTTTGCAAGCCTTGGCCTCTGGAGGGGCCCATGTGTCTTTGAGAAGTTGGCAAAGATGATTGCAAAAAATAATGAGCTCGTGACCTGGTATTTTGAAGCAGTGCAAGAGACTGTCTCAGGTATTGATCAGAATGTGTCTGACTGGGATCTCAGAAGTGACTGCTGCAGCTGAGATTTCAGATGGTATCTTTACTGGCAGCATGGATTTAGAAAAATACCTCTGCTGAAGACTCCTATGTTGAGAAAAAGCTTTGTGAAAGGTGACAAGGACACCAGGCCTTGAGACGCCAGTGCTGGTTGGAGTAGTCTTACCAGCTGAGTGCCTACTCTCACACATTTTTCTCCTTGACATTATCTGGTCATTTACATTAGCCTTGATTCTTCTATCCACTAGAAATGAGTGAGTAAAAGGATGTCACTTGGTGTCCAACAATGATATCAGAAAAATCTAATTCAAGATTTAGATCGTTCTAATAGTGGTGATATTAGGTTGATTTTGGACTGCAGGCCTATGTAATTTAGAAGAGACAATCAGATCAAACTAAAACTCTCACAGTGTGTTTAAAAATAAAACAAAATAAAACCCAAAGAAACAGATTAGCATGGGTGTGATAATCAGGATATCTATTGTGTTGTGACTAACTTGTTACAACATTTAGCTAGTTAATGTAAACCGTGTGTGCATCTACTCCTTGAGTCATCTGTTTACGGATTAGGTTTATATTTTCTTCCATCAGTTTATGGGAGTGTAAGCCCTTGTTTTGCTTCTGCATCACCATGAGGGCACACAGAACCTAGGTCTTCAATGGACTGAGTCCTACCACGTGTAATTATGTTATAGTAAACAAACCCAAATAAAGCCCTGAAATGGTGCAACAGTGTATCTCATGTTGGTTTACAAACAGTATGTCAAGTTGACTTAAAAGGCAGGAACAGTTGGTTTGTGCTATTGCTCTTACTTTAGAATGATAATCCTACTCTGGCTTTTGTATTAGTAATACCAAGGAGACTTTCTCAGTAGTATTGGTATTTGAAATACAAAATTTATTCTGTTGCTTTTAAATGGGAAGTCTCCTTTGGCCCAAATCAGAAGCCAGGTATTTGATTAAAGCACAGTTGATTGTAATTGCCACTCATAAATCCTTGCCTACCAGACACAGTTTTACTGGAGAAAAGTGAAGCAGGCTTACCTAACTAACCTGTCACGTTGTCCCTTGTCACGTAATGCAGTAGAACAGCTCATTCCTTAATTGTCTGTCCTAGGGCTGCAAAGAGAATCCTTCCGTTCATGGAAATAAGTTTATAAAAATAAAATGTTCATTTATTAAATTTAAAAATATTTTTATGTTTAAGAGAATAGAAAACTTATAATTCAAAATGTGATTTATCTTCTGTTATGTCACGTCTGGCTTAACTGGTTTGGAAATAACTGTGTCTACTGAAACATACCCTGTGGAACAGCCTGACAACAGTCCTGGATAATACTTTTTATTGGCAATGATCAGTTCAGGTTCATGTTGAGCCAGTCTGAGGATGAAGGTCCTAATTAAAGGAAGGAATATGCAAGTTCTTAGGATGTCCCCATTTAGCAAATTGTTCAGAGATACGTTGCATCTGGATGATGTGTTTAAATAATATGGACTTTAGTGAAGGTTTCACAGGAGGCCTAGAGCTTACTTTAGACATCAATGCCTTGCTGAATAGAAAAAAATCACCGCTGAGTATTAGAAGCATATTAACTGAAATGCAATTTTTTGATAACAAGAAAATATATATAAAGATTTTTCATTTTTTTGTCCATACTGTACTAACTGTACTGGTAATACAAAACTTGCATATGCTTACATGAACTTGTGCAAAATTAAGCTGTTCTTTTGTAGTTTTCAGATGTGGAGACTTGTTTCCAAAATAACGTATGCAAAGCAGATATTTTATTGCAGTCTTTAGTGAAAATTTATCACAAAGTGGTTTATGTTGAAATTCAAGTGTGGTTTATTTTTTTTCCATTTGCAACCTGAATGCAAGGTGGCAGAGACTACTTAAGCAATGTTGTTTTACCTAGAGTGTATGGATCAGGATCTACTCTCAAGATAATGCATTTTAAAAGGCGTCCAGCAATGGTTTAAACTAAACCAACAGAATCAACTTTGTATTTAGTTTTAACATTTGGAATTGGAATGCCACCTGGGTGAGACTGCGTTGGATTATTTTCTGCAGTGCTTTCTGTCTTTGTGTAGTGCTGATTGTTATTCTTGCCTCTAAAGAATGCAGGCTGGCACTAGTGTGAAAGATGTAATTCTCATTACATGTGTGAAACCAGGCAGCCAGGGAAACAAGCTTGACTAAATGCTTGGATTTCAACCAATCCTACAGCAAACTAGTGTTGGTTCTGAAAGTGAAAACTGTTTCATCAGCTGAAAACACTGTAAGCTTGAAGAATCAATATTTATAAAAAGAAACTGAGGGCAGTATTCATCAAGTTAACCCTCTTCAATTTAAAAGCATCACGATGAAAATTCCTGTGAATAATTGAGGTAACTTTTTGCTAATGACAGTTACTGATTTTAGGCTGAAGGATGTGTGTGGCACTTGTATTTTGACTTTATGTATTCCTTGGCAGCAACAGCCAATAAAAATGGATAGAAATGCTCAGTAGCAGTGGCTGTTTCAAGGACTCTTGTAGGTCAGTTTTTCTGCATATGCTTTAAAGCCGAGTAAGTTGCATCAGCAGAGCTCCAGGTGTCCTTGAGAGCTTGATACCAACTTCCAGCTCCTCCCTTTCGCCGCAGTATCTCATTGTCCCACTGTTTGTGGGCTGACAATACTCTTCTTTTGAGCCCTCCCCTGCTCTTGCAAACAAGCTATACCCATTTACACAGCTTTTAGAGCTTAAAACGTCTTCATCTACTTTTTTCTGTCCAAATGCCCACAGAGTGCAAGGCTGTTTATTGGTGTGTATGGCACTTGTCAATAATGCCCAGTTGGAGAAGTCGCAGTCTTCATTTGTGATGTTGAAACAAAATGATCTCTAAACCAAAGTATCATGTCTTTCTTAAATTATGAAGTGATATCTCTGGACTGTATTCTATGAGGTTGAAAAAAATTCAAAGACTAATTTATGGTCTCTAATAGATCAATATGGAATTAAAAAAAAAAGAAAGATTTTTAGAACTTACCTTTGGAAGACCAACTTGTTCTTGTGCTTACCAGCAAAGTTCTGGCCCCACATGAATCCTAATGGTTATAACAACACTGTTTGACAAAAGTAATCATGATATGGAGTGAAATGAGTAGCGTTAGAAAAAGTAGTATGTGTCAAATGCAAAATGAAGGGGAAGAGGAAAAAGAGGGTTAATTACCAACAGATCCAGCAGTATTTATTTCCTGGAATGTTGGCTTTTCTCAGATTCTTACTGTGTTTTTTAAATAGGGCAAGGAACTCTGCCACCACTGAAACTAATCATGGGTAAAGCACAGGCTGCTGCATGTTTAGGGTTTGACCCTGTTACAGTTTCAGAATCCTTCATGGAATTTCTTCTACTGACACAGGAGTTTGAGTTGACACCCAACACCCCCCCATGCCACCAGATAACAAAAAGGTGGCCAACTGCTTTGAATTCCAACTTGATGGCTGGGGAAGGTGGCCAGGGGCTTTTGACTGGTGCTGGAAATTCAGTTCCTTTTCTGCTGGCTGCTGTGACTGGGAGTCACTGTTTTGCTGAGCTGGTGACTGCACCTTAGAGAAAGCTCCTTTCTAGCTTGGCTCTTCCCACTTTTCTCCCTCCAACTCGCTGTGCACCCTGGGCTTCAGAGAGAGAGAGAGAGAGAGAGCAAGAGCCTTTTGGATTTGCTGCAAACTTCCTGAAGACCGATTTCAGCTGCAAGGGGTTGCTGAGGACCACCATCCCACTCGCCCCCTCCAACTCCCAGCACCTCCTTCTTCGGACAAAGGACAAGGAGAGAGTTTACTCTGCCCCCCCGTCCCCCGGG
>JAOXXN010000102.1:4532195-4542354 GCA_026770055.1 Myrmophylax atrothorax
ATATATGTCGACCCGAGGGGCCCCTCCTGCCAGGGCCATCCCACCCAGCTCTTGCCATGGGCAGGAGGGAGCAGGGCTCAGCGGGATCAGCCAGAAGGTGCTGGCCGACAAACCCCTTCCTCCGTGCCCCTGTGTGCTGGTTTAAAAAAATCTCCCTCTGCTGTGCCCACGCCGGCCTCGCCCGTGCAGGCAGCAGAGCCCTCCGCAGGCGGAGCAGGTTTGCAGCTCCACGTGCAGGGTCGGGTCTCTGCTCCTCCCGCCGGCCCCCGCTGACACCCCCCTGCCCTCACTCACCCTCGCAGAGGAGCTGCAGCTCTTCCTGCTGCCCCCTGATGTGCTCCGCGGCCACCTCTGTGAACACAAAGCCCGGCAGAGCACCAGCTGCACAGCTGCCCCACAGTGGCAGGCACTGCAGCCCGGCCACACGCCCTCCTTCCCCGGCAGAGCCGAGCCGGGGCGTTCCCGCATCGGGACGCCCGAAGGGAGGGCTGGGAGAGGGGGCAGCAGCCGGCAGGGTACTCGCGGCTCCACAGCCCCTGGGCCGGGTCCTGCTGCTGCCGCAGCAGCCGGGGAGGGACCCCGCGCTTGTGGCTCACCTATGAACCTGAGGGCCGCCTCTCGCAGGGGCTCCTGCGGGCTCTCCAGGTACGGCAGGGCCTGGCGCAGGGACTCGGCCGCTCGGCTCCTGTCCCCTGCCAGCTGGAGAGAGCGCCAGGCACGGAGGGAAAGCTTGGCTCAGGCCGTGCCCCTTGGCCGGGTGCTGCCCACGCCCAGCACTGGCCTCCCCTGCCCGCACAGCCCTGACGCCCATCTGGGCAGCAGCTGCTGGGGCTGTGCGGGGAGCAGAGGGCTGGGCACTGCCGCGGAGCCGCGGGGCCGCCCTGCACCACAGCCCAGCTGGGCCGGGGCTCCAGCGGCACCCTGGCTGGGGACAGAGAAGCCTGCAGAGGAGCCCGCACGCCCCAGGGAAGGCAGCAGCGTGTGGGGCGCAGGCTGCTGTCCCACAGGTGGCTGTAGCAGTGGGCAGGGGCACAGTGCCAGCCCCACAGACTGGGCCTCGGGGGTTGGGGGCTTGTCCGGGCTGGGGTTGGGGCTCTGGGTCCGTCCTTACCAGGCACTTGCCGAATCTCAGCGGCTCCTTTGTCTTCAGTGCCTTCACTAGGTCTGTCCTACTCAGGAACGTGGCTGCACGAAGCAGCGCTTCCCGAGAGGCCTGCAGAGCAACAGAGAGTGGCACATGCAGCCCAGATCAGGGCACAGCACCTGTGTCCCGAGACCAAGCCCAGGAGGAGGCTGGAGCCTGGGAGTTGCCACGCCAGGAAGCAGCCCAGCCGTCTCCCAGGGGGACACCAGAGCCCACGAGTCCTCACCTCTGCCACTGCCCGGTTCTTGTCATGCCCGTGGAAGAAGAGTGGGAGCAGGCTGTGGATCACGTATCTCCTCAGGGCTTTTTTTCCCTCATCCACTACCAACTCCATCACCTTTAGGAAGAGCTGAATGGAGAGCTGCTGCACATGGCTGTTGTCCTGATGGAAAGAAAGAGGAAAAGACCTCAGCACCAGCTGCTCCAGGCCCACCTGAACAACAGGCCTGAAGATCCAAAGGGCACAGTTTCCTGGCAACACCCAGTGCCTGTGGTGGGGGGCACAGAGCCTTACATTGTCAAAGAGTGGCTGCAGCGCTGGAGCCATCTGCAGGGCAGTGGGGATGGTGATTTTGATGTCTCTGTCCTGGACTTCATTGATGAACACAGAGAGGGTCATGGCAACCAGCTCTCCATCTGCATCCCCCAGTAGCTCCAGGAGGCTTTGTGTCAGGCTCCGCATGCCCTCAGCCTGTGTGGAACACAATGCTGTGTTGTGAAGCCATGAACCAACCATAGGATCATCATTGGCAAATTTCCTTAGTATTCCTTTGAGTTCTGTGTCCAAGTTTTTATGAACGGCTGCCCCACATGTTGCCAGGGGGCCCAGAGGCCAAAGGCCTGTCCCAACAACTCGGGCAGCTGAACGGGGAGGCAGGAAAGCTGGGAGCAGCTGCCACAGCTCCCAAAGCCCAGCCCACCCAAGCGACTGCGTTGCCCAGCCCTGCACTGCCAGCATGGCTTCAGCAGCTGCCCCCTCTCACCATTGAGAGATCCTTGCTGAGCACCACGAGGCCTCTGAGTGCCAGGCGACGCCTCTCTGGGCACTCGCCCCGCAGGTGCCTTGAAAAGATCTGCAGGACGCTGTCACCGCATTCACTCATGTCCAGGCAGTCCAGGGCCTGAAATGCACAGAGCAGTGATGGGTGTCCGGCCGGCAGGAACTGGGACCCGCACAGGGCTGGGCCCAGGCAGCAGCACAGGGCGTGGGCACCATCCCAGGCAGCTGCGGCTGCGAGAGGGCAGAGAGGTGAAGACAGCTTGGCAAGACAGCACTCGCCATCAGGCTCACCTCCACAAGGAATGCCATGGTGGGGAGCTCACAGCAGGGTTTCTTCTTGCTCAATAGTCCGAGCAGGTGGAGCGCAATCCTGGAACACAAGGGCCTCCAGGCACGGCGCATCTCCCTGGCAGGGGGAAACAGGCAACGCAGACGCTGTGCTGGGTGGGCAAACCTGTGCCGGGGCTGACTCACAGAGGTTTGCTCTTTCCCCACCACCCAGGGAGGGGACACAGGTGCTTTGGGAGGTGGCTTCTCCTGTCCACCCACCTCTCCCGACCTTTGCCAGCCTGCTCGGCCACCCCTTCATGACGAAGCCCTCTGACCTCTGACCCATGCACAGGGCAGAGATGATGAGGGCAGCAGGGAGAAGGGGGTCTCACCTGGCCAGCAGACCCACAGCATAGTGCTGGGTGTCAGAGTTGAGGAGCGTGTCCCAGCCTCGCTTGCGTTCCATTGCCATCACCAAATGCCCAAAGTGCAGACGGTAGAGCAGGGCTTTCATGGTCAGCACTGCAAAGCTGTGTGCAGAGCAAAGCCCAGGTCACGCTGAGAGCCCTGGCCCCAGTGCTGAGGGTGTGGGAGGGACAGGAGGACTGGGATAGAGCACCTGTTGGCGTTCCTGGCAATGGGATGTTCCTCCCAGCATCTTCTCCAGAAGGTGTTGACCTCCTCTGGCATCTGCTCAGTGCTGATGAAAACTTGGAAGAGCAGAGCCGCAAGGAGGCCAGGGGAATTCTCCACTAGAGGCCCTGGGCCTTGGGTCATCTGGAGAATTTCCCAAACGACCCTGGTGGCCTGTAAAACATAAACCACCCAGAGACAGCTCTCAGTGCCAGGATGTCCATGAGGCAGGGCCCAAGTGTGGCAGGGAGATGCCTGGGGAGACACACAGGGAGGAGCACCTGGCCTGGTGCCCCTGAACCCACGCCTAACCCCCATTTCCAGCCCAGTGCCTGAGGCAGGGAGATGCAGTGGAGAGGGAGGATAGTGAGCTACCAGGGGTGAGCAAATGCTCCAGAAACTCACAGTCAGGGCAAAGACGTCCGTGTTGTCCCCATCAGAGGTGGATATGCTGTGCCCTGGCCAGTCCTCCATCACACAGAGCAGCATTGGCAGCACCCTCTCCGCTGTTGTTCCACATGAGGCAATGGTCTGCCACATGATTGCAGCAGCTCTGTGGAGTCAGAGCTCTGTGTCAGGGGGTTCTGAGCCACAGCACTGTGGCCTGGACAGCTGTGGGGGCCCACGTGACAGAGTCACAGTGCTGTTAGGGCCAGGGAGGGAGAATGGCAGCAGGATCAGGGGCTGACGTGCCAGAGCTGGGAAACACAGGGGCCAGATGGTCCTGGAGCTCTCCATCTCTCTGGCAGAGCACGTTGCAGCAGACTGTACAGGGTGATGGGCTCTGAAAGTTGGTGAGCCCTGAAGGCAGTTGGGCACCATACCTGTCACATGTTGGGGCACAGCGCAGGAGGGTAAACACGACAGCAGCAGGGTATGAATCGGTCACCCTCAGAAACTCCATGAGTAGTCTGGCATCTGGAAACCTCTTGCCTGTGAGTCTCTGGTGCATTTTCCTCACAAAGGTCACCACCTGGAAGGGGAATGGGGGACAGTTGAGGAGCTGCCAGAGCGAGCAACTTTCCTGGCTTCTCCCAAGAAGTGCTTCCCTTCCCACCGCACTGTGTTGGCCTCAAAGGCTGAGGGGGCCCAGCAGACCCAGCTTGAGGTCTGCCCACCATCCCTGCCCACAGGCTGCTTACCTTATCAGAGACAACTGTCTCCCCAGGAAATGCCAGGCTGGGAGCATTGCCCAGGCACTGAGTGGGCACAGTGTCAGTGTTTGCCATGTGCTCCATTGGCCTGATGCTGACATGAGTCTTCACTGTGCCCTTGGTCAGCTTGGTGCTGGTATCCCTGTCTTGGGTGCCTGTGAACTTATTAATGATCTGCAGGAGAAAGCAGGGCAGGGAAGAGAGGGATGTCCCATTGAGTGCTCTCCAGTGGTGGTGCTTGGCTGAGCAGGTGGGGATAGCTGATGGTACCAGGTCTATAAAGCAGCAGCAGCCACGCGCACGGTCCTGCACTTCTGTCCGGTCCTGGCCTGCATCTGGCAAAGAGCGAGCATGGTCAGAGCTGAGGGGCTGCTGGAGAGGCCACAGAGTACAGCCCAGCCCTTCACTCCACACACAGGGCGAGCACGGCCAGCAGGGGAGCAGCTGCAGCCTCCCTCCCTTTTTCTGGGCATGTCCACAGGGGGTGGGATGGGAAGGGGCCAAGCCACGGGCAGCCACTAGCCCAGTCGCCCAGCTCCTCCACTCACTCTTCTGCAGGGACTGAAACTGCTCCACCTCTTCACGCTGTGGAGCTGGGTCAGCTCCAGGACTTTCCTCCTCCTTTTGCACCCAGGCCTGCTTGGGAACCCTGGTGGGTCTCTGCTCCATGCCTTTATCTGGCTTTATGTCTGCCTGCAGGAGAGATGCCAGAGAAAACCTTTGGGTCAGCAAGTCCTGCAGTCTGGCCTTGAAGGCACCTGATACACAGAAGCCTCAGGAACACTCTGGCACATTAAGCCCCCATGGTCTGGCTCAGAGAGCACCTGCCACAGGGACGGGAGATTTCTTTCTAAAAGCTCTGGGTCACCAAGTCCCACAATCTGGCCTGGGGGATGCACAGGGGGCAGTTGGAGAGTTGCCAGAGAGAGCAACTGGCCAGGCTAGCCCCGAGAAATGTTTCCCTTCCCACCACATTCTGCTGGCCTCAAAGGCTGAGGGGTCCCAGCAGACCCAGCTTGCGGGGCCACACAATCCCTGCCCACAGGCTGCTTACCTTAGCAGAGACAACTGTACCCCAAGGAAATTCCAGACTGGGAGCACCTCCCTGGCACCGAGTGGGCCCAGCGTCAGTGTCTCTGATGCCCTCAGTGGCTGCGGTGTCAGCCTTCGCTGTGCAATCGGGCAGCGGGGTGTCAGCATTGGTCAGTCCATCGGCCAACACGGTGTCACAGTTTCCTGTGCCGCCAGTCGATGGGGTGTCAGTGTCTGCTGCACCATCAGTTAGGGGAGTGTCACACTTCGTTGTGCCAACAATTGGCAGAATGGCACAGTTTGCTGTGCCACCATTAGGTGTGGTGCTGACAGCAGGCTCTGCCTTCAGCTTGGCTAGCCTGGGGTCACGCTGTGCCATGACATCACCTGGTGTGATCCTGGTATTTCTTTGCCAAAAGCGCATGCATTTCAGAAAGATCTGCAGGAAAAGGAAGGGCAAGGAAGAGAGGGATGTGCCATGGAGTGCTCCAACAGTGCTGCTGGGCTGAGCAGTGACAGCAGACCCAGCCCAGGGGGAATGGCTGCAGGTACCTGTGGTGTTCTGCAGAAGTGCCCACGGGCACGGTTCTGTTCTTCTGTCCTGTCCTGTCCTGGATCTGGCAAAGAGCGAGTGCGGTCAGAGTTGAGGGGCTGTGGGACAGGCTGTAGAACACAGCCCGACCCTGCACTCACTCACTCACTCACTCACTCACTCACTCACTCACTCACTCACTCACTCACTAACTCTCCCAATAAATCAATAAATCCATCAATAAATAAATGAATGAATAAAAATAACTAACTAACTAAATAACTAAATAAATAAATAACTCTTCCAAGAAATCAATAAATCAATAAATCCATCAATAAATAAATGAATGCTTATAAATAAATAAATAAATAAATAAATAAATAATCAGTCGAAACCAAATCAGTCAATAAATGAATGAATAAATAAATACATAATCAATTAATCAAACAAATCCACCAATAAATAAATAAATAAACAAACAAACAAACAATCAATAAAACAATCAATAAATGAATCAATAATAAATAAAAATAAATCGATAAATAAATAAAAGTACAAATATCAATCAATCAATCAATGAAATCAATGAATGAATGAATGTATCAATCAATCAATCAACAAACAAATAAATAATTAAATAAACATATGTAAAATTCAATGCTGTAACCATGCCTCTAGAACATACAAAATGGCTTGTTTTGTATTCTCAAGTTGGGCTAGTGTGTCCAGCGAGAGCTGGCTAGCTCCAGGCGCTGTAATAAAAACCTTTGCTGCCTAAAGATAACTTGTCTGTAAGGAGTTTCTTATTCTGAGGTTTCTCGGCTTCACTACAGCCACCAACCAACCCTGTGCCCAGTTCCACCACTCACCCTTCTGCAGAGGCTGGAACTGCCCCATCTCTTCACGTAACTGTGCTGGGGCAGCCCCTGGGTCTGCCGTCTTCTTCGTCATCCTGAAGGGCCTGAGTAGGCTCAGGTATTTCCCTGCCATCCCACAGGCTCGCCTTGAAGGCACCTACTGCAGGCACTGGAGATGCCTGTGAAAAGATCCAGGTCAACACATCCCACCACCTGGCCTCGAGGGCACCTGCTAAAGGGGTGAGGGAAACCTCGGGAAGGCTACAGGTCACCGCATCCCGCAGCCTTGCCTCAAAGGCACATGCAAAAGAGAAAATCCTCGGAAATGCTTCAGGACAGCAAGGAACGAGTTGGCTGTGCAGGGGCTCTGCACAGCACCACTCTGTCCTGTCCTGTCCTGTTGCGTGCTCCGAGCGCTGTGGTGTGGTCACATCACCACCAGCACCTATGTCACAATGTGTCACAAAGGGCCCTTGGACACCCTGCCCTCTTCCATCCCATCTGTGATGCCCATCATGTCACAGAGGGCTCTGTGACACACTGCCACGGGCCCTGGGGCCTCCCCGAGCCCAGCCAACCTGTCCCAGGTCAGAAGGAATCCCTTCCCTAAAGCACCTAAACCAGCTGGTAACCATCATGGACACAGGGTTGTGACAGAGAGAAGCAACACGTGGGCAAGGGCACGAATGCTGCTCTGAGCCCTTTGGCCAGAGCTGCACCAAAATCAAGGGCTCTGGCAAGTCCTCATCCCAGGAGACCCGCCACTGCTCCGAGTCCTGGCAAGGGTGGTGCTGCCTCCTGCCCCAAGCACCTGTGCCCCCGGGGCACTTCTCTGCCAGAGAGCAGCCAAAGCCAACGTGCACTGCTGTCTGTGCTCTCGCAGGGGGCTGTTGTGAGCAGCAGCTGGAGCAATTGCTGGCAATGCTTGGCACCTGTTAGAAGGCAGAAGCTGTTGCTCCTTCTGGGAATGATTTTTACATGGAAGTGATTCCCAGCAGAACAAAAACATCTTTGCTGTGAAGGCACAGAAGAATCTGACATTTAATAATCCTAAATTCAGGAAACCAGGACTGCACATTACTTTCCTTTGCTCAATGCAAGGAGTTTAAAATCAAGTTGCAAAGTTCCCAAGTTAATCGGAACAACCTGAGAATGTAAAATATCAGCAAGTTTGCTTCCCATGCCAAACCAGCAACTCCTTTGCTTTAACAGGGTCCATTGAGAGTCAATTGCAACAAATAAATACTAAAACGAGGGCGGGGGGGGATAAATTGGGCCCTGTTTGTTTTTCAAACGCTTTTCTGTTAAGGGCTAATAATGTAATAATTCTGTTAAGATATAAAAGCTCTCAAAGAATGGAAATTCGCTCAGTGTTACAAAAGCACCCCAAACAAATAAGGATATTGCAAAAAACACTAATCCTCCCTCTACTGATAAAGTACAGCTCTCCCCTCTTCTTCCCTGCATGACAACCAGTACCACTAACAGAAAAAGTCATAGATATTCTTTCTGCCCTCCATAACTAAAGCTGTGCCCAACCACAGAGGCTGCCTTCAAACTGGATCCAATTTCAGCCCAAGCCTCTCACCTTCCAGACATCTCCCTCCCCAACATCCCCACCAGCACCAAATCCTCCCAAACACCCCCACAGAACCCTCAACACCTTCCCTGCCCCAGCATCCCTGGTTGTCTAGATGCCTCTGCAGAGCCTTCCCACCCTCCAGCAGAGGCCCTGCTTGTCCTGCACATGCCCTGGGGTGGCACTCAGGATGATCTGCTGTGTGACCTTGCCCAATACCGAGGTCAGGCTGCCATGCCCGTAGTTCCCCACATCATCCTTCCCACCCTTCTTGTAGGAGGCCTTTCCATTTGCTCCCTGAACGGGGTCCGTGCTCCTCCCGCCAGCCCCCGCTGACACCCTGCTGCCCTCACCCTCACAGATGGGCTGGAGCTCTTCCTGCTGCCCCCTGATGTGCCCCACGGCAATCCCTGTGAACACAGAGCCCGGGATAAACATCGGCATCGGAGCGGGGCCAGGCGGGCACTGGAGGTGCTCGGGCCAGTGTGCAAGAGGCCAATTCCCACCCAGACTCGAGGTATTTATTTACTGCACAGAAGGTAGTAAATAAATAAATTTGCTGTGTGGCAAATCCACAGCACCAGTGCACCGACTCTCAAAACTGTTCACTATTTATATATTTCAGCAAAGGCAATAATGTTCATTGGCTACAAGTTATATAGTTCTCTCAATTATTAGTATTCCAGTTTTTATTGATTAAATGGTTCTCTCACATCTTAGGGTAATTAGCCTGCATGCTTGGCCTTCCTTAACTTGCCTGTTTCCATTATGTCTGGTTTCTGTTTTCTGTTTCTTCTATCCTTTATAGCTGCAGTTTATGAAGCTGCAGTTATCAAGACGTTAATTTAAGCCCAGCACCTCCACCAGCAGACAGCTGGTGCCCTGACAGGGCCATACCCAGCTCATGCTATACCTCATGCAGAACGTCATGCCTGTGCTACTGGAACATACCAGGGGATATGGCTGTCCATGCCCAGCAGCAGGTTCATGACAGGCTGGGAAGGAGAGAGCAAGCTGGGGCCCAGTTCAGCACGTACAAACAACCCTTCCCACCCAGTTCTCCCTGGGGAGACCGAGGCACAGATCTCCAGATGCTCAGCATCACCCTGCCAACCTCAGTTACCCACCCACACCTTTGGCATCCCTAGCTTTTTGGGGAGAGACTGGAGGGGCTAGAGCTGTGCCCTGAACTGGGTGGTCTGGAGACTCTGCAATACACAGGTGATGGTGTTGTGGCCTCTGCAGCTCTGCTGCACATGGGTGAACCTACACTCAGCCACTGGCTTCCTGTGGGATGAGCTGCAGGGATGGTCTGTGCCCAGCACTGTGGCACCCTGGGCTTCAGGCAGTGAGCCAGGAGCGCCCCCCGGTGGGGCACGACTATCCCAGCACCCTTCCACCTGCTGATGAAGGGCCTGCTGTAGGTGACTCACACCCATCCCATGAGGCTGGATCTGCTCTTTCTTTCCCCACGGCCACCTGAGCCGGGCATTGCCATGGCAGGCCCCCATTCCCTACGCAGAGGACACCAGCAGGATCTGGGCTGCCCCAGCTGCAGGGCTTGGTTTTGGGAACTCCCTTCACAGGAGGCAACCAGCTTCCCCCAACCCTGAGGTCAGGCTGAGACCAGACACACCTTGTCACATGTGGCTTCAGTGCCAGTGCAACAGAGATCTGGGCTAGACAGGGCAGCATAAGGGGGTCTCTAAAATCCCCCAGACCCAGGGCAAGCACAGCTGACCCTCTGCTGCCCCTCTCTGCTCCCTGCCCAGGTGCCCTGGCCCCCTCTAACCCTGCACAGGGAAGACGTCTCCCTTGCCAGCCTCCCCTAAACCCCAGGTACTGGGGAGGGGTCCTCACGTCCCCTACCTGTGGCTGTTGCTGTCCCTCTCACATCTGTGAGCTCATTGGACACAAAGGTACTGCCAACATCCTGCAAAGAGGCCTTCGAGACTGAG
>JAOXXN010000102.1:4542454-4553627 GCA_026770055.1 Myrmophylax atrothorax
ACACCCAGGCCTGTAATTGCTTTTATCATATAATAAACTTTATATAAAAATCTATCTGAGACTCTGTTTCTCACAACCAGGAGACTCTCTGAACCACACAATGTGTGGATCTGACATTGATTTCCTTGCCACAGACTGGAAATATGACCCCACCTCAAAAAAAAATGTGATTCCCACCTCCAAAATAGAAAACATCTGGGGATTGATCCCATGCAAAGGTGCCAGAGCACTGTTACTTGGGATTACCTCCCCCAGGCAGTGTGTCATCTGCACACCAAGACTGGGGACTTCTGCATCTGTCTCCAGTGTCCTGCCCTTCTGCTGCTCCCCAGGTTGCTGTGCCTGTGTCCTGAGACCAGAAAGACACATGGTGGGAGTGCACCACATTTAGCAAAGGGTTGTGTTTAAGAGTTCATAGAGGAAAGGCTGTGACCCCAAGCACGCCCTAGTGCCATCCCTGGAAGGCACTGAGATTCCTTGGCTGCAGTGCCTGCACAAGAAGGGCCTCACCACCCTCACAGCAAAGAATTTCTTCTAACATCCCATCCAACCCTGCCCTCTGTCAGTGTAAAGCCATTCCCCCTTGTCCTGGCACTACCAAGCTCTTGTAAATAGTCTAAAGAGGAGGCCTGAGACTGGCCCCAGTCCTTGCCATGCAGACAGGGAATTTTTCTCTCCCTACCAACACAAAGGTTTTGGGAGTTGAAGTGCCAGGACCAAGAAGAAAGGAGTGGCTGTTGACTCTAGATTCCAATTTAATGTTGGGATGGAGGTTAGAAACAGATCCCCAGCACCTGGGAGAGGGAGAGGCTTTTTTCTGTTGCTGGCTTCACCTCTTTTTGGCCAGCTGCAGTGAGTGGAAGCCACTGTTTGCTGGACTTGTGAAGGTGCTTGGAGGAAGCTGAGTTGCCTGTTTTGGCCACCCAAGACCCCAGCTCAGCTCTGGTGCTCTGTGCTGCTTGTCAGAGGGAGAGAGAGAAGGGAGAGCCATGGACACTGCCTTGGATTCTGCTGCAGATCTCTTTCCTGTACCAGCTTTCCCTCTGCAGAGGAGTGAGTACCACCCTGTCCCCAGCCTCTCATCCGTGACTGGAGGACGGAGAGGACTCTGCATTTGCCTACCAGAGGGTTCCACCTCATCTTTTGTTCGCGGCTTTCATCTCCCATGTGAGTCATTCAGAGGAGTCAGTAGCTCACCCTCACCCTTTCATCTTTGTTTTACTGGAGGAACGTGACTTCATGGCCAGCCGAGGCGCGGCAGCGACCCCCACTGTCCGTAAATACAGTTGCACCAAAGGAGCAAAGACTAAAATTCCACTTCCATTTCATTTAAAGGATTTGTTCTTTTCTCTGGGGGTACAGTGTAGTTGTTTGTTCTGTCCTAGTTTGGGGTTATATACATCTCTACATATCTATATATATAGACACACATTAGTAGTTAAGAACTGTAATCCTGTGTTTCTATATAATTTTCTGATTAAAACTCCTAAATTTCAAAGCTGTGGTGATTCTTTGCAGGAGGCTCTTCTTTTCTGGTCCATGTGTTAGTTTTCTTCTAAACTAAGACAACACCTTGCCTGGGGACAGGCAAGACAAGCCAGGTGACATGAGGCTGCTGTGCCAGCTTGCCTCTGCTTGGGACCCACACCGGGCACACAGTAAAGAGAACAACAGACAGGTAAGTTCCTCTTTCATCACCGTTAGCAATTTATTAACCTATCAGGCTTGCAGCTCTGACAATGAACTGTGAATGCCCAACAGCACCACAGCCTGAGCAGAGGCATCTGCTGCACTGGGGGAAGGCCACGGCCAACCACCTTAGGGCTTTCTGCTTTAGCTGGCCCTTCTCCAAAGTGGGAATGATGGTGGTGACTTCACCTCTGGGGTGCTGGGAAGCCAGGTGCCATCTGGAGGGACAGGGTACTAAGAAAACTGAGCAAAGCACTCGTTTTTCCCACACATCTTGGGGAGGACAGGTGCCCTTCCCCTCCCAACACAGGCTCCAGAGCAGACAACATTTCTAAGGCTGCCACTGGCACCCACAGTACAGAGGCCAGCACAGCAAGGATTGTGCAGTGCCCCCCCCTCATGATGCTGGGCACAGGGGAATCCCCCAGTCCCACACTCTTGGTACAGCCAGCCAGCCTGGGAGGATAAAGGCAGCTTCACTCTGCCCAGAGTGAGAGTCTGTCCAGATGTGGAACACAACACAGCTTGGCAGCTTTCTCAGATTTTCAAAATGGTCTGAAAAGGCACTTCACTCCCCACCTCGGGATGGAGAACATACCTGGTAAAAACCTTAAAAAGGGAATGTTTAGAAGAGGTTCAACAGCAAGCAGAGGCTCTGCAGCATTAGGGCACAGGCACAGAGCTGCAGTCTATGTGCTGCAGTCAGCACTGAGACATCCCACACAGCACACACTCCCCTGGCCCCACGCAGCTGCCGGTACCCAAGACAAGTCCACGGCCCTGGCATCCCCAGTGCCCAGGTTCAGGCAGACACAGCTCCCTGCAGAGCCTGCCCTGCCTTGCCCCACGGCCCGGGCCCAGACCGCAGCTGCCCAGCCAGAGGGCTGTCGGGGTGCAGCCGGCAGAACCGCCCCAGCGCCCAGATGGGGAAGACGTTGCGGTACGCGGTGTAACTGATGGCACACGACTTGTTGAACACACCGGCAATGTTCTCCTGGGAGAGAAGCAGAGAGCAGGATGGCATGAGTGACAGGGGACTGCAGGGTGTTCAGGAACCCCTAGGGAAGACTAAAGAAGTACCTGAGGCCAGTCCCCGTTGGGCAGCTGCTTATCAATCAACACTCTGATGCCCCTCTCCAGCACGCTGATGTCAGGGTACCTGCAAAGCAGAAGGGAAATGGGAGCCCCCCTACGAAACAATCTCCAATACCCCATCCATGTCCTTGGGGACCTCAACCACCTCCAGGTTGTCCCAAGCTTGTCCCAGGTGTGCTGAGTGCTTTGGGAAGGCCTCCCACAACCCCAGGACACCAGACATTATGAATATGGCAACATTTTCCCAGGCTGGAGACCTGTAGTTGTGACCAAAACCTGAGCTTTGCATTGGCTCACACCAGCCAGGCCCAAGGCCACACAACCCAACCTGTGCCTCCCAACTCCCTGAGCACTCAGAGCCAGGTGGGGCTGCTCCTACCTGACAGCCATGAGCCCCAGCAGGGCCCAACAGGTGTTGTGGATCTGCGACTCAGCACTCTGCACGTACACACGCTGCTCGCAGGACTCGAAATCCTCTCCCCACCCGCCATCTGCCATCTGCTTGGAGAGGAGGAACTGGCAGGCCTGGGCCACCTCTTGACATGCAGCTCTGCAGGGATGGAGCACAGAGTCAAGACAGGGCTGGGGACAGCGAGTGTTTGGACACCCACAGTTCTCAGCTGCAAGAGAAGCTGTGCCCACAGCTGGGACTGTCCTGAGAGTTTGAGGGTCAGGCAGTGAGTGCCCCGGCCATATTGCTCCTGGGAGGAGCCGTCCCTGAGGCAGGAGGGTCCATGTGCAGAGAGGGCATCCCCCCCAGCCCCACCACGGAGTCCTGCCCTGGCCCAGGAGGTAGGTACAGGCAGGACACCCAGACAGCCCCTTCTCACCCGTCACGGTATGTGTGCTGCATGCAGGCAAACGCCTCCAGGCCGAACCAGGTGCCATAGGTGAAACAGACCCCCCAGCTCCTAGGAGGAAGGGGAGAGCAGCACTGTCAGGGGTGCAAGGCCCCATGTACAGGCAGGCTGTGACATGGCCGAGTTCACAGAACAGCAGAGCCAGGCACAGAGCTGCAGCCTGCCTTCCCCTATGGCACAACCGTGTCCCCACCAGCACCTGCTCCCAGCTAACTCAGGTGTCAGTAGAACTAGGACCACCCTGGCCCCCAAGGCTTCTCGGGGTCCTGTGCAATGCACAAGGTACCTGCTCCACCTGGGCTGGAGGGAGAGTAACTGAGAGGAAAGCACAGCAGCTAGAGGAGGATCAGCCCGTACTTCCTCCTGCACAGATTCTGCCAGCCAGGAATGCTTGCCATTATGATCCCTCTCACACTGGGGCAGCCAGAAGAAAACTGGGCACTGGGAACACAGCTTACCCTTCCCAGGACCCATCCGCTCGCTGCTTCTTGCGACAGAAATTCAGGCCCTTGTGCAGAGTCTCCCTGGACAGGAAAGAAGCCACTCACTTTAGAAGCAGCTCAAACTCAGTGTCTGCTTCACTGAGAGCTCCACCAGCCCCTCTGAGGCTTTGATGGGTCCCATTATTGGAGGGCACAAGAGGCAAGATCATGCAGACAGGCAGCTACATTGTTCAGGATATATATGGGTATACATGTGGGTATATGTGCCCCAGCTGGGGCTTCTCTGCCTCATGTCACAGGCAATCAGGGACGCAGCCTGCAGCTGGCTGCAAGAGCAAAACAACTGCTAAGACAAGAGGCAGGTAGATCTCCACCAGCTTCCCCCCGCCGGATCCCAAACGGTCTATGCCTTGCTCGTTGCAAGAGGCTGTGCTCTGGTTTGGGGAAGTCACCAGTATCCAGGCTGGCCACTGCAGGGGCTGCCCCAGACCAGTGCAGAGACCCAGGCAAGGCCCCTAACAGGCCTGAGCAGGGGCTGTGCCAAGAGACCATGGCAGGCAGTTTCAAACAGTGCAGCCTATCTTTCCCCCTGCCTGGGGGAGTGCTTTGCCATGTCAGTGCCTCACCTGATCTCCGGGGCTCGGTGCTCAGGGAACTCGCTCTGGAAGTGTCTCAGTGCCTGCATGACGGCCGAAGTGCACTCCACATACGTGTAGTCAATCATGATGTCACCTGCCAGCAGGTGAAGGGTCTCAGTGCCACAGCCCCTCTGTGGGGGAGCCTCTGGGCCAGCCACTGCCAGACTCTCCCTTGGACCCAAGGCACACTGATCTCACAGCAGACACCCACTGGGCATGAGGAGGTCAGGTCACTTTGTCCCTTCTCAGTAGGCATGACAACCAGCCCCAACAGCTCCCCTTACCAAACACCTCCGAAGGGTTCAGCAGCTCCAGTAAGTGGCCTCCTCGCTTGGTTTCATACGTGGCAAAGCCTCCATCTGAGTTTCTCATGCTCAGCAACTGCCCAGACAAGCAGAGAAGGGTTGGGACTACCTCACAGGCAGTACCACCCTAGTCTGGCCCTAAGCCAGACAAAGTCATACCCACAGGTCTATGGGGCTGGCAGACAACCCAGACCCCAATCACAGTGATACACAGTCCCAATCTAGGCCATCATATTGCATTATGTTACATAAGCAGCTCTGTATCACATCAAAGAGAGTGTTGCCACATCTAACCAGACCTAATACCAGATCTATCAACCCCTCAGACCTTCAATTCTCTTACTGGTTTACCTGCCTGCATGTCCCTTGGCCCTAATTTTTACAGCACTTACCACATTCACAGCATCAAAGAGGCGCTCAGGGGGCACAAGCTTGGCTATGAAGGGACACTTCTCCTGCAGCAGCATAACTGCCTTCAGCCCCTCTGCTGTGCAGTCTGCCACAGTCCAGCCACAGTCCCGTGTGCTGAAGGGGAAGCCGCCCTGGAAAGGGATCAGGTGGGCTCAGCACCTTCCCCTGCATGGGGGCAGGTGTTGTCCCTCGTTCCTATCCCCTCTGCCCGAATTCCTTCCCTGGTCAGGAGTCCTTCAAGAGACCAGTGCCAGCCATCATACCTTGTTCATGTGACGATAGTATTTGTGGTAGTCAGGAGGGTTCTCTGGGATCTGCAAGAGGCAAGAAACAAGTGAGGAGGTGCCTGGCTGCAGGACCATGGGCTGAAACCACTGCAGGTGCAGAACCATGTGGGACTGCAGAGCACCTGTCTTTGACTGAGGGAAGCAGACAGGGAAGGGGTCAGCCCTGGAGCAGAGAGTGCTGAAGAGAAATCACCTTTTGGCCTGGTTTCAGCAAGCACTGCTAAAGTCCCCCCTTTGGAAGATTTCCTGCCAGGGAACCATCTGCTTTGAATGCTCCCGTTGGCAGCACCGTGAACAGGACTGTGACTGCATCTGCACCAAGCTGCTGGTGACAGTGACACTCACCTTCAGCCATTCGCCTGGCAAGCAGGAGCGGAGCTCAGTCACTAGCCAAGGGGTCTGGGTTTCCCAGAAAGGTGCCTCAAATGTGTCAGTACCAAACAGGATGAAGGGCAAAGAAGCCTAAGCTGTAAGTTTTCCAGCCTCTCTAAGCACAAGTAGCCTACTTAGACAATGCTGGGCCTGGCCAAGGTCCTGTCTAAGCTGCAAAGATGGTTCCCTGAAAACAGGGAGCAGAAAACAGGAGGTTGTCCCTAGGACTTTGCTAGTCCAGCCCTTCAGCTCTTCAGAAAGCAACAGATGCATCCAACAGGGTTCTGAGCAGCAGCCAAGCCTGCACAGCCAGTGTGTGAGACATCACCAAAGGGCTCTGCTCACCTGGCTGAACCGGAGGAATTCATGCGCATTCTGGAGGCAGGATGTGAATTCAGGCATCTCCTGGGCTTCTGCCTAGAAACAGAGCCACACAGTCAGCAGTCAGCAAGAAGCTGTGGCCACCAAATATGCTCTGAGCAGACGTGTGCTTGCCTAGCTCTGTCACAGGATGCCAGGCCAGACCTGGCACAGCAGGAGCTCTGGTATTCAGGGACATGAGAGGAGAACATTTTCCCCAAGGCAGCAGGTAGCACTGAAGGGTGCATTACCTCCAAGAAGGCTTGGATGGCAAAGGCAGTATCCCAGAGCTGGGATCCATTTGTGCCCTGTA
Source organism: Myrmophylax atrothorax (assembly GCA_026770055.1). Lineage (NCBI taxonomy): Eukaryota > Metazoa > Chordata > Aves > Passeriformes > Thamnophilidae > Myrmophylax > Myrmophylax atrothorax. The sequence goes on from JAOXXN010000102.1 coordinate 4,549,228, forward strand.
AGGGAGAAAGTGGATAGTGAGAGGCAGGTGCTAGCCAGCAGCCTGACCCAGCTATGGGGTCTATGGGACAGCATATCCCACCCACATCACCCGCACTAGCTCCTTCCACCGTGTCTCAGTGGTATGTCACCCAGCATCACAGCTGATGTGCTGGCACAGAGGGGACAGATGCAGCAGGTCAGGGGACAGCAAGGGAACAGGAAATACAACAGCTGCTTCAGCCTGCTCTGTGCACAGTCAAGTCAGGGAAGCTGGCCAGCGCTAAGGAGCAGCAGAACACAACAGCTCTGAGAGAAGCAAAGCTCAGGCCACATGCAGGATCAGGGGCCTGGCTTTCTCCTTCCCTTCTCTCAGGACCCTCTGGGATCAAGGGAATGAAGGCCTAGAGCTGCCCCCTCGGCTCACAGCCACAGGGAAGCAAACTAGCAGGACAGGCACTATTTCCTCCTGGCACAGCCAGTAGAAATGGCAGTGAGACAGAGAAGGCCATCAGGCACCAGAGGTGACATGCCAGGAGCTCAGGCTCAGGATGAACACACTATCCCATTAGTCCAGGGATAGCACACCAGGGTCCCTTCAGTCACAGGTGAACTCCTAGAGCACTTCACCTGCATCTTCATGCCGTCGAGGCCCAACCTGTGGGAGCAGAGAGCACAGTGCTGCAGCATAGGCACAGTGGGAGCACCAGGAAGCAGGTCAGGAGCCCTGGTGTGCTTAATCCACAGGGATCAGAGCCCTGTGCTGTACCAGGCAGGTCACACTCAGTCCTTACCAGAGATAGTCAGGGATCCTGGAAACATGCTCCTGAAAATCTGGGGAGTTCTTCCCATCCACGAACCAGCGAACCAGCATGTTGATAGTCTTGGAAATCTGCCAAGAGGAGCACTGTCACTGCTCTGGATAGAGCCTCTCCCAGCCCCAGAGATATATACCCCTCCCACCCAGCACAAAGCCATCCAGAGGTTGTCCCAGCCTTGACTCCAATGACTCCATCTGTGGCATCACCAAGTTAGTGGGGCAGGTGCCATGAGAGTACTCCAGATCTTCCTCTCAGATCATTTTCCTGGACCTCAAAGAGAGGTACCCCTCACCAGGGCCACAGCTGTCCCCATGCCCTCTGCATCTTCTGTGCCTTGTTAGCCTTAAGCTCTTGAGCATCAGCAGTGGAGCAAAGTTTGGTGATTATAGTGACATGCCACACTGGTAATTATAGTTACATGCCACAAATACAAAGCTCTGGAGGGGCAGGGGGGAGCACAAGGTGGTCCCTAAAGAACAAAGGGCAAGATATTTAAGGGATTAACAGTAAATGTCCTACTGGCCCGATGCTGATGCACTTGGTGAATCTGTCATCAGCTTTGATGTGGTCGTACAGCTCTGCGACGGCTCGCTGCCGCAGGTGGGTGCTGTGGTGGGCTTCGTACACGTTCATGATGGCTACAGAAGAAAGGGACATGCAGTGAAAAAAACCCCACTCCCTGTGGCAAGAATCACTTGCTGTGGCAGGCTGCAGCCCAGCTCACACCACAATCAGTTGAGGAAAGCATAGGAACTGCTCCGCTCCAGAGCAGCCTGAGGACCAGGCACAAGGCCCTGCTGCTCTCAGGGAGGGAGAAGCCCACGCATGACATAACCCACATCTCCATCCCAGCTCCAGGGCACACACCAGTAGCTGGCAGTAGACCCTAAAGAGCTGCCATAGAGCAAGGCAGGCTCATTTCCAGCAGCAGCAGAGAGTGGCAGGGGGCAGGCCCCCCGTGCTCACCATAGGCAGCGTCCAGCAGCCAGCTGTGCGGGGTGTACACATCACAGGCCGCCACATTGTTCCTCTGCGCTGGCCAGTCTATGCTGGCATAGTCCTGCACATACAGCTCCTGGCATGAGACAACAAAGGGCATCAGTCAGCCTGGCAAGCTGGGGGCAAGCACACAGTGGCGCTTACTGCTGGGAGCTGGCTCTGCCCTCTGACAGAGGGACCACACAGGGATGAGAGCTGGCCCACAAGGACAATGGCCAAGTGCAGCAGGCAGTTATGGAGCCACATATCCTTGTCCAGCAGGATCAGCTCCTTCCTTACCTGCCGCAAGCTCCGTATGAGCTCGTCCTCCTCTGCTGACAAACGCTTGGCATAACAGTAGCTCATGGGAAGGTAAACCTGGCGGCAGTGACACCAGAGCCGGGATGGGTGGGCTGGGAACCATGTGGGAAGCAGCCTGATTGCAACAGAGAAGGTGCTGCTGTGAGAACAAGGAGGGCCTAGGGCAACATGGACGGAGGTGTATGGAATGCCCAGAGCAGGGCACCGCCCTTCCCCATCCTCTGCATCAGGGCATAAAAGCACAGCCTGTCTCTGCTCAGTTCCCCCCCAACAGGAATGCTCCCTCCACAACAGGGCCTGCAGACCCTGTTCCTGGCCCAGCTGACACAGGGCAGGGAGGACCCTGAGCTCAGAGAAGAGGGAGGGGAGAAGCCAGTGCAGTCACATGGGACTTAGAAGGCAGAGGCCCAGACTGACAGTTACTTGCATTTGATGACAAAGCACCAGCAGCCCTTGGTACTGTGCAGGCCCTGATTTCCCTCAGGGATAATGTCATACACTTTCCCTCTTGGACATCCAGCAGCCCTCTGAGTAATCAGAGAGGGTGCAAGTGAGGGTTAATGCTGGGAGCTTTACCTGTGGCTGTCCCCTCCTGCTAGGGCCCAGTATTGGCTGGCCAGAAGATACTGGTGACAGCCAGGGAGCACACAAATGTATCAGAGACACCGTGGGTAATGCTAAGAGGGCTGAGTTCTGCCACTTCCCTTGGGTGCAGTGTTCAGTGCTACCCACCCACTGGCTGGCCAGCTGCTGGCTCCCAGCTGACAAGCAGCCTGAGCACCTCTGGTTCCAGACCATAGCTGGAGTCATCCCAGCAAACACCAGTGCCTGGGACAGTTCTGGGTCAAGACTGGTGGCAGGACTGACACCACCTCCTCCCTCCACAGTGAGGGGGGCACATACCACATCTCTGGGAGAAGTGTGTTCATTCCCTCCCAGCTGTAAACGTTCAAGACAGCCAGCCAGAACTTGCCCCAGGAAGGGATTCCCACAGCACCTCCTGCAAAGAACGTATCAGCTTTCAGGGTTAATGCTACTATGCCAGATTCCTTCTTTCTTCCCCATCACAGGGCCCACTTCTCCCCACATTTAAGGGAGCACACTACTCAGGCCAGGACACATGATCCAAAACAGGGCAAGCAGGCAATGGTACAAAAACGTAACACAGCTTCCCATCATTACTGAAAATATAGGTGCCACCAGGACCGAGAAAGAGCAACAGTTCTTCCACCACCTGGCAGCCCCCCATGTTCCATGCAGCCCCTTGTGTTCCATGCAGCCCTCAGGTCCAGCCAGACCTCTCTCACCAGTGTACCAGCCCCACGGCTGACCTTTGCTGTGCAGGTTGACACGGGCCCGCACGATGTCAGGGTCATCTGGTCCAAGCCCCAGGATCCTCAGGGCTACGTAGTTGAGTGCTGTGCCAAACACTGTTGATTTGTCTTCCACATGCCTGCCAGGCACATATGCAGAGACACCACAGCCATCAGCCAGCTACTGGCATTATCCAGACATAACCCACTGCACAGGACTGTCTTTGTTGGGGTGAAGTGAGATGCCAGGGGTGACTGTGGAAAAGGGGGACCCGACTAATCCAAGAAGAAATATTGCTCTGCACTACCCAGACACATATGATGCTTTGGGATACAGTGACACAGAGGAGATGTGGCCAGACTTGATGCTCTGGCCATCTCTGTGACAAACATTGTACCTGGGGTGCTACACAAGCAGGTCTAAGCACCCAGAGCTATTGCAGGTGTTGTGTCCCCCTCCCCAAGCCTGGGCAGATCTGACAGTGGCACCATCAGAGAAGCATCTTTGCTACTCACAAGCCCCAGCCTCCGTCCGGGAGCTGCACAGAGCGCAGGTAGCATATCATCTCCTTCCGGAACCCCTCTGGCAGCTGGATTTTGGCCGTGTGGCAGGTGATGAGGAGGCCTGGAAGACCAGACAAGCGCTGTACAGAGCCGAACCCCGCACACTCACCCCTGGGCAGGTGCCCCAGGCCTACCTGGCAGCAGGAACAGCGGCCCGCCGTAGTCACCCGCCCAGTGCCCATCCTCGGCCTGCAGAGCCGCGTAGAACCGCATCCCTTTGCGGGCGGCCTCTCGGGCCGAGCCGGCCGCCGGCAGCACCGGCAGCGCCGCGCCCTGCGGGGAGACAGCGGCACCTCAGCGGGGCGCCCCACGAACGGCCCCGCCGCCCCGGCCCGGGCCCCCCGCACCGTGTCCAGCCCGAGGCTGTGCTGCTCCAGCGCCGTCTGCGCCCGCAGCTTGCCGGCATCGCCATCGCCATCACCATC
>JAOXXN010000102.1:4862618-4885519 GCA_026770055.1 Myrmophylax atrothorax
GAGGCTTTTCTCTCTGTACTTGGGGGAGTTGGCAGTTTGTCAGCTCAAACCGAGACACCTCCCTAGAAAACACAGCGGGATGGCGGCAAGGCCTAAGCTCGGGAGAGGCAGGGCCGAGTGTCCTCACGTGCCTCAGGCGAAGAGCAAAAAGAGGCAGAAGCTCCACTTCCTTCTCTTTTTATACTTCTTGATGATGTCAGATGATATAAAATACCTCTTTGGTTGCTTAAGTCAGGTGATGTTTGTCCCTTCTAATCTATGTCATATGCTCTGGGCCTGCTGAATTGAGGCCTGGCTGAGGCCAAGCTGAAACTAAAGCCCAAACTACCACAAATAGGAAGGCAGAGCAGATGCAACTGGAGAATTTAATCTGTGCCATTCAAGGCAGCTCTGTTGCATTGGATGAAATTATGATAACTTTTAATAAATAAGGCTTCCCTTTGAGGTACTCCCTGAAATGTGACAACTTTCTCAGCACAGCTCTAGGGTGAACTGTGAAAACTAGAAATATCCATTAGATGTGGCCGGTTACAGCAGTTACAGGGGCCCAGCAGACCAGGGGATTTATTCCAATGGAGGGAAGAAGTCCCATAGCTTTGCCCTAGGACTTTGGGTTAGGATCTCATTCTGTAAAATTCAGAGTAACTTTAAAAGTGTTAATAAAACTCAACTCCTACATTGCCTGTATCTGTATCATCTTCTGAGAATTTTCAAAAATAGTTCCACAGCTTTTGTTACGAATCCTAAATCAGCCTCCTTCCTTCTTTTGTTTGACAAGGAATTAAATGTTTAGCTGGGTTCTTATGAATGTTACTGATTATTGCACTGCACTAATCAGTGCAAAATTTTGCTGTTTAGCTGCCGTGTTTGCCAATGATACAATACCTGAACTTCAGAAATGCAGTGATAGTGACCTTCAGGATGCTTTTGGGAAAACCAAAACCTTGCAGTGACAGATTATGAGGTACTAAATGGGAAGACATAAACAGTCATACTGTTGTGGTTATTGCTTCTAGAGTAAAATTCTCATTTTGTTGAAATATGAACCACAGAAGTGAGTTGCTCATTGTATCCGTGAGGAAATGCCTTTAGTTTTCTCTTGGATCACTAGTAAAGAGCAGAGAACAAGGTGCATGTATGTAGCCAATTCAGTCTGTGTTGTGTCAGGGAACACTAAGGGATAACAAGAAGAACGAAGCTGTCTTAAATGCTTTTCACAACTGAGATGCAACTCTGTGAAGTTTCTGTCCAGTTCATCTGGAGGTTAACAAATTACAGCTACTGCAAACTTGGAATTTATTGCAATGGTTGTAGATGCAATCCTGTAGCCATTCTTCCCAAAGCTTAATTTCCCATTTTATGCATATGAACACAAATCCAAATGCTTGCTCTGCAGACACAGGGGTGCAGAAAACAGATCTTAATTAAACTTTATTAAAGTTTTAAATTGATGAGTACTATAAGGTATTCTTGTTAAAGTTTGACATCAGATGATTTCATAATGTCCTTCAGGTTAGGAGTAAGTAGTTTTATAATAAGGCCAGGGAAAACAATCAGCTTTAAAATTGAGGTTATCTATGCCTTTATACACTGTACTACCTACTGTTTAATGAAGATTAATCAATTCACCCCACGTTCTGTTCTGCAAATACAGAGGCTTTGAAAGCCTCTTAATCTATGTCTAAAACACTCTTGCTATTCCTGAAATGGAATCTGCCATGATTTGTCACTAAGTAGATGCACTGGCCTCATCCTTTCTCACTTTATAACATCTGTAGCTTTCCCATTAGCAGAATTGGCCCAACTATTTGCTGTGTGAATTTGGTTAGTAAGAATTCTGTGTAGTGTGCCAACATTGAGTAAACTCCTGCCACTGGTCTGGTTTGGGAACTGGGAGTGTATTGGCCATGTGTAGGGGTAGGAGGATTAATCTTGTAGGGGTAGTGGTTTGTGAAGGAGATGAAACTGCTGGTGCTGGGCATCTTTCCCTCACAATTTTTCACTGTAATAATCCATACAAAACATGGTGTTCTGATTTTAAAACTCTAAGTATTTTAGTATAAACTCAACTTGAAGAAAGTAGAGCCTTCCTCAGTTTTAAACTTTGGGTTAACAGAGTTTCTGTTTCACAGAATAATTTAATCCCTGAATTCTTAAGAACCATAAAGCCCCAATAAATCAGGGAGAGCTTATATTTTTTCCTCAAAGCAAATAAGATAAATAAGAACGTAGGTGTTGCTTTTTTTTTGGGACAGCCTGAAGGTCTTGCAGTCTTTTTATTTTTTATAGATAGTTAGATCAGGGATCAATGCCAGTTTCTTCTAAGAAAATGACTGTCCTCCATGACACGATGTAAAGAGTTTCATACTTAGTGTTTTATGAAAATGCTCTGCACTACTGGATCTGTAGGTTGCTGTGGAACATTGAGCTAAGAGACAGTGGATGAAACCTCAGTGCTGAGACTTGTTTTCCAAATAGCATTCAGAAGCGGTTGGCACTGAAGCAAGTGGCAGTGAGTGAGCCCTTGGTCTGTAGCCACAGGCCTCTGGCAAACAGCAGAGAAGAGCCTTGAAAGCAGCACAGCAATCCAGCAAGAGGAATTTTTCCAACAGTAATAATGGAGTCTAGGGGGAAAAAAAGTTAAAAGATAAGCTTTCAAAACCTTTTTGCCAGCAGGTTACAACTAGCACTAAAGTTACTGGGAGGTGGGCATGGTGACGGAGGGTAAAAGGCTTTTTGCTCTTTAGTTTCTTAATGGTTAGATATAGTTTTCAGTGGAGGAGAGACTTGCCATGCAGATTTTGTATTTGTCAGCCTTTTGAGGGGGACATACGAGCTAGAGAAGGGCCTCAGGAGAGGGCTGGTATTCCCCCTTTTCTTTCTAGTATTTGTTGGAGGTCTTGAATCTGTCTCGAACTGAAGAGCTCACGTTTCACTCCTTCCAAAGAGACTGTAATCAGTAGTAGCCCATTGAGTTAATTGTTTACTTGTTTGTATGTTTTGAAACAGCAAAATGAAGAGAGAAATGGAAAGAGGCAGGCTGCCTTCTTAACAGAGTCCCAGAAATGAGAGTAATTTTCTGTGTGTTGAACAAGCCTGCAGCCCAAGTCTCTTTTGTCTGAAAGTGACATATTAGTCTCCAAGTTTCTTAGAAAAGAGGAAAATTACTGGCCAGTGAGGCCATTTATTTTTGTTTCAGTGTGTTTAAGGAAAAAGAAACACAGTAAATATTGCCTGGATCAAAATGATTAACTCACTTTAAATTGCCCTTCCCCTCCCCTTCCCAATTCAGAGAACAAATCCCCACAGTGGTATTTTAAGGATGCTGCTCTAAATTTTGTTGCCCTTCCAGTAAAACTAAAATATAAATTTTTGTAACTGTGAAGGAATTGATTGTATAGAACTCCATGAAATAATGAATGCATGGTTGAATTTCTCTCTTAGCTATTTCTCTGTTGCACCCAGGGAGGGTGAATTTCTCTCTTAGCTATTTCTCTGTTGCACCCAGGGATTCAGCTGCATATCAAAGAGCAGAATTTCATACATAGGTTATTCTTTGGCCAAATTTCCTCCCTTCTACAAAGACACCTGTAAGTGAAAGAAGTATATATGATTCATGTTGAGTAATAGAGCAATAGCTAAGAAAGTATTAAACTCCAAATTTTCAGTAATCAAAATGCATTAGAGGAACAGAAGGGATGGGGTGGGAGGGAAAGATGTGAACAGGTGAATTAACCTGTCTCAAACAATGTGGTGGTAAAGCTGGACTAATGCTTGAGATCCAGTGTAAAGATTTAGGGCTCATGCCCACAGAATGAGCATCTGTAGCGGTTTGAGATGTTGCTACTCTTCGACAGTGTTTGTGTCCCCACAGCAGACATGATCTAGCTCAGAGTCCCACATTTGCGAGTTCATCAGAGATGAGCAAAAGCTCTGCCCTGTGAAAGGGCCGTCACATCCCTGCCCTGGTGGCACTGCAGCCCACAAGGTGGGCACCCAGAGCTGTAGCAGCTCTGACAGAGGGATACAGCTGAGGGAGCAGAGGCTGTGGTCAGACCTATAGGAAGAGCTGTGCGGAGATGGTTATAGTGGCAGTTTTGATACTTTGACTCTTCCTTGTGGGGTGTGGAAAGGAAAGTGAATTCTGAGATGAATAAATACGTGATTCTGTCTCCTAGTCCAGGGTACTTCGGTTCCATTCTGAGATGTATTTGTTGGGGTGACCTTGCAGAACTATTCCCTCAGGTTGGAGCTTGGCTCACTCTTTTGTGTGGCAGTAACAATAGTAAATTGGTTACGGAGTTCCCAAGCTTCTTGCTGTTAGAGATGAAGGGAACAAACTTTTACGTGTTGTGGGCTTGAAAAAGTTATAGAGCAATTCAGCTTCTTATAGGAGAAGATTTTCTACTTTGATACAAGATGATAAAAAAAGACAACTTATTTACATGCTTTTGTGCATGTTAAAGAGAATAGTATAATATTATAGTATCAATATAGTATAGTCTAAAGTGTACTAGGAAAGCAGGGCAGGTGAAACTTGGGAGTTTCATCTGTGCCACTCAAGGCAGCTCAATCTGCCAGAAATGTTGTAATTCACACATGCCCCAGTGATGAAAGAGGGTCCAAACTTGTGTTCCCTCACAGGGACCCAGCACTTGGTACACCTCCTTTTGGAGTAACTTTCAGATTTCTTTTGTTATTTCAATGGTGTTTGCATGACTTGGAGTGTGATTTTTTTTTCTGTGGAAGAGTTCAGTTGATGAGCAGGTTTTTTTTCTGCTGCTGAGAAAACCAGTTCTGTGTTTAAAAACATATATATATATAATATATGTATCATACATAGTTGTGTATATTATGTATATATCAAAGCTCAATAGAGACTTACAGGTAAATGCAGCCCCATCTTAAACAGATGAAGAAATGAAGTCCACATTTAAACACCATGGGTCTCCTTTGCATGCAGTGTGACCTCTGGAACCTGGCTTACCTCCAAGTCTATGCTGATCACATGCCAAATTCCTTACTGAGTGCACTGAGAGTTTATGTATGTGTATATATGTATATATATATATATATATAAACATTAGAAGTCTGGAAATCCATGTGGAAATTGCATCCAAACTCTTGGCTAGCAGCCAGAGCAAATGTGTGAGAAAATGAATATCTTCTTTTCCAGTAAGCTGGGCAGTGTTTGGTACTCAGATCTCTCCTGGGCATATTTCCCTATTATGCTTAGCTCTGAATTTGTCTTTGAGGAGCAGTGCTACATGGTGAGAGTAGTTGGGCTTTTTACACCCATGTCCATGATGATGTTTCATCTAATGAAATACATTGTGTACATAATAGCTTTGTTTCAGAGCACGATGTCAATAGCAGGGATGGGGAGCCCAGTTCTCCAGCCTCACAGCTGAGCACTTAATTAATAGGCCCAAACTGATGATTTGTCAGCTCAGAGCAGCCAAAATCACTTTGTATTTTATTCCTTCTGGCTATGATTTCACCCTGGATCTTGTTAGTGTTCAATCTGTACCTGTGTATTCTGATGAGATGCACATAAGGGAGGGCAGGATAAAAGATGTTTGAAATTATAATCACTCATATTTCTATCCAGTTTATTTCCTAGAGGTCCTGCCCTTAGTGACTGCTGACTCACCGCTGTACAGTTTTAGTTGGATCTCTAAATTGTATCTGAGTGCCCCCAGTCTTGTAAACCCTGGAAGCTGTTTGTGCTTGCAACAGCAGAGAATCTCTCAGCCTCTGGAGACCTCTCCATATATGCTGCCAGTGTCAGGACTAAGTTATGGAGAATCCAGTTAGGACCCATACTCAAAAAATTCTCCACTGAGATAAAGCATTTGACAGAGATATCTTGTTTCTTCTTACAGAGCTCCAGCAGATCTAGGAACAACTGGATCATTAGAGAGTTTCTCAAGAGGGCACTTGAAAGATTATGGATACTTGAATTTTCAGGATGATTTTCTTACCTGCATGAGGCAGAGTGGGGTAAGATTTCAGTCTTTTCCTGGATACTTCTTGCTTTACAGCTCTTTCTCTCCCTATGAACTTGGTGCAACTGAAGGAGGCAGAGAGGAGAGGGCAAAGACAGTCAGCAGAAATCAGTGAACTACAATAAAAACACAGGAATGTTTTAAAGCTGGTTTTACTGCTGAGACTGGAGAGAGGAAAGAATTTTAAAGTTGTCAGTAGGGCATCAGAGCTATTCCAGAATCCAGCTGTTCCTGAGTTTTGAATTCCCGGTTAGATTTTTGAAACAGTGGAGCATGCCATATTTGACTTCAGCAATCTTAATCTCTACCAAGGAGTAGGAATCCAGGGCAATGGTGCCAGCTGAACTGTGGGTGAATGCTGGCGCTGGAAGAGATTATTTTCAGTGACATTTGCTGCAATAGCCTGGGACTACTAGGCAGGATGCTTTTCTCCCTATTCAGAGCCCCTCTCACCAAGAGCAAAGAAAATGTAGCTTTCAGGTACTACTGTCACTGAAAAATGGTGCAAGATATTACTGAACCCTGTTCAATTATTTGTTTGGCCAGTAGTGCACAGAGCTAGTGAGTTTTATACCTCTGGCTTTGATGCAAGAGTGACTTCTCCATAGCCTGGAAGGAGAAAAATAATGGGGTGCTTGAGCAGAACTGTCTTTGGGTCCCTGACAACTGGCTTTGGGGCAAGACATACAAATGCAAGGAAGAAATGTTGCAGGAAATTCCAGGCATGCCAACCATTGCTGCTTTATCTGTAACACGAATTGCTGCGATGCCTTAACTGTTTTATAGGGAAATTCAGTCTTTATGATGTGATCTCCAGGAGTTCTTAAGCAGATTTTTCTATTCCTTGTTCCCAGTAATTGTGTTAACTCTTGATACCTGCTTCTCAAAAGTCCCAATTTAAATGTAAAACCTGTGAGTACAGTAATTACTTTCCTCATGTCTTTGCAGACTTGCTGACAAAGCAGTCAGGGACAGAGAAGGCATAAAATGAACAAGCAGGTGATAGGCATGTTTTTATGGAATTCAAAGTGCAATTGTTGCTTCTGTCAGCTGAAAAGTTGTGTCTGAAAGAAACTGCAACCCAAAATGTAAGAGCTAGATAAATTTAAGCGTAGAAGTAAAATACTACTCTTCCCCTTCTTCCCTGCTGTCCTTGTGAAAATAAGATTTATATGAATTTTCCTATGCTGAACTTGTAAAATTAATTCCCTAAACACTTGGATTTGAACAATTTCAGATTTTAAAACCTATGCATTTTGACACAGGGTTTGTGCCTGAGCTGAGAGGTGGATCAAGCAGCCTGTACCTGTGGGCAGTGATGGCTTTTCCAGAACTTGCTTTATACAGTGCCCAGAAGATGGTGCCATGGTGTTGGTTTTGGCTACAGGAATGCTGAGATCTGGAGACTTCCTTTGGGATGAAATTAAATGAAATAATTTTATATGCTCTGAACAGAAACTAACATTTAAAAAAAATTGAATTTTTAAAATAATTGTATAGGTGAGGTATGTTTTTGCTGCAGAAAGCTGTTGGATTTGATGCAAATGTCTCAAATACCTCCCCTATCCTTATAAATGCTTCTGAAAACAAATTTTTTAGGGAAGCCATGACTTGGCTAAGTCCCTGTATGTGTAGAAGTGCAGTTGTTGTCACCCATGGCTATTGTAGCCTCTGGCACAGTGGAGTTTAGCAACTTTGCCTCATGTGAGAAACAAGAACTGCTTAATGCTGTTTCTATAGGGACAAATGAGTTCCTAGTAGAGTATGTCTGCATGTCTGCATTTTAAAAGCAGATGGTTTCAAAACCAGATAATTTCTATCCCAAATAGTAATTTCCTGATGTTAATAATCAGTGGCAGACAAGACATCTCTGTATTTCCACTCAATAATGATTAATTACAATTAGTTAGAAGGCTGGTTTTTGCACAGATAGATAAACAGTCTCCCTGTTTCTTCTTGGTGCTGTCATTCCTTGGAAAATGTGCAAATAGATATTCAGTATAGTGGGAGCTTTAGCAGTATTTAAATAGCTGAGAATCTTCCCTCACCCTCCACCAATTAACATGGCTTAATAAGGTGATGGGCATGCTTGGGTTCAGTGCACGTAAGCATAAATGGGCTGTCCACTGTGTAAATGATTCTGCCTTCATTCCTTAGTTGTTCTTTGAGACACAAGTCTTGCTATTTTACTCCTTGTCTGGCAGTCCCCATATTTCTCTTCTGGGACTGCATTGTGCCTGCATGGCTGTGAAATGCAATTGCTGCAGGTGGTCTGGATTCCTCTTATGAATGATCATTTGAGGGACTGTTTTATTTTGTGCTCCTCCTGGGAATTTGGTCACACTGTGTTTGGGGTAGTCAGCACAGACCAATCAGTTTCCAGAGCCCTGCTTTTCAACTCACCCAGTGTGATTGCAGCAGGTGTTCCTGCTTTTTAAGCCTGCTGAAAGTTTTGTGTTCCTCTGCTGCACAGGGTCTTTTTCCCTCCCCGCACTCTGCAGTGAGACAAAAGGCACTTGCTGATTTACCCACAGTGCAACTAACATGGGTCAGTGACTGCAGCAATTGGTCAAAGTTAGCCAGAAAGAGTAAAACCAAGTCAGAGACTTACAGGGTTGTACGACTTCTTAGAAACTCTCCTAATAGTCAGAAATCGAGTCTTTTAATCTCATGTATTAAATCCTCAGATATTACTTCATTAAACAGATTGTTTACCTATTTGATTTTCATGTTTAGGAATAGCGCAGCTGATACATCTTTTGAAGAAAGGAATGAGAGAGAGAAGGAGAGAGAGAGAGAGAGGTCTACACAGCCCACTATTTCCTGATAAAATGTATGCACTTGTTGTATACACAGCATCTTATATTTATAATTATAAGCCTGTCATTGTCACACAACTTCCACTTCCTACCACATTCCAGTTACGGTTAGGAAAGCATATCCACTGTAAACAAGAAATAATTTAAGAGATAATGGGGTACCAGGGTTTTAAGTACATTTTCTATCTGTAGAACAAAGCTGAAAGCAGTGAGCAAAAGTCATCACTCTGCATTTATTTTTTATCTTTTTGCTTTTAAAGGTGTGATTTGAATTTTGAATGTTTTGGCTAAGCAGCACTGCTGTAGGGCTAAGTAGGACCCCTTCTGTCTCTTTTAGTTAAATAAATCTGGACTAACATTTTCAGAGGAAATATTCTAAGATTTCCCATTCAAAAACTTATTTTTTCATATATCTGATTTCTTTCAACTGAAATATCTACTGTATTCTCAAATTCCCTCTCCTTTTTACTTCCTTCCCAGGCAACAGGAAACTGGCATCTTAGAACAGTCAGTTATTAATGATCTCTGGAGGGTTTTCACACATGGTTGTTGATCCCTTGGTTCAGGGCATTTTCCCTTCTGTCATTCACATGGCCTTCACCACAAGTGATAATGTGGCTCCTTGGCTCCACCAGAATTGGAACAGGGATGGGACAGGTGTGCTGGTTTAAAGGTAAACTGGCAGGAGAAATGAACCTGACTCAAGAGAGATTATAAGTCAGGGTTACAATTTATTAAAAAGATCACAATAAATACAACAATACAGAATAAAAATTGGTTTGAACCCACAAAAACCAGAGGTATAACCCAGCACCCTGGGGCATGAACAGAATGGTGTTTATTAGCCCCTGTGCTGAGCCCCACATGGTCATGCATCAGTACAAAGTAAAAGGAATGGAAAACCTCTTGGTGAGGATGATGGTCACAGTCTGGTTGAGAGTGGCAGTTGCAGTCCTGTTGAGGTTCTGGTCCTCCTCTGCATCGAAGAAGTGGTGCCCCAAGTCTCAAACCCACAAGATTATGTATGCTAAGGTTCAGATGGGAATGCCCAGTACCTCCCCCAGGGTGGGTCATTTCACAATGGGATATTTTTGGAATCTTTGATGGTCTAGGTCTTTGCAACTGCTTACTGTGCCAGTCCCTGATGGCCCATTAGCAGAGATGACCCCTCAGGCTGGGTGTGAAGGTGCTAATGCCTTCCTGAAGGGGAGTTATCACATGTTGATGTGAAAACAAGGAAACACTCCCCTGTCTCCCAGGGTTCTGTAACACCCAGCTTGTAGCCTGAGAGGTCTGGTGTGCCCTGGGCAGCTGCTGCAAATGATTCATTATTAACCATTCCTCAGAAATGATGTAAAGAGTGTAGAATACACAGTTTTGGTCACACCCACACAGTGATAAGTTGGTCCTGGGCTCTGTAGCTTGGATAACAGGCAAAATCACAGGCTGGGTCTTGCTTGAGTATGTTCTCTCCTGCATGTTCTGTTGCCACTACAGAACCTGGCAGAAACAAAGCAGAAGAGATTTATTGAGGAGGCTTTACAGTTAGGGCTACACAGATTATAGCAATCATCAAAATGAATTTGGTATACTGTGGAATACAGAAAAAAGGGCAAGTGTCTAATCAAAATACATTGAGTCCTGAAGGAAAGATAGAATTGGTGAGATAGGAGTTGCAACTTGATTTTTGAAAATTTATCATCCAATTTATTCACTTTAATTCATACAGATTGAAACTTAAACACCAGCTATCATCATGCAAATATCAACAGGATTAAATCATAGAATCTTTGGAGACAAGTATTTAAGTTGACTGATTTAACCAATCAGTTAAACATTCTCCTCTCAAACATGCCTGTCACCTCTCTTATCTGCAATGCAGTTCACTTGTGTTCAGTTTGGTCTGCATGGATAATTTCCAATAGGAGTTCAGGATGTGAAACAAGGCAAGAGTGACTGCAGAGCTCTACGGTGGTCTGAGGGAACTGGACATCTGTATTTTGAAAAAGGGCAGTTCTGTACCTGCAGTGATTCTATATATATATTTATAGGTAGCAATTAACCTCCTGTATCTGTGCCTTTTGTTCCACCAAGGTGTTGATCTCACCTGTTGCTGACGTTTGTTGGTTTGGAGGGGGGTCAGTCACTGCTTCCCACAGGCCTCTGCCTGTTTCAGCTTGAAGAGATAAATACCACAAACATTCTGCCTGATCAATAGTTTATTAAAACCTTTGCCAGATTCAGAAAGAAAAATGTTGATGTAGTTGCATTAGAAACTGGCGGGGAAGTGAATTCTTTATGACCATCTGTGGCATGTTTAGTCCCTTCCTTGTGATTTTTGCTTAAGGGTTATAGAATAGAATGATGACATCATAGACTCAACAATGCTGGAAAAGACCTCTAAGATCATTGAGTCCAAATGTTAACCCAGCACTGCCACAACTACCACTAAACTATGTCCCCAGGTGCCACATTCACAGGTTTTTGAACACCTTCAAGGATGGCCACTCCACCACGTTCCTGGGCAGCCCATTCCAATGCCTGACTGCCCTTTCAGGGAAGAAATTTTTCCTGATATCCAATCTAAACAACTCCGGTGCAACTTGAGGCTGCTTCCTCTTGTCCTATTGCTTGTAGCCTGGGAGACCAACCCCCTCCTCACTACAACCTCCTTTCAGGCAGTTGTAGAGAGCAATAAGGTCCCCTTGAGTTCCTCTTCTGCAGGATAAACAACTGCAACTCCCTCAGCTGCTCTTCATCAGTCTTATGCTCCAGACCCTTCCTCAGCTCTGTTGCTCTTCTTTGGACATGCAAGTGATCCCATCTAGAGAGCCAGCTGGCCAAGCTCTTTTACTTCTGCTTTATGTTTTCCCCAATAGATCCCTTCAGCAACCTCTTCTGCCAGTAAGGCAGCTCCAGGGGATGGGTAAAGGTGGTGGGCTCTGTGTGTGCCCTGTGTCTCCTCTTACCATGGATGGGTGATGTGATGTGCATGTGGAACTGCAGGACTGGGATGTGCACCTGTCTTGGCCTTGAATGTAAACGAAGCAGTAAAATAAGTTGAACCTGTTGCATCTTCTCAGCTCAAAACTGATGTGGGGAGGCATCTCTTTTGTCTCCAGCCTTTCTTCTTCCTTGTCCTCTTTTCATCCTTGAATAACCAACTTCCGCTTTTCTCAAGAAACCAAGCTCCTTTGAATTGTCTTCTGAGTGTTGCAGGTTTTGTTTTCCCCTTTATTGTTATTCACATTGCTGCTGCTTCTTGGGTTGCTTTTGTTATTACAGCTGTTAATATTGCATGATAAAATAAATTGTTAATTGCTGAACCTCTGAAGAGCAGATACAGGCTGCTCACTGCCTACAGTAGATGTGGGAGGCTGTCAAGGACAGCTGGGACCTAGCGTCAGATCGATCGTGCACTGGAGGTTTGCATGAGAAGGTAGTTTTGAAGGTGAGGAAGCAGATCCAGTAGAGAATATTCCTCAAACTGATTTGTTCTCCTTGAAGTGTCAGTACAGCTTAGCTGTTTGTTACTGGCTGGATAGAATCAGTACCAACTCATGTTGTACTGCCAGGAGCTGCTCCAAATCATGTTTCTCTTGATGTAGGAGATTTTTTTCTAACATAGGATTGTCTAAAGCTCTGTCCCACTGTCGGGGTAAAGTAGATTTGCGGTGGTCAGAGGAGGCAGAGACAACTCAGGCTGCACTCTGATCAGAGGGCTCACACCAAAGACAAAGGACTTTATTTTTAGTTACAGTTTCACTTTTATCTACTCTTGTTAGTTAGTTCACCTAACATACACGTAAACATTTAACTGGTTACAAGGTATCACACATTCTAGAGGTGGCTCCCTGGTCCTTAAGGGTACATTCATGAATTACCTCAGACCTTAGGAGATCCACACACACACTGTCATCCCCCCACTTCCCACATTGTAGGAGCTGTTTGGAGATGTTTACAATGTAGAAAATGAACTGTATCAGTGCTCAAGATGCTGATTTTGGTCTTTGCCTCTTTCCCCCTCCTATTTCACCAAGGCCCAGCTGTCTCTGTGAGCACATTGTGCTGCCTGCCATTGACGTGTCTGCTGTTATTTAAGGGAAGTTGATGCAGATTTGTTGTTTTCATTTTTTAATGAACATTGAGGATATTTTTTCCTCCCAGGCAACACACTTCCCCTCCAGCTCATTTTTAGCTCTCCCAACAGTGTTAGGGAATACTACTTAGATGCACAGAAGGGAAAAACTGGAGAGCAGCTTGATGGGTCATTTTGTTTGAGAGCAGATAAATCATTCCATATAAATTTGATGTATAAAGAGTAAAGGTAATTTCATGTTGTATCATTATTTATTAGCTTTATAACAAAACTGCAATTATAGGGGAACTTTTCTCATTCAAATATGCTGAGACAGGATCAGTTTGCACACTAGTATAAGTTAATACTATTGCAGTGAAGCTGCTGCTAGCACAAAAATGCATTCATTAGAGACAGTGGTGAGTGTTTACTTAGTGAATCTGTGACTTAAAAGCATATGCATTAAGTTCCAAAATCCACTTGTGGAAGCAGTGGCCTCAGAACAGCAGAGGTGGCAACAGATCTTCAGCACAGTGACATTCCTTCAAATCTCTTCAAGTCACTTCTACGTCACTTTTATTAAGAAAGCTCTGTCTACAAATGGATGGCTCATCTACTGTTTCTGCTTCTTCTGATAAATAGAGTTGGTGAAATGTCAAACCCTCTTCTACTTCTGCCAAAAAAACCCCCAACCCTCTACAATATCTATGTGCTGGTGTCACAGTTTGGAGAAAGTTGGAATAGTAGCAGATCAGTGCAAAGGTGACATGAATAAGTTTTTCTTCCTGGATTCTCTTAAAATAAGTCCACCAGTTTTTCAAGAGTTGAGAGGCTGCAATATTAGAACATGCACAGGCAAACAAAATAGCTTATTTTTGGAAATACTAATCACTGTCCATTTTTTTCCTTGAATCTTCCATCTAAATAGGTAACAGCAGAAGAGGATGGAGAGAACTATGGAGAAGGATCCTGGAGAAGATCAGCCTGCTTGCCTTTTAATCTGCATTGATTCTCTTTCAATTAGAAATATTTCATTTACAGAAAAGAAAATTGCACTGATGAAATACAACAGTGCTATCTGACAACTGGCTTTCAGGAAGAGTCATACACATGCACAATAGAGAAATCCTTTCTAGTCCACTTACTTTACTTCAAAAGGTTAGGGGAGGTGATGATACGCTCTGGTGTTTGGTGGTTTGTTTTTTTCTTCTGAGAAATCGCACCTGAAGAATATTTTCACTTAGAAATCAAGACAGCAAGAAACTAGAAGGAGCTTGCAGAAGATAACAGAAGGTTTCCAACACTAAAGTTATCCAAATCTCCCTTTCCTCACAACATGCAGGGCTATTGGGTAGCTAAGACATGGACAAATGCTGTGGATAGCAGTTGTATGGGATAGTTCCCTTGTTCCACTGACAGCTCACAGCAGTGTTCCCAGGAGGACCTTGGGGCACCACTGCAGACAATGGACATCTGATGAAAGTTGGCTTGTCCGAAAATCTACTTCCAGGTCTGAGTGGATTCACATCCAGACAACTCAGAGCACAGCTTGTGTCTGGAGCCAGACCAGATAGTGTTCTCTGGGCTTTCATTCTCTGGCTTTCTTCTTGCTAAAAAAATCAGTCCAATGTGTGTGTCAGAAGAGAAGAACATCAGCATGAAGGGAAGGGTGAGTAGGCTGTGCTGGAACTGGTCCATACTTCTAAGTATAAGTTAATGACCAAATGCAGTTGTAGGGAAACTCATTTTCTTAAGAGCATACATTTAAAAAGAGATATTAACACTGTATCAGACACTGTGATATCCATGGTGAAATGCCAATATTCCAGAGATCTGGCAAATCCAGCATTTGTTATTTACCTATCCAAAACGCTTGGCTTTGAAAAAGCAATGCTGAGTGCCAGCAGAAGGGTGTTCATTACAAATTCAACACAACAGGCAGTCAGCTTCAGCATGGAGCTAACTGTGAATCCACTTATGAGATAGAAAGTATATTAATTGGTCCATAATTCAAGCTGAAATAAGGAAAGGAGAAAGACAAGATGAGTTGTCAAGGAAAGCAGCTACATTCACTGGCGAATTTTTGGGTAGTGAGTTGAGGGAAAGGAGCACTTACCCTTGAGAACTGCACAAGATCATTTGTAAAGTCATTAGTCTTATGAATTATTTTGACTGTTATTGTTATTAATTATTTGTACTGAAGTAGCACTTGGAGAAAAGAGTTTTGCTAAAAATCCTTCTGACTTCTACAAAAGCACACAATGAAAAGGCAATCCTTCCCCAAAGAGCTTTCAATCTTAATACCACTCTATATTCACACTGTTCATAATTCATCTGATGTTTCTCTCCTCTCTTTAATTCTGGTACATGGCACCTGAACCTCTTCCTCAGAGCTATGTTGGTGTTTGACAAATATGCAATTCCTGCATCTGTACTCTCCTATGTCTAGCTATTGTTTGGCTTTCCTCTCCTCAGCAGTGGTTTCTTTTCTTGCAGTTAACATTCCCCTTCCTTAATTTGCTTCTCTCCTTTTCTGCAACTTCTATTGTCTCAGTCTCCATTTTTAAACCTTTCCTACAGTTCTCTATGTTTTTCATAGACTCTTTCTGTCATATATTTTCCCTCTTCGTTCTCTTTGCAATTTTGGGAGAGATCTGGGAAATAGCAACTCCTGTCTTCATTTGTCCTAGTGCACTTTTTCTGGGGAATTGTTCTACCCCTCCTCACTTTCCACATCCAGCAAGAATCTGCCCACAAGAAAGGTCATCTGGGGAAAGCACACCTTTCAATAGAGAAGATGATTACATTGCACTGGGAAGAGCTTTGCCAGCAGGTTGAGGCAGGTGATCCTGCCCATCTAGTCAGGCTTGGTGAGGTGCATCTGCAGTGCTGTGTCCAGTTCTGGGCTTCCCAGGGCAGGAGAGACATGTAGCTCCTGGAGCAGATCTAGCAGAGGGCTATGGAGATGATTAAAGTACAGGGGCAAAGCTGGGCCTGTTCAGCCTCGAGAAGAGACCACCGAGAGGGGAACTCATCAATGTCTATCAGTACCTGCAGAGAGGGGTCAAAAGATGGTCCAGGATCTGTTTGGGGGGTGCCCAGCAATAGGACAAGAAGCAAAGGACAGGAGCTGATGCACAGGGAATTCCACCTGAACATGAGGAAGAACTTCACTGTGCAGTGACTGAGCACAGGAACAGGCTGCCCAGAGAGGGTATGGTCTCCCTCACTGGAAATATTGCAGAACCATCTGGATACAATCCTGTGCCATGTACTCTGCGATGATCCTGGTTGAGCAGGGGTGTTGGGCCAGATGACCCATGCTGTGATTCTGATGCTGCACTGTGACTTAGGGCTGTGCTGGGTGTCACCAATTGCTGGAAGGTCCTGCTGGGAGTCCCGGTTCTGAAGAGTCTTCCGTACAAGCCAACTAGACTGAATTTGTGGCCTGGATTTTAGAGTGCTTTATAAATATTGAGCACTGGAATGCTCCCCGATAATGTCCCAACGTTTTCTATTGGATCCTGGTGAAAAAAGAGAAACCAGGCAAAAAGGGCCAAGTTAACTGTGAGCAGCTTGTCCTTCAGCTCTTCTGTTAATCGTGGTGACTTGCTTTGGTTTGTTTGCAATAATTTCGGCTGTATTGCCATAGGAGCCTTTAAACAGGATTGTAGTTGTTATCACAACTGTAATTGTTCAAAAACTGCATTTTTCAATTTGTTCAAGAACTGCAATTTTCAATACATGAGATCTATTATCTATAGCAATCTCTTTTAATGACAACAACAGATATGGGAATTAGTCAAGTGTACCAAATTAAAGATATTTAAATAATTATAGGGTAATCAAGTCAAAATTACTGATGCTTTTATTTGAGGCTACTTTATGTGGGAAACAGTACAAGAAAATAAGTGCTTTGAAATCTGAAAGGCACGAGTATTTGATAGCACATTTGCATATATTGCATGGAGTAAGTTTGGTTTATGTCTGTTAAAGATTTAAAATATAAATAACAGTCACTAGGCCAAGTTTCAGAGGCTTGGGTATGTTGACAGCAACTGTTGTGGTTCAGTTTGCTGACACGTCTCGTCTGGTTTGGTATGATGGATTTGCAGCATAAAGGTGAATGTAATGGTGCTCAACAAGGTGGCTCAGAAAGCTCTGCATTCTAAATGCCTGTTTATTGGATTTTCTTGGAAAAGTTTCAACTTTTGTCAGTTTCCTTCTCCCCTTTTTTATCTGATGCTACACATACTCTTTAATCAAAGACAAATAAGGAAAAAGACCAGGGAGCCCAAGGGAGGTCAGAGACATCAGTTTGAGGGACAGACACTAAATTTCATGTTGTGCTCCTTTTCAGACTTTGAGGAAAACAACCTCTTGTGTAATTCTTTACCTTTAATAGCAAGTGCTGACTCACCAAGTTAGAAAAAGGCACAGTTCAGAGGTCTGCCAGAATTACAGCTGATGGGTCTCAGTCATTGCCTGTGCCAAAGGAGAACTGGAACCAGCTGTGAACTCCAACCTATTTATTTATGTGTGCAAAAAAGATGGCAAGAAAGTATTTGTATCATTGCAGAAGGTGATAGAGGCTCTAGTTATATTTTATTTTCTTGAGGAATGTAATTCCCAAAAGTAATGTAAAATTTTGATGGCCAAACCTCAGTTTTGGAGCTGTGGTCTGAATTTTGGTGGGGGGCTCCTGAGAGAGGGTGCCTGTACCTTTAGCTTGGAAGGCAAGCAGCCGGCCTGTGGTGGTGGTGCAGATGACAGGCTGCACTTAGGCATTTAAAATGAAAAACTCTGCAACTTGCCCATGCAAACAGAAGAGAAACACTTGACCCTAAAGAAGGTAACAGGCAGCTCTTGTTGAACTGCAGATGAAAGTTCTTTCTTTTACCTGACAGAATAACATTAATAAGTACAACAGGACCAATTCAGGAGGGGCCAACTCCATTAACTGCAATTTTTGGTCGACTTTCCCACACCCAGCAGCCAAATTTATCTTTTCTCTGGGTTAGATGTGGATTATTTGTAGTGTCCTGAAGGTGACAAATGTTTTGCTCTGCTCCCCCAGCCCCACACTTGGGATTACCAGTGAGGAGAATAGTCCATGCAGGATTTCCTTTTCATAATACAGATGACACCAGGAAAACAGGAGGCTTCTTTACTGGTGATGTGGTTATTTAATGTGAAATTGATTGTGTAGTTTTTACTAAAAATAATTGCAAGATGGAGCAAGTACTAGTTTTACAGTAACAACAATAGAAACAAACAGGAACATAGTTTTAGGAAATGAGATAAGGTTTTAAAGTGAGACTATTCTGTGTTTAGACAATGTAGTTTGTTTTACATGAGGATCTTCTCTCTCAGAAACACCCCCCTCCCCACCTCCAGGCTTTTGAAAGCAAGATGAGTCACTAGTTTTCTCACAAAGAGACAGTCTGCAGCTTTTGCTAGATCCAAGTATACTTCCAGAAAGCTTTGAATTACTAAGAGGTGAATTGATTAAATTTATCCTAAATGCCCCTTTTTGCAGGTTAGAAAATGGATCCCCTGGCTTTGGTATGTCACACAGGATTGTCTGAGACCTGAACTTTCAATGAGTTTTTTTAAAGCAGTTGGATAATTTCTATTCAGGATTTATTTACTTTTGCAATGGTGTGCTTAATTAGATTTGTGATTTTTTTTTTTTTTGCTTTAAAGTCATAGTTTTTAATTTCAGTTTTTTAAATGCCTCAGCAGTGACTTCTGTTATCCTTGACATTTCTGTGTCACCATAATATGAACTGCTGCAGTGGGAAACTTAATCCTCTAATCTGGCTTGCTCAGATGAATTGTTCGTATAGAGACATTTCTAATTCTGTGTATTTATTAACAGCTCTGAGCACTCTGTTGGCTCTGGCATCTGCACTGGGAGCAGTTTTATTAATGGAAACTATAGCCAAAGAGTGGGCTTATGCCTGTGACTTATTCCACTGGCTGGAGTAACAGTGCTGATCCATATGATTGTAGGATTCAGTGCTCTACGTTTTGGTTCAAGAAGCTGTGACACATGAGTGTGTGTGTGTGTGTGTGTGTGTGTATATACATATACACGTATATGTATATGTGTATATATATGCTCAGGTTGCCTGTTTGACTCTTTTTTTGTAAGGCAGATCTAAATATTTGTCCAAATTTTCCAAAGTTTTCAAGTTCAGTTTTAAGTTCCTAAACCCTCAGCTTTAGGAAATGAAACATTTCTGACCACTCTTAGTATTTAACTACTTTATTTCTCATCTATTTACCCTCAAAACCAGTTGTTATCTCTGGGTATCCTTAACTGTGAATTTGGTGGATCATTGACTTTATCTGGGTCAAGGATACACAGACATTTGGACTGTCACAGGATCTGAATTTGGATCAGGACATGAACACTGGGATTTGTCAGAGGTTAGTGGTGGGATATGGGTTGGTCAAATATGCATTTCAGTAGCATCTTCTTTCAAACATCGTAGTAATTTTGTTCTGTTTCTGTCAGTGCAGGAATGTTATATAAAGCTGGCTGCAGGAGGTGCTTTCAAGAGTGGTGCTTGAGTTATTTACTTCAATAATGAACAGATTGCCAGTGTTGGTTTTGGCCAATAGTTGGGTGGTGTTGGAGTCAGAAAACTTGTCGGGATGAGTTTTCAGGATAATTGATCTGCCACTTTGGTTTTCATTTGAATGCTGAAAACCACACCT
Source organism: Myrmophylax atrothorax (assembly GCA_026770055.1). Taxonomy (NCBI): domain Eukaryota; kingdom Metazoa; phylum Chordata; class Aves; order Passeriformes; family Thamnophilidae; genus Myrmophylax; species Myrmophylax atrothorax. Next base: position 4,882,250 of record JAOXXN010000102.1, read on the forward strand.
AGCTTATTGTGAATATGCAATATATAGAAATAAACTTATTATTAAACATTAAAATGAATTAATGATGATGATGATGATAATAATAATAATAATAATAATAATATCTGGATCTGCAGGTTCTTTTAGTAAGGATAAACCAAATTGCTTTATTTTATGTAGAAAGTCATAGGATAGTGTGGAAGATCATTAATGATATGATGCAATTTAGACAGTCATACAATTGAACTGGAGATTGCTGAGAAATACCATCATGATGTTTAGAAAGGAGACTGAATTGTAAATACAGGAAATCAATACTGAACCTCCATGAAACTAACTCATCTTACTTATCACTATTTCATGCTGGAAGCATGATAGAAAAGTGCTTTTATTCCTGTTGGTGCAAAACTTTCTTCAACCTCTCCTTCCCCTCAGAAAAGTCAAATGAAAAAAGGTTTTACACACAGTTTCCCAGAAAGAAACACAGGATGAAAAAACCATCCCTCAAGCAGCAAAGCAAGAAGGTCCCCAGTACTAATGTTTTCTATTACCAAATGCTCTGTAATGTAAAAATTTAGAACAAGAGCAAATATTATTTTTATTTATCCGTCTGTTAGTGTTGTATTATAAATATATGCTCAAAGGTTTATTTATTTTTTTTTAGTAATACTCATTAATTATTGTGACTCGTTGTCAAAATAATATGAGCTGATTGGTAAAAAAAGGTAAGTTTACAATGTAAAATTGTTTTGAATAATGGAAATCAATTTTTCTCAAAAGTTGGCACATTTATTAGGAAGCCCTTTGATGTTTCTTGGAGAAACAAGTCAGTGCTAGTTGGTTTCATCCTTTGTTGACTATGGCTTTTTGGATTTGGCAGTGTCTGGAGAACTGTTTTCGGCTGAAGTTGGCACAGTCACTGAGTGATGCTATTGTGAAGAGAAAATAATTTTGTTGTGAGGCTACTGAGAGCTGCAGCAAAATCCCAGAATAAATATCTGCACATGCTGCAACATAACATGCTAAAAACCACAAGGAAATGATTGCAACAAAGGTATATTTTTGCAATTTTGGAAATAAACTATTTCTGTTTCACTGTTACCGAGTGCTGCTGTTCCCCAGTAACTTCAAGGTATCCATTTTGTGTCATTGAATCAAATTATTCTTTGTTGCTACAATGCTTTCTCTCTTGAGCTTATGATTTCCCCTTAATTTTCTCCCTAATTTATCCACCTTTGTTTCTTTGTGTATCTCTGTTCTATTCCTTCTACATATTTGTTATGATCTCCATCATCTCCCAAATTAAATTTTCTTGGAAAGCTGCACATCAATGCCCCTAATAAAAATTCTTGTTTGAGAGTCCTGTGACACGTGTAAGAACCAGAAATATGTGATTATGTGTGTATACAGCTACGATTTACTAATACATTTGGTGTTTTTGTACAAAATGAAAAAACAATCTACTAAAGACACATAGAGAGACTCATCAGTATTCAGATATATCCTTTTGCAGCAAATTAACAGTAAATATAAATAGGGTGTGAAATTCACTGGGCATGAGTACTCTGCACTTTTCCATTGTATTTATAATTTCTGTTCTCACTGACCCTTTCTAGGGGGTCACTGAGCCCAGTGCAATAATTTGCTGCAAATAATCTTTATTCAAATGAGGAATTGCTTGCTGAGTGATGAATTCATATAGTGATAGCTCTCACAAGATCAGCTCTAATAAAAGGTCACATGATACAATTTCTTATGTAAATGAGTTTTGCAGACCATCTCTCTCTCTCTAGCTGCACTGTTACCTGTGCTGTCATCATACTTCAAAGAAATTCATTATTCTTCCAGCTCTTGACTTTAAACGAAATGTTTGCTGAGTGTAATTGATGCTGCAGAATGTCTCTCTGCAAGGCAAAGAGAATTATGCAAGAGTAATTCATTCTATTGAGCTACTCACAGCCATTGTGTTTGACTGCACCCTACTGACATTGTATTTTTTTCTGAAAAATATTGGAAATCATTCTCACTGATGGAACTGATGGGAAATAATGAGTCAATCACATGAAAGAGTGGATTCAATAAGCTCAATGCAAACTATTGTAGAAAGTTTTAAAAGTGTCTTTGTCCATAAAATGTCAGTGCCTTTTTTTTTCCCTCTTCAAGGTCACTTTCAAAGGAAATACGTGTGAAGGCTGCCATACACTACTTGAGAGCCAGTGAAGAAAGAAAACAAAAATATATACGGTAAGATAGAAGAAAGCAAAGGGAATGACTAAGAAAAGGTGAAGGGACTTGGGAGGTTGGGTCTTAGAGATCCTGTTGGGGTTTTTGGATAAAATGTGGAAACAGAAGTGTTGCCAGGTTCCTGCTCTTTCACCATGGCAATCCACAGGAGCAAATGTTTCTTGCCAGTCAGAAATGATTTCTGCAACACAATTAAAGTTCAAGTGCATAAGCAAGCCCTGTGGTTACTCTGACCATCCTGCAAAGGGTTTAATTTTGACTACTGCTACTGTGTGCCCTGTTAGAATTTGGTCTCATCAGTGCCACATCAATCTTTACTTGTTACTGTGTCAATGTCCTAAGGACTTGTCCATATTTCCATCCCAAACTCCTGCTTTGTATGAATGGCTCTCATTTCTTTTGGCTAAAGTTTGCCTGTGTGGTCTTGGTCCACAAGCAACTTGCACTCGTCTGCTCTTTAACAGTTTGGTTCATTCAGGGAATAAATCTGATTAAATTTTAACTATTTTTTCTTGCATGAGTAGAGCATAAATGGCTTAAAAATATACTAGCTACTAATTTTGAGTGTTAGTTAATTGTACCTTGGTCTTTATTGTATTATTAATTCATAAAGTTAATGGACTACATTCATTTTTTTTGGCAGCATATAAGAACTGAGTAAGGACTCTTGAATGTAAACTATGGTTTTAGAGTGAGATTCTGTGATAACAGAATGGGTTTAATTTTGGTGAAGAGACTATCCCCAAGGAAGCTGAATAGGGAGAAAATTGTTAGACATGAGAGAAGTATTGTGGTTCATTTTTCCCTGCTATGTACCAGAGCAATCTTTGTGTTTGTGGCCACTGTAATACATTCATATGTGTGCTGGTTTAAAGGTAAACCGGCAAGAGAAACAAACCCAGCATGAAAGAGATTATGTCAGAGTTACAAGTTAAAAACAATATTACAATAAATGCAATGGCACAAAGAGAAATTGCTTTCAACCCACAAAGCCCAGAAGTATAACCCAGCACCCTGGGGCACAAACACAGTGGGGTTTGGTGGCCC
>JAOXXN010000102.1:4885619-4906006 GCA_026770055.1 Myrmophylax atrothorax
TATTTCATGGTGTAAAATCTTTATTTCCTTTTGATTACCATTTCTTTTCTCCTTACATCCTTGAAAAACCCCCAAACCCTTAAAACTGATAAGAATCAATCTATGGAGTATGGGAAAATGTGAGAGTACGCTGCCTTTCTACTGATTTCCTGACAAATGAGATACTGTGCTCTTGAGCCCTGATTTTTCAAAGGCTGTGAGAACAGCAAGTGGCGCAACATGAATCTATTCTTGTGTCAATTACTTGAGTGAAAATGGAACACAGTGGTACTGCAGCCTGTAAGTACCCTTGAAACAGTCAAGAGCTGCACACGTAGGAGACGCTGTGCTCAGCACTGCTGGCTGGAGTACACACACCAGCCCCCAAAAACTGCTCTGCGGAGCTCAGTAATTTTCTTCCCACCATGAGGGGCTGTTACAGAGGGTTGTTTATTATCAACTTTAATAGAATCAAGAGCCAAAGTATATAGACACCATGTATCAGAGATGGCCTTATCATGGAAGTGCACAGTACTCCTTGTTCATGGGGTATTTGAATGTAGAATTCAGCATTTAGTGAAGACTGTAGCAAAGCTGAGCTACCAGAAATACCATACTCTATAGCCAGGAAAAATATAAATACACAAAATACATAAAAAGCAGGCAATTTAACTCATTCTTCTGACTTCAGACCTGCTGCTATTCCTTTACAATAGCAGGCTGCATAAGAGTACATAAGATCAACCTGCTGTTAAGCAAACTTTCACAACTCTCATTTAAAAATGACAGTGGTACCAAGGAGCAGATGTGAAGCACAGGTCCTGCTGCAAACCTGCAAGTCTGTAATCTTATGATGGTGTTGCATGATCATGTAATTTTCTGTGCTGAAGTTCCTTTCTCTTGTCCTCTCACTTAACGAAGACATGAAGCTTATGAATCTTGTTGGCAACCTAGTCTTGATGCACAGTCTGACCTTTTTCTTTGTAGTCTTTTCTTTGTGAAATTGGATAAACTGGCTATGAAACTCTTGCTGGCCTTTCAGAAGTAAGCTCTGTCTCAGTGAGAGAGCAGTTGTGATTTTCCTGGTTGGATACTGAAATTGAGTCACCCAGTGAGCAACAGTCAGCTCAATTAACACTTGGGCTCCTTGTGCCTAGGAACTTAAAATTTTATTGAAGTAATGGTTTCCTAAGGATCACTAAGGGGCTATTCTGACAGGGTCTGTCATTAATAAGATGTAGGAGGGAAGATAGGTTCTGTTATCAAAAAGGTTTCCAGCACAGATTCAAACGCCACCCTGAAGTTCAAATGAACTCCGGGGGTGTCCCTAGTGTCTTTGCTACTTAAATTCTGAAATAATAGATTCATTAAAGACAATTTTGGAATTGCCCTACTGGAAACAAGATCTCATCTTCCAAAGCTCAGCCACCTTTGGCCTCAGCTTGATGCTTTTTGTTCCCAAAGCTTTTTCTGTCTACTGCACAAGATGAGAAATTGAAAGAGAAAATGCATAAGGAGAGTGTAGGATGGATAAGCACAGTCAAATAGCAGTTGAATTTGAGACATGCTCTGTCTTTTAATCTGCTTTCAGCATTGTGAAAGTCTCCTCCACAGTAATCTCTTAAGTGCTTTATCTAATACTGACACTGAATGTTCACTGGTACAAACAGTCCAAATATCTTGGTTAAACTGATAGCTGACAAGTTCTGTTAAACACGGGTTCTCTATTGTACATAGAGCAGTGGGCGAGGGTGGTGGTGAGATGTACCAGCTTCAGAAATGCTTATTTATACAAGAACTATTGAACCAGTTCAAGAAGTTCCTATTCTCAAATTTAAAAACAAAAAAAAATTCTGAACTGAACCCAAGTGACATGCAGAAGTTCTGCTGAATACAACTCCTGCATACGCCTGTCGTGTCCTGAAGCAGTGCCTAAATGCAATTAGAGAATTGTATGCAGCCTTCTGGCTGTGAAGAATGGATTTTAAGCATATGATTCCCAATCAGAAAGTTCTTACACAGACTTCATTTATGGCAAAGAGGAATTTTATAAATGAGAACCTTTTCCCTTCTCTAATAAGGCATATTTTCTTGTGCTATTTTAAACAAATGCTGTTGTGAAAGGAATGCAGTCAGTTGGAGTGATTATAAAAAGTTAAACCTTTTTTCAAAACAAAAGCCATTATAATATGTGGGACTTTTATAAACTGCTAGCATTTTTGACAATAAGGAATAGTTCATAGTGAATTCCTTTTTGTGATAACATTAGTCCAAATTCTTCGCTTGTATCAGGAACTGAAGGTTTCCTGAGTTTTGGCTCATTGTGGATTGTAAAGAACCTTACTGAAGTATCTACATATGCTTAAACACAGGGATTTTATTAGACCAGTAAGGGTTTTGAAAATAGCAAAGATAAATTATGTTCCCAAGGGTCTAACTCATTCCTCCTTCTTCAGAATATTATCTCAATGGACCTTAGTTACTTACATAAAATATGGTTTTCATAAGTCACCATAAATTCTGTTCTGACTGCATAAATGGGAGACACCCCATCAAATAAGAATATATGCTTTTTTGTACAGTCAGTGTCCACTGTAGCGAGTTTCACTGCCCAATTCTCTAGTAGAGGGAAATGGAGTTAATTTTGACTTTCAGAAGTTAGGTCCAGTTTCTGACATTGCACTGTTCAGTTGAACTCAGACTTGAACTTTATACTTGTGACTTTTACGACTTGTACTCAGCTGAGACCTGCACTGGATTTGTTTAGTGAACTGGGATTTTTGCCCCTTCTGTAGCTGGTTGTTTCTTACAGCTGTGAATCTTGGAAGTATGTCATGGCTTTAAAATTGTCCTAACTCAGTTAATTGTAATAATGGTGAAATGGAACTCTATGAAACAAAACAAGGAGATCAAATAGCTCAGACTGCATGGCAATTTTGGAGCACTTCATTCTTTTTGCAGTGCTGTGTGCTTTACTTTCTCTCCTTCGATGCTGACACTTGGATGTCCTGTGTTGGTCTGTAATGCATTTTATGAGGTGAGGTGTGCCAAAGAACTCCTGCTGATGTAGATATTTGAGATCAAAGTTGAAACTTATCAAACATGCTAATGAAAACACCTCAAAACCAGCTCAGTCAACAACCACAGTTTTCATGTAGAGGGCAACACAAGATGTGTGATATAACTAAAGCACAAAGTAATGCACTTTATGAAGTGAACTGAGTTCAGGAACATAAAAAGAAATATGCTATGCCACTCTGATGAGCAATGAACAGCCTTTTCAGGTAGTTTGCACTTGTAATCCTCCTTAGAATATGAGATGTAGGAAATGTTCCTGTTGCTCAATTACATTTAACATGGCAAATTAGATCAGGCATTCAATTCCAAAGTTAACTTTTCACAGAGTATCAAGGTGCTGCTAGTAAATCCAGGCTACTCAGTCTGGTAAATAATGAAGAGCTGTAATGCTCTGAATAAATCCATTGCTCAAATGTGCACCATACACAGGTATATGAAAGTATAACTCATTAGGGTTTGCCTGACTTTGCTGTTAATCTTAACAATATAAACAATCTAAGCAACATTGCAAACACTACAAAATCCCAAATATTTCAGAGCAAGGATTGAGAAAATAATACCTGTAAAGTACACCCTGGATAATCTGCGTGGATAAAATGTTAGCTACAAGTGGAAAACGTAACCTCTTTCAAATTTTTAAGTTTTTTTTTCTATTTTTACACAGCAGAGAAATACGCATAGAGAATTAAAAAAATTGTTAATAGCTTCTCCTGAATAATCATATGGCACTAGCTGGAATTTAGTCCAGCAAAAGTGCTTCTCATGATGCGTAAAGAAGTGTGATCCGTCATCAAAACAGGAGAGACTATTATTGATCTCTGTTAAAAACACTAATGAAATGGAGTATGATATCCTGCCAGCTGTGTCTTAGAATTCTCCCTTCTTTCATTTGAATTAGAAGCAGGAAAACCCGTAATCAGAGCAGAGCATAGAAATGATGGAGAAGGAAGTAATTTAGATGTGTTTCTTTCATTTCTCAAATCTGAAGGACCTGAGGGATTCAACTCTTGGTTTAAACAAGAGCAGCCATCTGACATGCTGTTGCTCTTCAGAAAATGGGTGTCAAAAAAGTTTGGGCTGTGGGAATAAAAATCACATCCCCCTCCCCCCCCCCCCCCATTTGATCTTTACTATGTAAGAAGTTACTAATGCAGGGAGATTTATTCCATGCCTTGTGTGTATATGAGCTATATGGACACATCAGGGTTCTGATCCTGCATCTGTGAGTCTGTATGTTCAATAGGAACTGTTTATACACCTTTTGGTCATGACCCTTCACAGTTCTTGCCATCTTCTATGGCATTAAAATCACATTTAATATTTTAATATTTTAGTGATTTAAGACATCAGCTGTGCTTCGCCATCAAATAATAACTATCAGAATGGCAGCCAGTATGAAATGCTGGTGTGGAAATTGTTTTCCACACAAAAAGTCCTAACACCACTGTGTCAGGGATTAAAACTGTTGACATTTTGGTCTGTGTTTTTGGCCAGCCATCTGGACAAAGTTTATGCTTTCCCTACTGTGTTACCAGTAACAAGCATTGATAAAGGAGTAACTTCACCCTTGAAGACAGAGCCCCCTGTAAACTAAGAATTGGTCTCTGATTCGCTTGTTGCATTTAGAGGTCATTTGGAGGAGAAAGTGATGAGGAAGGAGAGGAAGGCTACCCCCAGGCCAAATTTATTGGAGACCCCCAGGCAATTATACCCATGCTCAGGGAAACTCCAGTGCCCATGATGTGGGCAGAGAGAAAACTGTTATATAACAAGAAGGTGGAGCCAGAGACCTCGGACTGGGCGGTACTGGCCACACCTGCCCAGTCAGGTGTCACCAGCCACCTGTATTTTAAGGGCAGATGACTGGTGCTTTTTTTTGGCTTGATTGCCACCTGAGAAAACCTCCTATTTTCAAATAATGGGGACACCTGTTATTGCAGTGAGCCAGCCAGCACATCTTGGTCTCTGCCTTTTTCTCCAGAGCATCTAAATCTGTGGGTCGGTAAGACAGCTTAGTGTGAGCAATTCCCCTTGGTGAGAGGGGGTGCTTGCACGTTTGGGCTTATTGCTTTTGGGTTTTCCTTCCTTTCTCTCCCTCGTCCTTTTTTCCCCTTAAAACTCCTGTCACTCAGCAGTCTCTGGTAGTAAAAAAAAATATATTGTTTGTTAATCTCTCCACAGCATATCTGCTTCACTTTCTGGCATCCCTTAGAACCCACCCTATTCCAACCACTCCTGAGCATACCCACGTTATGCATTTTGAGGTGGTCTTGCAAAGGTACTTAATGGTATTTGCATATATCAAATAATTGATAAAGAATATAAAAAAACATTCATATTCTGATATCCTTCTACAGGTCATCTCCGTAGCTGTGAATACGAAGATGTACATCTGTGGGGTTTTCAAGCTCAGTTAGAAACACATTCCTTCCAAGATTCCAGAACAACTACTGGTAAGGAAAGCAAGTACCTTTGTGTTTCATGAAAAAATAAGCAAATCACAGAGGGGTGTTCCCCTTTCCTAAGAAACTGAGCATCACATTAGTGCTCAAAACTGAAAATTTATTTAACTTTCTTATTGCAACAGAATACCAAATCAAGATATTGGACAAATTCTTTATTTACATGTAATGACAAGTAGTAATCCATGACATTTATTAGTGTTCAAATGACTAAAATGTATGGAAGAAGACATATATTTTATGAGCATTTCAATGAAAACACCTTTCACCAAATGTTGAAACAGAATGTAGGAGCTCATTAGACATGCCTGCCATGTTGCCTAGACAGGAACTTGAAGAACTCAGGGAATTTGGGGAGTTGTAATGCTACTGACATAATACCTGGCAATGTAGTAACTCAGAAATTAAAACTAGACACACCATTTGTTTTCAAGTTTTGTGTCTCACCTTTTATCTAATTAGTAGAACAAACAGCAACCCTCCCCATTTCCAGAAACAATCAACCATCCCTGCATCTATATAAACTGAAAGATGTTCATCTTGAGCAAAATGTTTTCCCCTGATGAATAACCATCATAATCATTTGTCTTAATTTTAGTGGATTTTAATTCCTCTCAAATCTGAGCTTCTGCTACAAATTGTTTAGATCAAAAAGGAAAGTTGTGTTTCTAATGGATTACTTGTGGAGCAGAGGAGGCAGTAAAATGAATAATGGAGGGGAATTTTTAAAAATTGCAAACTGACCTTTGAAATGTCAGAATTTGGATGTTTCCTGTAATCAACATTCTGTGATAAATGAGAGCAGTAAATGTAAAGATCCTTGGTTCAAAGTGTGTGTAATCGAAATCCAATGAGAGATCGATGGCCTTTTGGTGCCCTTTTCTGAAAAGGTCAAATGACAACATTTATGGGAAACTTTTCTTGTGCTTGGAGGATGATTATAAATGGATCTATTGCATTTCAGTGTTCTAGCTGTGGAGGAAAACTATGCCTATTTGTCTGAGGTCTATACGATTGTATGTGGATGTGTGTCATTTTCAGTCATTCACCTTTGTAAAGTCAGTGAATTTTATACATAAAATTCTGTACATACATACTTTGACACATATATATATATAAAATTTAAAATTTTAGGTTAATATTATAATTAATGTTCATAAATGATAGAAATGTTACTTCACACATGTAAGTTGTTACCTTGCTATTTTTAAGCTCTTAGGAAGACAATAGGAGATCTAAGATGACTTCAATGGAAAATTGGTTTTATTCTGCCAACAGTGGCAACATATTGGAAATGAAATAATCAACAAAAGCTCCTACCACATCATCAAAATCCACATGATACAATGGGAAGCAGGAGTCTTCCTTTCAGAGTTACCTTTTAGGGATAAATCCACTGAGGCATTTTGGTCTGACTAACTGTTGGAGAATGTTTTTGTGCTGATCTTACACGCCAAAATGTCCAAAGTGATCCAAAGTTAAATTAGACACAGTCATCACCAGCTTTTTGACATCTGTCCTGCAGTTTTGTAGTTCAAATGATGAAAATATGCCATTTATTTTTCTGAATGAGGATATAAAATTTTTTATGATGAAATTATATAAATATAATGTTCAGCTTTCTGTGAGGAACTGCACTACTTGATTTTTTAAAAAATTTCCTTAAATTTTTTTTCTTAGAGTTATTTTTCATGTTTCTGTGGAAAAGATTTAGTTATGAGCTTTTATGCTTCATTACAAAAGCTTCATATGCTTGTAGCTTAAACAGAATTGCTTAAAAATCAATTATTACATCAGTCTTGTTAATAATTGGGAAATCATGTAGATGATATTAGCTTTGGCTGGACTGTGTTCTATTGTCTGTGAGAATTAAAATCAGGCAGGAAATTAACATTTATTGAAATGTAGAAGGAAATTATCAAACTCGTTAGTTGAATATTTGACTGCCCACAGTCTAGGTTGTAATTTGTAATTACATGTTGCTACACTTTTATTAATGTGATAACGTGGAGGATCAAAGGACATCACACGACAAACCAATGTGGTTTTAGGTAGAATGCCATTTATTGATACACTGCTAATGGTTTATACAGGGTCAAAGCTACCTGCTAATTGGTATAGTAATTGTCACACCAAAAAGCAACATTTCTTATTTGTTATATTCCATATCTCACAAGTCCAGTGTTTTGATAAAACATCCTAACAGTTCCCAGGTGAATCTCAAAAGTCCTGTGAGAAACTTTCAAGAGTTCTTGTGTGAAAGTCTGAGGAGTTGCTGTGAGAAGTCCTGGGGAGTGGTTTCTTCTTTACCCCTCAGCAGCAGCTGTGCCTTTATTTATTCTTTGCTGGTGGCTGCTTCAATCTCACAGAGTCCATACAGTCTGGATCACTCACATGGCCATTTTCTGTAAGTTTTATAAGTTCAAAATTTCTTCAAATTCTTAGCTACCAGTGGCAGCATTCCACTTGTCTTATATAAATGTTATTTTAGAAAGGATCTTTTATTAGTAAGGTGTGTTCTTTTATGTAGTATCAACTCTCACAGGAATTTGTAAGGCATGTGAGTTCTCTATCTTTTATGCCACCTTGAAAATGCTAAATGTTCAGTGTAAATAGGCATCCAAATAGATGTCTTTGTTGGCACTTCAGCTCTTAAACACCAGAGCATCCACAGAGAAATAACTCATCACTGAGGAATCTCAATGAGAATTTTTGCTTTCGGACAACTGGTAGTTGAACCATAGGACATAAATCCACAGGGACACACTTTCAGGAGTTTTACTGCTCGTGAAACTCTTTGCTTCCTTGATGGAAATTCAAATGGAGTGCTGAGAGCCCATCTCAGTTCTCCTCTCCTTTTGCATCATTCATCATTAATGAACCAATGTGGGTAACGATATAATTACTCTGATCGATGTAAACAGGTTTGATGTCTGTGGTGACAAGCAACCTGCTCACATGCTCCTTGCTTTACTGGTTCTGTGCTTGTTTTAAGAGTAAAAATAGATGAGGAGGGAAAAAGAAGAGATTTAATGGTGTGAAGTATCAGCTATACCTGGACATAGAAATAAATCTGTGGAAAGGTAAACAGTTTTTTACTGTGGCACCATTTGGAGGTGAACTGCAGTTTAAATTAACTGAGAGAAACTGTTTCCATATAAGAAATAACAATATGTCTTAAGTGACACATTTCATTCATATGCAAGTATATAATACCAAATTGCAGTGGTAAGATCACAGGAGCTCTGATCTGTGAGTGGCCTGTTCTATTAATATTTCTTTACAGCATGCAGCACCAGCCATTTCTGGAACAATTCTAAGCTTAAATGTGTCAGTTATTATTTCATACAATTGCTCTACAACCCAAAGCTGGAGCTGCAAGCTGCAATGTGTTGTGTTATTATTTGCATTACCAGATGACTTGATATTGCAGGCAAAGGGGAGCTGGAGTCTCATTTTTTGTGAAATGGCTGACTGATGCATTTTCTATCAAATATAGTTAGGTGAAACAGGCCAGGAATATTCTATCTCATGATTACTAAAACTTGTGATTAAAGATGGGTTACATTGAGACAGCTTTGTCACTATTTTCCTTTGAAACAGAAACTAAATGGCTTTAAATTCAGGCAGTGTACACAGGACATCAAGCTGTTGTCTTTCAAAGTAGGGAAGGAATTGCCATCTTTTTTAATAGTTCTGGCCCTCATGATGACATGAGCTTTCAATAAATGACTCCTTTAGTGATAGCATGGACGAGGAAAATAAATTAGAAGAGCAGAAGTTGGCGAATAGTTAAGAATGCAACTGTTTAGTCCCTTGCATTTGTACTTGGGGTCAATTTTCAACCCTGTGTACAAAATGCCTTCATTGTACTAAGGGGATTTACATTTTAATTCCCTGCACATAACAAACCTTTATAAACCTTTGTGTTTTGCCAAAAATAACAAATGTCAGAAACTTGCACGCTCCAGTCTCTTGTTTAAACAAAAAGGGATGAATATATTAAGACCTTAAATCTATCACAGTGTTAGGTACTTTGACATTAACTCAGGAGTTAATGTTAGCAATTATAAATAAGATGACATGTTGTTTGGGCATGAATTCCTTGGAGTGGCATGCCAGGTTAGGAGTAAATATCTGGAAGAAAAATTTTACTTTCTTCATATGAACGAGTGTTTTGCCCATACTTTTGCAGGTGCCTTTACAAATCTTGGTTTGTTACTGAATATCAAAGAGTGAATTGTGCATGTGGAGATGCAGACTGAATTTTGCTTTCACAGTTTAGCTTGCAAATGTGTATTGTATTTGCTGCTACCAAGGTCAGGTCTTGACTTAGCTTTAAAAATACCTGCCATGGTGAAATATTTGTCCTTCCAACAGGACAGAAATTGTTCAGCTGCCAATGGAAAAGATTAGTTCAAAGACTTTTTTTGGCTGGTGTGTTTTACTGATGAAATCAGAGTAATGTTTACTTGAGGAGATGTTCCATCAGGGATATATTTTGAAGTGAAGTGGAAATAAAGAATTCTAGAACTACTTAAGAAATGCTAATGCTGTGAAACAGATTTGGAAGTTCTCAGGAAGTTGTCCTCCATTGATACATGAGAGAACCTGATCTACTTTATCTAAGTTTTGATGTTTGTCTCTTGTTCTTTTCTGTTCTCTTCAACCTCAGTGAGCTCAAACTGCTCATGATACAAGATGTAAAAACTTGTCTGTCCCAGAATAAGCATCAGCTGCTTCATCAGCTCTGTGGGACCGTCCTGTATTTTATGTACAAATCTTGGGCTATCCAAAGCTGCCAAGAAAGACTGTAACAATAATACACAAAATTCTTTTAAAGTTTAATTTTTTTTAAGAAAGTGTACATGTCTTGGGCTAAGATGTCTCTGATAGATTTATAGGTTCCAGACAGTATTAGAAAGTGTGTGTTTGGTGAAAGTTCACCTAAAGAAACAAACCCCCCTAGTTGGCCGTCCCAGCAAGTGTATCTGAAATGTCACCAAATGGCATTATCTTGTCCTCCTGACGTGTGTGTGTCCTTCCATTGTGCTTGACCAAAGGTAATTGTTATGGTAGGCTAAGACCTTTCTTTTTGGAAAGATGGTAAGGATCTGTGAACTAGTAGAGTCATAACATTTCTGCAGCTTTACCTGATAAAGATGTTTCAGCAGAAGAAAAAATGCTGTGGTAATTTGTAAAGGAAACTTTCTACTACTGTCATGTTTTCGGTTTCTGAGAAGGTGTACAGCATTTAGAAATGCCCCTTTCCAAAGAGAAAAGTAGCTTTAGTGTTTTTTTTTTTTCTTTCCAGTGATTCTTTAGATACCTCCATATGAAGAGTTTGCCATTATCATTTTCCTTTCCTGAACAGAATTCAAAATGCTGATGCTACCTTTCTCCTTGGGAAGAGGTATTTCCAAATGCCATTTTCCTGATCCAGGCTGGGTTTTCCCCCATTCCTGATCCCAGCCCTTATCCCATCAGGACAGCAGAGTCCTTGCTGCAGAAAGTGCAGACATTTGTAGGTATGTGGTGACTTGCTGTTGGAAAGGATATTCAGGAGATGTACTGAATTCTCTCAGGACCTCTTCATAAGTTTGACACACAGAAAAACTTTCACCTCTGTAAGCACCAGACTCAGCCCAGCTTAGATGGGAAACCTCAGCCTGTAGAGTAGAAATTTTCCATTAGCATAGAACAGTTGAAGAGACTTGTGAACAGCTTTTTGCAGGTGGTTTAGCACACAAAGGAGGGACAAAAAATGCAAAGGGAAAATGACCAAACCCACTTATGTCACAGAAAACTTTTGCTGCTTCATGGCCATCTATTTTCAGCTCAATTTAGTATATACATATGTCTTTGCATGGGGTTTTGCATGAGTGTCAGTCCTGAAAGGTTGAAGAAGGCTTGGGTTTTATTCAGGTGAAAGGAAAAAGGAACTTCTCTGAAAATTGTTAACCCCACAAGGCTTGTGCTTAGCTGGCAGCAGGTAGAAATTCAGCACTAGCAGAGCAAATATAAGAGAACACACCCCTCTGTAGTCAGAATTTAGCACAGGCAATATGTTTTAGTGTTCAAGGAACTGCAGCTGTTGTTCTACCTTTTAATCTCCATTCCTGAGCTACTGGTGTCCAAACAGGCAATAAAAGTGACCCTCCCCAGCTTGTGCTTCTCACTACTGAAGGTGAAAAATAACAAAGTAAACAAAACAAGTTGATAAAAATATTTCCATCAGGTCTGATAGAACTACTGAATTTGACACTTTTACTGGAATCTGATTCAACAAATACAGCTACAGAGAACTAGAAAACATAAAGGTGGGAGATACTGTGTAGTTTTGATGCCTTAGGATTTTTATATATTTGTAGATTCTAATATTTTATTTAAATTTGTGCATTTTTATATAGCTGTATATTTTCTCACACTTGAGGTAGCATCCAACAGTTTCTAACAGTTTCTCACTGATTGTGCCGCATTCCTGAATTTCTGTTTAAAGGTCTTTTCAGTGGATGAGATTTCAGCAAGGACATGGTGTTTGGGACACATGCACCTGGACTGGAGTAACAAGACATATTGTAGTCAAAACAAGACAGAAGACCCAGAACCCTTGGAGGGGCTCCAGTGGGGCAGTTCTGAGGGTGATACCAGGGGCAGAAGGTTTTTGGGTTGGATGTACCCATTAGCTGTGATAATTAAGTAGTGTTATAAATTTGTGCCTATACACTCTGTGCACCTGAAAGCTTTCATTAAAGAACTGCTCTCTATCTATATTAATATTGTCTCAAATTTTTTTCCTCGATTTTAGGACACAGTTTTAGGAAGGAAAAGGTAGGTTTCTTACAGTTTTTGTCTTTTCTTGGATTGGCCATAAGCAATGCTTATGCAGCCACACATTGCTGAGGCAGGGGCTGATGCAGGTTAGGCTGCTGATGGGCTGCCAGCAGAAATCACAGGGATGGAGGCTTGGAGGACTGCAGAGTCCTGTAGTATGATCAGTGACTAGTGGATGCTGATAAAATGCTGCAAATTACTCTGTGTGAGATGTATAATGGTTTTCTTCGAGTACTCCAAGTTCAGACCTGGCAGTTGAGTCCATGAGGCAGATGTTTGATGACTCCTGTGATTTGAGACCAGGATGGTGATAAACAGCCTGACATAAAACAAGCAGCACTGGATTCAAGCACAGTTCATGGCAGGTATAGATACAGTAGCATATTATGTGTGGGATGAGCAATTTATTGAAGATTCAGAGCTTGAGTTCTGACACTCAGATATCAATCACATGAGATTAGTACTGAGAGGTGTTTGCTTTCTGCCTGCAGATAAACATCTCCTGTGAATGACTTGAGAAATTTGCATGTAAACCTTCTTCACAGCCTGAATGTGAGTCACAGTGTTTTCTTTTCTGCTTTGTCATGAAAAGGATATTTGAAATATACTTGTATGTACTTTATAAAAGGTATATTTGTGCATACTTTCTCTATATATTTAAGTATATAAAAGTATATTCAAATCTTGGCTTGGGTACATAGGTAACTACAGTGGTCTTTGTTGTACAAAACATAATGAGAAATGTTTTCCTCAAGTTTGCTGTTTCTCTAAATATTGCCTCTCTAAGATGTACCATTTGAAACCTTAGTCCTCTGAGTCTGTGATGTAATGGCACAGTATAATGCATTAGGCTTGGTGGATGCTGCAGCTGAATGTAAATGAAAATCAGAAGT
The DNA here is from genome assembly GCA_026770055.1 of Myrmophylax atrothorax. Taxonomy (NCBI): domain Eukaryota; kingdom Metazoa; phylum Chordata; class Aves; order Passeriformes; family Thamnophilidae; genus Myrmophylax; species Myrmophylax atrothorax. Next base: position 4,898,866 of record JAOXXN010000102.1, read on the forward strand.
TTAGTCTCTCTTTATCCATGTAAAATGGTGCCATCAATAAGCTGAAAATTTGATAGGATGAAATTTAATTTTTCCTTTTGTTTGGAGTTATTTCCACTTAGAATTAAGCAAGTCTTCCTGTTGCTTTATTACAATTCTTAAATTTTCTCTTAAAATCATTGATTCTGTGTTTTATTTTTTATTTTATGTTCTATCTGTTTACACAGTTGCACAAGGCATTCTCTTAGTGTATTCCAGCTGTAGAAAACAGAAACTATTACATTACTGGATTTGCTGTTAAGAGCACTGACATTCATGTTGAAGCACAGATAATAAAAATAAGTTATTCTAAATAGTAAAAGATATGGTAAACTTCATTGACATGAAACCTAGTAATTGGCATTGTTATATAATGGCAATTAAAAAACATTGTAAAGAATTAATTCTGATCCAAAGACTACCAATAAGGCTGGCTAGACAAGAAAAATAAAATGTCCTGTGAAGGAAACATACAACGTACGTGGAAAGAAGAGAATATTCCATTTTTTGATACACAATCCTGGAGAGCACACAGCATAAGCAGAGCTTCCTGAGAGCTACAGCAATGGGAAACTACACCATGGAGAAATCCAGGGGACTGAGAAAATCTAGTATTTGAGATACTAGACTGAAAAGTGAATTTACCCTCACTTCTTCCATCTAGTTCAACAAGATGGATTAGAAAAGCCAAAAGCATAGAAACCTCCATGCCTTATTTGATATGAAGATTTCTGTACCTCTTCTAGGTCTTTCTTTTAGCACGTGTTGGTCTCACTGTCCTGATTCCCCTGTGTTCTCACACACAGAGTTAATAAATATGTAACTTCGAGCTCTCTGACTTCTCTACCACCTTCAGAGAACTGTGAACTGTCCCCTTCTAGACATTGCCAAAGGACTTGGACACTCCAAAATCCTTTTTAATGGCTGTATGTGAAGACACTTTGTCTTTTGTTGTTGTTTAATCTGATGTGCTTCTATAACTCACACAGAACCCTTATCTGCTTTTGTGCCAAGAGATGGTGGATGAATGTAATTTTTCTACAGCCTCCAATTCCACCCACCCTATTATCTCTGTAAGGCCCTAAGAATTTTTTACTTAATTCTTGTTTCATGTATCATGATCTTCATCTTGACTTCACGCCTTTAATTGCTATCATACATCTTTATTGAAGGTTATCATCTGAAAGGAAATGGAGAGAACCATTGTGGGCCTGCTCACAAATGTACTCAGTTAAATGTAATTTTACCGTTTGATTTGCAGTGGATTTAGAATTACAGGTGATCACTTCCCTTCAAAATAACTTTCCTACTAAAAACTGTAGCTAGGCTTCCTGGGGAAGTTATTATGTTATTTTCTGGATTGGCCCTAAAGTTCTTTGTTCCAGTAAATCCCTGGAGGCTGGATAACTAAAGGAGCTTTGGATTAGCTGTCTGAAACTAATGGCATTAAATCAATTGCTACAAGAATATATTGAGGCTGGATGGCATAATGATGGAGCACTGGCCTGGGATTTGGGAGGTCTGGACTGTGATCTTGGCTCAGCTTGTAACTTGCTTGGCAACCTCATGAAAGTCACTTTACTTACTTTTACCTTATTAAAAACTTCCATGTGGAAAGTGCTTTGAACTCTTCTGATGTCAAGAGTTATACCACTTATTTATAGTGTTATACCACTTGTATGTATTGTAGCCATGCAGGTGAAATCTGGTAAATACCCAGCAGAATGAAAGCGGTGAGTACCTGTGGTTAAAGAGCCTTTCACAGACAATTCTTGAGCCTTCTGCCAAATCTATATTTCTGTAACAAACTTGTACAAGAAGTAGAAGGAATAGGAACATGCCCAGAGATTTTTTGTGTCTTACAAGTAGGCCTTTATACTGATAAGACTGGTTTAATAATGATACATTGTACAATGTGAGATAAAAGTAGGAGAAAGTGGGATTCTGCAGGAGTTATTCTGATTATTGCAGAAGTCAGCCTTTTCATTGACACAAAATAAGATGCACCTGGAAGGAATAGAGAGAGTATCAAATAATGATGGAGAGTGCTGGGCTACTGTTTTTACATAGCAATTTTCCTGATAGGTACCTCTGAGAAAGTTAGCATACTTCATACCACTTTTTTTTTTCCTATGGGGCAGAGTTCAGCTCCCAGTAGGATGGTCAACTGCACATTAGCAGTGTCAAAGAAACAGTATTTGGGGCTACAGCAGGAGAAGAAATCATCAGAGGGAACTAGGCAAGGTTTTACTTGTGAAATCGGGTAGACTTGGTCTCTCTCAGTGAACTAAGAATGAGGTGAACCAAATGGTGGCATCAAAGGTTATCTTTGAGAAAGTATGGAGGATTTATGAAGTCCCAGACTCTGGAAAAGGGGAAATGCAGTCCTTGTCTTTAAAAAGAGGAACAAGGAGGAATTAAAGACCAGCCAGCCTTCCCAGAAGAAAATACTGAAGGAAATTTTTTTTTCCCTGTGGATGAATAGAGTGGCTATATTAGAACTGGCCTGCAGGGTGTACTGTGAGCTTTGTAAGCATAACATGGCGGCTTCCAAAGTAGGCTGGGAAAGGTGTGTCTATTTAAACTGCCCTAAGGTTGATACAGGATTGTCTGGAAAGCTGTATTTACAGAGAAGTTATTAATGATTCACTGGCAAACTCTCAGGCAGGATCCCACGTACTCTGGGTGCAGCAGTAACTTTTTTATCAATAACTTGAATGATGAAGCAAAGGTTATGTGTAGTAAACATGCAGACAATGCCACTCTCAGTGGATTTAGGCTTGTTGCAAAAATAAGAAACTATTTTCAATGGCTTGATGATTTAGAGAAATGGTCTGAAAAATAGGATGGAGTTGAATTAAGGACAAAGAGGAGGTACTGACCTTGTGCACCCATAACCAGCTATTTTAGTTCAGAATAAGCTGGGTGGTGGATCTGCAAGGGAAGAACTGGGCTCTTACTGCGCATCAGCAGTGGAAAAAACACTGTCAAGCTGTTGTGCAAAACATAAGCACCCACTGGATGCACAAGATCAGGCACTGGTTTCATGTTTTGGGTGATTAGTGACAGGACTTGACGATTTTTGTGGGTCCCTTCCAACTCAGAATATTCTGTGAGATTCTGTGTCTGTCTGAAATATTCTGTGTGAATGGCCTGAAGTTGTGTCAGGAGAGGTTTAGGTTGGATAGTAGCAAAAGGTTTTTCACCTGAAGAGTGATTGGGCTGGAACAGGCTCCCAGAGAAGTGGTCACAGCACCAAGCCTGACAGAAGAACTCAAGGAACATTTGGACAATGCTCTCAGGCACATTGTGAGAGTCTCAGGGTGTCCTGTGCAGGGCCAGGCATTGGCTCTGATGATCCTTGTGGATCTCTTCCGACTCTAGATGTTCTGCTGTGCTACAAGAAAAAACTTGCCCTGAAGGGTAAGTGAAGGCACCCTGGTGAAATCTGATGTCCGTTTCTAACACTGCACTTCATGGAGGATAACACTGTAGATTGGCAAGTGTAAGGTCATGAGGATGATAACTTGTGAAGATTTAATGAACTGGTGTTATTTCATCTGAAGAGGAAAGAAGACAGGTGTGATATGTAGTAATTGCCTTCAAACTCCAAATTCTGAAACTGCTGGAAAGACAGGGAACAATTTTTCTCCATGTCCAAGTGAGTGAGGCATGAAATAATGAGCTAAACCTGAAGCAACTGATTTAGACTAGACATTAATAAAAAATTTCTAGCAGCACAGGTAGTTCAGTGTGGGAACAGAGTCTGTGCTCTCTACAACTAATCTCGACAACTGGAAATTTTTAGGAACTGGTCAACTCAATGTCTGAATGTTCACTGTATAGTTGGCTCAGCCCCAAAGCAGCCATACTGTTCACAGTCCTCCTTCTCTGGGGAGGGCAGACCAGGAGTCAGAATAGCATGTGGCATTTTGGGCTTCTGTTCCAGTAATTTTTATTTTTTTTTGTCTGGTACATGTTTAGCCTTCTACTTCTCTTGCCCCCTCAGTGCAATTTATATTCAGTTAGTCTATGATAGTTTCATTAGAAGGTGAATGTAAATAAAATGGGTGAGAAAAATATATTAATGTTTGTGAAGAACTTTATGGGCCCCAGCTGAAAGGCAGCATATAAACACAAGCATTATTATGGGAAATCAATGAATAAAGTAATAAACTAAACTGAATAAAAAATGAAACAAGACCCAAAAAAGTGCTACACTCTGCACATAAACCCCATAAAATAAATATTAACCTTAAATAATATCAGACCATTTTCAGGAGCTGCTGGTTTTGGTTGTTTTTTTTTTTTTTTTTAAATTAATTAAGTCATTTTCATTTAACAAAGTTCAAACAATTAATCACGGGCCTATGTAATCAAAAGTAGAGTTTATTTCTTATTACCTATTCACATTGCAATCCCAGCATTTGAAATGATTACATACTATATATAAACACACACCTACTATGTAATCACTTAGAGTGCTGTGAACAGTGTATAGGTAGTTCCAAATGAACACTGTATGCACAGCACAAAGCATTAATAGCATTCCAGGGAATGTCACATCATAAGAAAGTCAAATCTGTTCCTGAAATGAATTTGACTTATTCATTAGTGAGATGAAGAAAGCTGATTAGAGTGAACTATTTTCTTTTACATCAAATAAGGGATAATTTTACCCTCAAGATTTGGGGGTTTTCCCTTGAACTAAAAAACATGTTTTAAAGAAGATGATGTTTTTAAAGCAGGTGCAACTGGTCAATCACACTTGAACCATACAGCTCTATTTTTGTTGCATGTACTTCATCTGTTCATTTTAAAATGACCTTTACCTCTTCATAGCAAAAGAATAGGGATTTCCTGTTTCTTCAAGGGGAGTTGTTTCTCTGGTACATGTCCAGCACTCTTTGGATACTTAAAGAAGCTATAAAAATGCAGAATATTTTAACTGAAGAATTTTTTAGTTGGAATATTAATTAATAGTTCAGGCAACAGGGTTTGAAGAGAAATGTAGAGGATCATAGCTTAATACAAGGAAATTAATTAATCAGAATGAAGGCAGTCCAAAAGTCAACATTTCCTTATTCATTACTGTTTACTGAATATATATAAATATACATAATATTGCAAATAAAAATGCTGTGAACAGCCTGTTCTTCTCCTTTCCTAACCAGGTTATCCAAATTTGCATTTTGTCTAATGTTAATCCCAACCATAGCTGGAAACAGCTCCAGATACAGCAGCAACTTAAAAAAGACATCAGGAGGGGGTCATTGAGGTGGTTTATGAAATGAATTAATGAGAGTTAATGGTGTATTCTACATTTACAAGTCCTTTCATCTAAGGCTCTTGGAGTAATTAATAAACATTGCTGCACTGCTGCATAAAATTCTTCGGGGTGTGTAAGTCCTACTGACTTGGTGTAGTGACTATGCATTTAATGACCAAGTCACCTTAGAAAAGAAGACTTCAACACCTGAATTTTGATGGATTTATAAGTATTTAGATGCTTTCAATGCCTCCCAGTTTTCTTTGTGGAGGAAGATACAGAGAGCTCAGTTCTGTTCTCTCACCCAGGTGGGGGTTGTTGGCACCAACAAAGCTTATATACATATTGTGCTGAATGTCTTCATAAAATAATGATTAGGAAACGGAGACACCATTTACCTGCAGCATCTGGCAGGATTTATATGGTCAGAATTAAGCCCAGAAATAGGACATATGGAAAGTCACATAATTGGGACAGAGAGTCAAGACTATAACCTTGCCTATTATTTTACCACAAAACTACATTTCTGCAGTCACAGATGATTAAAATCCAGAGTAGGGCTTAGAGAAAGAACAAAAACCAATTAGCTTTTAAGAATAGGTGAAGAAACCAAATAAAATATTTGGGCTATCTAGTCTTTTTCATGCAGAGAAACAACATTCCTTGGAATACCTCACCATGTGAAAAGCCAAAAATATTGAAGCAAAGTAACAGGTATTCTCAAGGAATAATACTGTTTGGAACAGTATTGTAAAAGGAAGTGGGAAAAGGAGAAAAAGCCAGAATTATTTACTTCATCTTCTAACCTTAACAGCAAAATAGATTAATTACAAATCATCAGAGAAATTGCAATATCTTGGTGTAGAGAGGCTCTGACAAATTGTTTTGGTTCTTTTGTTACTTCTTAGATACTTCCTGGAGAACTGTCACATGATGGTATTTTGCCCTCTGGTGCGAGAGGAAACAGTTGTATGTGTTCATCAAAGAAAGTTTAAAGATTTTCTTTTAAATGAAATGAAAATTCATCCATAAGCCCTGGTGACTGTGACCTAAAACAAAGGCAGTGCCCCCAGGAGATGCCAGGGAAGGGAGCCTGGAAAAGAAGAGACAAGTGCTGATACTTGGTGAAGGGAAAAAGGAAGGGAAAGGATTGATAGGCAGGCATGGAACAAGGTTGTTGTACATACGTTTATGAACACTGACCAAACTGGTTACAGAGTTGTCAGGATGAGGTTCAAGAGCCATTAGCAATCCAGGAGGGGCTGGTGGAGCAAAGGGGGTGAGGCAGAAGCAGCAGGCACTTCACAGTGCAAGCTCTGCAGCCCTTTATATTGGTTTGCTGGTGAACTCTCCAAATTTAAGCCTGGATCTCTCTGGCATTTGTATCAAGGGGCTGTTTCTTGAGACCGTGCAGAACTTGGTCTGGACCACCACTTTTTGGGTAAAATTTATAGAAAGTATCACAATCTCTCAAAGAATGCAGTGAATTGTGGGAGCACAGCTGTGTTCTCAGCTGATGGAAATAGGCAGAAGAGGTCTGTGTTGTTTCAGAAATCTTCCAAATGCCTGGCTTACTTAAAGTGAAATATAGTTAGACTTCTTGGCAGTATTTGGTGTTGGGCACTGATGCAGAGTACAACTTATCAGAACTGATGGTTTTATGTTTCAAATAGTTCACTGGGATGCAATTTGGCTGTTTCAGGACTTCACTCTGTTATATCATGTTTGTACCAGTTCCTACTCCTTGGCATTCAGCTGCAGTTTCTGCCCTCTATCCGGTAAAGAATGGCAGGAGATTGTGAAGATTTAAGTAGTAATGAATCAGCATCACTGTCTGGAAGCCTGGAAATTGCT
>JAOXXN010000102.1:4906430-4934196 GCA_026770055.1 Myrmophylax atrothorax
GACCACTGCCTCAAATGTGATAGTCTCTTCAGGAGAGTGACTGGTTGTCAGACACCTTCACATTTATGTAGAAGGCCAGATCTGGGCCATCATTTGTCCTGTAGGTTAGAGCAGAGATGACCCATGCGCTGCTCAGGAAGAAATGGTGGGCTGAGGGGTTTGGTACTTCAGCATGTCCTGATTTGTCTGGTTATGAGTCTGAATACTAATTCTAATACAGGTGTTGGTGCATTTCTTTATAATCCCTTGTGATAATCTACAAATGAGCATAAAATGATCTTGATCTGGCTGTTTTTACTATCAGATAAAAGAATAGGAATTAAATGTCTTAGTTAAGAACTCTTCTGGACTTGATTTATACAGAGAACACAACCAAAAGTCATTAAATGTAACAGAATTAATTTATTTGCCTGATGTTAGAACCTAATCAGAGGCCCTCAATTATCTTTCTATCAGTGTAAGTGAAAAATGGGGACATATGCTGTGATTTCTTAAAGTAAGCTGCTATTTGCCTGCATGTTACTTTAGACTCGAATAATGTCAAAGCTTAAAAACCCTGCAAAAATCTGTGCTTAATATCTCTAAGTCAACTACTTCTGAGGGCAAACAATTTTACAGATAAATCAGAAAAGTTTTTATGAAGTATCAAACTTGTATTTCAATACCTTGCCTAGTGCTTGCTTTAATTCCCAACAGAGTAAAAGAAGGTGTTCTTATTTGATAATATTTAGATCAGATTCACAGTGAATCATGGCACAGTCTGATTTTTTTTTTAAATTTCTTTATAATTCACCATTACTTTGTAACATTGACACAGCTCCATCTAATCTGAATTCCTGTAAAATACACAAGTCTTCTGTCAGGACTCTATATTTCTAGCATTTGGATGCAATGCCCTTGCTGCTATCCTGGGGCATCATATCCTGATGCTTTTTCCCCAGTCGAAGTAGAGCAGAGAGCAGAACAGCCAGACTTGCTCTTGCTGCAAGGGAGAACTGAATAGTGAAGTCCCACCTGTGGGCTGCAGGGAAAGAATAGACTTTACCTTGGAAGTTTGTTCTTCAGGCTCTTCCCTTCCAATACAACTGGAGACCTGTCATTAGTGTGGCACTGCCTAGAGCACATCTGAAAGTTGATCATATACTATATTTCTATTTTTTTTTCCATCTGAGATCCACTCCAAGGCAATAAACTGTCTCTATTCTTTCTTGCCAGTAGATGGTGGTAGCAGTTGCTCTATTGATGACGGTGCCATATGGTGCTGACATTTGAAAAAAGCAGTGTTTTATGACAGCACCAAGAATTACTTCTCTTTGTGAATCTATATTCTGTCAAAGAATGTATGTTAGGCCTTGCTGAAGTGCTGTCACTTTCATTTAAGCTGAAGGTCCTCTGCAGCAGCAGCAGCTCCACGGAGGGGCTCACCTCGTCAACAGTGATCGCACCCGAGTGTGAGATTAGCAGAGAAGCTGCTGAAAGAAAAGATACTTGTTAAATACAGCAAGGGTCAGCCACAGAAGGCTGGCGTTAGATATTACCAAAACAGGGCTTCAGGGCCCAGGGAAGAAGTGTGAATCTTATGAGGAGTGACTCCTGCCCGCACGAACCTGTGCGCTCGGCAGAACAGGGATTGGGATCCGGGGCTCGGCAGCTCCCACGCTGTTCTTGGGCTGTGGCAGAGTACGGGCGAGGGGACGTGCTTAAATCAAACTTACAGGGCAGGAGCCTGCTGATCATCAAGCAGTCTATTAGTAGATAGTACATTTGGGAAGCCTAAAATCTCTCCCATAAATCGATAAACTTGAAACTGGCTGAGACAGGACATTCTGTGATGTGCTAGGGAGGTGCTCAGCCAGGTCCTAATAGTAAATTCTCCTCAGCTGTAAGGTCCTAAAGCAAACAAAGGCCCCAAAGCCCATAGCCACTGTCACCAAAATCATGGAGCTGCATTATTCCACTGGTTGGCTGGAGTGGGAAGAAGGCAGTGTAACACAGTGCCTGCCTGGGGCACCAGCAGGTCTGGTTCTGACGGAAGGGCACCCCACAAAGGCAGGCTGCAGGGTCAGTGACAGGGAGGCTATGGAGGTGCTTGACTAAGGTGGACTTTTTGTCTAATAATCGGGTCTGATTTTTCAGAAGTAAGTATGCAGCACTAGTCTGTGTTCCCTAGCCTGGTGTGTTATTATTCTGGTGTACACTGAAGCTATGTCTGGGCATATAAATTCCATAAACATAGTAAAGGTATTGGGCCTTTGGAGACCTTCTGAGCTTAGAAGAAATGGTTTGAAAATAAGGTTATGACCATTTTGCAGGTGAAGTTTCAAAACTTAGATTGAGAGTTGGGTTGTAAGCAAGTTTTCCTAGGCCTCAATTTTAGCATCTAAGTTATCCATTTTTCTTTTCCTCCTGTAAGATAACCACAGTTCTAGTCTTCAGCTAATCAGAGAATTTTCAACAACTGTATCTTCATGAAAACCTGAAAATGTAGTATCTGCAGCTTGCTGGCTTGATTTTTCATCCTGCACAGCATTCAGCTTTTCTGGGATTACTGGCTGCTCAGCATTACCTCAGCTTTCTCTTTTAAGTTTCTCAAATGTGAGTTTAAGGATCTGAGTTTTAGACAAAACTTTTTGCTTTGAAAATTGTGGTCAGCAACTGTATAGACTTTAAAAAAAAAGAAAAAAAATATCCCATCAAGGAAGCTCTCCTCCTGTGCTTTAACCCTGGCAAGTTTTTAATTTCTCTTTCCTCCCTCCCAGGGAAAAGATTCACCTAAGCTACAAAGCACTAGAAAGCTGTCAGATCAGATGCATGATATGTATAATTAATGATGTAGAACAAAGCAATAAACCCTACCCTGAAAATCCTAAATCTTTTCTTGTTTGAAGTTGTCTCCTGCTTTCACCCTTCCAATTCCCATAGGACTGTGTAATTTTTAGATGAAATCAACAAAACAGTCCTGATGTTTCAGTTTTCATCTGAACAGGAACATTTTGGAGCTTGCAAAAGAAGCCCTGGTATTCCATGGCTCTCCTTCAGCCCTCATGTTCACTTTCCTGTTTTCAGAACCTACCTGCTGACCTGCTGGTTGCTGTGCCATGCTGGACCGGAACAGTAACACTGCCCTGCATCCCCAAAACACACTGTGAGGAGAGCAGCCAAAAGTGAGGGAGTCACATGTGTGACACATTGTGGACGCCTGGAAGTGTTCAAGTCCAGGTTGGATGGAGCTCTGAGTACCCTGGTCTAGTGGAAGGTGTCCCTGCCCATGGCAGGGAGGGTTGGAATGAGATGATCTTTAAGGTCCCTTCCAACCCAGGCCAATCTATGTCTACCTGAAAGTCATATTAATGAACCTTTCATTGTTTTGGAAATCCTTGTTCACCAAGTTGCTTTAGTAGGCAAAGGGAAGATTTTTTGATTCTTCTGGAGAGCTAGAGAAAATCCCATTTGAGCATCAGATGGCACATAATCAGCTACCCCAATTGTAGGGAAAAGAACCACTGGACCCTTATTCTTGTTTGGCTTCCTGCTGTTCTTAGCAGCTTACAATAAAATACTTTAAATAAAGGGGGGAATCACTTACACATAAAAAATTTATCGCAAAGAAACCTGAAGAATAATATCCATCAGAATAATGACTTGAAAATTGCCACTCAAGGAGTCAAGGTACTAAGCTCCATATGGGGAATCTCAAACTTGAAATGATCTCTATGTGCTTGATAGTTAACCCAGATGTGCCTTGCAGACAGCAAGGGTACAATCATGAAGATTCAAATAGAGAAGAAAGGCATAGGTTAAAGCCTGATAAACAAAGAAACATACAACCTACGGGTTGAAATCCAGGAAAAAGTGCTTCATGTAGACTACTTAAACTATTAAGCCTTTGGTATATATTTTATACTGTGGGTCCTTACAGAATGGCAGAATGATTGAGGCTGAAGGCATCTCTGGAGGTCACCTTCTCCAACCCCCTGCTCAAGCTGGCTATCTCCAGATGGCTTCTGAATATCTCCAAGGATGGAGACTCAACAGCATTACGGTGAAACATTCTGAGCCAGATATCAATCACACAGTGAAGAAATACGTGCTTTTTGCTGACATGGGAGCTGCCTAAGGAGTCTAGTTAGTAATGATCAAGGGCATGGCCTCAGCAGAGCTCTCTGGCACAGAAATTCAGCTGTGCCTTTGGATATTCAGGTTCAGTTTGAAATTGCTTTTAAGATGTGTCAGATAGGAATTGTTTAGAGGAATAAAATAAAGAAGTCACAGTGATGCTCTTGAACACCTTCAGGCAACAGAACATCTTGACTTGCATCTCTTAGGGAAAACTGGAAAGTTTAAGAACTAAATTTTCAAATTAATAGTTTGAATTTTTCTTTTGGCATGGATACTAATACATGCATTACATGTATGCCAAGTTTTTTGCATGTCAGAATGTCATTGCTAATCCTGGGAAAGAGGAGGCCTTTTCAGAGAAGGACTCTAGGGAGTCAGTTGTCATTTGAAAGTTCTCTGTATTTCAGTGGTGCTGGTTATGACATGGAAGGACAGAGATGGCAAAGGCAATGCTAAACCATGGGTGTCTGGACTACAGGGCTCAAACTCCTGGAAGAAGCACCACCATCCGTTCTGTGATGTATGACTGGCAAAATTCCTGACCTTGGGAAAGATCTGAAGTGAGTTATATAAAGAAGGCATGACTGGCACTGCTTCTGTTCTTACATGACCTAATTGCATGGTGAATGCTGTCTTAGGGTGAAGTGGAAAACAGCTGCTGAACGGTGTTTGATGTTGTTTAGTATTTGCTGAATTTGTTGGTTGGTGTTTCTGTTGCTACTAGATGTACAAAGTGGGGTATGTAAACCAGAGGGAACATTTCCTGATGTGTTGTGCAAGAACAGTGGAGAAGTCAAGGAAAGTTCATTCTACTCTTAAAATCTCAGTTTGTGCACTGTTCTTTTGAAATCCAGGCAGGTTTTGCTGACCTGCTGTGTGTAAGCTCAACAGCTACTCTGTCATTAAAGCACTGATTTGTTCTTTCTTCTGTATGGAAAATTGCACTGCTCCATGAAAACTGCCATCACTTCTGGAGAAGACTATACCTAATCTTCTACATCTTTATCAGTGGGCATTAATGGCATTAAATTACTTTAGTGTAAACCAGACAGGAATGCTAGAAACAAACACTGCCTTTCACAGACTGTTATTAGGGCTGGGATACTGAGAGCCTGGATTGATTGGTGTGTCTGAGCAGACATGTTTCACCTGGTTTTGGAGGGAATTGTGCAATAGAATTTTATTGCGATCAGAACGTACGTTATTAAGTCATGGAAACTAAAGGCAGACTGAGAAGTGGAAAAAACACTTTTTTAATGGCTGTAATTCAGGCATCTAAAAATAATACTTGCAGGTTGTTTCTATAGCCTATTGCTTGTGTGTTTTATTTTTAGTTCTTTTTGAATGAAGTAGTAATTTTTTTTATTTAACTAACAATTAAATTCCCCCCCTTTCTTTTGCAATGCGCATAGCAACTTGAGTTGACCTCATTTATCCTATTCAAAAATATAAGTACTTTAATTATATCACAGCCTTCCTCCTCAGATAATTTTAAAATGATGGAATTTCAATTTGTGTAATCTCTCCTCATACTGTACGTATTTTTAATCTGAGGTTCCAGCTTATTACCATCTGTACCACTTCACAGTGCTGCAGGATACTATCAGACAACCAGGTTACAAGGACAGAACTCAGCAGACAAATTTCAATTTCCTTACCCTTAGAAACAGGCCTATTCCTTCTTATTCCTTTGGACTTTTAAGTCTTTTATAATTGGTACTTCATCTTTATTCCAGACACCAGTATAGCAGATGAGGAAAGTAACTGTAAACTCTTTTCATGCAGGGCTTGTCTTCCCTCCTTGATGTCAGCAGTTTATGTCATACACCAACTCAGGGTCGTATTTAGACAAAGTGCAAACCAACAGTTTTCCACTGAAATAAAATAAAATTCTTGGCTTGGTTTGGAGTGGAGCTGTAAGCACCCACTATGTGCTGTTTTGGGCAATCAAGTCTTACACTTCAGTGTTTGAGAGCAGCCTGTTTTGTTGGAGATCAGTCAAAATATTTTGTGTGCAAATGCCCTTTTTGGCTTAAACAACAAAAATGGATTGTATATATTTGTTTGAGATTGGACTGGTTTATTTTTTGGTTCAGTTTTGAACAAACCTTGTGGTATTGAGGACAAAATATTATGCAGTGCAGTAGAAAAGGTTACTCTGAAATTCCATTTCATGCCTGATAGACATTGATTGGTATCAGATCCTGACTGGACACTTTTCTAGTGACTTTCTGAGCCATTAATTTCATATACTGTGGGCATGTATGGGTTTCTTAGAGTCTGTAAAGGATCTGGCTTGGTTTCTTGTCCTGTATTTTTAGGTGCATAATGAAATCAGAGATCTAACAAAAAGAGCAGGAGAATGTGGTTTTGAATATCAGAAAATACAGTCTCAGTAGCAAGTCCTTATGGGACTATTTATTTATGTATAGTTAAGGTCTGCAGCCTCTATCTGTTATGTGGTGATTGCCTGTAGGGAAAAAATATGTATTTATACATAATGAAGTAGTGCACAGTTCGTACAAACAGATATGCTGGAAATTAAACCAGGAAAAACGTATTTCTTTACACTATTCTCAGCAGTGTGATGGGAATATATGGGGTTTCCTAAATCATACCTGTGCATCTCCAGTAGCTGTGATATTAGATGTTTCATATAAAACTTCCCTGGTTATGCAAAAACCCAGGACATGTCACTACAAATGCAGTGTTGGTGATGTTTTGTTTAATAAATCAACACAGTTTTAGGTTGCATTACTTTCATTTTAATTTCTGAATAAATAATAATCTAGACAGCATTGTTTTCTTTAATATCACCTTTTGTTTGCTTGGTTTTTGTCAGCTTCCCCTTTTAGACAAACAACCAAGACAATAACCAAATAAATAAATAAATAACTCTCCAACAGGCAAAACCAAAACAAACAAAAAAAGAGAAACAACCCCCCAAAAAACTCCTTTCATGTGTCCATAACCATCAGCAGATTTTGGTAGAAGCAAAGTAGATAATACATTTTCCTGAAGAATATTTATTTCTCAGGCTGATTTTTAATTTTCATTTAAGACAGAGTAGTTCCAAAAAGTGTTTAATTTCTATTATTTTGCCCAATATTGATTTAAGAAAAGAAAGCCTTGTTGCAAAACAAATGCAAATGGCTGGAAAGAAACAAAGTATCCTAATATACTGCCAAATGGCTAAAATGCATTATCAAGTGATACATGCAGAGGGTTTTTTTATCTTTTCCTCCTCCCCTAACCCCTCATCACAATTAACTACAGCAATGGAGCTTTTGTGATGTGAACTTTACTTATGACTGAGTGGAAGTAAACTCTTATTTTTCCTAGACTTAATTTTTGTCCTCCTTTCATTTTCCCCATTTTATATATTTTGTTAATTTAGAATGGAACACTTGCAAAAACCCCATGGCTGCCTATAGCTCTCTAGCTCCCTCTCAGAACACCACTGCAGGACATCAGAAGGGCAAAATGAAATATTTAGATGTATTTCTGTATCCTACCAGAATGTAATGAAAATATGATTTCTGATGAAGATTATTTACCCATATTTTATGTTTGAATGTGCTCATTTGCATATGATCTCTTTCCCCATTATGATGGGAAAAACCCAGAACAATTAATTAATTTTTTTTTTACATTGAATTATAGAATTGTTTGGGTTGAAGGGGATCTTAAAGATCACCTGGTTCCAACCCCACTGCCATGGGCAGGGAAATATTCTTTACATTAATAGTGGTAGTCAAAAATCACTCACTTAACTATAGACAGGACCAACAGTAGTAAGGCAAAAATGTTATCAGAGATCTATAAGCAGCTACAAAGAAGCAGCCACTAAATACAAATAATCCTATCGTCTTCCAGTAGGCTGCTCAGCTGTTTCCTTCACCAGCAGCAGTGCCACATTCTGTATGTATAGAGTTCTCCAAAAGACCTTGCAGTTTAACATTTATAGATAGAATAACCTGAAAGGATTCCCATCTCCCAGCACAGGATGAAGAAGAAAGTAGAAAATAGGAAGAAAAAAAAATCAAATATTCAAAGTGTAGTAAGCTTTAAATCCAGCTTCCACAGGTATGTAATATCAGTCACCAGAAGCTATCAGAAGTCCTTACTTATGTGTGAAAGATAAGGAATTGTTCTGTTTCTCCTATAATACTTGAGGTTTGCAAAACGGGGAAGATGGATTTTTAATCCTGAAGCACAAGATTTGTATCAACAATTCTGTGTAACTGTTTCCTTTCAGATTTTGACTGCATGAAGCTCTTGCTTTTACAAGTCTACATGAAAAACTGCTGGTAGGATAATCCAGATTTAGTTAACATTCTGTAAAATTGATAGGAGTATGAATTCCATTCTTTCTTTGCAGTGCAAAGTTGTGCTTTTAGCTATCACTGATTAGGTGGTTTGTTAGTACTCAGAAGCTCTTTGCTGGCAGAGCCAGATCCATTCGCTGTGTGTGGGATTTGCAGGAGTCTTTCCCACACACCAAAGTGTGCTCAGCCCCCTCCTGCAGCCAGAGTGTCTCTGGCTGAGGAAATGCTTCTTCCTGCAGCTGCCCATAGCTCTGCCTGGAGCTGTCAGTGTTCCACACACATGGACCACCATGTTAACAGCATGTGCCATCTGCTGGACTTTTTCCAATAATCCTTCTCTTAACTATGTTTTGCTTCCACTGATGGTCTCTCTCTTGTCTGTGTGGGCTGCTGGGCAATGAGATGATACTGGTTCACCAGGTCTGTGATGGGAGTGACTGGCTCTGATGTTTGGAGAGGATGGCCATCCTTAATTCCAGCTGAGTCTGTGGGTGCCACAGAACATCAGCGCCCATGCAAGCTCAGGAGAGAAAGTAAAGTGATGTCTATTTGTGCCTTTCACTTCACAAATATTTGCATGGGTTCTATGACTCAGATCAATGAAGACTTTCCTACCAACCTAGCAACTTTTTTTTTTCTTTTTAATCACCTTAAAACCAGCCTTCTTAGAACAACAGACCTTTCCTTTAGAACCTAACTGCTCTACAGATGTTTCTGCACAGCCGTCCCTCCTTCACTGGAGTAGATAGTTTATAAGTTCAGTGAAAAGCTGCTTTAAAATCAGTCCTGGTTCACAGATGCTGTAAACATCCACTCTGATCAGTTACAAAACATGGTTACTTTTACTAAAAGCAGTGTCTGGGATGATTTTGTTTTGATTGTTTAACACTGTTGGTGTTGAAAATAGGTGTGACAGCATTTGAAAGATGGTCCTCAGGCACTCATTTTTTTTAATAGCAAGCTAAATTCTCATTAACAGGCAATTTTAAAAAGCAATAACATTCATTTTTTGGGCTATTAAGCATATAGAGTGTTTATATTTCCAGCAAAGAATGAATTAATGGAAAATAAAGTTCTGTCATGCACTAGTGCGGCAGCATTGCAACATAATGTATGTGAGGCTGATTACAAGTCAGCCTTTCCAACAGGATTATACATGATCAAAGCTTCTGGAGTGGGAACTATGTAACTTAAATGATTGAAAACAATTTTAATGTTTGTCTTCTCTCTTTTTCTTTCATATCAAAGCTTGTTTTTTGTTAATGATGTGTTAAACTAAAAGAAACTACAACTCTCAGTCTCTATATCTCCCTAATTACAGACAGAGACGTGTTTGGTGTCACATCCCTTCACCACACTGACAACTCAGGTTCTTTGCCTTAGGTGCATGTTGCTGGTAAGATTAACAGTATTGGCCTAAAAATACCTGCTTGTTTTGGTGTCTAAGTAATAGGTCAGTGCCAGGTCACAGCAAGGCAAGATGCTGTTCTTTGAAGGAAAGTCCCAGCAGATAGGACAGGACTTCCCACACCAGACAGGAGGCTGTGTGTCCATCTAGGAGGGCTGAAGTCATTCACAGGGACCTGACTTTCCAAGCTCACCTTCCACAATCTGTGACTTCTCTGAGTAAGTGATAAATCACTCTGGAAGGCCTGGTGCCTGAAGTAGTTATCCATCACTGTCAGCACATCTCAAACCATCAAACAACTCCCACAGAACTCTTTCAGATGTTAGTTTAGTGATTTTAAATCACTAAAATGTCTTGTGAATTTTTATGTCCATTAGCACAAAGCCAAAATCTAATAAAAATCTCTACTTTTGAAAAAAAAAATATTGATAATGAGATAATACTGAACCTCTAATTTATTAATTATTTATCATTATCCTTAAAAGCCCTGGGAAACCAAGAGCAGACCTTTGGTTTTCAAACAGAACTCATGAAAAAAATCTCACAGTTATAGGACTAAGTAGAAATTTGCTCCCACTGTAGCAACATTCAATATGTCGTAACTTTCTGGAAGGCCTGGTACACAATGGAGGTTAATGCTCTGAATAAACCCAATGGGCTTTACAAGGGTCAGAATATGGTCATTTCTGTGCCTACTTTAATAATCACATTAATTTTTTTCAACAAACTAAACTGCCCATAAAGCAGAAATTTCAACTCTTCTGTGCAGTCCTTGTCTCAGCCTATTATCGCAGACCCAGATGTGCAGAGGTGCTTTCGGACTGTACAGGTGCCATGACAAGCTCTCCCTGCCTGGCAGCTTGGCCTTCCACAGGACCCCTGGTGGAAGAAGGGTCACTGCTCCACTGTGCCCTGTCCACAGAGCCTGGCCATGGAGAACTGATGTGGTGTCAGTGTTCTGCCTTTTCTCAATGTCACTGGGTTTGCACATATGCTTTCACACAGTAGGCAGATGTGGCTGAGAAAAGACACAGAGTCAAACTCTGCAGGAAAGCTGCTTGCAAGTGGTATTAATAGAAAAAAACACATGCAGGAGCAATTTAAGTAACTTCACTTCCTTGAGGAGGCAATAGTGAGGTCAGGAAAAAATTCAAGAGTAAAATACATAGTATTGTTAGAGATGTGAAAATATAGTGTCCCTTTCTTTTCATTCTTCCCCTTCCTTCCTGCTTGTCCCTTCCAATTTCATCCATTTTCTTGATGGAGTCAAATACAAAAGATTTTCTCCAGAATATTCATTAATTGATTTTTCTGCCTTTTTTTTTTGTTAATATCCTCATAAGAAAATTAACTTTTGTTAGTGGTCCCCAAGGCTTCCTAAAAGCAAATTTATGCTACACCCAAAATTTTAAAGAAGAAAAGGACTATTCTGTTTTTAGCATTGTTATCAATTATCTCAAAAATCTATCAACACCAGAGTAAGGAGACAAGTTCTCCAAATTAACATTTCAAACGAGTTGACTGATGTCAAATAACACACAATTTACACAGCGCCTAACCTATACATTTTCCTGGCTTCTATAGCTCTTTCCCTGGAAATCATTATGGAAAGTGTTGGAGTAGCAACTTCCAGCATTGCTATGTTGCAAAATATCTCCACAGCACACTGAAACTCTGAGAACCTTCCAGTCGATTGCTCTACATGTTAGACACAGTAGACTTTGTCATAGTCTCCTGTTTTTGCAGTGAGAATGCCCTCCAGGCAACTTGCAACATCTGCTGTGAACACATGAAATCCTTCCCTCTCTGAAGCCAGCTTGCCACTGGGTTTGATGGAGCCAAAATATCAGCCTTGTTCAGTGGAGCCAGGCACAGCTTGGACAGACAACAATGTGAAAAGCAGCAGGTCAACTAACTTTAAGTTAAAATCAAACACAGAAATTAATGCCACAATTAAAAAAAATTATTTGTTGCTGTTGTTGCAGCAGCAATGCAGAACTTAGAGCTAATCAAACCATAAACCCCAAGGTATCATTAATCAGCTTGCCAACCCTTGCAATATACATTTACTTTTAAAAAACTGCATTGAAAATTGTACTTATTTCTTTTTCTGAAGATACCCAAGGTCCTGATCAAGCTGTTTAGTGAATATCTGTATAAAATAAACAATTTTTCTAGCTTAAGATGAGCAATATCATTAAGCCACGCTTTTTCAGTTTCTTGTACAATAACAGTGAATCTGTAGATGATTGCTGGTACAAACCCTTTTCTTTCTAAGAAATTTATTATGTTTATGAACTTATAAAACTCTTGTTTCGTTCATTTCTACTTAAAACTAGTAACAGTTCTAGGTTAATGCTTGTTCGATGGTTTAGAAATGATTAATAACATCCCAATTCTGTGCTTTCATTTACCAGCTGTGTTGTTCTCTCTGTTCTGGCCCCACAGTTTGAAGGAAGATCCTGGAGAAGTCCAGTCAGACCAGTGTAGTTCTGTTGTACTAAGGATCTTCCTCTAAAGCATGCATCAGGAAAATAAAGTTTAGGACATGCTTATGGTTGAACTACTTTGGGAATCTGGTCCTACTACTGCTAATAGCAAATAACAGTCTAGAACAGGAGAATGACCTTAATTTCAGTAGAAGCTGCTTCTGGCAAATCTGGAATAAAGACAACCCCCAAACCCTTAGGATCTATAAACTAACCACACATTTGGTTTTTTACTAATTATTGATGTTTTAAAAACATTAACTGTTATTTATGGCATGAAGAGGATGGGCAGATTGTGACAATCATACATAAACACTGGCACTAGGTATTAGGGCAGTCTGATTTTTGACCCACATCTTATTATTTTGCAGCACACACAACTGTATTTCCAGTGGAAGATTCCCCCATGCCAAGTTTCTAAACAGGGTAAATCAAGCCATCTGTTGTGGAAGTAGGATTTGTAAAATTATATGCTCTGTTAACCTCTGTTTTGCACAATGAACTATTCATGTCTAAAGAAACAACCTTATGCCTTTCTAAAAGGAGTTCTGCTCTCCCAATTTACACATTTTGTGGGCCAGATATCAGATGTCTAAAATAACCTTTATTCTTCTTACATTTACTTCTTTTAGACTGATTTCAGTCTTCTCCCTTTCCATTGAGCCCTTGTGTTTCTTTCTGCTTCCTACTTTCTCTTGATCTCTATTATGAATATAATTGAGATAAATATTTTACCAAAAGTTTGGTTAATAAAATCATATTTGAATATATAAATATGCTATATATGTTATATCTAGTTGTTAGAAGTAGAATTGGGGTTTACTGAAGGCAAAGGAACTGTATGGGTAAGGAAAAGAAAAAGGGGGAGAGGGTGATTGAGTCTTATTACTGTCTGCTACTTGAAAAGCGATTTCAACCTGTTTTTCAAGACTCTGGAGGGGGAGAGGGTCTTGGGCAAGGTAGGTGGAACAGGCTAAAATGTAAGTCCCTTAGTACTAGCCAAAAGGAATGGAGACAGGGACCTCCCTGGCCTGGAAAAGGTATAAAAAGACCTGTTTCTTACTGGCATGTGTTTGTTTGCTGAGCCAGAGGGACACACCCGATTCAGCTGAATACGTTAAATAGAAGTTTAGTTTTGCTTCAACGACTTTGTCCCCTCTAAATTTTATCAGTAAGTGCAGACATTTCTCATATTAATAAAGTAATTAAAATATCTCAGATGAAAGAGATCTTTTCAGCCTCTAGTCCAATGCAAACATCATCTTCTCTGCAGAGATGAGTAAGAAGCGCTTAAAGGAAGTAAGGGGGGATTTCCATGGTAGGAATATACATGGGGTTTTTCCAGACCTTTCTGTAAGTGTTTAACAGAAACATTTTTCCCCATTGAAAACTGCATTTGAAGGCTGTTTATCTAAATTGTTGAGTCAGCAAGTGATTATATTGCTGTTTCCAGGACTATTCTGCTCCATGCACTCTCTTCAGTCATGAAGAAAACTAGTTCTGGTTAGAAAAGAGGACAGTGAACAAAAATTTATGCTGGAAATTAGCACATAGAAGGAACACTATGTGCTGTTTCAGCAACCACTTTCCACTTTGGGGGTTCCATATGGGTTACTTTAGCAGGCTTAATATTTGTCCTCTTTTTATTCTTATGGGAACAGATGAGACACTGATGTCTCCTTAAGGAAATTGGAGCACCATCTGGATTCATGCCAGCCAAGATTCTGCTCAGCTGGCTCTCATTTTACCTAAGCCTTAGAAGAATTCAAATATACATATATTGTTCAACTTTTAAATTCTTTTGCATGACTTAATATATATATATATATATTTATTTCTATAATGGTGTCTTGTCCTGTTAATCTACTGCAAGGCTTCACAGTTCTTGGTCATTTTGGGTTTTGAACTCTACTAGTCTTGGGATTTGCAAACATGAGGTTAAATCTACAGAACAGTAGTGTGGGAAACATATAAATACACATGCATTAAATACACTAACATACATAGTTAATGTACATAACATACATACAATTAAATAATATATGTAGTTTGCTGGTGTAAAAGGCAGTGCTCGATCTTGCATTGCAAACGCTAATTTTCAGCAGTTTGTTATGACTGAAATATTTGCTTTGATGACTTTAAAAAATCAAGTACCAGTAGAGCTGGACAAGACATAGATCACCTTGTCTATCTTTTAGTAAAGCACAGGATTCTGTGTTTACCCTGATCCCTCTGTGTGGCAAGTATCAAACACCCTGATTGGGCAGCCTAATTGATGGGGGTTTTTAATAGTCATATTATGGCCGTACCACACATCTTCCAGCACTGCTTTGAAGGTAAAGATATGAATAGTTCACAGTTAAATGGAGCTTGTTTGTATGGTCAATTACTCTTATTGTTAAGAATTTGTGCTTGATGTAAACACTTACTGTGTTTAAATCTTCACTTTATGTTACATTGTTAATGAAAATACAATTTTATGTAGAAAGTTAGAAGCTGGAAAAGCTACAAGAAATAATGAAGAAATGGACTGGAAAAGACCTGAGGTGAGATTTGGATATTTCTGGATCTCAGAAATGGCAAAAATCAAACCAATATTTTTCATTCAAACCAAGTTAAGATCAAACATTTCTTGTTTGAAAAAGTGAATTTAAATTCACTTTTAAATTTACCGAGTGAATTTAAAAGGTACAAATCAGTATCTTTAGAGTGGATTGTTTTTTGTTGTAGCTACCCTCACTTACTTCTATATTAACTTAATCCATTATTTCAGGATGAAATGCGCATTTTTTCTTACAGTCTAAAAAATTTGTTTCAAAAATCTGTTTCAAAAATCTGTTTCAAACTGATCATTTTGGAAGGGGCAGATTAAAAAAAAAATCAGTATCTGGACAGAAAATAGAATCAAATGTCCTGATTTAATTAGCTATAAGAAGTGCTTGAAATAGAAACATAGAAAAATGGCTAAATTATTTGCCATCTTAATTTTTTATTTCTTCTCATATTCTTTTTCTCTGTGAGTTTGCTTTCATTTTTTTGCTAGAGGCTTAATTCTACTGCTTTTAAAATAGTAAATTACCCCCAGGATCAAATGAGATCCTGAGGGAAGTATTTAAAAAGAAGAGAAATGAGGATATTTATCCTTCTTGCCATTTGGCAACTAGCTAAAATATCTAAATTAGAAGAACATTTCCCCTCAGTTTAGCATTTGACTAATAGGGAAAGGACATTGCAATGCACAATATTTAACAAAGTTCTTGCTATGAAGTCTTTTGGAGGTCCTATATTTTTTGCCCTGGACAACATAAATAATGTACAGAGGTTATGGTAAGAATTTAAATCTAGGTGATGTTAACAGCCCTGAACACTATTGACAGGCTCCTGACCAAGGAAATATCTGCTGATACCAACTAGTACAGCAATATGACATATGGGTATTTAATCCAGAACTGCTAAGAATTTATTATATTTATTTATTTATTATGGGTCTTAACAAATGAAGTAGTCCTAAGTGGGTATGATTAAATACAACAATTTTAAGGCATTTAATACTAGAAAAAAAATCAATTCCACTAAAATCTAGATAGTCAACATTTGATAACTGATTACCATGGTCTTAATTTTGTGTTTGTTTTTTTTTTTTGAACTTTTTCCCCCCTCAGGTCTTACTAATAAATAATTTACTGTGTGCATGAGCGACTGGAGGTATCGTCAAAAAAAAAAATCTCATTTCCATAGAGCTGAGATGCTCTAGACTTAGTTACGTTTTCTATTTGTTTTTCTTTTTTGCCTCCTCTCTCTTTCTAGGTTTAGACTATTTTTGAGCTTTTTGCTGAAATGTGAACTCTTGTCCTCTGGGTTGTTTTCAGCTGTCTTTTGCCTTGTTTATTGTAGTCCTTGAAACTGTCCAGTGACTATCCAGATTTCCTTTTCTTTTAATGAAACATGCAGCAAAATGGCCAACAGCTCTGTGGTGGGTGCCAGAATGGCAGCTCACAGTTCTATACTGGCTGTTAAACTGAAGGCCTTGTTTGTAGGCACAGCCCTTAGGCCTTCAACTTTGTATATACGTATTTAAAGTATTTACTTTCTTTTCCTTTTTCCAGTCTTCTCATTTTTTTCCTTATGACAGGTTACAGCACTCTTCTGAACTTCTGCTTCATGGCAAATATTTCACAAAACCACCACAGCCACAAAATTTCAGAAATGAATATGTCAGTATTAAGCTTTACAGAGATGGACTCAGGAAACCAGATTTACTCCCCCTTGAAGCAGCTTTATAAATTCTAGGACTACAGTTCTAATGCAAAATAGAATAGTTGAAGTTTAGTAGGTTTAACTATTTTGTTTTCCCTACAAGACAGTAATCAACTTTTTGATGTTTCTTTATAGACTCCTGACCACAATGCTCAAAGATCTAGATCTCCTAAATGAACCTGCATGCAAATAACTGTTTTCAGGTGAATGTTAAACAATTTGCAGCACTGATTGTACTCAAATCATTGACAATTGTGTAAAACAACACATCAGCCTGAAGAGAAATTTTCTAGTGAGAGAACAGATGTAAGAGGGCTTTAACCTTCCTTTCTTTTGCTATTTTCTTGTCATGGTGATGAAAACTTCCACCATCTTTGGGAAGCTCTGCCACTTCTCTCTTACTCCCAGTCAGTCGCATGTGCTAATGGAGCAGGAACAAAACTGGTGCACAACACAACTGGCAGGAGAATGGGGGCATCTCCGTCATCCTGGCCATGAAGAATTACACCCTCTACTATAATGTTACATTTTCATCCATTTCCTGCAAGGCTGTGCCCATTTCAAAGGAATAATTTGATCTAATGCATTTTTCATCATCAAAAGCAGTTTTCTCTGGCACTGGCAAATCCTTTCTGAACATCCTCTGCAATAAAATGGAACAGAGAGAGAAACAATTCAGCAGCTGAATTACTGTTTCTGCTTTGTGTAGATATGTAAGAATCTTGGAAAACTTGGTGAAAGGGTTCATGGAACACCAGTCACTTTAAACGTTTGATCAGACATGGATGACTCTCATGCACCAAGCTACTGGACATTCACAATAGCAATCGAATCATCCCAGGAAACATTTACTTCAGATTTGTGGAACTGTGTGATTTTCAGTTTAACTAGCTTTTCTCTTTGGAATTTCCTACCATTTAAAAAACTACACAAGAATAAGGTCTGTCTGTCACTTCACAAGCTGTGTCAACTTACTTAAGGCTTCTTGTCTCTCACCCTTCAGGCAAGACTTAGTTTTATATAATTTACATATTTTTACAATTTAGAAACTTTCTGGATGATGTTCCATCATGACTTCAGCTCTTTTGTTGTAAAGATAACTTTTTACTATTTGACAGAAACATCCGCAAAATCCCATCACAATAAATACCACAGACTTACTGGAAAATGCATTCCAAGACACCAATCACTGTAAAGAATAAAAAAGTACGATTAAGTATGAGATTACAGACAGGGCAAGGGTGAAGAATTGGAAATTAAAAAGTTTGTATTTGCCCTATTTTATACTAGAAATACTTCATTTTCTATTTAAAGGACTCCAAGCTCAAACATAGAAAAATACTCAGCTATAAAGCTGATATAGTAGAATGTGTTGTTTTAAAGAATAGCTGGTGACATAATCCTGATGTACCTTTATCACATATCACTTTATGTGATTTTAAATGTAATGTTTATTAAAAATGCAAGTATATCACACATGAAGCATATGCATATGTTTCTGTGCCATGAGAAAATTCTAACTTTGCTTTGTGGTCACAAATAATAGAGCAATATGTACATTGTTCCTGTCCTCCCACTAGATGGATGTGATCTGTTCTGTTCTCTCTCCCATATGTATTCACATCTGCCACAGTGGGAGGTAACTGGTTTAGAAATGAAGAACAGAACATTGGACTAAATTCTGAGCTCATTTACATCACTCAGTAAATGAATTACCAGCCCTCCAAGAGGAAAATCCGTTATTATTGCTATTTGTACCACTCCAATCCTTCCATTAGGATTTCATTTATTTGGATAATTCACATTATAACATAGTCTCTAAATATAAGTAGAGAGACAGAGGGAACATTTGTAGCATTATGAAATGCATGGAAATATTTGAAATATTTTTATTTTTAAAATATTGCCTTCTGTGTTTCCTTTTGAGTTAGTCTCTGTGCTGGTTTAAAGGTAAACCAGCAGGAGAAATGAACCCAACTCAAGAAAGATTGTAAGTCAGAGTTACAATTTAGTAAAATATTACAATAAATGCAATGATACAAAGAGAAATTGGTTTTAACCCACAAACCCCAGAAGTATAACCCAGCACCCTGGGACACAAACAGAATGGTGTTCATTGGCCCCTGTGCTGAGACCCACGTGGTTCCCCTGAGTTCAAAGTAAAAAGAAGGGAAAGAAAAACCTGTTGGTGCAGATGACAGTCGCAGTCTGGTCGAGAGTGGTGGTCACAGTCCTGTCAAGGTTCTAGTACTCGTCTAGATCCAATGAATGGTTCCAGAAGTCTCCGAACCCCAAGATTATATAACCTCTGGTGTAGGTGGGAATGGCCAGTACCTCCTCCAGGGTGGAGAGTTCCACAATGGGTGATCTGACTCTGTGAATCATGGGGTATTTTTGGAATCGTTGATGGCCCATTAGCAGACATAACCCCTCAGGTGGGTGTGAAGGTGCTAACAACTCCCTGGAGGGGAGTTATCACAGCTTCTATCTCACAGGCTTCTTTAACATTGAGCTTGCATTTTGAGGGGTCAGGTGTGCCCTGGGCAGCTGCTGTAAATGGTTCATTGTTAACAGTTCATGAGAAATGATGCAGTGGATATAGAATACACAGCTTTGGTCACACCCCCACAGTGATAAACTGGTCAGAGGGCTGCTGAACTAGGACACCCACCTAATGTATTTTCATGCTGGTACCTCAGAGTATGGACTTATCTTCAAAAGAGGGACAAAAGTGGCATCCTTACTGAGATAGTCTGCTCAGATTGCTGCCATGAAAATAATTTCCTGCATGTCACCAGCACTGAGCAGTTCGCTCTGTCCCAGAACAGCACTGAAGTTGCTCAGGAGAAATTGAATTCACTTGCTTGTGTTGTAGTTTCAGACACCTGTAGAACTATCCTTCCGTTGGCAGAGAGATTCCTCTCTCTTTTCTCCTGTTCTCTGAAAAGCCAGTTTCTCACTCCTGTCCGCTTGTGAGCTCCCGGATGTTGTCCTGCCTTTGGCAGGAGGAAGGCAGTGGCGGTCCCTGACAGTGTCTCTAGGATAAGGAATGGATAAGGAATGAGCCCCACCTCAGTATTTCATTATCACTACTGATTACAGAATTCATGTTCAAGAGGAACTTACTTTTCACCTTGCTTTCAGTAGGTATAAAGCAGACTGCTTTTATGCTTCTGGCCTGGCACTGTGTGGGTATAGAGAATGGAGTAGGCATGTTGTGGTCACAGATTTGATTTTCTCCTAATACTGTCTTTAGGCAGGCACACTTCTAGACTGTTCCTGTGTTTAGTGTAGTAAAGCTGTATCTCATTGCCCACAGCATTTCTGTCTTCGAAGGACTTCCTCACTTTCCAGATTCCTTGCATCTTTTACTTTATACTTCCCCCTGCTTTGTATAGGGTTTTCTGTGTTCCAGCAGTCTTTGGGATTGTGTCGTGGCATACATAGGCGATCATTACCGTACAGGTAGCTGTGCTTACAGTTGCTTTCCTTTAGAGAAATGAGTTTGAGCTGGGTCAGGTTTTGTGTCAGGAACCTGCTCGCTTGCCAGCAAGTCTTGCCTACGAGTGGCTCAAATTTGGTTGGAACTTCCTTCTGTGAGACCTGGGCTGGGCTGGTAGCACCACCACTGCCCTGTCTGCTCCCTCTGCACATATCTTACCCTCTTGTCCTTTGTTTGTGGCAAGGCAGTTTGTCCTGAATCAGAGGGACACATCTGAGATAAAGCCAAAACAAAATTAAATCCATTGTCCTTTTCCATTGGCTTTGGATGAGACCTCTCATGTTTAGCCTATGATGGATTTTAATTTTTAAATTGTTTTACATTTCCCATGACAAAACAATGATTTAAAATGAAGATGAGGGATTTTCTTACACAACATCACATCCTTCAGTGCTTTGCTCCATGAAAATTGTGCATTATTACAGCATGAATCAAGTCAGATGAGCATTTGCCTAAAAGAAAGGTTTATGTACATGTGCCTGCACACAGACAGCCTAAAGCTATGGGTTTTCCTTTAAAGCTTTTCTGTTTACTGATCATACTGAAATTGAAAATATCTATGTATTAAAAATATACATATACTTTATATGCAGTACTTCCCCTTTTCTGTATATGTTACTTCTGAAAACTATAGGTATAGGACATGCAAGATAAAGTCATGCTCAGAAAGGGTATCTGCCTGAAGTTTCCAAAGCTGAAGTGCCCTACAGCTACCTTGGTGTCTCCATGACTTTTTGTTTACACTTGCTGCTAATATTTTCATTTCTTGTGTGAGGAAGCTGCTTCCCCCAGGTTTCTGGGTGCTGTGTGGGGCTGGGATGGGAGTGTATGGGTGGGATGTGTCTGGGAGTGCATGTGGCAGCTGCACAATGCCCCTGCCAGCCACTCCACATGCCATGAAGCTGTGCCTCCCTTGGTGTTAGACATGACTAAGTTTCTGAACCCTATAGTTCAAAAGATTTCTAAAATCTAATAAGGGAAGCATTTGTTTGAGACTATTCCTAGGAACATATTTTAAATAGTCCTTCAGTGTATATACTTCCATTATATTTAACATGAAGAGCCAGAAGGGCAGAGAAGATGGAGTGTTTGCCTGTAGTCACAGGCTCAGGTTGCTCATGCAACAAGCTGAAGGGAGTTGGGTTTAACTGTTTGGTCAAGTGGCACCATGTGAGTCTAAAAGGAATTTCAGGAGCGTGAGGCTGGGAGATGCTTCCTTTTAGTTCCCACCTTGGGCAGATGCACTTGTGTGTGTAACTGTACACGGTGTGCAGCTTGGCTGTAAATGTGATCTGAGTGCTTGACACTGAGCTCGGAAGCAAAATTTTTGAACAGTGACCAGTGTGACCTGGAAAAGCTTATAAATTATTTGAGATAGAGTTGCATAAGGCTTGTATGATCATTTAAATTTCAGTAGGAGAGGGATTTAATTACCAGATGAAAACGTTTCCTGATTTCTCAAATATCCAGTGAAAGACAGTACATGTATACCTGTGTAAGACCATCCCAAGACATGCTGCTCTGGTTTGATTGCACCTCCTTAAATTCATACCTTATATGGTGCTAACACAACGTGTATACAAACCCTCAGTCGGGATGCTGCGCTTGCTAACTACGCTGTGGTGCAGCTCCACTAAGCGTTAGCTTTTAAAGCAGACAATGCCTTCTGCTCGTAAACAGGGAATACAAACAAATGGTTGGCGTAAAAGGCACAGCTTAAATGACCTGCAGAGTTAAATACAGGATGAATGCAAGTTCCTGTGGGCTTCAAACACAAGGATGTTTTCCTGCTGTTTTCACAGGTTTATAAATACACAAAGTGTGAGGGGTGGACCACTGCAGTCGGTGGTGTTATGGCATTGTAATAAGTTGAGATTTGATTCCAGGACTCCAACACTGGGATAGTTACTTGGATACAGACTCGGGGTTAGTTGGGGTAAGGAACTTCTGAAGTCGTGTCACATGGTGATGTTCCTGATCCCTTTATTCCATTATAGGATCTGCTAAATAATTGCCTTTTTGATCCAGGAATAGCATTTACAATTTGCTGCTGGTCAGGGAACAGTTAAGCCTTCTCCCGGGGCTATTTTTGAAAGTGGCAACAACTGTTTTCAGTGTTTGTCATCTGTCCAGGAATAGATACCACTTAACAAGAATACTAAGCAAAGGCAAGGGTCTTTTTCAGGAATTCTCACTCTTCACAGGGATTTGGTTCTTTGAGATCATTTTCAGCCCAAGGACACTTGTGGCTGCTCGCAGTCAGGTCGCTGACCCCGGGTACTGCTGGAACAGGAGCCGCGGGGAAGAGCAGCACGTTCTGGAGCAGAAGCTGAACCACAGGCGATCAGGGAAGGGACAGCACACACAAACACACGCTCATAAAAGACAAGCGTTGCACAGATCAGGACAGGGAGTTCCCCCAAGGCCAGCAGATCTAATCTACCATGGTCATGCTGCTTGGACATCCTTGCCACCTTGGAGTGTACATCCTGCTCATACTTTGTGTGTACATCTTAGTGCTCTTGAACCTAATCACTTACCAGGCAATCCTAGTGTGAACAGCAGTTTTGTACTTCATTGACAGATCCTGTTAAATTCAAACCAGCCAAGCCATACTCATTGTGTCAGGGAGAAGGAAAAAAAAATCTCCATAGTTTGAAGACTTCCCCAGCTTTCTCACCTGCTTCAAAGCAGTTCATTCCAGGGGAGGCTTGATGATGTTTGTAGAAAATGCATCTGCCTTTCCTATTCCTCATTGCATATATTGGGTTATTCATTATATTTAATATTAAGTGCTGCTGCATTATGTACAAATATCAAAAATAGACACTGAAAAATGTGTAAGGTCAGCATACCCCTGGTTCCCTTGGTCAGTGCCTGTGATGGGTGATGCATCTGCTCACTGCTTGGTAATGGTGTACCACCGTGGAAAGAGCCAGACTTCTTGTCTTCTGTATCTCTGTCTCAGTGTCAGTGTCTCAGTATACCCAGGAAGCTGAGACCTGGATGTCTAAATTTAAGTAAACTAGAGACCTGTATATATGCATACAAGGCTGGATTAGATATCGGTTTGAGTCTGAAAGTGGCATCAGCCACCTTTGTAAAACCATGTAAGTATGGGAAGGTGCTTGAGTGTAAGTGAAGTGGAACTGAAGGGCTTGTTTATACAACATGAAGGGAACCTGGTAGGTTTTTAGCCTTGAAACTATAAAAAGCTAAGGTACCCATACATATGTCCCTAGGTAGAATATGAACCTAAATATTACAGGTGCACTCTTGATTCACTGAATCCAATGTGCATTTTGTCTTACTTGAGCAGGATTGAGCCCTTTAAGGTGTTATTTTCCCATTGGAACCTGACAAGTTATTATTTTAAAGTAGAATAGAAAGCAGCTCAATGTAGGCAAGCCGTTGTAATTTACCAGAGACATTTCTGGCATACCGGCAAGAAGCAGTACTTTCCTCAGGAATTGAAAATGTGGTTTGCTGTGCCAGGGTTTGAAGATTATAGCTGTCTGTGATTTCTGGGTCTGACTGTTCTGAGCTGTGAACAGAACAGTTCATTCTCAGCCACCGCTGATATGTGAGAATCCTGGGATCTGGTTTTAGAATATCCCTGAAAGCTTAATTTGCAACACAAAAGTTACACCTTGTGAGCCGGTCAGCAGGTACTGCCACTCCTGAGTTACACATATGGTAAACACGAGCTTCTACTGCTCTTAGCAGGAAGGCAAAGAAGCCACTTACCAAAAACTGGTGACTCGCTTTTGATTAACCAGACTTGTATATAATAGTAATTTAATGATGAATTTGTGACCACATGTTTTTCTGTTGTGTTGCCTGTCAGCATTCATCCCAGTATTTTACTTTAGATCACTAGATATTTAATACAAGTGAAGAGACTGACTTTCAAATGAACTGAACTTGAAAACAAGGTTATGGAAAGTGCCAGAGAGTGATAAGACATCTATGAATATGATGTACCTCTGCATTGAGGCTCTGATTAAGAAAAATAAAATACACAACCATGCCAACTGTTCTGTAAGGGCAGAGATTTAAACCACAAGTGCATAATGAGGATGACAGTGAATGGTTGCATGTTGAAAAAGTAGAGGAAAAGAGAAATTGAGAGGTAGTAGTTACAAATTCTAATTGGGATAATAGAAAGCTATAAATTAGGTAGTGATTTTTTTCACCTTTCTGGATTTATAATTCAATAAAAAGAACAGTTTTGGGACAGTGCAAAGTTGTGGAGAGAAGGGGAATGTCACCATGGAAAATTAGGGACCTGATTTTGCCACCTGTCTGGTTCCTGCAAAGGGAAGTTCCCCCACACAAGGCATGTATCTGTGGCTACGGACCACGTCGTGGATCTGAAGCTAAGCTGAAGCTTGAGAGGTGGTCCTCACTCCATCTTTTTGTGCATCTGGGAAATGAGCAGGCAAACTGGTGGTTCTTCTGTGGTGCTTCCCTGCAGTTCCTCTTGTTGCTGTAGTTAACACATAGCAAGGAAGTGGGGCACACACGAAAGTTTCATGGGGTTTTCCTACCATGTAGATTAGTAGATTTGGCAGATTTGAAGTTAAAGGAGATGCTAAGTACAAAGTTGTGCTTGGTCACCGTAAATAAAGATTCTTATTTGCACTGGCTGGAGAAACTGTATCTTGATAACTTGGCATAAATTGCTTTTGACAGTTACATGCCATTTGATTTCCATTTATAAGGATGCCTGGACACTTTGGGGTGATAATTTATGCCTCCTTGTCTGAGAAGACTTCCTCTTTCCTGAGTGCTGCAGGCACTAAGAAGATATCAGATAGGTTACCTAAATACTGTGCCCACTGGAAGTTATTGCATAATGTGAATATGTATGTGTAGATATATAATGTATATACATTATATATATATACACAGAACAAGTTTTAGCAAAGTGTGTAGATTGAGATGAAAATCTAGCACCCCAAAGCTACAGGCTATTAAAGGGAGCTTACTTCAACTGTATGCTGGATCCAGCAACAAAACTAAAAAAATAAGTTTAGAAGAAAAAAATACTTCTGTTAGGTCACTGTGCTACACTATTCATTTTTAGTTAGGCCATGACAGCAAATCTCTGCCTGTCTTGCACTAATCATATATTCAAAGATCATCCAGGATATGCTAATGTAAGGCTTTTAGTATCCTTTTAGGGGTATATTTAGCATATTTAAAGCATACTCTGAACATTAGCAAGACATAATGTACTGGTGGTTCATAGGCATCCAGACCTGGAGTTTACCTAAGCCATGGTATGCTCTGTGTCCTGTAAATTATTACTTTGTATATTTTTTAAATTGCAAACAGGTCACTGTTTTCCTTACTAATTAAGACTGGAAGCTTTTTCCAGTCTGCCCATCTGCTTTAATATGCTGGTCCATAAAATCTCTGTTCTTAACCCATTTATTCAAAGCATGTAGATGCTTTTTAGAATCTTGAGGTCTTTTTCACCAAGACAATCATGACTAAGGAATCATAAATGGATGAATTTATCATTTATCCACTGTTAGTCAGAATTGGAACTTTATTGAAATTCAGCCAAAGGGAGTCACTGTGTCCACTGATCTCTAGCTGCTGAGTATGGAGCCTTTCCCAGTGATTAAGACCAACCATTCAGATTGCAGCAGACTGGGGTATCCTCATTCGTTCCTCCTCCTCCTCATCTGAAAGTAGTTAAGCATTTTCCCTCCTCTCTGCATGAGTGACATTTCCTTAGGACTTCCATGGCTTCTTTGTACCACAGCAAGGGTTCTCATCTTCTTTCCATCCTGCTTCACTGCTCTTCTAGAACAGGCCACCTTTGGATGAACAAAGGCTAACAACAAACCTGTCGGAAACCAGAAAGAACCTTTGAAAGGATGTCCAGGGAGTGAGAATTATGATATGTAAACAGGAAATACTTTGTATCAGAAAAAGCATTAATTTTGTACAAGTAGATCTCATTGCATTATATTTACAGTCTTTCTATGCACCTGTTCCATGGGTATCTATTGTGGAGTTGGCTATGAAACATGATTTGAGGAAAGCAGAGGATTTGTTATTCACTGATTTCCAGTCCAAATAGTTAAATGGTAAATCTGGTTTTCCAGAGAAATTAGGACATTAAATGGAAAGAGGTGCAGAAAAAGAACTTTCTGCTGTTTAAGACACTGTGACGCTGTGGGGGAGGTTGTGTGAGGACAGCAGAGTAACTGATCCCCATGTGCTTCTGCTCCCAGCATCCCTTACTGTTCCTCTTAATTTCTCAAGTACTTCTGAACCCGCATAAGCAGATACTGCTTCCTGTCCCCTGGAAGTGCTTAGGGCTTCTTTGAAGATGTGGGTTTCCTTCTCTTTGTGCTTCTGTGACATTGTGCGACAGACAGCTTGGCAGGGCTGTTCCACTTTTCCTTCTTCACAGCTCTGAAGGAGTCTTTCAAGAGCCAACTCAGAACAGGACACTAAAAACTGCAGGCATTTTGTAGAATTAAATAATTTCAAAATTAACATAGCAATTTGCATGAATTTCTGTGTAATCGCTTTAATATATTTTCAGACTCCCCAGGGCAATGTTTTAAGGCATGTTACATAGTAAAAGTGTGATGAAAGAAATGGATGTTCATGCACATAGGGCAGGATTTTCTAAACCAATCAGTGTTGGTGGTTTACTGGCAGGATTTTTCTTCACTGGAGCCCTTGGTGAAAATGCCACCAGATCCCTGGTGAAAACACAGCCCATTATAGAGTGGCGGTGTGTAGGTGTTGAACCCAATGAGCCCTTTACAGAATGACAGTCTAGTAAAGAGTTTGCCTCCAGGAACAGACCCATAGACTTTCATGTTATTATTTGCATATTTTATTTCAAATGCTCAGGCTCTTCGAGGACTAAGCCTCATTTGATCCCATGTTTTCCAAAGGTCATGTCCTTGTGAAGCCTGAAAAGGGTATGTAGTTATATAGTTATATCTCCTACATGATCAGCCCAAAAATGGCCATTGATTCATGATTCTGGCAATGTCCTGTCTGCTTTTGAAGGAAGGTTTCCACAGAGGAGCTTTGCCTCAGGTCTGCCCGTTTGCTGGGCTGGCTGGTACTTTTTTCCATTCAGAGCACACCGAGTATTCTTTCCTGAATTTCCAGAATATTTGTCTGCTAGAGTGGAGCCTTTTCCTACCCAGTGTCTGTTCCCTGTGTTGGTATATGCAGATTGTGATAAGGTCAGCACTTTCTCTTCTGAAATAGAGATATTTCAGTAAATAAAATAGATGAAGATTCAGAACCTTTTCACTATAAATTGTGATTTCTAGTCTTTAGTCTCATTTCTGAACCTTATTGATTTAATTTCATTCACGTTTTGTCACTAAAACTGGGCACAATACTCCAGGATCCTACTGGTACCAAACACAGCACCTACTCGTCAGCCATTTTTGCTGAAGCCATGACCTGTGTTGGGCTCCTGTTGAGACAGCATGGCTCCCTGTGCACACAGTCTTTCTTCTTCACAGTTTGACAGCTTTGGCATTGTGAAAGTTTTTCAGTGAACCATCATTCAGATTTTAATGTAGACTGTTGGTTCTCTGTCCTAGTTCAGCAGATGGGACCAGTTATCTCTGTGTATGGGTGATCAAAGCCATGTATTCTACCCCCTCTA
>JAOXXN010000102.1:4945863-4965865 GCA_026770055.1 Myrmophylax atrothorax
TAAAACCAATTTCTCCTTGTGCCATTTTATTTATTGTAACATTGCTATTAAATTGTAACTCTGACTCATAATCTCTTTTGTGTAGAGTTCATTTCTCCTGCTGGTTTACCTTTAAACCAGCACATCTTTAAACTGATTTTGCAGTTTTATTTATAAAACCAGTTAACATCATGATGTCAGATCTATATCTTCCCTGAGTGTTTTTGCCTTGTTCTGTAACTGAACTTAAGTTAAAACTTGATCTGTTTTGGCTGTGCATTTAGGAAACTGAGAGTGCCATAATACATTTCCATAAGTTGAAATGTAGATAATTTTTTTTCATTTGTTAAATGTTTAGATGGTATTAGGAGCTTTGATCTAGTTAAATACAACAGATTTATGATGACTGACTTGCAGAGCTGTCTGAAAACAGTGAAGAAGGGCATATCTAAGGCAAATCTCATTTTTGTGTGAAATGAGAATGTAAATAAAGTAACAGCTTTGCTCATTCATCATTTGATTGTGAGTTGAGAAAATGTCTGAAGCTTCAGTTTTACCTACAGTGAGTGCAAAGAAAAGAGAAGCATCAGCTGGGGTCAGCAGCAGCATCCACAAATGCTGAGTTTTGTTGGAATTGGGTGGAAAGGGCTGGTGATGCTTCTGTGATGATGTTGCCTTGGAGTTTTGAGTTCTGTGTAACTAGAACTGAGGATGGAGAAAGGCTGTCTGTGAAAGGCTCTTAATCCCAAAAATATGGAGGCAAACAGACTTTTTGGGTTAAGGGTTGTGACCACACTCGTGTTGGTTTAAAGTAGTGGCTGGAGGCAGAAAAGGAGGAAGTAGGCATGGAGGCAGTCCTATTCATCCAACATGGAAATACAGGTGAGGTCATCCTGGAAGTGATAAAGCAAAAAATCCCCACCGAAACAACCAATACAAACAAATATCTGCAGAGTTCTTAATGATTTTTTTTTCTAAAGGACAAAACTCAAGGGCATCGTAAGGATCTATCATCTCATACAGGGTAAGCTCTGTAATTGTTTTGCTAGTGCAGCCAGTCTGTGTATTCTTAGATTAATTTGTATTGAAAAAGGATGCTTCAAGTGATTGCAATAGATTTTCACTAAACAAGTATTTATTTGGTAAAAATCAATGCATTTTAATCTGTATGCTACACTATGCTTGTGTGTCATGTGTCCAGACATGTGCTTTGGGCCAGTATGGAGGAATATGCAGAAACAAAACACCTTTTTCATTGGCACATCCTTTCTGCTTCATCATCTT
Source organism: Myrmophylax atrothorax (assembly GCA_026770055.1). Lineage (NCBI taxonomy): Eukaryota > Metazoa > Chordata > Aves > Passeriformes > Thamnophilidae > Myrmophylax > Myrmophylax atrothorax. The sequence goes on from JAOXXN010000102.1 coordinate 4,947,127, forward strand.
TTGATGCCTCTACCTCAGTTCTCTCTTTTCAGACCAAATACTTTTCTCTTCTTACAGGATTTAGGATTTATAGAATATAGCCCTTTTCTTAAGCTCTTTGTATCTGTCCTATGACTTCATTTGGCATCCAAAATACCTTTGAAATATAATTAGAAGGTTTCTCATTTGTGCCTACTGTGCCAGGATGATAATGATGTATCATCACTGCTCTGATGGTACACTAGCAGACTTTGAATATAGTATTTATATTATGGTCCCTTGCTTTCAGTGTGAAAAGTACATGAATATTATTATACAGGTGTATTATCATAATACACAGTGGTAACTGAATTGATGGTATTTATGCACAGTGAGGATGCTTCCTTGGGTTTCAAGCAAGATTAAGTTGCAGATCCCTAAAACAATTAATTAAGGGTAAATTACAGCATCATTTAATAATAATCTACTCGTCCCTGAAAGAATAATTTCTTGTTACCTCCTTAAATGCTTGAGTTTTATTGAGAAGGCAGATAGCAAATTTAGCCCTGAAATAGACATTTGTATTGCAAATTCCTTTAGGTTTCAAGCATTTTGTGTTGGTTAAGGCAAAAGAATGTAAGATGAGATGTTCTTTGGATTTTGAGGGAACTGTCTCTCTGGGGGCAGGCACTTAGTTCAGTTCTGTGGGCCCAGCTGTGGTGTTCATCCAAAAGGAAAGCACGTTTCAACTGTCATGCTGCTGGGGCAAATAGGGTTCAACTGTTGTGGCTCAGTAATGCAATTCGTGTTTGTCTTGGGATGCACAGAGAAGCTCAGGGGAGCTGTTTGCTGTCCTCTGCCCTAAGCTTTAGCTAGGTCTGTGTCTGCATTCTGGCACTGCTGGAGTAGCTGGCAAATGGAAGAGGACAGAAAACCCTAGACTTCCTATCTCTGTGCCTTCTGATAAGGAAAATGTGATGATCTCTGAGTAAGAGGAAATCCATCAGCAAGTATCTTGGTCTTATGAAAGTGGGAAGGTGTTTCTAGTTCCAAGTGTACCTGGTAATGGGTCCCAGCCAGAACTCTTGACTGAAGACACACAGCAAGAACAGTATGTACATGGTACACTTCATGTTCAGTGTTAAACTCCACTGGTGTGAGGTTTCTCCTGCACTTGAAAACTTGTCCCCTGCAAGTGACTGGTCTATAAAAATGAAGAGTTTAAAGTTGTTAGGAGCAGAGGGGAAAAACCAGTTACTTCAAGTACGTCCTAGGAATACTTTAAGGGATCTTGTCACTCAGTGTACCTGCAGACAACTGTCTTGATCTGTAAATTGTTGACTGTTTTTCATAGAAAACTCTTTGGTTCCAATCTGAAGTTTCTAATTTTATATTCCTCCCTCCTTCCTGTATGTTGAAGAATATGTTGGTTGCAGGTAGCTTGGGGTGCAGCTGCAGTGGGAGCTGGAGGTTGAGCTCTGTGGGGCAGGGGCCTGATACTGAGGCAGTAGGCCATGAACTGCTGAACATTTGCATAACACAGGGCACAGGAACCTGTGTCACACCCAGGCGAGGAACACCCAGCGACATGGCAGGAGCTGAGGGCTCAGGAGGAAGAGCAAGACTTGTGCTTGGATTGTGAGGGCATAAAACACCAGAATTTCCTTTGTTCAAGGTCACTAGCTCAGAGATTGTGTTACTCAGTTGTTGCACCAAGATAAAATTACTTTAAGGATTGAGAAATCTGAAACTCTGCTATGTGAGCCCTGGGCTGAGGAAACCTGGTCTGACTGAGAGTGTAGGGGCTGTAGCTGTGAAGGGGCTTTGGTCCCAGATCAAGTGGTGAAAGTGTGACTACCAGAGGTGGCTCCTGGATGGTGAGACGGAGAATTTTCCTCAACACTGTATAGCACTCTTTTCATCTCGATCCAAAAGGAAATCTGTGAGCAATTCTGTTATATTGAACCTTTGATGTGCCAAACTCCATGGAAGATCAGACTGGTTTACTATCAGCTCTTATGGCACTTCCCAGTATTTTGCTATGGACAGTTGCTGTGAAAGAAATAAGTTATGGGGAAATCTTGGAGTTTATATTACATGGTTTCTGCTGTCAGGATGTATTTGGTGTTTTGCAGTAATTGGTAGAAGCAGGTGAACAAAAGTGTATGAATTCTTCCATAAACCTTGGGAATACACCTTAAATCACTTCTAGTTCTTTATAGATTAAATACAAAGGAAACATAACCCTTACGGAAAAGAACTGGTGGCTGGTTTTGTTTTGTTTAGTATTTTATACTAGAAAACACAAGACAACTTGCTGCAATAAATATTACAGATTACAGTAAACCAATTTAATTTCTATACGAGTCTGAGACTTCTGATGCAGATGTTTAATGAAGTGAGGTGGTTCCCCACTGACTTTGCATTACCATTTTGAATAATATTTCTAACTTGTAGTGTTTTTGTATAATTTTGTTGAAGTAAGAATAGCAGCTGTCTTGAGTTTTTCCCATGTAGCATTCTGAGGAAATATTCATTTTAGTTCACACAAGAAGCTGGTAATAATGTGGTGGAGGAGAAATCTGAGAACCAACATTAGGACAATTAAGGATGTGAAAACATGCTGCCAGAAAGTTTTCAGTATTCTGGAAAAAAAAAGGCACCAACAAAATGTATTCTTAAATTACAGGTAAATTTTTGTGGGGTAATATACCTTTTTCAGAAAACTTTCATGGACTGGTTTTGCTTTGATATTGTGACTCTCAAGGCAGTTAAATGCCACCCTGACTCCTGATCCTGTCAGATCTCGGAAGCTCAGCAGGATCAGCCCTGGTTAGTACTTGGATGGGAGACCTCCTGGGAATACCAGGGGCTGTAGGTTCTAGTCCGGAGGACGACATCCCTGTTACTGTCCAAGCTTGCTCGGCCATGGCAGATGAACCTGAGGAGTTGGGGTGGGGCCAGTTCTGCACATGTTGTGCCTCACCTAAAAAATCCACTGTGCAGGCATGAAGGGCACACCCACATGAGTGAGCCCTTCCCAAGTCTTCCTTGGTGAAGGGTAGCCATCAATCAATCAAGTGACTCTCAAGTTTCATATTTAGGAGTGGAAGTTAATTCTAGAAATTTCTGACACAAACAGTATTTAAGTAGTTTTTAAAGTAACAGTAGTTAATGTTTTGTAGTAGTGCTAGAAATTTAATACATAACGCATTTATGAAATTGATGCCAAGAGGGGATGATAGTAATTCCAATGAAACTGGAATAAAGGGTCAAAAAGACCTTCTGTAAGACAAATTAAAGTCAGGAGTAATTATATGAGTACTTATGCATACTTGGCTAGGTGGACTGTGAGTAGAATATGTGGGATGGGACCATGGAGTCTGTCAGAGCTATTGTGGCGTGTGTAGGCACAGAGAGGGTGGCAGGAGATAAGCTTTCCTCATGGATGTCACCCATCAGCATCTGGAGATGCTGCCTCTAGCTTGAGGGTGAGGTCTCTGTTGCCTGGCACATTTGGTGGGTGGACCACCTTGAGTAAAATGATGCTCAGGTCTTTATAATTAGTAGCTTTATAAATTCAAAGGGTAAAAAGTTATGCTATTAAAAAAGATACTACTGGAGTTTGAAGCTTGAACTTAGGCCTTTATTAGGATTGCATGTTTATAGTTATTTCCTCCAAAGCTTTTTTCCTACTGCTAAAAATAGCTTTCACCATACAAATACTTTATTATTACTTATTGTTTGTATAATGGTTTTATGTTAAGTACTAGTTGCAGTTTTCTTGTTAACCCTGTGTCATGTGAAAGTATCTTCAATAAAAAAAAAAGCAGCAGCCAGATCTTCACCTTGTAACTCACAGCTGTATTTAGAGTGACTTAGCTTTAATAAAAAGAATGTGTAATGTATTTCTTGTGTATTAGATGAACTTCATCATTTGTAGCTTCAATGAACAGGAGAGAGTGCAAGCAGCATTGGCCAAAGTGTTGAAAGTGCTTTTAAGCAGATAAAAATATTCTGAGATAAAGCATGAAAGGTTAAGATAGGAAAATAAATGATTGGACTGAATAACACAAATTAAGAAAGCAACACATCTCAAATATATATTCAAGAGAAAGAGATTGTTGAAATTCCCCTTTTCTGGAAGATTCTCTCTATGTATCTTGGTGCTTGTTCTTCCACCTCTGTGGTCTGTTTGTATTCTGTGTACTTGGATCTTTTAAAAGACCAAACCAGTAATCTGGAATATTTATTTCTACCTAATATTTATGCCATTCTTTGATTCTCTGAATATCCTGGCTTGCACTTGATAAAATTGCTATATTTTGCACAATGTGGAATTTACCTCTTGCCACTTGAACTGTTTAAGAAAACAGTACTGTGATATTCTGTAATCCTTTTAGTCCCAGATCCTGATTTTTCATTTTACCCTTATATTAAAAACCCATTATTTCAGTTCTGTGTTATTAAAATTAGGCTGGAATCTGATACTCATCCTTGGCCAAAATAAATTACTTTAGAAGAGAGCCAAACAAACACTTCTTAAAACTGTGGAGTTAAGTTTTTCAGTTGACCCTTTCCCTTATTCTTTTGGCAGAACCCAGACCCTCTGAGACAGCTGACACCTACGTAAGGAGCAAGAAAACATTGGGCAGACTTGGGGCCATCATAAATGTCTCTACTAGGTGATATACTCCTACAAGTCAGGAGAACCAGGGAATTTGTCTTATTCTTTCCCTTAGAGAGATACAAATGTTTTTAAACTTAAAAGTATATTCTAATATATTTTTTCCAGACAGTCTTCTGGCTTGGAGGTACACTGGATATAACCAGAAGTGTTCTTGCTGATGAGCAACTGGAAACAATCTGTATTTTTTTCCCCCTCTGACAATGCTTTAAGTAGAATCAGAGAGAACAGAGCAAAATAGACATGTCCTAGATGCATGCAAGGCTACCAGTTACATGGAATTGGCTTTTTTAATTGAAGCTGAGTGATTTAAAATTGAGAGCACTTTCAATGGTATAAATGTCTTCTATTTGAAAAAGTTAAAGCTCATGCAACCCATATGTTTAGTCCTGTATTGTTACCTGCAGTCAAAACCCCATAAATTTGCTGTCTTATGGGGAAATAACTGTTGAAATGCATTCAGCCAGGAGAAACCAGCAATTTTTTGGAAATATTTCCTGCAGAGCAATTGAATGCATTCAGAAGTCTAGGTGACAATTGCCATGTGCTGCTTCTGGCAGAAAATTTGTGCTTTTCCAAACAGATTTCAAGTAACTTGCTAGTTCATTAGGCTGCTCAGGTCACCTCATTTAGAATATTTGATCTCCAAAATGAAGTAACCCTTCTTTTAATTTCATTGTCACTGAGTGTATTTGATCACATGCTTCAAAGTGTGATTGCAAAGCTGACGTGTCTATCCTCAGTTATTGTCTCAGAACTTTACTGTTCCCTCCTCCTATCAGATTAAGTTACTTTAATCTGTGTTCCCTAGTATTTATTTAAATGGAGCTTTGTTGTAGAGACCTGATTTCTAGTAGTCAGTGTCTTAAATATTCAGTTATTTTTGGTGTAACATTAAAAAAGGGAGAAGGGCATGAACCGAAAATTTCAGTGGTTTGGTTCTAACTTTGCTCCACGAAAGCAAGCAGTACTTTTTGAAATCAGTGACTTTGCTGTTGTGCACACAAAGGTATTTTCTGCTTTATCTTGGTCCCTGCTGGAGAATCCAGGCTCTGAGAGACACAGGAGGGGATGAGGATCAGACTTGACAACAGATGCTGTTGCTGTCCCCAGTCATTTGCTCCATCGTTTTGACAGATGTTTCTGTCCCCAGGGCAGGGATGTCTGCTCAGCTCATGAATGAGGTCCTGAAGAGCAGCAGTTTTCAGTCTGGTTATGAACTTCTACTTCAGTTTGCCTTGCTACAGGGTGCTGAATGCATGAGGTGATGTGAGAAGGGATCTGCAGGGGGATCAGTTGGGGTGTCTCTGGCACAGCTCTGTCTGGCACAGAAGTGGCCATGCAATCTTAGTGGTCTTAGGGAAGTGGCTGCAATCTTAGTGGTCTGGTTCTGGTCTGTTGCTGCAAATTTCTCCAAGTGTCTAAGTGATTGTAAAGAAACTGATAAGATTGCAGTAAATTCAGAGGTAAAAACAAGTGATGTAACTATTTCTGTGTGATTTCTGAAAAAAAGAACAGGACAGCCTTTGTCTACACAGTAATAAATTGATTCTTTTTTACAACTTCTTTACAGCTGTGGCTGTTAATAAAATACATTATGAACAGCATGTATTGTATTAAATGTCTCCTTGTAATCCTACAAGTTAACCTGGTTAACTGCCTGAAGCTTCCAAAACTGATCTGAAATTGAAGAGACACTTTCCTCAAACACTAAATATATATGTATACACACACACACTTTTGATCTCCATAGACAAATAATGTGAATGTAGTATGCAATATACTGCAAGGGAGGACAAAGTGAAGCCCAAGGATACATCTCAAATGGAACATCATCATCTGAAACTTACTGGAAAATCCCTGAACTTACCCAGAACCTTTCTGAATGCTTCAGTTGGTGTTAGGGAGCAGAGAAAAGAGGACTGGAAGAGGTTGATGGTCCTCTCCTCTTATGTGGTTTTTGAAGGTTTGGAAGGTACCCTGCTGCAGGAAGGACAAGAAGGTGCAAAGGTCTCGTGTCCTGCACCACAGAGTGGGACAGGCTCAGCAAAGTGATGATCATGTGCTGAACTTCTGCTCCAAATGTTGGGACCAGTCATGCACTCTCTTGGCTTTTTCTTTTGCCCTTAGACTCAAAGCTGATTTTTAAAATAATATAAGTGACATAGTTTATAACATGAAATGTTGTTCAATTAGGATTTGTCACACTTTCATATAGTTACCTCTTCTAGTAAAGCTTAGCTTTTCCCATCATGTTTGGATGCTCTTTTTTTTTAACTGGGTAACATTCAAATGATATAAATGCTTTTCACAGGTTTTTGGAGGGTCTTAAGACTCAATGTGAAATAATAGTCAAGGTAAAAGCAGAGTATGGATTTGTTTAGATATTTTTCTTGTCTGGGAAATGATTGAGTAATTAGGTGGAGATAATTTCATTTACATTTGCTGCATTTTCTTCTTTGTCAGTAATTTTTCTCATTAGCTCTTCTCAAAAGCTTGAGTAATTGTACACTTGGAATACAAATCAGACCTATCAGAACAGTCTTATTCCTAATTGGTGAAGGTGATTTAATGAATACTTAAACACTATTTTCTTGCTTTTATCCAAGCAAACCTCTATTACTGTTCTAGAAGTGTATGAAGTTTTAAAATTCTGGACAGTTCTATTTTACTTCAGACATACACACACACACACAACCTCCCATAACTTAACATTGTTTTTGCATGGAAATGAAACCTATAAATTTTTCAAATACTAAATACCATTGCAGTATGAAGATTAGTTGAGCTCTGGAGGCCAGGGTGGAGATTCTAGATGTCACCCTCTGAATTCTGTGAAATCCATTTCAGCCCTCACTACTGCTAATAACCTTTGTATACACCCCTGAACAAAATGGTTCTATAGGTTTAATACAGACCCAGCAGGCTCTTCTGGTCATCAAGGCACGGCCCATGTTCAGCCAGTCTCTGCTTAGGAGGAATGCTCTTTTCATGCTTCAGCAACCATCTGCTACAGATGGCCCCCAGGTCTATTCTATCCCCAAACTGATGGAATGATGCTGGCGCTATGTTGCACTGTGTGAGACGTCTTTGGAGCTGTCCCCTGCAGGCATCTGGGATAATGAATACTGTGGGTGACTGACAAATTGTGGCAGCAGGGTCAGGAGGGGTGTCCCCACATGAAGGCCTGGAGCTGCCATGTAAGTGGAGCAGTGTAGGGTTTAATTCCTTCATTAGGCAAATTTTAAATGATATTTAAATGTGGTCTAGATATCATTAGGACTCTTCAGCTCTCAGAGCTAGAAGAGGGGGGGACAGGGAAGAGCACTGCAACTGCGCATTTTTGAAGACAGAGCTGGTAGCTCCTTGCTGTTTCTGCAATCTCTAATAAGTTCTATTGCCTCTGTGTGTATAAGGCACACAGAATAAAAGTGAGGCTGAATCTGAAAGCTGGCCATCACTGAAAGCTAAGTGCTGTATGAGTTCAATTTCCTTTATTAGGTGAAATTTGGAGTTACACTTGCTCAGTCTTTGACTTCTCAGGCTGACCTGGAAGCGATGGGTCTCTCCAGGGTAAAGTTCCCAACAAACTGGGCAAGCCTTACATAGAGGTCTGGGGTGCTGCAGTTCTGTAACCTGCAGCAGTATGTGTGAAAAATAGTGCAGTATCCTGCTCTGTGATCAAGGAAAATAAGATTCAAACATTATTTGAGTAAGCATTGCTGTCTTCTTCATTTGGTGCAGAGTGGCATATCAGAAAATTAAACAAACTTGTACTGCAACTGACACCATTTAGTGTCTTCAAATTCAAAAGATTCTACATCATAGGCCAAAATATTATACTGTCCCTGAATACACACTGAGTAATATTGTAATGGGCTATGATATAAGGTTGTCTATAAAGCTTTAATGGGCTAAAAATGGGAATATGGACAGTATTGGAGCATGTAAGTTCCAGGCTGGTGTGCAGTTGTGAATTTGGATGTCTCATTAACCCTTTTGCTGTTTAAACTGTGCTGCATTCCCAACTACACCTTAAAGGATGCAGCTGAGAAGGTAAATTATGTCAGTTTTGGCTCTCACTTGGTTCTCCCTGAGACTTGTGTTCAGTGGAGCACTGCAGTACTGGGGCAAATAGAGTTTTACTGGCCTCTAAAATTGTTTCTGGAACCGAAAGCAGGAGAAAGATAGCAAAATGTAGGAAAGACTGGATAGAAATAGTAAACATACTGTCTGAAAACCCCCCACCCTTAGGAAAGAATGAGATTTACCTCTGTCTACTCATATCTCTGGATTACATTTAGTATGCAGTAAAGAAGTGTGTAGTATGTCATTACCAGAAAACCTGGCAGATTTGTTACAACTGCCTTTTTTCCATTGAAAGGAGCTTCAGTTTTCTTGACTATACCACAAACTTTTGTCAACTCTGTTTCAAATCTATTACAGTGACTCCTATGTCCTACTGGATCTCATCTTCTAAGGAAGAAGTTTTGCTTTTATTACTGGAAGTGCTTTCTCACAAACTGTGAAGATGCAGAAGGTTCCTTTCTATAGAGTTACTTATTTGTTCATTTATATGTAGTTATCTATAGCAAAGGTGCCTCATCTGAACTGCATATTTTAAATATGTATAGCACATTAGAATACAGATGCGTTACAAGAAGAGGGGAGGTCTGTGTCAGAGCTGGAAATCATCTAAGCATCACTGATAAATGAGCCACTGAACAGCCTCAAGGCTTATGTGCAGTAGAGTATGTTGCTGTTCACTCCTCTCCTTGTTCAAATACTAAAAACTCTACTAGTAAATATGCTAGACTCATCTCACTGAATGCATAATAAACTAATCTTTCTTTATCAAGAGCTTTTCTCACAATGGATAGATTTTGACTTTAAGTGCTGTTCAAACTTGCAGTGAAACGAAGGTAGTTTGTGGGCAAAATTAAGCTGAAGCACAGAGCTTGTAATGTTGATTTGAAAGATTAAAACAGGTTTTTCTCACTTCTAGATAACAACTTCTGCTTTTTGGTTATTTTGCTGTGCACCAAGTGAGTTTGTCAATGAGATGCTGTTTTAAGCAAGCACAAGAATTATGCTCTATGCTGTTTGACTCCATCAGTACAATTGGTGGCATGGAAAGCTTATCTGTAGTTCCATGTGCACCATGTTCATGTTTCATGAAGTGACTTGAAGGCATTAGCCTTGGAAAGCCATGCTGTGAGTCACTTCCAGCCCTCCTTTCCCCTGTGCTTTCTCCCTCCTGGTATAACCTGTGTCCTGCAGCTAAGAGGAGCCAGCACAAATGGTACAAACCATTTGTACATAGCCTTTGTACGGTGCCACCAGAGTTTTGTGGCTCACAAATGATGTAATATAGGTAAATTGAGTCTTGGTGTAGTAATGGAGGTCTTGAAGAGTGGAGACACAAGAGGCATGTGGAGGTCCACAGGCACAAGATGCCATGGGGGCTATAATTGACTAGGTTTTGGTCATGTGAGGAGATGCAGCTGACCTGAGCTGGGCAAAACTGGCTTTAAGAACAAAACAATACTGCCCAACATCCATGAAGTGTGTCGTGTAGTCAATCTGGATGTCATGTGGAGCTGCAAACTGGGGTAGAAAGAAAAAATTACAAAAATTTTATCACACCCATCTTTAAAAAAAAACGTACCTGAGCTCATCCCAGAGTGATGAAGAAGAAACCATCATCATGAACATGATATTCCCCTCAAAAAAGGACTAGTGTTGGTGACAGCTCTTGAACCACACCAAGGCCAGAATGAAACCTCTGGTTGAAAGACTCAGAGGAGCAGGGCAAAACTAACACCAGGAAGGTAAACATTTTTGTATGCACACATTCTCTTGTTCTTTCTTCTGTGATGGGTAATTTCAGCTTAGACTGTTAAATGTCAGCTGGACTAAGAGTAATTATTGGTTGATATGTGTTTTATGTATCAATTGAAGATGTGCTTTCTATTTGCCTATAAAACAAGGTTTGAGAGTCAGGTTAGGGCCTTTTTTTCAGGGGAGAAAGCCCCTGGATTTGAAAGCCTATTGAAATCTCTCAGCTTTCATTCTTGGAAGAGATGCCAGGGTGAGATCCTTGAACTCTATCTGAAAAAGATGAATAAGCAATCAGCAATCATGAATATTGTGCCTGAACCACATATTGAGTATAAGAGTAGAGATTCATTACTCAGTGCTTTTGCACAGAGGTATTTTGCAGGAAATCTGCATCACAATACATGGCTTCAGATTGGATTGGATTTAATAAAACAAACTAGAGGTTCAGCATTTTTATAGATTCCATTTTCAGCAATGGCTAGATTTATTTCTGCCTAAAAATAACATTCTGCAGCTGAGGAACAGAGAACGTTCTTCCAGTTACTGCAGCATCAGCAGTGCTTTGCCATATATTTTTCTAGCATGTGTGTTGAAATGATCCCTTTTGTGAGTCTGGCAATGTGTCAGCAGCATGGCTGAGAACAGCAGGGTTGGATGTGAGCCATAAACCAAGAGCTAGACCCTCCTTGACTTAAGAACACTACTTTATACTTGGCCAGGTCAAGATCCTGGCATCACGTACTTCTGGCTTTGAAACTTTGGCTTCATTTTGAGTAAGTAATTTCCTTTATTATGGTGAGAGAAAAGAAGTGCCAAGAGATAAGTACTGTGCCCATCTCTGATGCCAGTGTGGACTGAACAGAACCTGAGGACACATTGCTATTTAAATTGTCGTCACCAGTTTGCTTTTGTTGAGCAGGACAATATATTTTTATGCAGTAATGTGACAGTTGTAGATCTGAATGACTTATTAACTGATACCCAGGTATCAAGAAAAGCAGACATGCACACAGGACTGTACCTAGACTCAGGAAATGTTGAAGTGGTTGCTCTATAACTGGACTCTGAATACCTAAAATCTTAAGTTTGTTTTGAATTCTGCAGCTGTAATCCAGTTCTAAATAAAATGCTGTAGTACACTGATAATAAAATTTACTTGCACTTCTGTGAGCTCATGGCTCTGATGTTGAATGTAGAGAGAAAAATCAAAATAATTGTAACTGTACTCTTGAATATTTGGTTTTTACTTTATCCCTGGAGAGGAATATGAGATTTTGTTGTGAATCAGTTGCTGAATCCATGAAATTCTTTAGCCAGTTTAGTCCAATATGCTTGTCTGAGACTATTGTGGTCCTAGAGCTGATTGAGGAGTAGGTCAAGTGTTCTTGCCATTGGGATGGAGTCTGGGGTGGTGGGCAGGGAGCGGCAAGTCTTTTGTCATATGTGTCAGAGCACTACGTCCACTGAAGATTTGTGGCACTCTATATGAACAGAAAACCAACTTCTATTTATTTTATACTACAGTCAAACTACTGATTTCATCAAAGTTGCTACTGGTTGTGACAAAGCAGAATGCAGCCCAGTCTTTTTAATTTTTTTTCTCCACTAGCTTTATGATTATATCTCTCAATGCTGTTTCAACAATGCGTCAAAAATGAATCTTCCCTTTGTAATCTAGTTGGATGATCAAACTATTATAGGTAGATAAGCTTAAGTATTTTTCCTACCTGACTGCATTTTTATAAAATCTGAAAGGCCAATAATAAGCATTAAAATAAAAGGTTTAACTGAACTTGGCAAAGGAAAACCTGAAAAGGTGTTGAGAAGACCATCTAATTTTTGACAGCTTGAGAGTTTGTTGGGATGGGAGTTTGTAGCACATCTCAGGAGGGGAGAAAAAAAATAAGTGCCTCTATATTGTATTTTCTAACAGCTTTTAATCCTGAGGATAGATTAGTTTCTGTGTCAGGGAGAGTATGTTCACTGTATATAGCAATACATCTCACAGCTTATTGTGTTGATGTGTGTAATGAGCTGAAGGAAAATCTACTAAAAAGGGCATAAAAAGAAACCCTTAACATGTTAGATTTAAGTCTGCTAATATTTAATGTGCACTTCAGCTGACAGGTTGAAGAGAAGACCTGGTGATATGGAATTGTAAGAAATAAATAAGTTATTCTGGTGCATGTATTCATCTTGCTTTTAATGATAACCTGGTGCACAGCCCGGCCTGCTGACAACTGGGGTAATATATCTGAGTCTGTCACTTGTGTTATCTTAAATACTAATATAAATCAGGAGTCTCGTCTGCAAGTGAGAAGTCAGGAATGGAGTTACAGAATAGAATGCTGTACACTTTCAGATGAAAATGGCATAGTTTATGACCTATTAAATATAACTTATTAATTGCATGTGCTATGTCTGTAGCCTGTGCATGAAAGGGGTGGTACATTATGTGCTGGTTGAAGCATCAGTTTGGATCCACAGCAAATTTCAAAAAGAAAAATAGATTGTTATCATACAAGAAGCACATGTGCATTACATCTTTATGACAAAGCAGCCAGGGTGATAGTATTTCTGAGTGACATATGAGTAGTCCCTCCTCTGCTTTTGCAGCTGCTCTTTTACAGAATGAAACATGGAAAGCTTCATCATGTTTTCTGCTCCTTAGGACTCCCCTGAGGCTGCTGTGCTTGTACACCGGTGCCCTCAGTTGCTCTAGGAATCCAGATCAGGAGGAATATAACTTCCCACAGTGGAGAGTTTCTGCATAAAAGGGAATAGGTTAAGGGGAGAAAGGAGTGCCTGTTAACACTGCTTCAAGCAGAAATTATATCAAGGTCACACCAATGGTTTTCCTGATCTTGCAGCTCCAGGCAAATGGTCACACTCAGCTCCAGGTGAATTGCCTACTAAGCTGTTGGAATTCACCTTAAAAAAATATGGCTTACTTAATGGCCCAGTTAAAAAAAACCCTCACAAAACAACAACTACAATGAAAAAAACCCCAACAAAATACTCTACTCAAAAAAAACCCCAAACAACCAAAACCCCAATAAACCAAAACAAAAAATTTCCAACCAAAATTGCCAACCCCACATAGAACAAAAAAACCCAACCAAACCCACCCAGTAAAACTCACCTCCAAACCCTCTCATTTCTGTCCAAGAAGATTCCACTGGCTGTGGAAGTGAGATAGCAGAATCCAGCAGAGTTCTTGACTCCTCCAGATGCCACTTCTTTGCCAGGTAGAACTGTGAAGTTTCTTGCAATTTGTGTAATGTTGAAGTACAAATGTTTAATTGATTCTACCAAAAATCATCCAGGGGTATAAATAATGGGTCATAACCCACACAGATCACCTGTTCTGCCTCCAGCAAGGTGTTCCTCTTGTCCTGCTGGCAGCAGTGGCGTTGGCTCAGCAGTGGTACTTGCTCTGGAGAGACAGATGTGTTGCTGAATTTCTGCAGGAAGAAGGCGGATGGAATGCCTGTTACCTGGGAAATGCCTGGTTAGGATAGGATCACACTGTAAGGTGTTTCTGCTGCTCATGCGGTAGAAGAGCACAGACATCATCATTCAGTGCAGAGCCTTCTGTTTGAGGTTTCCTCTTGCCTTGCATCATGGCCTTTCACCTCCCTGCTGGACCATGGCCCCTGGAGCTCAGCAAGGAACAATAGGAAATCTCAGGAAAGTGCACATTGGTCAGTGTGATCCCAGCAGGAATGAGGGGAATGTGCTGCAAAAGAGACTTGAAATTATTTTTAAGTTTTCATATTTTTTTAAAATGAACTTTCTGCATTATAGATTCATAGAACTATTTAGGCTGAAAAAGACCTCTAAAATTGAGTCCTACCAATTATGCCACAACAGATTGTTAGTAGCAGAATAAATTGTATTATTAGCTTTGCTAGCTTCCTCCTCTTGAAGGTAAGTGTTCAACTTCTTTTTGCCAGATCAGACAATTTGCTAATTTTGGGTTGGGTTACATTGATTTGTTAGGAACTGCAGGGCTCCTTTGCCCACAGCAAAATATAAATGAATGCATCTGCAGAAATTTCCTGGTGAGGTTTTTCAGGTGTCCTTTAAGACTCTGACCTGAAGGATACATATGACCTTTTGTTGCATCTACTTGTCTGATAACTGAAAATAATGTAAGGTAATTTTTCCTATTGATTTTTAGAGGTAATTACAAAAGACGTTTCTATCTACTGAATTTTGAGACTGAAGTTATAAAACATTTATGTTGCAAGCCTGGGATTTATTAAGGAACATCTAATCAGATCTTATTCTCTTCTTTTGTAACTATTTACTGTTGAGAAACTTGGTTGTAGAATAATTTTGACACTAAGAAAATGTGGAAAAGAATTGATTCTCCAGTGAAAAATGCATTAAAATACCTGTCTTGGACCCAGCTGTGGCCTCAATGCAGAACAGAGCAGGTTCACTGGAGGGGTGTGTTGGTATTCACACTATTGGCAGCTTGCAAAGCACAGAACTAGGGGAATATTTTAATGCTTCTCAAAATCTGCTTCATCTGACCACATAGTTGATCTGTAGTTGAATTTATTTAAATGATTCATCTGGAATAGTAACCAACAACACAGGTTGATCAAAGAGCAAAAGTAATTAGCAATCAGTTAATTTGCTAGGCATAAAAAAACCTTTCTAGTATGTAGTATGCCATAACATACTCAAAATACCACAAAGAAACAAGGTATGAATCTATCACGATGGCACTCAGAAAGTGCAAGCCCTATTCAAAGTAGATCACATTTCTTTTTAGGGTACATATAATTTAAGCATAGAAATAGTAAACCATCTGACTGTCAGTTACTTTGAAATAGCAGAGGCACCAGTGTTCAGATAAAAATGTGCTTTACAGAAAGCTGTGCTAACAAAAGCAGATGTTCAGGTATAAATCCTGTCTTATGGGAACTCTGTAGAAGAAATTCTTCATCCCTCTGGCTTCAGAGTAAGTCTCCAAGGCTGCTGTTGAGGTTCAAGACTGGTTTGTTATGGTAGTTGTATCTAATGACCAATTAAAGTCAGGATATATAGATGCAAAGTGCTACATAAACTTACAGTATTTTCTTGGAAGTCTTATAATCTAGAAAAAACAAAAGGATTAACAATTGGGGGAGCGTGTGGAAAAAGGAAACAGTGTGCAGAGGTACATCTCTAAATGTGCATTCTTAAACTAAATGTTTACCCCTTTTTTGTTTGTTTGTACTCTAATAGTAAATAGTAGTGTAGAGTATCTTGAGAAAAGCTGGTAGGAGGAGTGACCTCTGGGAGAATTTCATGCCTAGGACACTGATTATATTTCATATAGGAACAATGTAAACTCAACCTAATTTGGAAGTTTCCTAGAAGATCCATGTTGGCTTTGGTACTTGTTATGGTACCCCTGGGGCCACAGCTAATGAATCTCCTAGAGATACTATTCATAGGTTCCTACCAGTATGAAAGAAGAAAGAGTCTTGAGAGAAAGCTGGTAGTTACCTGTGGCCAGCCTTCAGATGTGAAAAATCCGGGGATAAAAGGGAATAACTTCCAGGTAATGTTATCTTTAGGCACTTCTAATTATTACAAGGTTAGCAATTACTCGAAGATTGATTTATATATTTACATAATTATTTTATAAACTATGTACACTAGAGACATGGTGATCAATTCTAGTTATTGAAAAATTACCAGAAATATGTATTTATCAAGAAGTTTGAGATAAACACATAGTAGTCTTACACACAAAAGCATACTTAATGTTAATTAGATTGCTGAGGCAAGCATTAGAATTTAGGAAATTACAAAATTATGATGGCTTAAGCAATAGCTGCATCTCTTATTTTTAATCTAAACCACAAAATGAGGTGGGAATTTTATAGAAAAAATAAATATGGGCATACTACTAAGGACTGTTTTATAGTGCATGTTCCTGGAGAAGAAGGAAAAGAATTTTTTTTAAAAGAAAACTTAAATGTGAGAGGAAATTCACAGCATGAAGTTGTCCTATATGATGATGCAAGATAAAATAGCAAAGTGCTGCTCCAAACTATAGAGATGTAAAATGGTTATTTCACAGGAGAATCTATTAAAATGGGAATTATTATCATATAATTAAAGGCAAGTTCTGTGATACCCATAATTAAGGTGAAGTGTACCACTCCGAAAATCCTCATTTGCCCTGAAAGGGCAAACTAAATTTTAATAGATAAGGCTAAAACTTTGCAAGAGGTGGGCCTGCTTGGTAGGAGGATTCTGGGGTGATGAAAATCTTTGCTTGGTGTTTGCCAAGGAGTTGTTAAGAAGGAAGAAGGAAGGAGAAAGAATAGAAGAAAAAACAGATAAAGAAATAAATGGAGACAAAGGTTTGGAGCTCTTTGGTGGGTTTAGCTTGGCTCTGGGACCTGAAAAATCCTCAGGCTTCTCTCATGTTGCTTTTTGTCCTGGAGTAGAAAGTGTCTTGCATCACAGACTAACAGGATTGGATTACAGGGCTAGCATGTACAAAGAAAATCTGCAATTGGCCCTTTTAGGGTTCATCATTGAATGATATTGAGGCATTGAGTGCTTGCCACTACCAGTATTAGTTTTTCCAAGAGCCTTCAAGAAAGCAGACACCTGTCTGCTTGTTTCTGTTTATTGACTGGTGTATGAATCTGATATTGTTAGCTTGGTTCATGCTTTGTGAGCACTGCTGACATCTTAAACTGTGCTGCATTTGTCCCTCGTTGCAGGGAAACTTATAAAGCTTTTCAGCTGAATATTTAAACTGGGTTTATTATGGACAAAACTAGGGTGACTTCTAGGTGAAACTTGGTCATTAACATATGCTATTGAAGAAGAGACTGACTATTTTCAGATGTGCAGGTGAATCAAGAGGTGATGCTTTTACGTCAATTTTGAATGTCAAGATTCAGCTCCAGTAGCTTATTTTCAGTTTTAGAGAAGGAAGAGGCTTTTCCTGTGTGTGTGAGTAAAGGCATTTCAGTTCCTGGTATTTCAGAACAATTTATGGCTGTGCTGCTCTGTGCTACACCATCTTGGAGCAAGTGTTGTTCTTGTTGGCTTTCCCTTTCCAAAATACAAGGAGTCTCTTATTTAGATATTTGCAGTCTTAGCTGTATTGTCAGATTTTTCTCAGAGATTGCTAGAGAAGCAATACCAGTTGGGAAAAGCAATAGTGTGTTTGTCATAGCATTTTCATCTGGATCAAATAGTCTTGTGATCTACATTCAGCTGGAAAAAAAAAAGAGTAGGAAACTACATAGTGCTACTGAAACTTACTGAAATGCAGTGCCTAAGATTGTAGAAATTACTTCTTGGAATACTTCCAGTTGATAATTACCATTTTAAAATGTCCTTTAAGCCACTATGCTTAATTATCCATGTAAATATGTATTAGAAGTTGAAAGTACCATAGATGCAATAAAAATGAAATGGAGAATGTGTTTGCTTGTAGATACAATAAAAATTATTCTGCTCTTAGATGTGTACACAGTGCTAAATAGAAATGTGAATAATAGCAACAGCTTCCGAATGGCACTTTACAGTGCTGCTTTTGCCTCTCTTGGCTCCCATAGGTCCAGTTTCATGATCAGGATGACCTGCTGAAAAGCCTCTTTGCTCTCTGTTTCATGGGCCTATTTGTGTTGAGGTGCTGACAGCAGCAGGCTGAAGTGGTGTTCAGCAGCATTTCATGTACTGTGAGCAGAACAGCATAGGCAGGTGCATTTAAAAATGTGTAAGTACTGGAAACTTTGAAACCAGCAGTGTTAGCTCAGGAATAGATCTTTTAATTGAATGTGTATTTGGTTTACTGTAGACTTAGCTCATTAACATGGGGTTGCAGCTCAGGCTGAAGCCTGCCTTGGTCAGATCTTCACTGAAATGAGAGGCAGAGGCCACTCCTATGGGTGTTGCGGTGTTGGGAAGCAATGAAAAGTGTTAATATGGCCTGTCATCTGCTATGACCAGGTCTTGATTGACATGTACATTGGAAATTATCTGGACCCACTGACCCAACTTGGCTATATTCTCTTTCAAATCTCTGTATTGTTCTTCTTTGTTTCACTGTGTTTTCCATTTGTATCTTCAGGGCAGTTTGTCCCAAGGCTTTGGACATATCATGTGAGTTTATGCTGAGATAAGGACCATCAGTCTGAATATTCATGGGACCTGAAAGAGTTTCACCTGGACCCTAAGACTGCCATATGAAAGTGTATTTGTTGTGTGGGGGTTTTTTTGTGT
>JAOXXN010000102.1:4967190-4979341 GCA_026770055.1 Myrmophylax atrothorax
AATAATTAAAACCTGTGTGTGAACAGTTAAAAGTTTGATTGCAGCCTTTCCTTTACACCAGAATCTTTTCCTGGTCCTTGTTTTCAATTGGTGTCTTCAGCATTCCTCCTATAGATTTTATGTGTATAGATCATTCAGGCAAACTGGAATACTGTTGTAAGGGGGAGCAGTACCCATGTTGTACTTAATAAATGCTAAACCTCTGTGGAACAGTATTTGGAACACTCAGGGGTTACACAGTAGTGATGTAAGTCTAAAGTTTGCCCTCCAGTGCCAAGTTAAAGTTGTCCAACTTTGAGAACGTGACACCACATGTCATCACTGCCACTGTCACCTGCCTGAGGCAAGGAGGAACACTGGTCGGGTTTCCAAGAGGATTATCATCATGGTAGGGCAAATCCTAGCATCTCTCAGTTCACATTCATCACCAAAAGGTCAAAAAAACTCTTACTTTGAAACAATTCCTAAAGCATTTTAACAGCTCCTCCTTTACGTTGCATAAATCCTAATCAGAGAGGCTGAGCACAGAGACTTCTCTGGCTGGGAGAGGGATGGTGGAGCTGCTCCTGCAATCTCTGAAGCCTCTTCATCTGCTGTGGGAGACGGGATTTAGGTTAAATTGAAACCTTTGGGGTTAAGTAACACTTATTCTACCCATACCTAATCTCTCCAGTGCCAGTTATTGTCTTTGTGGCTTTTATATGTAGGGCTTTAAGAAATCATTCTGCAGTCCACAAGAGCTCATGTCCCATGTGAACCTGCCACATCTCTCCCTTCCCTTTGAACTGATGCTTGTTAGGCTATAAATATTTATGGAAGAAACATTAAGGGACAATTCAATGTTGATGTTTGTATTCCAATTAATGAGTAAATTCCTCTTTCCTGTCTTACTATAAAAATCTTCAAGATGGTGAGTCTGTATTAATATTAAGAGTGCCAAGGGAGTGTTATGGGAGTAGGTCATGACCTGTCTATGTGGGTTTATACCTTCTTAGTGTTATTACTCTCTGCTTGCCTGAAACTGAGTGTTTTAATGAAAACCTTCATGAAAATATCTGTTTTTCTCAAGACTAGTTTGCAATCCTCAGGGAGAAGGAAAAACCCCACATGAAGTGTTTGACTGAAACTCATAACCAGAGAGGAGAAATAGGTGAGAGGCAGAATATGAGTAAAGTATCCAATAACCTTTCAATCCTTTTGCAAAGTGAAAAAGTAGGTAGCAATAAAGATTTCTAAGTCTGATAAAATATCTCCACAGACCTAATTTCTTTGCAATATTGTGGTTTTACTAAATCAAGGTCAGATGAGAACTAGATTAGCTACATGATTAATGTGTATATTGGGGCCTCACATCACAAAGTCAGCCAGCACGCTAAGGACACTTTCATTATAAAGATCTTGCAAATAATCAGTGATGTTTAACCACGCAGAAGATCTGACTGAAACAATGAAATTATTGGTGAAAAAAATTGTCACTCAGTCACTTCCACAGAATTTACATCACAAAAACCAGCAGCTTGAATGAAATAAAAGGAAAAAAAATCCACATGATGCAATGAATGGTCTAAAAATCCTTCAGAAGGTGTACATTCCTGCATTAGTATTTCATGAAACAAATGCACTTTGTCAATTTTTTTTTACTGTAAACCTTATAGGAAGGAAGAGTAGCAGGCATGCAAACCTCTGGCTGCGTGTGTGGGGCAGCACTGTGGGCTACCCATCAGAGGTGTCAGCTTTGCTGTGCACATCCAGCAAGGCAGTTGTGTGTGTCCACAAGGTCTTCAACATCTGGAGCAGTCACATTTTTCTCATTGTACTGCAAAGCCTTGTAAACAAAGAATAAGTTTCACTTATAAAAGGCATCTGAAGAAAAATAACAGCAAGATGTTCTAGGTTTGTTGAACATCATTGTGATTTTTACCTCTTAGATTAAAACAAAGCAAAACAAAAGACAAGTATTTGAGTGTGTTTAAAATTATGCTTGCATTTCTAGTAACAGTAACTCAGTGAACATATATTTTTGTGGAAGCAAGTAATTAAATGAAACTTGAAGGGAGTTATATTGAGATCGATATCTGTATGAGAAAGGAATTCTGCCTGAAAAGGTCTCATAACATGGAGAATTCAAATTCGGTGCCTCAGTGAGGCTGGGGCATATTCGAGAAAAATTGTGGTGCCAGCATCCTTTCTGAAAGGGAATGGAATTCCATTACTTCTTGTATCAACCTTGGTGATGTATAAACATTTAAAGTGTCATTGAGATCTATTCTGTTGCTGATGATGTCACTGTGTGCCAGACAGATGCCCGTTTTACTGGCTACTGTACAAACCATCACTGGAACAGTTGCTCAAGTAGATCACAATAACTAAGAGCTAAACTGTGGGAGTATCTCAAATACATAGTTTGTGTTTTATGGTGGAAACTCACTAAAATAATCTGTCTAAAGCAATAAGAAGAATCATTTAATCATCAAGCAACAATAAAACAGAACCCTGAACTTGCCAACTCAGACCATCTGCATTATTTTCTTTGCAAATAGTTTCTAAGAGGAAAATTACAGAATTGACAAAGACAGTTAGATGGTATCACTTGGAAAAAGAGCTGCATTTGTACTGATCTTTGCAGTGAATCAGTCTGTGAACAGCACACTGTGGTGCATGATGGCTTACTTGTATGTAGCACATGATTAAACAGCATTTGGAAATTATTGGAATGATATCAAGTTAGTGGAGAAGCTCTTAAGGAAATACAATGTTCTGTTGTTTTTTTGAGAAAAGGTGTTTAGGGATGGAAATATTATATAATTTGTTTTATTACTGCATTAACTTTCTAGAAATCAACTTGCCATCCTCCTATTTCTGAGATATATTATGACCTTACTGACAAAGCCAGATAGAGGGAACCTACTAAGTGAAGAACTTGATGGCAACAACATCTGCCTTGTGTTGAGCAAACAAGCAGCTGAAAAACTGAATTTGCAATTCAGTTGCCTTTTCTCTTCTTTCAGCACTGCTGAGAAACTCTGAGCACTTGAAAGGTGGAAACAAACAGATAAAGAGCCCTGGAGTGGCTGAGCAGAATGTCTACTCTCTCTTTGCTTATTGAGAAGTGGTGTTTTGTTGTGCTGTTTCTTCTATCTCTTTTCAAATGTCACTTCTTCAGAACAGGATTAATATTTTAAGAGTAACAAGAGATTAAAACCAGTTTTGCTAATGTATTTTCATGTTTGGCAAAGTAGCTGTTAATACCATATTTAATATCTATAAGCCTGTCAAGGAGGAAATTTTTATTATAAATTTTGTAGTGAAAAGGAAGGCAAAAAGGAATATCATTGAAGTACAGTTCATGGTTTATATTTTAAATATTCATCCCTTTCTACTTCTTCTGAATATCTTTAGTAAAGTTTATGTATTGGTTTAAAGGAAGTATCTGCCCAAGCATTAGGCAGGATTTGTATTTCATTTGCTGGGACATTTTTAATGGCTTAAAATGGTTGAGGTCTCTGTAAACACCACTGACTCCTGTGTGGCTGCTGTGATCCTTGCTGGTAGTGGCAGCTGGTGACATCAGTGGTGTGGACCACACCAGGGCAGTTCTTGAGATGACAAAGGGCTTCTGCTGCTGATTGAAGTGAGGATCCCAGGTGACATAAGATGATGCCTGGAATAGATCTGTTACTCATCCAGTGAGAAGATCATAGAATACCTTTGTTTTCAGAACTGAATATCCTCAATATATTCTACATGGAATGTATCCACTCACACAAGTGTTCAGTCTAAGCAAGAAAGATAACAAATCTCTAAGTGGTTAAGGTACTTCTGATGCTTTTTTTTTTAGCATAAGATGGAGGTTTTTCTCTTCTAAAATTCACTAGAAACAATATGCCAGATCTCTGTCAAAGGAGATAGAATTTTTCTGAAGGACTGACCATGACAAGGAGGAAATTTTTTAGTATTTTAACATTCTGGGAATATGAAAATGGCATTTTTGTTGCTGTTTGGACTGTCAGTACCAGCTCAATATCCATGATAACAACAAGCTAAGCAAAAACTCGTGCTGCTGTTGTGAGATAATGCTGGCACAATAATTAACTCCATCAATCAAAATCAGAGCAGGATCCTCCAGAAACAGGTAGGTGAGTCTGCAAAAACTGATAAATATTACTCAGTAGAAATTCTCAAAGACCCTGCTAGAAGCAATTTCTAAGGAAGCAAACTTGTTAAAACCCAACTATGTGGAGATGATTTTCTCCTGAAGCAAGTGCAGTGCAGCTCTTCTGTAGTGGTATGGACACATTAACTTTTTGTTCATGAACTATAGCAATCATTTGAATACATGTATATCACTTGTACTTATATATATATAATTATGCTAATATATTATTATGATATAAATTCTCATAAATACCATGTGTACGTATCTGTTATAGGCATATGTGCCCCTACACTTTTAAAGTTTTAGTGTACTCAGCATACACATGTGCTTTGAAATGTTTATTCACTTGGCACCAACAGTGGAAATCAAGTTTTGCTTTAAAAGTTTTCTTTCCTACTATGCTCTTTCTGTTTTCTCCTGCATGTGTAAGTTTTCAATGAGGGACATAAATATGTTGGCATGAAGGCTTTCTTTCAGTCTTACCATTAAAAGCCAATGTGTTTGTGATCAGTGCCTTAAGCATTTGTTTAATTTAAATGAAGGTTTAAAAACGACTGCGCTCAGCTGCTTTCCTAATTGCTACCTTGAAATAGAGTTGATGCCCAGAATTACAGGGATCTGAACAAGGGCTCAATCCACCATGGCAATATTTGGCAGCCAGAATCTGTTGGTGCCTTGAAGCCATCCCTTAACTTTGGCATCCAAGAGCTGTTTGGTGGGGCACAACTATCTTAGCTTTGAAAGGATAGAGGAGCTTGCCTGCTGCCTCTTGTCAGCACTGGAGTGTATCCTACTGGCATGTCTAAATCTCCTGCAGGCTCAGCACCCGATGTGGCATTCCAGTAAGATGCAGCTTCTCATGAAACACAGGTCTGTGCCTCCCTCTTCTCTTGTGTATGTGTGTGTGAGATCAGAGAAATGTCTGAGACTTGGCAGATAATGGCTTATAGACTGCAGCAATTACTCATACAGGGAGAAAGAAAACTGATCTAAACGTTTTTCTGCTCAGAAGAACTGAAAGCATGATTTTTTTTACTCATGTAGAAGGTGCTGACTTCAAAACAACCCCTGAGTTAATGTTGCTTTTGAATTTTCTTTCTACATGTTTAATGCACTTGGTGTACATAGGAGTGTATGTACATAGGATTTTATGGCTTCAGGGATTGCTGTTGTAGGCTGAACACCTAGAACTTGGCATGGCAAACCATAACTGGTCGTCTGGATAAAGTCCTGAGGTGTTTCAATGAGACCTTTGGAGTAGCAGGTTTTGTGTTCCCCTGAGGTCCCTTCTAACTGAACAAATTCATGGCAGAAGTAAAACTGCACACACTTAATCCCTAATAGGAACAAGATCATAGTTTAATATCTACCTGCTTGTTACCTCTGCATGTTGATTAGATGTCCTCAGCAGCATCTGATACAAGCTGACCAAAAGTTTGAGTTGGTAAATTGCACTAATCAGAACTGGAAAAATGAACACTTTCTCCTGTGTGTATTTTCTGCTCCTCAGGGGTGAGGCGATAATAATCAGAGCAAAGTTTCAGTTATCCACTGAGATGGAGTTACTTAAGTGAATAACTAAAATGTTTATCCATGTAAGAAAACGCCTGTGTTGGCAGCAATTTTCAGAGTAGACCAAGATTCTCCCAAAACTCATGGGATTTGTCTGTCTTGTGGACCCCTCTGCTTCCCAGTTTGGTCACCTCCCTCATCTGGAAGTTCTTATTGCCTGAAGCAGTTTAAAACTAGCTTAGATATCTTTATATAATGAACTGTAATTCAGATATATTCTGATCTATATCTTCTCCTTCATATGCTTTGAAAACACATGAGGAAGAAACTCTGAAGATGTTTTTTGAGTTTTCAGCAGAGTTTTCCCTTCCTGTGGGTTTCCATGAGAAGGGGATTACATTATGCCCCTGGTAATCATTGAATAAATATGTTAAAAAGTGCTTGATCATTTTAGCAAGTACCCCCCTGTGGCTTCTGCAGTGCCTTGTTTGAGTTGTACAAGATGTTCAACATTTTCTATGCCTTATTGGTTTGACCTTTAAATATTATTTAAAAAGTGAATGTGGTATCATGCACAACTAGCAGATAAAGGCTTACAAGTAAAAGGGCAATATTTGGTTGGAAGATTGTTATATTTAAGAGAAGCATAGCCTTTGAAGGTCTTGTAAAATAGCAATAAAATTAGTGTATTTTTCTAAAAAAAAATTAGTGTATTTTTCTGAAAAAGTAAAAGGCTGCAGTTCTTAACCTGAACTTGGAAGTTTTTCCACTTGATCAGACTTTTTTGTTTGCTGTATCATTAGTCACATGCTGGGAAGTATAAAGGTATGTTTATTATAGTAAGACAGCTTAGGTGCAGGACTACGAAGAAAACTGTCTTGTTTCACCTTTAAGGTAAATTCTCATAATGAATAACTATGTAGTTGTAGGGTGCATGGGAAGGAGTTGCTGTTTCTTAGAGGAGTCTGGATAAGCAGTACCTCGAAGTAAAAGTGAAAGATTTCATTATTCAAAAACCTAACTGGGTGACATAATTATATACAAATAGAATTTTTTAAATTTCTTAATTATTTGAAGTTTTAGTGCTTTTTTCAGATTGTTTAATATAATGACTAGAACAGGATCTTGGCAGGCTGTGAATTCTTTTGGGCATCTCCTGTGAGAGGAGGCCAGGAGTGCAGCACTGTGCATGTTCTAGGACTGAGTGGTGTCTCAGTTTCTTCCTTGGCTTTGCCCATGAAAGGCTTATGTTTGCCTTGTTGATACACCCATCCTCACTGAGAGGTTGCATATCATTTTACTGGACAGTTTAGAAAACATCATGTGATGTTTTCTGATGTGTCTCTCCCTCTGAGCACGTGCTATTTAAGTTCCAGTGTTGAGTTTGCAATAGTATGAGATAAGCTACATGCTTTGTATGAGAAGTATTATCTTTATACCCTTTTTCACAGCACTTTTTTAAATGATTGGAGGAAAGGTTTTGGTATAACATTATCCACTTCTGCTGCATGCGTACTTTTCAGACGTGGGTTTTTTCCAGGTGCTGACCCTTCTGTCTCTAAGCCTTGAGCTGTGTGGCAAAGGAAGGCTTTAAAAAGCTCAGCTAGAGCAGACCAGAATGAGCCTTTTCTTCCAGCTGGGACTGCAAATGCATCCACACGATGTGGTGTTGCAGGGAGGTTCGACCAGCTGTAATTACACCATTAGGGAGACCAGTGAGACTATAAAGACAACCTGGGTGCAGCATTTCCTCTCTGACCTTGACCCAGGAGCAGAATGACAAAAATAGTACTGTGTGAAATGTGGACTTTTTTTAAACCTGATGGTTTCATTATCTTCCATCAGCCTCTAGTATTTAAAGCAAGTAAGCAATAATAGAAGGCAATATAAAGGGTACCACTGACAAGCATAATTTTTTAAAAAAAGTGATTGCTACTTTGTGGCGTCTTCTTTGTTATTTTAAAGATTAATTTAAAACATAAATATTTAAAACCAAAGAAATTTAATGTGTTCTGTGGTCAGTTTTCTATTTTTCAATCCATTTTGTTCAGTTTGCTTAAAGGACAGCTGGTAGGAATTCACTTTGTTTAACCTTAGGATTAATCTTTTCCCCTTGGGTGGGATTTAAAACCCTTCTGTGCTGAAGTCAGTAAGTGCCTGCCAGGTGCTAAATATAATAGAATTAATTTCTGTTTGTATGAATATTTTAATTTGAAGAATAAAGGATATGGTCATCAATGACATGAAGAGCAACAGTTGAAAATGTTAAAGTTAAGCCTCAGTTGGAGTAATAAAATGTCATTATATTCCCTTACCTGTTTGTTATTTTAGTGTTCTTTTCCCACCAAACAAATTACCATCATGCTTAGGTATTGCACAAACCTTTTTCCTGAATATGTTATTGGATAAGATTCAGAGTATGTAGTTTTATACCCCTCAAAACTAGAAACATTTTAGGAATGTGTCACTTGAATACTTCATTTATTTTCTCATCTTTCCCAGAAGTGGAATTGCAGACAAATTTTTGACATTGCTGAAAAAATGACAAATTAAAACCAAAATAATTCCATACAGATAACAGATGATTTCAAGTGCCACAGCTTCAGTAGCTTTTTGCTGCTTTGGACACACACAGAGTTATGTGTGTTGCCGATCACAGAACTTGCTGTGGCTACACATCAAATGGTCTGAGAGGGATTAGTGAGCCTTGAAGAGAATTCAGTGGGACTTGATGACCATCCATAATGGAAGGTACTCTGTGCATGAGGCTCTAATGAAGAGAAAGTTCTTCCTCCTGTCAGGATTGTGCCACATCTGTGCATTCAAGAGCACCTTATCACCATTGTGGACTTTGGTAATCATTCCCTAATGAGAAATATCATGATAAATGCTGTACTTCTGTAAATAACAGGTCTTTTCTAGTATTTCAGCCACTCAAGAGGTAGCTCAGCATTCCTGAAACTGTTCATTTGGTGTTTCATGGAAAAGATCTTTTCTCTGTAAATCAAAGTATTTTGCAGTCTCTGGCAACAGAAGTCCAAGTGACTTCAAAATCATTAGAACTTCATCATTTTGCATTTGTTCTTGCCCCAGTGTTTACATGTTGTTTTACTGATCTTAAAAATCAAAATCTCATTAGCTCTTAAACCCAGAAAAATCTGGAATCAGGGTACTTATTATTTGCTCCTGTTTCCCAGAGGGGAACTCAACTGCCTTTTCCAAAACAGTTTATTAGCAATTTTTTATGCTCACAATGCAACAAGTGGATGTGTTAACCTTTACTCTTAACAGGAGCACTATATAGTTTATATGATCTTGGCAAAAAATTGTTATCAATGTTAAATGCATAAAATTTTAATATTTAATTGACTTTCTTCTGCTTGCTCTTTAAAGAACATGTAAAGTTTCACATGGAGGTGCTCACTTCTTGGACTGTGTACAGATACAAAAAAAGTTTAAATGTTTCTTAATTTCAGCAGTGACTGCTGGTTTATTATTTTATCTGGAGCTGAAAAATACAATTGCAATCTTCCCTTTGTTACTTTTCACTGCCTTCATCAATATGTCTGTTCTGCTGGCATGAAGAGGCTTCAATTCCAGTGGTTTTGGGACATTTAGTAATTACTTTTTACTCGAAGATATGGATTCATATTTCTGCTTTGGGATTAAACATACCCTCATACCATGGTGGGACACATCATCCCTGCCATTTCACCTTCGGCAGTTCTGTCGCAATGGAATTAGTAACAAAGCTGGAATTTAAGCCGTGAGAGGTTCTGGGGAAAAGTACATTGTCCTTTTTGGTTTTTTTTCATGTGATTCACATGGAGATATTCATTATGAAAATTAGTGATTGTCTTAAAACCACTAACTACAACAATACCAAACAAGTGTATTTAAGATGCAAACTGACTTGTTATATCTTGGCTCTCTAAAACCTCTTCCCCAATCACTGAGTGTGTATCATCTCCCTTTAGTTTGCTTTCCAGATAGAGCTTGCTATTTACCCACCCCTAAATCTTAGCAGTAAAGGCTGTGAGTTGAACTACTTCTGTATAAAACTTCATACCTCTGTTTGGTTATCATTTCTGACTGTAATATCTTATGACATTTTGGGAAGTTTATAATAGCTTATTCTTCTGGAGGAGTTTGTGGTGATTATACTTTCTTTGTGCTCTTTCATTTATTAAACCTTTCCCTTCTTCTTGTTCTTACAGTTAGTAGAAAGTAACCTTGAAATTTAACTTTAGACTCCTTTTCAGCATTTCAGCAGCAAAGATGATTTGAAAAATGACCCCAGACTTGCAGAAAATGGTCAAAGCAGGATTAATAAATTACTTAATTACAAAGCCCTTCCACCCTGGAAGGAGACACTACCATTGCTGTAATTCTTGGCCTTGTATGAATTGCTTGGGGGTACTTAGTAACTATGTTGTAGATGTTATTGATGCCTTTGAGTGTGAAAATACTACTGTTTTGTTGAAAGCTGAGGTGGCCAAGAGACCATTTTGGTGTTGTGAGTGGCAGGACTGAAGATGCAATTGAAATGTATGCCTGAACAGACTCTTAGTTTTATTTCATTGCTGAGAGTTATAGTTTAATTATGTTTTTATTTATGAATGGCATAATAAAGACTTCAGTGGGTTTGAGATTACCCAGAGAGTAAGTGGGTAGTAGTCCTTCTCTGTTAGCTTCATCCCATGTGTGCAATTTAGGGGTGTCTATCATAGCATTTGTTTGAGTGTACCGGATGTTTCAGTGTTGGATCTCTCCCTCGAGAACATTATCTCCAGATAAAGACATGAGAAGCATCAGTGAGATCAGACTGGCCTGTAAAGGTTTACTTCAAAAGGGGATTGGAACTGTGACTAGTAATTTATAATTTAATTACTGATTTACCTAATACATCTCACAAAATTCAAATGAGATTTTAGGGTTGTAATAATGCCAAGGTCATGGGTTCAATCCCCTGTACGGGCCATTGACTTGAGTTGGACTTGATGATCCTTGTGGGTCCCTTCCAACTCAGAATAGTTCTGTAATTAGGCAGGATCCTAAAACCCCCAAAGTTTTGTCTTCTGAAAAAATCACAATGAATTCTATTAGGAACAGTTCAGGTGGTTTAAATTTGTCTCAGTTTTGAGCAGAATATTGCATTTGGAGCTTTGCTGTCATCTTGGCACCTGAGCTGTACATGGTGCTTTGGAGCAACAGAGCCTCAGCTGAGACTCTACACAGGCTGTGATAGAGACTTGGGACGAACCTCATATCCTCAGGCTGCTTGGGGCACCTTTAATTTAAAATGTGAATACCTGCTTGGGCATTCCGTAATCGCTTAGGAGTGATTGTCATCATTCATTACTGCATTAACCTTTAGAACTGACAACAGTGTGCCAGCTCACAGTAATTGAGCAGAGGTCCATGAAAATTAGTTTCTTACCTTGTGATTGCACATATGGTCAGGTCGTTCACTCACGGGAGTTATTTTGCCAATGACATTCATTGCTCTCTAAATTTAAGCTTAATTTTTTTAATTACTGGTTTAGATTGTTGTCTTAAAATATCTAGGCTGGCCTATAAGGGGGGGAATGGAAGAAACATTTCTGCCTCCTTGGAAACTTGTAGTTTGCAGCTCTTCCAGCACTGCTTTTATGGAATTTAATAGAGCATGGGTTTGAGGCAATTCTGATTGCTGTGTATTGAGGAAAGGAACAAGTGTTTGGGACATTGTGCATTCTGAAATAAAACCTCTAATTTTGTGTTTCATGCAATCTATCTTTCCTTGCTTGTGCTCCAAACCAAACACTCCTCATCTGACAAGCTTGTTCTTTTTTCTTATAATATGAAATTCAGGAGTCCTAAATCTTGGCATTTAATGGAAATACGGCATATGCGATGTCCATAATAATGGATTATTTGTTTTACTTCAATGAACTTTATTTTAATTAGAAGTTACACTATAGGTCTTATTGGAAAGCAGAGCCCTTCCAGGGATCTCAGTCAAATTCAGATGATGTAAATATTACTGTAAAATTAGATATTTGTAAACCAGTGTGAACAACTTGATCTGTGTGAAGAAGCCTTAGAGAAGTAATTTTGCACACTGAGCACATTTCTTGTCTGAAGTGCATGCCATTAGAGGCTGTTTTCAAATTGGACAGCAAGCTTTAGAATTCTGCTCTTGAGGGCAGATCTATCATTTTGAATTACATATGGTAGCACTTTCTTAATTTCTGAGAAAGTATATGTGGGGTAGGTTGTTTTACTATAATTTCTATTGATTTATAAATAGCTAATTGTAAATCACACCCTACTCTGCTTGCAAAGGAGCTGTGCAGGGTGTTCCATACCTGAAGTGCTGAAAATGATGCTGAGAGTAATTTATTTAAAGGACTGATATCTCCCCATATCACTTCAAGTCACTGAAACAGCTGAATAAAACCCAAATGTTGTTTTCTTTCATTACATCACTTAAAATTGAAG
>JAOXXN010000102.1:4983720-4997127 GCA_026770055.1 Myrmophylax atrothorax
GAGATAAGAGCTGTGATAACTCCCTTCCAGGAAGTTGTTAACACCTCCACACCCAGCCTGAGGTGTCATGTCTGCTATTGGGCCATCAATGATTCCAAATACCCCATGAGTCACAGAGTGAGATTACTCGTTGTCTGACACACAGATACTTCAGTGAAGGAGATACCTCTTCCCTTCTTCCTTTAATCATCAAATTAAAACAGTCTAGCTTTCGGGTTTTCTTCGTGAGGCCAATCAGCATTGTTTTATAAACCTGGTTCTCATTAGGAATACTTACTGTAGATAGATCCAAAAGGAAAATATTCCAGAAGATCTCCAGAGAACAGCTTCTGTGCAAGCCTCTGATGTCCTATTAAAAAAAATACAACAAAAAAACCAGTCATAGAATGGTTTGGGTTGGAAGGGACCTTGAAGATCACCTCTTTCCAACACCCTGAAATGGGCAGGGACACCTTCCGCTAGACCAGGTTGCTCAAAGCCCCATCCAGCCAGGCCTTGAACACTTGAGGGATGAGGCATCCACAACTTCTCTGAGTAACCTTTGCCAGGGCCTCACCAGCCTCACAGTAAAGAATTTCTTTCACAGATCTAATCTAAACCTATTCTCTGTCATTCTGCAGCCATCCCCCTTATTCTGTCATTCCACGTTCTTGTAAAACATTCCATCTTTCTTGTAGCTCCCTTCAGGGCCTGGAAGGCTGCAACTAGGTCATCCCTAAGCTGTCTCCTTCCCAGGCCGAACAATCCCAATTCTCTCACCCTTTCCTTGTAGGAGAGGTGCTCCATTCCCCTAATCAACTTGGTGGGCCTCCATAATAATCTTCAGACATCTTACATGGAACTTCATTGTAGAGACTTTTCCATAGAAATGTGACAGATGTTCCTGATATTTTATAATAATCCATCCTTGTATGGCTCAATTCTCTCATTTTACACTGAAAAAATAACAATATCTTTATAAGTCCCCTTGGTACACTGTTGTTAAATTCCTGCATTTTTGTAGTATGCGTTATCAGGCATAAACAACCATTAGAACAATTTGCCAGACAATCATAAAATGATTCTACACTGTGCAATGTTTTAAACTTTGAGAAGGAAATTAATTTGCATACGTCCCTGGCGCATTATAAAGGATTAGCTAAAGCTATTTCTGAGTAATGTAATTCTTTTAGCTTATTTTCACGTAGGGGCAAATCCAGGCTTGAATAAATTTTGCTGCCTGAAAATAACTTGTTCAAGTCTAGTTGTGGAAACAACTCTTAGAGAATTTTCAATAGAAACTAACAGGAAACTAATTTTCTTAAAGCACCACTATTTACTTTGCTCTGCGTATCTTTAGTCCCTCATAAAGTTTGTTTATGCTAAAACTGAGTTTTCATACTTGGCCTCTTCAAAAATAAACTGGAGGAGAAAGTCTGAACCAGGTATTTGGAGCTGTGTTATGAGTTGGTTCTGACCATTTTATGGTTGCTTTTCTTAGAAATACCTCTCACTGACAGGCACAGGGTTGGTGTATCACACAACAGATTCTTTTAAAAAAGCTCCACTTGAGAAGACTATTTCTGAGAGCAAAGTACTTTTTCCTCCTCTGAATAATCAAATGGCATGTGACAGATCAGTAACCTTCATGGTTTTCTCATACTTTATGAAGTATTGAGTACAGCAAGGCTTGTATATTTTTACCATTAAGTACTAATTAATAATTGGAGTATAACTGTTTTGCCTCTTGAATGTACAGAGTACGTGTAGATGGGGAAATTAAAGAAGGAAACATGTTTCTTTCAGTTAACACCCTTGTCAGATACCCATGCATAAATCAATGCTACAGGAATGTTGGTGAGCATGCAGCATCTCCCAGCCTTTTCAAAGCCACATCTTCTCTGTTCCTTTCTCATGAATTTGTTCTGATCCGCTCTCTTGCGTCTGTGACATGTCCCATTCTGGCTGGTAAGTGCCAGTAACCAACACACAACCCCCCAAACACCTCAACAAAGCAGAAGCAAGGCCAGACCCTGTCACTGCATTGGCTGGGAAATGACTGGAGAAAGCAATGGGCTGGCCGAGGCTGGAGAGGACAGCCAAAAGCATCCTGCAGCTGTGCCCAGGGAATATTACAGCTTTATGAAGGGCTGCCAAGTGAGGAGGAAAGCATTTCAAGGGAGCTCAGTTTTCACTGTAGAGTAGGGAAATGCCAGTTAATAGCTAGAGTTGATTTAGGCTCTGTTTCATATATGTACTTTAAATAATTTGGTTTATGAGACTTGTGGGTCCCTAATTCTTAAGCATAAGAAATATATGCAAAAATTATTTCATATTCAGTGCATTCATATATCAAAAGTTATGTTTCTTAATATAATGAAGGAGATGTGTATGTTAATGGTGGCTCTGTTTATTTTACTTGGTAGTGATTAATAGTTTTTCATTTTGGATTTTAATGTGTCAGTGCTTTAAAGTAATTTAATCTATTTAATATGGAGATATAAAGTGCCATTTTAGAGCTGGCAGAATTCTCACTTTTAATTCACGTTTTCCCACTGGGAAATGTAGTTTATCAAACCTTACTTTTCCAAATATAGGGGATAGATTTAATTAATAGTACTTTTAATAATTGCAATGAAATTACTTCTTTGATTCTTCAGTGAAAGTGAAACTTTTAATGCTTGAGCTGAGATGAATGTCATGGTTTCTGTCTCCAAACGGTGATATGTTACATCTGTGAAGCCAAATCCAAGAGTACCATTACTGAGTCAGCACCTTCATCAGTACCTTCCCTGAGGTGTAATATCCACAACAGGAAACCTCTGCCTGTTGCTGCATTGCTGTGCTACATCGTGGGCTTCCCAATGGCACTGATACTCTGACTTTACTGGTTCCAGCTTATTGTATGACAGTCAATATTTCTGGAAATGTATTAGAAACATCCAAGTGACTTACATAGTCAGCCTTAAAGGGGATTGTAGCCCTAGGGCAGTGGCTTTAGCTGGCAGATCTGAAATGGAGCCTTCCCAAAAATGCATTGCCTTGGAAGGAAGGCAAAGAGTAGAGAGCATCACAGTGTTTGGAGGCAAATAGTTTATTTGCACAAATTCTCCTTTCCCAGGGCAGCCCTGCTGTGCTCTTGAGAGAATTTTTTTATTTCTGGCTGACATTTTGCTTGAATAAATTGAGAATCAAACTCCATGAACTTGCAGTCAGTGTGGCTTGGGAGGCTGCAAATGCATTGTAATAGACTGTCTCTCTTGCGAACAAATCCTAAGAAAAAATACTAAGTTTTATAATCTGTATGCTCAAAATCAGCCACACACAGCTTATACTAGACTGAGTTGCCTCTAGTTTTGCTGCTGTGTGGGATTTGCTGAGCTCCCAGGTATGCCCCATCAAATTCCTGTGACATTCAAATCACTATTGTAATCATCTGCTGCTTTCTCAGTAAGCTGACCAAAATAAATGTCATTTGTTCCACCGTGTGCCTCCACTGTTACTCAAATGTTACTTCCATTTCTTCACAAAACATTTTTTCCTTTATCATTCTTAGCCAGTGATTGATATAATGTTTTTTCTAATTTGCCTTTTTAATTTTCCCCTCTTTTATCTTTACCCAAAAATATTTTAGCACTTGACTTTCACTAGATGCCTTCAGTTCAGTTTCTGATTATATTCTTTGTGTTCTGCTGTGAGCCTCTCCCTGCTTCTCCTTCTGACAAATGTGGAATGTCATCTCTGAGCCAGGTGATAGTCATGTAATGACTCCTGGTGATAACTAATTTTTCAAGAGAAGGTTCCCCTGTTAGCAGCAATGCCTTTCATCTCACTGCCTGAGTTACCACCTGTTCTTTTGTAATTCCCTCTCAAACTTTAGAAGATCAGAAGATGCCCAAAATATGCCAGCACCTATGTCTGCTCAGTAAGTCTAGTTCTTTCTTTAACTTGCTTTTGCACATACAGTGGTTTTTTCTCTTGCTTTATTTTTAAAATTCACACTAAATGCAATACAAATTTATTTACTTTGATTTGATTTTTTATTTACTTGGATTTTATTTTGATCGATTTACGTTGATTTTTGATTTTATTTAATTGAACAATGCCTCTTCAGGAAACAACATACAACACAGCCAGTCTATAATTCTTAAATGGCTGATCTTTCACCTGATCAAATATGACCTAATGAGCCAGGAATGATAAAAAGTATTGAATTTAAGATGTACTCGTCTAAGAGCCAAGAAAGTGAAACCTCTGATGTGTAGTGTGAAACATTTATCCTTTGTACTTAAAATGCAATGGAGGATAAAGATTGAGTATAGTTGATTTTGGATTGTAATTAGTATGTGTATGTGTACACCTATTTTCAAGATTATTTTGTACAAAAATAACTGATTTAAAAACAATGTCTGCCAAAATAATAGGCATCTAAAGTAAAATAACTTCAGATTTCACTTGCTGCTTAAGAGCTTTATAATAGAAAATTTTCAGTGGTGCTTATTTCCCACCTGCTTGTTGTTCCTTTAAAGGGGAATAAGGTTTATTTTTCTGTTTTTAATAGACTATACATCCTTTAGCCATACAACCTTGAGAACAAGGAACTATAACCTAAGCCATAGCTTGATTGATGAACTCCAGGATTCATTTCTGCACTTGTTACTTGCACAGAAAAATCAGATGTTGTGATGCTGATATGTCCAGACTAGAAGTCACTTTGAATTACAGATAAAATAAGCAAAAGAAAATGGACTGTTGGGCTCTGTTTTATGGAGGAAGTGTGGAGCATCTATGAAAATCAGCCATGAAACTCCTAGTTCTTTTGTACTCCCAATTTCTGGATATTTTTAGTATTAACTTTGAATTTTTTATTCTGTTTTATTTGACACCATTTTAGGATTACTTAAACATTTTGTACTTTAACTGTGAAACTCATTATTTTTAGCTGCATATTGACATTTTTTTGTGTTTGGAGAAATGTGTTCTTGAATGGCTGCCAATAAAACTTCTCCCCTGGATGTCATTCTTGTCATCAGTTATTGTTCCCTCATCACGCCAGACAGAAAAATAACTATAGTTATCCCATCACCATTTGTGCTGGGTTTTTGACCTACTAATAGAATGTATTTCTTTCAAAAAATAGTCTGAATGTAGCTGGTTTATTACTTTCTGGAATTTTACAGTGGCTTCTCTCTCACATTTTTTCCCCTTAGATGGCATATATAGCTGGGGAGCCTTGTGATCTCCTTTATTTTAAGGAAGCTTCATTTTTTTTCTCTGTAGTGTTGATTTAGTAATTTCAGTGCTTTCTTTACTTTCTGCCTTTTTGGAGGGTTGTGGAAAGAGAGAAGGAATGTTCTGTATTCAGTGTTCCATCAGGCTATTCTTTAGTGCAAAGGTGTCTTTGATAGGGTGCTGTGTGACTGCTTACCTGTGCTCAAGATTGTTTGGGTAACGAGTGCTGCTCCTGATGCACACAAAGAAAACAAACCAAGGAACTAATTCACTTCTTCCCTTGCACCTCCCCTTTCCTCAACCTGGCAATATGAAAGGCAGAAAAGGCCTTGGCTTTGTGAGCCTTGCTCAGTAATAACAAAAACCATCTCTATTATCATCACAGTGTTCAGTACAAATCCAAAACAAATCCCATACCAGCCACTGAGCAGAAAATTCACCTTATCCCAGCCAGAACCAACACACTCTCCCATAGCCATCGTTCTGTGCTGGTGCTCTGAGGGCACCTGGCTCGCTGTAGAAAACCTTTTTTCAGTAATGCAACATGTTCCTGCACTGTGCTGGTAAGTGAGGGAAAACCATACTTGGCTGTACCCTGATGTTCAGTTCCTGTGTGTGTAAGGACATCAGCTCAGCAGCCTAAGTTCATGGAACTGAAGCAGAGAGGATGACTAGTCATCTCAGGCACTGCCCTGGCCAAACACGTTTAACACCATCTCATCCTGTTACTTCTCATCTCTTCTTGGAGTGGAATCTCTGAATTAGAAGGTTGTTTTCCTTTACAGTTTCCTGAATCCTCTAAGTGTGACATCAATAGATATGTAAAATAATAATATGTTGGGCAATTCAGTGTATTTTCAGCTATGCTGTTTCCCCCATGACATTAGATGAATCAAATCTTAATTTTTCACTCAATTCTTTAATGTTTTAAAGAGTTATGTTTTCTTTAGTGTTTACCAGTGAAACACTCTCTGTAGCATCATATATTTGGGTCAGAAGAAGCCAAAGTCCAAGGCCTTTAATCTTCCTATAGGAAAAGAACATTCAAAGAAGTAAAATGATGAAAATAAAGTAAAAATAATAATGTTGCAGATGTGAAAGTGCCAAACTGCTTGGTTCAGTTCTTAAGACAGAACAATATAAGTGACTAATAGGAATGTGCTTCTATTCTTGCCCAGTCTGCTGATAATGCTAATTTTTTTCTTAATGTAGATTTTGAAATTTTTTCCTTAAAAAAAAGAATTCTCCCAGATTTTCTTGTCCAAAAGTTTCAGCTCTGTCCCTGGCAGTCCTGTAAGCATGCTAGTAAGGCTATAGTAATAAGCCTGCTGACCCTTTACCTTGAAGCATTCCAGGGCTTATGCATAGTGAAATATCTTTAATTACTTACCATCCCAGCAATCAGGCTGGTTTGAAATTTCCAATACTGTGCAAATGGCAAAGAGAGGTCTAACTTGTAAGGCTACTCCCAGTGTGGATTTGTGGGTAAATTCTTTGAATAGAAGTTATCAGGAGGAACCTCTCTGAAATCAGTGTCCAGAATTGCCCCTTTTGATTTGTTGATTTTAATGATCTCGTATTAATCGTCATTGACCTTCATACAACTCTAATATCAAAACAATTGTTTTAATGAGAAAAAGCGGTTTGGCACCTTAATATCAAGAATCAAATGAAATTTGATATGCAAGGATTTGTGCTGAAGAACTCTGGATTCCTGAGACTTTCTATGTAAATACTGAAGATGCAGTCTCAAAGCAGTGGAAATATATTACCAAGAACTTCTGATTGAAGTATTTTTAGAAAGCATAAGCACTTAATTGTTCCTGAAAATTTAGGCTTCTCAGTCTCTGATTTTAGAGTTAATTTTTTTTTTAATCTCTCCTCTTGTTTCCTGGTATTGTTAAAGGGGTGTGTGTGTGAGTTTGGTGTGGTTTTGTTTCTTTGCTGGTTTTTAACTGTTTTATCTGTTTCAGGTAGCTTGTTTTACTTCTCTGTGTATTTTAAAGAATTAATTTTCAGTCCAAGAGGTCTACACAGCCTGGTAACTTCCTGCCCACACAACTCATCTCATTCCCAAAGTGAATTTTGTTTTTTCTTTGAAAAACAAAAATATTTTGTTTTCAAATCTAAATATTTTTAAAAATATTTAGATGAGCCTGAGGCATACAGTAAAACAGGACAGAAACTTCTGAAATAAGACCCAAAGATGTAGGGGATCAAAATGAAATGTTATTTCATCATGAAAGGTTGGTAAGATCGCTGGAGGGTGCTCAGTCACACAGCACAATGTACTTCTCTCAGTATTTATGTAATTCTGGACAAGTTAGTTGACATTGTGTAAATGACCTAAGTTGTAATTAATTTCATCAGGTACTGACACAAGAAACATTTCCATGTTTTAGGCTTTAGGGAAAAAACCCCTCCAAAGTCTGCTTCATCAGCTGAGCTCTTCCTTTTGAATAAAACAGAGACTAATAAAAGAGTGCTTGGAACTTTTCAGTTTTATTCTGAATTCTGGACTCAAATGCTGATGGACTTGCATGTTGTCCTACTAATGTTGTGTGGAAGAGGCTTTACAGAATACACGATGTTTCTAGTGAGCTGAATAGTTGGCAGGAAAACCCCATTTCCAGGGCTGAAATACAGTTGTATATTGTTTTCAGGTCATGAGAGATGGACTCAGTTACAAATTATTTCAATTAAAGAAAGAAAACAATGAAGTGATCCACCAACTGATGAAGGAAACTGCCTGCAATATAAAAAGTCTTTAAGGATCTCTCTGGCAGTAACTCCCCATAAATTCAGGTGTTCCAAGAATTGTCCAACTTTTATTCAGCAGTCTTAATCAAATGGAAACCCTTCATAAATTTCAGCAGTACCTTTCTCATTCATCAAACACTTGCTGAGCTTTTCACTATGGAAGGAAAAGCTTTTGTTTTAGCTGATATCTGAGCTCTGTGTGTTCATCTGAATGTCAGACTTGCAGAGAATTCTGAACTTTGAGTAGGGCAGGAAATAGATGGAAATAAAAATCAAGTGCACTTGAGTTGAAGGTGAAGGTATCCTTTTGTAAGCATGGAGGATGATGCATGTGTGATGGCATCAGAAAACCTGTTGGTGGAAACAGAAATATTGTAAAATGCTGGATGCTGTGGGGATATTGAAAGGGAATGGGAATTCCTAGCATGTATGCACATCGTTTTGTAGCTCTCCTCTTGTATCCCAAGACCCAGCAGGTCCCTTAGTTTTAACTCTTCTGGTATTCTTGGAGTCATACAAATTTTAAAGAGATCTTGGTCTGGTACTGCCAGACAATGAAGCATTTTAATTATTAGCCACAGGAGGCTGCCTGTATCTCTGCAGCCTCACAGCTCCTCAGTGGAGAATTGTACATTCTCATTCCCTCTGTATATGATTATACTACAGGAACTTGCAGATGCAGCAGTCCTAATACCAGTGACAGAGCTGAAGTTATTTATAGAGGTATAGTATATAGCTCATATGGTTCTTTTAGCTACTAAATAACCTTAGACACTTCCCTAAGCTGCTATTTTTTTGCAATTTTTGATAACAAATGTCTCACAATTACTTCCTGTACCATAATATACTCAGCCGTATCTATGCACTTTCTGCTTCATTCTGTTTTACTTCAAACTGTGCAGCATTACTGTAAGCTGAATGAGGGAAATTCCAGCCTGTGTGAGAGGGTTAATGCCTGCCTGAGGATGCTGCACAGGGGTGGTCTGGTAAAGTTGTGGTTTTGTTTCTTTTCTTCCAATCCCAAAGTTATTTGTAGTCATTTGCTTATTTTATTGAATTTCAGACTGTTGTATTCTAAGCTGTGCCATGCACAGTGTCCAGCTCATGAGTTTTAATCTGTGTCTGAGAAATTTTAATTGATGGGGCAGCAAAAATGTAGAAAAAATTATTTTCCTTGTGTAATTTACTTTGAAATAGGATGTGGCTAATCTTGGGGGAGGTTGAAATACTTGAAGAAAAAACAATAAATTAATAATCAGGAAATTCAACTCCCTCCAACGCTGCTTCATGTGTCTTAGTGTCTGAGCAGTGGTTTGGAGATGTGTAAGGATTGGTTGTATATCCAAATGAGGATACTGTGTACAACAACCAACACCTCTAGAGACTGTTGTAACAGACCTTGTCAGTAATTACTCTAACGCTTTACACTTCTTTCCCTCTCTTACTGGTCTGCTTTTTGCTTACAAACCAGAAGTATGCAAAACCCAAAGCTAACAGGGTTTGCATACCAAATATGCAATTGAATTGCTTGTTGGATAGTAAGTTTCCAATTTGAGTAAGCAAAAATAGCAAAATCCCCTGTATTACAATTGCAGTATTTTTTTTAAAGACAGCAATGGCAGAATTTTCTAGACTTGCCAAAGTTTTCAGCCTAAGTCTTTACCTACCAGAGGCTGAAAATGTTCCTCTGTGCACCACAAATGAACTTGGATCTTGCTCAGTAGTGGCTCTGAGAGGCTGTGCTGGTGACCTCGGGCTGTGCTTCAGAGCTGCTGGTACCTGGTGGGCACCGATTCAAAATAAAGAGAGGACATTCACAGATCCAAAGAATTGATGGAAATCTGCCAACCTGTCAACACCTGGGAATACTCTGCTTAGATAAATGCCCAAGAGGAAGAGAGGAAGTGCAGATGGAGGAGTCTCTTTGACAAAAAAAAAAAAGCTAATTCGGTTTGGGTTTTTTCCTACATCATGTCAGTTTTGATTTCTTCTTCACCTTTGTCTACTTCCTTAAATTATCTGCCATAATTGTGCAAGTGGCTTGAATGAATGAAGGCTTTGCCTAATTAAATTGGGGAAGACTGAAATGCAGGTATAATCTGATTATCCAAGGAAAATGACAAAATAATGATAACATGCTAGTGATTGGTGTGACCTATTGAACCCAAATTTAGCTTATTGGTTGTCTTACTGAAAGTGCTTTGACTAAAACTGACAGCACCTTGCATGTCTGTACAACAGCACAAATAACTTTATCTTACAGATGAAAAATGATTTTGTAATGCACACCCTGATTTTAGTACCTGGTGGTGCAAGGGCAGGTATTTCAACAAGACTGAAACAAATAGTCCTTAAATGTTAAATTATATGTAAATATGCAACTTAAAGTAGTTTTAGGCTGATCATATCACACTGGATAAATGTATGAAAGGGATATATAGAAAATGGGTTTTGCTTTCTTTATTCTTGGAGCTGAATTTAGAGCTGTTGATGCTGTTGATAACAGTTGCCTCTGATCAGGATTATTTGTCTTTGTATTATGCTCTGGACAAATGTATGTACTTTAAGAGAGATGTGTTAAGTTCATCCCTCTCAACACACTATTGCAAATTACAAAACTCTTCCTGGTGTAGCTACACCCTTCCCAAAATGCACATACAAGTATTGCTTCATTTTACCTAGATCTCTCTTTGTTCAGTGACTGCAAAGTAACTTGGGTTATTTTAAGGCTGTTAATGGAGTAAAATGTCTGCATTGTATTGGACCAGTGTATGTACCTGGTAGGGGAACCAATGCATCAGTTTTCTGGGTGAAGAGTTTTCTCAACATGACCCAGGTAGCTAACTCTGATAGCATTTTTTGCATCTTTCCCTCTTTCCATTTG
The DNA here is from genome assembly GCA_026770055.1 of Myrmophylax atrothorax. Classification (NCBI taxonomy): domain Eukaryota; kingdom Metazoa; phylum Chordata; class Aves; order Passeriformes; family Thamnophilidae; genus Myrmophylax; species Myrmophylax atrothorax. The sequence continues at coordinate 4,994,576 of JAOXXN010000102.1, forward strand.
TTGCCTTGTTTCCATGAACTGCCAGTATACCCATTTTCCTGTAAATCTGGTTACCATTCCAGCTGCCATCTGTCCTTTTGTTTGAAATACGCTTTGAATCGTGTGAACCACCACAGGTTGTTTGGGTGCTTTTACCTGCACCAGGATCCTCTGCTGCCACTAACAAGTGATAGGAAACACTTTGGACTGACTTACTCAATGATGACTAAGTGTTTCTAATTAAGGAATCTGCTTAAAAGGGGATGCTTCTTTCAGGGCAATGTAATTCACATTAAAAATGTGCTGTAGCTCTTTTCCTGATGCAATTCAACCACTCCATAACTTTTAGCTGCCATTCTTTAAAGTGCCTTGGCAAGCTTTGACTGTGGGAATATTAAGATGCTGAGGCAGCAAGACTCAAGATTCAGCATCTCTCAGCTTCAGACATTGAATTTAAATGTGTAAGTCAAACTTCAACCTCTGTCACTCTTATCAGGGCATTAACTGGCTGGGTATTTTGCAGGAATATTAAATATTCTGAACAGAGACAAACTACAGGCATAAAAATCTCTTTGATTCAAAAATTTATAAGCTTCTATCTGATGAGGTTATTTACATTTTATTCACAATTAAATCAGTTTACTTCTGATGACAGAAAAATATGTAACGTGAGTTAAAACTATATTACTGATATCTTTTCGGAAGGCCCATGTACAGTACTGAATATGGCTGCCTAATTGAAGGTTTACATTGCAGGTCATTAGCATGAGGCCTAAGGATTTTAGTGTGTTTTTGTAGATTTTTACAATCATGTAAGTTGCACAGATTCTTCTAGGTCGCTCACATCTTAAAGTCGGTTACTAAAGCTCTTTCTCACAAATTGTGAGCTTTCTTATGCCCTGCCAAGGCCATGGTGTTTGTGAGAAGCCACCTGTGGACAGCAAGAAGACAAAACACAAAAGGCCTGGAGGTCCTGGAAGATCTCCAAGGGGCAGTTCTGAAAACCCCTGTGGGTGGGGCACAGAGGGAAATGAGGATCATGGTTGGTTATCAATATCTCATATGTAAATTACTAGAGAGGTTATAAAACGGTAACATCCCTGGTCATGGGGTGCAGACCTTCTGGTGTGCACCTTAGAAGCTTCTAATAAAGGTAACCTATATCTCTTTCTCCATAAAACTGTTTTTGAGTTTCTATTTTCACAGGAATAGGCAACAAGTACAGAAATTAAGATACTTCTGATATTGAAAATAAATACATTACAGGCAAAAAGCCTTTCATGACACTGCCTGGAGATGCTTTGCATCTCCCGAGCTGAGGAATACAAAGGGAAATTGGTAAATCTAAGTACAGTAGTGTGGAAAAACTTGAATTCAGAGGTGAAGCTTTGAGCAAAGCAGTTCTAGCAAGGTCAGAGTGCCAGTCAGAATGTTCAAATTGATACAATTTCAAAGCAATCATAGTATTTTGCTTCCAGTCTAGTCCTGCCTTTTCTTTGTCCCCCCACTGGAATTTTTTCTTAAAAATCCTTTGTTACACAAGTCAGATTGATAACGTAGGTCCAAGCACAGGCTTGTATTCAAGCCAAACATTATCTTTGTCTCTGCCAATGCAATTAGAGTAAATGAAGTAAAACTGCAGAGGCCAGATCATCAGGAGAAAATCATTGCAGATCCTTTCACCTGGGAATACCTACAAGTCTGAACCAAGGCAAGCAAGGCTTTTGGACTCTGATCATTTATTGGTATTTTAATTTTACTTTAATACTATTTTTTGAGTAATTAGTAGTCAGTAGCACTTTGACTTTAACAGTCCCTTACTTCTCCCAATAATTTTTCCTGAACTGAAATCAGAGATAGGCTCAGAATGAGATCTGTTCAAAATATCTGATAGATAGTTCCCATACATGGTATTGACTGAACCTCTTTTTGAATAGCTAATGAGAGAAAAGTATTGATTTTGGTGTTTTTAAACGCTTGTAATTTTTTTTTTCTTAATGTAGCCCTCAAACATTAAAAGCTTTTGCCACAAACGTGTGGGGAAAACACCTTACTGTTCTTACTGTTTCTTGTATTGAATCTTATGGATCCCTGAAGATTGATTAGACTTCTGAAAAGACAAAATATTTTTTCATGAAGTATATGGGTTGTAAATAAAGCCTTTAACCCAGAAGATAATTTAAAGTTGGTGTCAGTGTAGTCTTCGCACTTTTTTCTCTAAGCTGTAGTTGCCTCTGACGTAGCACTGCATCAAAATGACAGACCTGCTCTGTAGCTGAAAAATCACAGCTTCTTAAGGTAATTCAGAGACACTGAATAAACACAAGGAATCATTGAAATACCAACATGTGTAATCCTTTGGAATTCTGGGTTTATCTTTTCCATGATTATTCCTATTTTAAAACAATAATTTAAGGTGTACTTAATTTTCTTGGCCTCATGTGCAGAAAAATAACCCCCATCCTGCTGATGCTGTTTGAACCAGTGAGAAAAACTCCCTGATGCAAATAAAGTAGTTTAGAAAATGTTGAGGTTTTGGTTTTGGTTTTGGGGTTTTTTTGTTTGTTTGTTTT
>JAOXXN010000102.1:5007063-5033528 GCA_026770055.1 Myrmophylax atrothorax
AGGGCTAGCGAGCCCATCCTGCCCGTGGACACACTTTGTCTGACCCTTCAGCTGAGACCTGTCTGGCATGGGAGACTACTGGAGCCACAAACCACTGCCAGCATAGCTCTCAACCTCATGAGGGCACGCAAGCTTCTCCCCTGTGACAAGGGGGTGTCCCCAGAGAAGACTTTTAATATAGATAATGTGTTTCCAAATATGTATATTCTGAGTTTCTTGGACTCAGATCTTCAACTTTATAATCATGGTGACTTTTAAGGAAGGTCACAGTTCTCTAAACAGAAGTTCTCACTCAAATATTAGATGATCAGATTTTCTGTTCTTGAAATGAAAAGAAAAAGAAAAGCTGCATTTCCCTCAAAATTAGCAAAATTTACTGGCTTTGAATCATCCAGCTTCCGTTATGTCTCACGCACATGGATTTCTTTTTTCTCAAATGCTTTTCTATGTAATTCATGAAAATCTTCTTGTTTAACAATATCTTGTGTTTGTTCTTTCCCTTTCTAGATATATCACTCTTTCTTTTGGGCAGAGAGATTCAGTATTTCCTTCTAATTCTGGCAGTCTTGCCATGGCTTTAGGAAGAACAAGAGTGATAAAAATTTGAGTGGATAGAATTTTTGGGGTGTGGATGCAGAAAAAAAAAAAAGAGTAGATACTCCACAACACAGAGTGGCCGTGATATTCTGTAATCCACTTTTCATTGATGTCAGAATTAAATGCTTTCAGGGATTTTTGGATTATTCCAGTCACAAATGTTTGGACAAATCTAATGTTATGTATTTTTCTATTATCTTTTTACATGCCAAACTAGGATACAGACACTATTGTTCTGATGGTATGCAGGTGGTTGCATGTTTAATATCAAGGTGACTAAATGGAATGGACCGATGACAGCTTTGATTTTCTTAATTGCTTCTCACAGTATCAGTCATCATTCACAATTATTTCAGCTTTTACAGTTTCATAATCTGCTACAGTTTGCTAATGCCTTGCTTCTGGTCTTGTCTATCCAACAGCTATCTCTGTATGATGAGTCAAAATACCACCTGTTCCTTTCACTCTAAACTTAGCAGGACTGCACATAGCCCCATAAGCATTAGCATCTTCCATGAGAGGCACCTAATGCCTGATGATAGGTGGCACTTCTCAGCTGGTGTGGGTGAATTAGAGGTGATGCAGCATTGACAAGTTGAGAAGAGTTCTTATTGAATCAGCACTCCTGAGTTTACAACATCTGTAAGAGCAACACAGTAATCTTACTTACCATAGCAGAAAAAAAATTGTTCTCCAAGGAATATCATGGTTTTCTTCTATATAGTTTTAAATAGAGTAGCATTCATGGTAGTTTTCTTGGTTTGATTTTGTTTGCATTCTATAACCCTAATTGAATAAGATTGATTTGCCACATCTCCTTTGAAAACATCCACATTTCCTAGATGACAATTCAGTATTTTTCCTGAAACGAATGTAATGATTTTTATGTATACTTTTTTTTTATTATTCATTACTGCCTGAGTGCCACAGTAACTTGAAGAATCACTGGCTTTCCCTCTTATACTGAAGTGTTGCAGTGAGTTTTGTCTCACTCCTGTGAGTCAATACAAAGTACATGCAGTTTAACTAATAAAAAAGTGTTCTCACAAATGAAGTTAAATCATTGGCCAGACATAGGTTTCACTTTCAGGTAGGACAAGCTATAATCCAATTTGATATTGGATTCTATACAAATGATTTTATTTGAGAAATACCCAATAAACTTACCCAGAAACCCGAATGATGTCTTTGACAGTGAAAAACTGGCTTTTAACACATCTTTATTTTCAACTTCTGCCATAGAAACCACTGACAGTTTACTTATGCTGGTGCATTTGATCTACTTCAGTAGAGATATTTAGGCTATATTCTGTTAAATTTGTTTTTGTTACAAATTTGTGTAAGAGCTCCAGAATCATACAGGCACTTGATATGGCTCCTCAGAAGAAAGCCATTCAGATTTCAGGTAATGTCTTAAGATAAGAAAGTGGGTCACAAAATCATACTTTGCCATTCCCTGTTCTTATAAGAACTGAGAAATTAATATAAAAATGTGTGTTTAAAAAAAACCAAAACAAACATTACATTTAATGCCACATTGTTTGATACTAAATGTTGGAAGCTAGTTATTAATAAGAAAAGCATAATGACAATCGATAATGCATTAAGCAATGTTAATTGTTACACTTCCTTATTCTCCATTGTGTCAAACATGTTCTGCTACTTATCAGTAGAATATAATTTTTTTAGACATTGTCTTGGGTTGAGCTGGCAAAATGCCAACTGCCCAATACAGAGTCAAAGCTTCCCTCCCTCCCCGCCCCTGGCGAGAAAAGGTACAAAGGGGGAAAAAAGCTTTGGAAAATCAAACTAGGTTTATGCTTAAAATAACTATATATATTTATACAGAAAAGAGAATATTAAGAGAAAACTACAATATAACACACACACACAAGTTGGATATAACAACAATTTTCTACCTCCCACCAAACCCAGATTTCATTACTCTAGATTCATAAAATACTCTAAAAGACATCCAGCAAGGCAAAAGAGAGAGCATAACAGTAAAATGTTTCTACTTCCCTGAAACCAAAACAAAATACAATATAGCGGTGGCAGGAGCAAGGCCCAGGAGAGCAGGGCAGCAGCAGCACGTCCTGCCTCCACTGCAGCCGTGATGGAGCTGAGTGAACACCTCCTGCTCCTGTATTCGTAGCTCAGTTTTGCCTCATCTGGTTTGAAATATTTCTTTGGTTACCTAAGTCAGGTGATACCTGTCTGTCCTAATCTATGTGAATTCTCTGAGCCTGCTAATTTGAGGCCTGGCTAAAGCTACCACACAACCTTATAATATTCCTGCTCCCTTATTTCCTCCAGCTTTACTTTTAGCTAGAATACTTCCTCAGTCTGATATGGTCATGCTAGATTTGTTATCTATTATTCCACTGAAGTAATTTCTTGCTTGCCAAGTATTTCTAGTGATGCCTCAGGGTTTTTTAAAATTTTTTAATTGTTTTTTTTTAATTTTTGATTTTATAGGTTTTAGAAGTAATTGTAGTGAATGTAGATTTTAGTGTACCAGTATTTCTAGTGCTTAAGTTCGATGTTTAGACATACCAACACATACCCATATCAATCCCTCAAAATCCTTAGCTGTTTAGTCTTCTTTTCAAGGCAGAAGTGCTGAAAAAACATCTTAAGGCCTCCACCAGGAGACATAAACATAGGCAGAGTGACCTCGAAGCCCAGAGCACTGGAGGGCCTCCAAGTGCCCTGCATGCTGTGAGAAGGATGAAGATGATGAAGGAGGGACTCAATTCCTGACTGAATTCCTGATGGGGTGTGCCAGGGCTGGGACAGGGCAGAACCAAGACATGGGTGAATAATAATGGACATTATTACAAAAACCATGGGACCAGTGTTTGAGCATACACATCTGTATGTATTCCTGTGGGCCTCAGGCCTGGAAATAAAAAACCTGCCCTTTTTACTTAAAACTTGGATGTAATAATGCCAAGGTCATGGGTTCAATCCCCTATGTGGGCCATTGACTTATCTCATACACTAAGTTGGCTGGATTCTTGTTTCCTGCAGTCTCTTAAGGTAACACCAGGGAAAAAAACCAACCTGCAAACCAACAAAAAAGAAACCTCACAAAAGAAAAACCTCACTAACCCACACATGATAAAAACAAGCCAGAGGTGAACATCTGGTTCTACAAGCCAGGTTGGCTTGTTCTTGAAAGGTCCTTCCTGGTGCAACCTTTGTGAATCACTGTCATGGAATCCTAATGATGTGATATATTGGCTTTCATTTCCCACAGTAAAGCCAGACAAATCTGCATTACCATTTTTTCAGACCCACAGTACACAGAAGAAAAGCACTTAGAATGATAACTCAGCAAAATTTATAAGGGCTTCTTTGTGTCTGAAGTGTTTGAAGGACTCATGCAATTCCTGCAGAGGTGTCTGCCTCAGCTTCAGCAGGATCAGAAATGTGCCCTGTACATGGTGATGCTTCTGGAAGAACTTTTCTGAAAGGAGCCTCTTTTCCTTTCCCTGTGCTTGCACAGCAGCTGGGGCTGCAATCTACTTTCACAAATCAGCAAAACAACACTAAACTTCTGTCATTTCTGTCAAGGAGCTGGTGGCTTGCCAGTGCTTCTGTTTCATGTCCCACTGTTTTGTAGGACCTTGACACACCCTGCATTGAGGATTTAGAAATCATCTTGCCATTCGGGGGTCTTATTTGGGAGGTGAGATAGAGGAAGTCTGACCAAAATGAAATATTTTACTCTACGTGTCAGTCATGCCATATATTCTTAAAGGAAAACATGATGCTTAAACTGGCTTCCCACTGAGATTTAGGCAAACTCTTGGAAGAGAGCTCCTTTGGATGTGAAGTAAATGCCAAGTGCGATGTCTGTTGGGGGGAGAGGTGTATTTAAGCTTTGCTTTCTGCCCATTGCTTAGATTTCTGTGACAAATAAAAGACGTTTGTAAATGGTGTGGCTGCTGAAGGAAACAAGTCTCAATAAATTCCAGCCTCTGGTCTCTGGACTAGTCACCTGGATTTGGCAACAAGTACGTTTTGTCAGCTTTATCTTTGTTAATGGGCAGAACACTGATTTACAAATTCAGTTTTGAGTTAAAACAGGAAGATATTTTACTTTGTTTTTATGGTGCTTTGAAGATTAAATACATGTGATGTCTCAGATCTCTTTGTCTCCCCCTTATCCCTACTACTTCACTTGCTGTTCTCTAGGGTCTAAGACCTTGTAGGAAATGCTGTTTTTAAAGATGAAGGTGTTTTGCACTTTGGTGTTTTCCCTTTTGCTGTGTAAGTACACTTTGTACACACCCAGGTGCCTGTTGAAGAGAACCCTGTGTTCATATCTGGTAGAAAAGATAAAGCTTTCCAAAAGATAGGGGGTTTTCAGTGCTGTTTTCAAATACCAGCAGCAACGTTTGAATTCAGTTTATTTGACTATCAAAGCTAGAGGAATGGTGGAAGGGAATAAATAAATTGCTTTTCTAAAGTGGGGATTGATAAGAGCAATAAAAGCTTTTTGACTTGTCATGTTTGCCAGGGCAGCAGGATGGCCTTGGGTGTAAAAGATGTCAGCCAGATCCAGGTTCTTTTTTTCCAAGAAGGATATTTCAGTTGTTTAAACAGAGGACTTCATATCCAAAATTTCTATATATGTTATAACAAGACAAATGGGTAAAAGAGGGAGCATATATTTATTGATGTACTTCAATAATTTGCAGTTGCATTGGGATGCAATTTTCATAACAATATCAAATAACAGGAGGCACGTTGTAAATCAAACACTAAATGCTTAGGACTGAGAACAATTTTTCTCTATGGGCAGGTTGTATCTTATTTGTTCATGATGATGTTTCTTGTACTTCCCCTCCAAAAGTGAACTGTTGCTCTAGTCTGTAGTAGGAACTACAGTACTGCATGTGGTGGGAAGGAATTTGGTGGATCCTGTGTTTCTAATCCTAATTAAAGGGAAGTGGAAGAATGCCTTTGTTAGAGTTTGTGTGGGGGAGGTTAAGGATATCCAGCATTCTTCATTTGTTTTGTCTCTGAAGAACCTGTATTATCATTTTAGGTGCTTTGTGCTGTTCTTTTTTCTCTATCATAATGAGGAAAAAGGGGGTTTATTGTGTTTTTTTTTAGATAGTTGATTATGGAATTGTTCTTTTGGAACAATTTTATTTTGAGAGGCAAGAATAGCAATTGCCACTGTGTTTGCCTGCAGAAACTTGTATGAACCAGTTACCCATTGACCTCTTACTGTACTTGAACAAGAATAAATGTTATTATGTGACTGGTTATTTTCTTCAATGTATTTTATATTTTTCTTATAATATTTATCTGGGATAATAAGATGATTTTAGTGAATAACAATGAAAACAAGTGTCATTTGAAATGGGAAGTTGGGAAGGTGTGGGAAGATGTTTTGGTGTATACAACTGTGTTACTAGAATGTGTGAATCTTCACCTTTAAAAAAAATTGGTGTTTTTTTTGTTTGGTTTGTTTGTTTGGTTGTTTTTTTTTTTGTTTGGTTTGGGTTTGGGGTTTTTTGGTTGGTTGGTTTTGTTTATTTTTGGGGGGTTGGGGTTTTTTTGCATATTAACCACTGCTAAATGCAGAAAAACCAGGAAACTTTTTGTGTTGGATTTAATTGTATGAGAAGATGGATCTTGGGCATTCAATAAGTCTGAGTGCCTTATCTTATGACACAAAATGGATGTTTTCTCTGTGTAGAAGAGGGTTGTGATAGCACTTAGAACTTTTCACAAAGGAATCTTATCATCCTTCCTTTACATTATTATTGTACTTTTGTAACATGTTTTTGTCTTATTTCTTTATGAGAGAGTCTATTTTTTTTCTCCAGTAAGGTCAACTTCTGTTTCCTTTGCAGCTTGTTTTTCTGCCAGAAGTGTAAATCTGCTTCATGACTTTCTTTGACTCTGTCAATGAGAGAAAGTTTGACATATATTGCCATATTGATCTTTTTATCTGACATTAACAAATGAAATGAAAGACAATCCCTAGGTGTGAAAAAAACCCCAAAACAAACCAACCAACAAATGGAAAATGCTTTTCTCCTATGAGAGTATGTGCTTAAAAAAAGAGATACTTTTAAAAAAACATTCCATATGTTTTAAGTCACGTCCCCCTGATTTGAAATTAAATATATTTTAAATTTATGTGAAATACATGCAACTCTGCCATTAACTCATTTGAATCAAGTGTTGAGCTTTTGTGCACGCTCATGTTCACTTGATGAAATAGGGACACTGATATGATAAAGTATGATTGTATAGCAGTGTGGCTGTATTATTAAATTGCCTTGTTTCATAGGAGAAAACATGACATTCACTCACACTGTATATTTCTGCAAGGGCTAGTGCATTTAAGAGATTTATCTAATTGTGCTGTGTGCCTCTTACAGCAGTTGTCCAGAGTTTCAAGGATGTATATGTAGTTGGTCCTAGTTTAGTCTTTGTATTCCAGAATTAAATGTTAGGAAATGCAATAAATGGACTAAGTACTTAGAAGTTCCTGGAGTGGCTTAAAGGTTGGAAGAGTATGTTGCATAAACAAGTTGAGTATAGCTTGTATCCACCTTGGGAACCCAAAGTGGCTTCTTGATCTCTTCTAGGCATTTTGGCTATGATTCTGTTTAAACTAATATGAAGAATTATTGCAATTGTTTTCACAATTAAGTGGTCACTCAAAGGGCATCTGAAGTGACATTGACAAGTGAATTTTTGTTCCATATTTTAAAATTCAGAAACTCCATTCATTTCAGTATACTGTAGTGCTGAAGAGTAATCCTAAAGGAGAAAGAATGGCTTCCATATTTTGGGCAGAGACGCACAGAGTCAGGCAACACTGCTGAGTTTTCTCCATTGAGCTCATGAGTCCTTTCAACATATTGCAGCTTTTTCTGCCTATCCGACTGGCTCTAGAACCATCACAGATGTCCACTGAAGAATTAATTAGTTATCACTCAGTCATATATTAAAATGAGATACCTGCAGATATATTCTAATCACAAGAAAATAGGGAACAAGTATGTAATAATACTGAAATAATTATATCAAAACACAGTATATATTTGCTCATTAAATGTAATATAGTGTAAACTGAATAAAATAGTCAATTCACTAAGTACCACCTATACCTTAATCCACTCCATGTATTTTCAATGATTAGATAAATAACATATAAATATATCAATTTAATAAAAAACAGTAATACCATTTTCAAACACAATTTAAAATAGTATTGAAAATTATCATATATCATATGCAAGAGAGAAATGCAGTGCTGCTTTGGGACTTGTGAGACAGACATGCCATAGAAGAAAGACTGAGATTTTGTCTTAAAAAGCAAAACATTATTAGAATTTATCCCTGAACTGTGAGGAAATATTACATAAATATCACTCCTGTTTGTTCTATAATCATGTGGCATCAATTCTATTCAGTCATCTGGCACATATCCTCATGCAAATGACATGACGTGGGGACTCATTGGAGAATAAAGCCCCCAGGGAAGACAGGGGAAGATGGGATGGAGTGACAGCACTGCAGGAAGGGATAGAGAAAACTTTCTGAACTAAAACCCTGTACAAGTAAAACGCGTAACTTTTAAACTCCAACAACAAAGTCTTATATGTGCAGCTGGTCTGGTCTGCTGCTTGCCAGCACTGTCCTCCTCTGAGGTCCATATCAGAGCTTGTTCTTTCCATATTTCATAGTCTGGTCTGTTTCCCACACAAGTGACTTGTTGTACTATGGTATATATTCATCACGGAAATATCATACCATAGGCTTGGAACAGGGATATCAACCCTACCACCTATTCCAGTTTTTATTCCTAGAACTATCTGTCTTTTTGCTGCAAACTGTGAAAATCCCCCCTTGCACCCATTTAAACCCTAGGAATTCTGCTTAAGTATAGCAGGATTCTGTTTAACTAATGAAAGAGGGAATAAACCCTGCTTCTTTTACATAGGACAATGTTTAATAAGATTCTTTCTGGCAACTACATTGTAAAGTAGTGCATGTGCTGTAGTGTGGAAGTGGTGTGGGGGTCTGTGTAGTGTGGAGGGGGTATGGAGGCATCTTTGCGCAGTTGATCCGGGTCAGTGGATCAGCTAAAAGATAGTCATATCTCTTAGTTGTTACTTCCACTCTTTTTAACTCTCCTTCTCAACTAAGCGTATAGCAGCAGTAGACCTGCAAGGAGAACTCCATATGGAGGAACGTATCAAGGTCAAAACACTTCAATCACGCCTCCAAAATGCTCATTTTGTGTTAACAATCGTGCCGCTTGAACAATTTACGAGTTCAGGTTGAGACAAAAGCATTGCCATTTATTTTGTCAAAGGTGAGCTTATGTGATGCTCTGGAAAGGCAGGGTAACCTGGAGAACAGATCTAATTATAACAGCTTATTTCAGTAATATTCCAGGAACACTGGTGGGAACTGTCACTTCTAACAGAATGGTGAGTTGTAGTTTTGTTCCTTGCCCACAGTATCTAGAGACATGTTTGCTTACTGTAGCAAATTAAATCATGTCCCTCTCATAATCTGAGACCGCCAAGGAGAGAGCACTGCCAGCCTATGTGACCCATCCAGGGACTCTACTCTGATTTTTTCCCATCAGGATACCTAACCAACTACAAGTCCCTTCTGTGTCCTCTTTTGTAAACATGACGAAGTCTTGGGTGGTTAGTTAAAAATTTCAGATGGTTACAATAAAAATCTCAAACATTTTGAAGTAAAAGAAATCTTGTTGTTGATCTCAATACTCTGTATGACAAGGCAAAAATTAATACCACATTGCTTAAACTGAAATAAAAATGATGAAGTGGCTGGCAGGAAAATGAAATTCTAGTGTAAATGTATCTATAATTCCAGTGAGGGTCTTTTATTTCATCTTTGTCCATTAACTGAATGTGATTTCTGTTACAGGAAACCCTTTTTACTTGTACTGTTTGCAAAAATAAATGCTGTTTTGCTAAAGAATAAGTCAGAAGGGAGGAGTTTAGGCAGTAAATATTTGTGAAGTGCATGGGGCTTCTTGTGCCTTGCTAGTTAAAATGTGTATTTTTTCATGATTAAAATAAAATGTAGGCTCTGCATTGGGAAAAGCTATTTAAAGAAAGCTTGTTTTGTCTCTGATATCGAGAATGTAGAGATAGGTGAAGACTGATCAAGAATAATTTGGTCTGAATATTTCATCCATGAAGGAGTTTTCAGTCTAAAAATAAAATGACAGAGGGAGAAATGGACGAGAATAACTTTGGGGCATTAGGAAAGGGGGGAAAAAATCCCTTCCTTCCAGTTTTTATTGTGGAAGGAGAAAGAGGAGCTGAAGCTATAGGTAGGAAAATTTGCCCTTTAACATCTCTCAAGAGTCTGCTCATATCCCCAGTACTGCATTTTCCCATTTTGTAAATAATTTTTTCCTATTAGTCACTATCCAGGAAAAAGATAAATATAGGAAAACATATAGCAGAGTGGAATGTTTTTTGATTCTCTACAGGTAACTTCAGCTCCCTTTCTGAGATGACTTTTCCTTCCTTTTCCTCCTGGTCCACTGGATGGCTCTGTGATCACTTGCATGCTGTACACAGGCATTTCTCTGTAGTGTGATCATTTACTTAATATCATACCAAACCCTTTGCTTGTCAGGGTTGAAGGCAAATACTGCTAATTTCAGCAGCAAAAATAATTAAGCTAACAACATTTCTGTACGAAGAGCAACGGCATTGAGAAAGGCACTACTATGGTAGTTTTGAAGGGACAACCCTTGGTCCCTCCTGGACAGCTGCTGTTTTATACCAGATTGAAATTTCTTTGTGGAGCAGCACAAACAGGTGAAAAAGAGGTTTAGTGGCTTTATAGGGTGCAGCATTATTCAGAACGGTGTAGGTTATACATAATTCTGGGTTTATAAGTGAGAATGATTCTGCTCCTCTTTTTAACCAGGGTTTTCTACGAGGATCTGAGCTTCCCATTTCCCAGGGAGCCAGAGCAGTATGCAGTTTTGCTATTCCAGATAAGAGTATCCTACACAGTTTGAGAGGATGCTTCCCTGGTGTTAATGTCAGTATTAAACAGTTTGCTTGGTAAGAGGGATTTGCAGACTTGGCCTCATGCCTTGCATATATATACATATAAATATATGCAATGGATATCCTGAGTGTCAGACGTAATGCAGCGTCCACAGTGTGATGAGCCACGTTTTTGATAAGAAATGTTAATACCAGAGAAATGCCATCCCAGGCAGATTTGGGCCTGGCTGGGACAGACATGGCTATGGTTTCTACATTCTCATTATCTGTGTTCTTGAGGTTTTCTCTGTGAAGAGAAATGAGGAAAAAAACAGATGCAGTCTAATATGCACTCTGCAAAATGCATGTTGTATCTTAAAAAGATATCTAGAGGAGAAGTAAATCTTAAAGGCCAATGGTGCTGTAGTCGATTAAAACTGAGGAAAGCAAGAGCTTTTTATAGCTGTCTTTTCCTATAAATCACCGACTTCCTCTCCTTGGGAGATTGCCAGTGTAAAATCCAAGATTTCTTGGCATTACTGAAATCGGAGGAGACCTAGTTTATATTCCCAGAACTGTGCGGAGCAGAGCCCGGCAGTGTTTAATTTCTGCACCAAAGCAGAATAAGTCTCTAAAAAAAATATCATAATGTACATTCACAGATTAATACAGCACTGTGTAGTGGCACCGCTAAAAATCATATCACAGGGAACTACTGCTTCAGTGCAGTATATTTAGAAAAAGACTTACCACATGAAAAATCCTTAATTTGTCTGGTTTTGCTTCTCTGAGAAACTTGAGCTGTGTCTGCAGTGCATTAGCAAGGTCAGAGAGCACATGGACAGTACCCTGACCATCTGCATTACTTAATTGCAAGATGAGGCTTTTGGATTTGTTTTGAATCTCTTCAGTCCATGCTGGAACAAAGCGCCAGGAACAGGCCAGGGGATGCGTTGCTCCGGGGACTGTTCCCTTAAAGCTGAGTGCCTGGGATGCTCTCAGGTTTACTTTCTTCCAGTGCTGGTTCCAGAGGCTTTGCCTCAAGCGCTGCCACATCAGTGGGCTGATGTGAGGGGGTTTTTGCTAACTGTGCCTTCCTCTGCTTTTAGTTCTACTCTGAATGTTTTCCCCCTATAAAACCTTTACCTGTGAGACTGAGAAGCAGCAGATTTGTAGGGTTCATCTACTTTGAAAATGGAGGAAGGTGGGTTAGTGGAACCACGAAGCTTCCATGCAGTAGATGGATTATTTAATAATTTAATGCAGTCAAGTAGTCTATTTATAACTTTTTCAGTAGTGTTCAGTAGTTTTCCCTGATTGCTAAACAGCCTGAAAATAGTTCCAAGGTCTTAAATGATAGAACTTCTTCTAATTAGTGAGATGACATTCTCTCCTTGCCTCACTCCAGGACTCTTTAGGTTCTTAGCACCATAGAGTGCTGCAAAAAAGATTTCCTAGAAATAAGCAATGCTTTGGAAGCTTTTTTTGAAAACAACAACAAAAAAGCAAGCCCAAGCAGAAATTCATGTTAGAGCTGTATGTACACTCCTGCCTGCATGGAGGGAATCATTTGAATACTTTGGACCAAATTTTTCCTTATTTGAGTTAAGGGGATTTAGTTCAGATTATTAAAAAGTATAATTCATCTTTTGATAGTTGTTGAAGAAGTAAAAGTCTTTTCTAGTTCTAGAAGGATAATCACCAAAGGGATGTACCTCATCTGTCTTCAAGTATTTTGTCTAAGCAAAGGTACATGAAGGAGATCAAGAGTAGGAAGGGTCAGCGTGATATGATGAGAAAAATGATATTTTCTTATCTGGGATTAAAGACATGATCACAACAAAATTAGAAATACAAAATTATAGTTTTCTTCCTCAGTTTAATTTACTCTTGTTTCATTAGCATGTTAATAATTTAATATTTGGTAAATGTTATTTTTGAACTGATTCCCCTGCAGTGGGAATCTAAACTGGAAGAAATTTTCAGTTCATTAATATATTGGTAATAACTTTGCAAACTCTTAAACAAAACAAAATTATAGATGGATTATAAATGATACCAACATGAAATTATGAAAAAACATTAATAAAGAAATGAAGACAATATTGTGCCTATGTGGCAGAACTGACAATTAGAGCAAATACAATTCCTCTTGCTAGCTAAGAGATTTTTTTAAGGGGCATGTAGATACATAGGAATAATGAGCTGCTTGCATTAATTAATTTTTAGAGATGGCTGCACACAGCTATACCTGTAGTTTTTACATATATGTAGGTCTATACTTAGAGACACACAGCTCTTCATTGTATATGTAGCAAACCCACATGTCCATCTGACAAATATGTGTTTGTCTATCATTGTTTTCCTCTCTCTTTCTGCTATCAGGCTGCAATTATTATATTTTTATCTATAATAGCAGTTCTTAGAAAGGTACAATCTGATTTTGCCTTAGAGACATAATCCAGTTTCATATGTTGCTGTTTTAAATGCCCTTCTCCCTAAATCCAGATCTTTGTTTCTGTCTTCTAATATAACATATATTAAAGTATATTTTTCACAGTTGTACCTCTAGTCCTTTCCCCTTATATGAACTCAACTGGTCAAGGTCAGAAGACAATGAAAGATGAGCAGAATAAAGAATTCTGAAATGTTTTTATCTAACAGAATATTTAAAAAAAACCTAGAAAAAGTTAATTTGCCAAGATAGTTATACTGAATACCTTTCTTATGATGGGTGGATTACAGCAGTCTTAAGTGACTTCAAAATTTCTTCATCTGAAATGATCTAAATTCCTTATTTGTTTTAAAATAGCTCTAGGTATTTAAGGCTTTATTTATATTAAACAATATGGGGGATGAGGAGGGGAGAGCCCAAACCCCTAATTTCCAGACTTTTAAACCAAACATGTGTTGAGAAGTTCAGAGCTATCTTCTCATAGATCTGAGGGGTATGTGAGTGAGGAAGAGAATCCTGAAGAGAGGGAGGTCAGAGTTTTCTGTATCAGACAAGGGAAGAAATTGTATTAAAGTTTTAACTTCAAAAAGCTTTCCAGGGCAGCAAGTCAGTCTTTGTAGTGGAGGGAAAAAGGACAAGCAGGAGAGGTAGAAGAGAAGGGGAGGTTGATAGTCTCAGCTTCCCTCAGAGGCCGTGGACCTTCTGTGGCTGAGCCATTGCACAAAAGTACTCTTCTTAACAGACAGAAGAGATTTCTAACTTAGTCATCAGAAGTTAAGGCTTGACTCTGAGCCGCTCTTGCAGTTTTGTTGAGGCTTATGTAATATTTATAAGGTAACTTTGGTGTCTTCATTTTCCTGGAGTAAGAAAGAAGATGATGAGGCCTCAAGTCTACTCCTGAAACCTTCATACCTGTAGTAAGTCTCAGTGCAGCTTTGTAAAGAAGGTCTGCAGAGTGCCTTGGCACTGATTGCTATGCAGGTGTAAGAAAAGATTAAATGACCCGTACTTGGGGGTTATCTCTTTTTCTTGTCCATAGTGAATTTTCTTGAGAACATCAGTCTGTGGGCTCACAGTGGCATTTGAATAATGCTGTTGAGGTCTAAGAACTTGTGCTACCCACTGTGCAGAAACTAATTATATATAATTTAATGATAATTTGTAACTTTGTTAACTTGAAAATGTTTGCCGGCTCCTATGATTATTTTCGTATCTTCAAGTCTGAACTATCAGGACTAAGCAATTAAGTGAGCTGTAGTAACAATGACTTTTTATCTTGTCTGACCTGCATGTTTTTGGTTTTTTGTTTTTTTTTTTTTTTTTTAAGAAAGATACATCTTTTTAACTGTAGTGTCTAAGAAGATTTATATCAGCTCTGGAAGTCAGGATGAACTCAATTCCCTTTCTTGGCCTAGTCTTACATCTGATCTCTACCATTGCTCTACCTGTTTTTTTTGCATTTTCCCTCCCCATGGATAAAGTGTTAATGTAATAGGGTCTAAATGAGACACTACACTAAAATATTTTAGTTTCTCCAGAGGATGGATGCATATTTGTGGTGCTTGTCCAGTGCAGTTCAGGTGAGTGGTAGGGAGGATTGAGCCTTAAGCCAGAAGTGGAACTGAGGATCCAGGAGAGCTTTGGTCTGTTGTCTAAAGGAATACAAAAAGTACAAGGCAAAAGGTGTGATGGTGTCCACAGGGGAAGGAACAATCAGATCTTTGTCCAGTGCATGGAGCCCACATCGGTGCCTTGCAGCCTTTACCCACAGCATTACTGTAGTAGCTCCATGCAGGTGGTTTATTTCAAATAGGTACAAGCTCTTAAAATGTATGTTTTCATTCAGGACCAGTGTGAACTGTGTAAGCACAACCAAGTCACTGGAATTCAGAATTTTGTGTGTGGATGGTGAAGTAGCAGCAAGGAAAATGTGGTCCATTGGAAAGACAGCAGCAACCATTAATTAATTTGAAAAACAAAAGAAGAAAAAATATCTCGTAAGCAGCTTGGACTTGAGCTAAAATAATAGAGTAAGATTAAAATCAGTAATTGCCAGGGGTGTTAATTAGAACTGGGACCACACATATAAAATGTGACACCCAGAATATACTAAAGAAGTTATGTCTGAATCAGGTTACAGAGAATAATGATTTCGGTGTAGCTTATCTTCTTGTATTAAATAATTTTTTTCTCTCTGCAGTGTCTGAACTCCTCAGGGAACAGGGCTTATTAGAACTTAAGTGATAGCCAATACATTTGCCTGCAGCCTCTCAAATTTTGAGCTCCCATATGTCAGCTCCAAAGCTGCAAAGTCAGCCACAGTATTACGGATCTTGGAGCCCTAAGGCACTGATCCAGTGTGAATGAAAATTCCTTAATTTTCTTCATGTTATTTTAAAATTTTTGACAAATCAAATGGCATTATAAAGACATTTAGAAGGTTTAGCAGAGCTTCACAAATCCTTTGGTGGATCATAAATATTTAAAGTTGATTATTTACAAGAAGGGAGATAAAGGAGGATATTTACCTGTGAACTACCCTAAATAAAAATATTAATCTGTCTCTGCAAAGAATTGCCTTTCTTTAAAAGCTCAGCTATCAACTGCAAACTTGCAAAAATAAGCTGGTTCTTCTGGAAAATTGGAGAAAGACATAGTTATCAGTTCTACATAAAACCTTTTATATACTCCAGTCACATGAATTTCACTGCTAAGAAATGTTTATACAGAAAGTTCATTTATGGTACTTTTCCCTAGAGAGTAATATTGGATTACCAAACTGTTGCAAATTGTCACCCAACTTCTTTTTCACTCAAAGACTTTTTGAGTTTACGATTATTTGCAGTTCTTAAAAGAAATCTTCATACCACTGATGTGCCTTGCCTTGGCATAGAAAAGTCTAAGAGCTAGGAGGTCATGATGGGGCAAACTGAGCCTTTTCTGGAACTGATGGGACTTGGAAGTTGTTTTTGGCTAAGGAAGGGTTTAATTGCACTATCAGCTTTGCTGCTCTGATTGCAGAAGCATTAAGGAAGTAAAGTGTCACTGAAAGTATTTTTAAAGGTATACTTTTTTTGTCCTTCTGCTATTCTTGGGCAAGACAAAGTTACATCAAAATGTTTAATTTCTTTAAATGTTGTTAATGTACAGGAAGGTAACATTGATAAATCAGTGCAGCTTCACCTACTGGAGTTTGATAGAGGGATGGGTTGTGGGCCACGAGGAAAGCAGTCTGCTCTCCCACTCTTACAGTATCTGACCTCTTCATGGGCAAAGGGAGCTTCTGTCCCATGGAATTCCCCTGGATATTTAACTGCTTCTCATGAATGTGTGTGTCCTTACTGGGAAAGACTGCAGTGAGTTTGGAGCTCAACACTGCCTGTGATCCTGAAATGCTTAATTAAATGACTCTGCATTGCAAAGGTAAAAGCCTCTGCCTAGTATTTTTTGTTTGTTTGCTTGTGGTTTGTTGTTGTTGGTTTTTTCAATCAAAGAGATGAAATAGCTCACAGGTTTCTCAAAGATAAACCACTCCAGGACGTGTCTGATGCACTTATCTCAATGGAACGCATGAACCTTCGTAATTACATTTAATGGAGCTTCCTATTTATGTTGGGAGCTTAGCCACCCTAGTCGAAGCTTGTCCATCTTGTGCCAGAGATATGAAGCAACAAGGTTCTGCTAACAAAAAAGAGATTCCTATTAAGTGGCAACATTAAATCAAGTTCCTATTCTTCCTGTTGGCAGTGTGGGACCAGGCAGAAGGCAGAACCATATGTGCTTCTCTTAAGTGTTGATTTGCCAAAGTGTTGTTAGGCAGATTTAAGTGTCCTCCTTTGACTGTTAATAACTGTGTTCTTGGAGACTGGGTCATCATCCAGAAAATCACCATGCTTATTTCTAATATTTAAAAAGGTGGATTGGTGCTAGAATAAAAAAAAAAATAAAATTTTGTTGTTTAGGTGTATTTTGCTGACACACATGAAACTATATAATACACAGATTTGTCTATAGCACATGAGAATGGGATACTGGACATGTGTTTTGTGCACAATAAGAATTAGAGGTTGTGTAGAGTAGAAGTACAAAATAAAACACTCCTCATTTCTGGTAGCTTTGACAGGATCTCAACCAGAGCTTGCACTGCCCAGCCTTGTTCCCAGCCCCCCAGTTCCCTGAGCACAAGCAGTACTTCAAGTGCACATGAATTCTGGCCATCTTCAAAGTCTGCATTCAGGTAATACATGGCAGAAGTGCTTCTGGCCTTCACTATACCCCTACAGGAAAAGGTAAGCCACTCGTTTTGCTTTACCAAGCTCAGTCTGTTTATTGGGATTAGCCATATCCTGGTAAACAGCCATTTATGAGGGACTAAATATCAATAACAGTAGTCCAGAAAAGAAATCTATTTTCTAATTTACAAACATTACCGAGGGAAGAAATAATTTTGAACTTCAAGAAAAAGCAGGCATAGAACAAGAGGCTGGAAAAAGGGATCAAAACAACAAAAGTGTAGTAGAAGTAAAGGCCAAAAAATGAAATGGATATGAAGAGCAGTATTGCAATGTAAAATCAGGGTCTACTTCTTCAGACTTTTTTCCTGTTAAAATACAGGTAAGAAATTTGGAGTACAGAGTACCACGAATTCCTTCTGAAAATTGAAGTACAATCTGTTCTGCACATCTGTGAATGCAGATGGTCACTATTCTTAATATTTAGCACAAGAACTAATACATTTGCTTTGACTTCGGTAAAAATTGTGGATGTAGCTTGTGTTATTCATCCAGCCATCCTGGGTACACACTTAGCAAAATAGCAGCACTGTGACTATTTTCACAACAACAGGACCCTACATATATTTACTACAGTAAACCCAATTTTTAAAAACAAAATATAGCAAAATAGAGGCTAAATCAAAATTACTTTGCTGTTAGTAGGAAATGACACTGTTCCCCCATGTCCTGTCACCAAGATTTCAGGTCAATTGTGCTTTGGATTTATATAACGTGTTACTACCTAATGCTTAAAAGAAGAGGAAAATGCAGTACAGCCTTTTATTGTGATTGCATTTTTTATTTATTTTCATACTCTGATTTTTTGCTTAAAATAAAGAAGGGGTAATATCTTTCAGATGGTGAAAACCAAAGGACACCATACTAGTTGTGCCTGCAGTTATCTGGGAGAAACAAGCATGGGAAGATAGTACTTTGTAATAAAAGGGACAGAAATATACTAAAAATAAAACTTGGAGGAGGAAATAGTCTTGAGTCAAATGACTGTATTAGTACCTAGACAGTATTTGTGGCTCAAGTTATACAGCTTATTTATTGATCTGGTCTCTTTTGCCAAAATATGAAAGTTAAAGAACTGGAAAATATTTTTTCTTATGTGTTTTTGGAAAGAAAGAGAGCCCCAAGTTCTTTAGTAGCACCAGCATCATGCAGCATCTGTCAATCTTTACAGACTTGTGTATCATGTGATGTGCCTCTTCTTTCAGTGTTAAGAAATGCGATAGCCAAAGATAGAATAAATTTGTGTCTTTTATTGCTTACCAAGTGGTGAAAAGAAAGTAAAAAACTGAATAAGGATGATGATCATAGCACTAAGTCATTAAAATGCAATTTTGCAGACAGCTTTGTTTTAGTTGCCAATACATAACTTCAGAATTTGTTTACAGAAAACTAAAGAAAAACATCAACTTGCATTGAATGTTCCTTAGCAGTGTCATCCTAATGCAGAAACTTCCCCCCTTTTTTACGGTGGTCGTAGCTGGTTGTTTCTTTTTTGTTGCCAAGAATTACCAGCGAAGTCAGAAGGCTATGCTGGTGTAAAGTTGGAAAGCAACTGGAAATCAGGATCTATCCAGGCTGCAAGAATCTCTTTTCTTTTCAAACAATCCTATACCTTGCACCCTGTGATTTTCCCAACATATCAGCAGCATTTTCCTGTCTTATTTTTCAAAGTTTGAAGGTAGTTTTTATTATAACTTAGATGCATGTTCCCATTAGTGCTGTCTCAAAAGAAGCTGTACTTTCTACTTGTCATGATGCCCAAAAAGGCATAATAAAACTGTTTAGAGACAGAGTTTTAGTCCATAAACAGCAAGGTATTTATTAAAGCAACTTTGGGGAGACTCCCGGTAAACACCAGACACAGAGTTCCAAAGTAATCAGTGTGAAGTCAGGGTATTCATACAATTTCTGTGAGAGATTACAACATTTCTACATAAATATTCATATTATTGCAATACTTAATTATAATATTGCAACACTTGATTATAATGTTCATAGCAGGAGGAGTCCAGGCGGAGTCAGGGGTGGAGTCGTTTCTTTGAGGAATATTATGGTGGGAGATCCTGTTACTTCATCTAGTAGTGGTCGTCTTTCTGCTCCTCATCCTCGGGGAACTTTTCAACTCCTGCTGGTTTTTGCTGACTTCGGGGTGGGTTGTGCAAGAGTTCTGTACTCAAACTCCTTATCTTTTTATGCTCCTACTCTATCTCCTTGTATGTCAGCGTGAGCGTTCTTTTGTAGTCCAGTATCATCTTTTGGATAATCTCCAAGTCCTGGTTTCTTGTTAGAGCTCAGTCTCAGGAACTATATTTTGTGCTAACTCTTGGGGTTCTGGGTTTTGCTCTGCTTCAGTCAGGCAAAGTGTGATTAAACTTATGGGTAAATATTTATTTTGGCCTGAATGGTTTCAGCAAATCTATAACTTAATTGGCTTTTTTTGAAACTTGTATACATTCCAGAGCCCTGCAAAAATATTGCTCTGTCAACAAAGAGAGCACAGCTCTCTGTGTGGATAAGGAGTAAAATATCCCTTCACTGACATTATAACCAAACATTCACCCTTATTTAGCTTTGAAAACAAATAATTTTCTCTATAAAATGCTGGTTTAATTACTTTCTGTGAGTAGAGTCCAAAATTCCTCTGAAACAACACTCTTCCTGTGCAAGTTTGTAGTATTTTAATTTGAATTGCTCAAATTGATATTTAAAATGGGTCTTTATTGTGACTCTACTCTAGTGCTGGAGGTGGGGGGGAAAAAAACCCCAAAATTAACCAGGAGAAATTAAATGCTAAGTAGCAAATACAGCTATTATTCAGAGTGTAACTGAAGGAGGTTTCTTTGCAAAACTATAATTAAGATTAAATTTTAAATTCTTATGGAGAGACAGGCAGATATTTGGGCATATGTGTGGGTATATATGTCTAAAATCAAAAATCAAACTGATCCTTGCTAAGTGGAACCAGTACAGGTTGTTAGTGAACTTTGCTACAGTAGAGACTCTTTTTTGTCTCAAATAACTAGTTTGATTTTTTGTTTGTTTTTTCATTTGTTTGTGTTAGGTTTTTTCCCATTTTACCAAAAGGGAGGTTACTGATTTTTTTGTATGAAGATATTTTACTTTTAGTATAATTGCTGCATGGAAGACAAAGATCTCTCTATATATACCCTACACCCTTTAGATAGATTGTTTGCCAACAGATTGTATTATAATAAAAGTAACATCTCCCAGGAATCTCTGAAACCTTGGAGTAGGGAGGTGGTAGGTAAGTCTTTCCAGGAGCTTGTGTGCACATTCTCTGTTTAGGCTCTTAATTGTGCTTGTAGCCAAGGTGTTATTGAAGTTGACTCGGCTGGTTCTGCCTCACTTTCTATTTGTAAATTTGATTCTTGAAAGTAGGCAGGATGGTTGTAGCAAAGTTTCTGGCTGCCTAGTATGTTTATAGTGTTTGTCATAATTTTAGGATTAAAGTTGGACTAATGGGGATAAAATACAGAGCAATGTCATTTCCTCTTAGTTGAGGAAGGTGATTCTGTCTGTCCACTCTGCTCTCATGAGACCCCCACATGGAGCACTGCATCCAGTCCCCAGCACAAGAAGGACATTGACCTGCTGGAGTGAGTCCAGAGGAAGCCACCAATGTGATCAGAGGGATGGGACACCTCTCCTACAATGAAAGGCTGAGAGAATTGCAATTGCTCAGCCTGGAAAAGAGAAGACTTGGGGGAGACCTCATTACAACCTTCCAGTACCTGAATGGAGCCTGTAAAGATGATGGAGAGGGACTATATAAGGGCATGCAGTGATGGTACAAGGGGGAATGGTTTCACAATGGCAGAGATTGGATATCAGGAAAAAATTCTTTACTGTGGGAGTGGTGAGGCCCTGGAACAGGTTGTGCAGAGAAGCTGTGGTTGCCCCATCCCTGGAAGTGTTCAAGCCTGGGTTGGACAGGGCACTGAAAACTTGGCTAGTGGAAGATGTCCCTGCCCATGTTAGGGGGGGTGGAACGAGATGGTCTTTTAAGGTCCCTTCCAACCCAAACCATTCTGTGATTTTATGATCAGTTGGGGGATATTGAAAATAAGGAAAAAGGGCCCTGCAAAGTCTTCAAATGGGGCTACTCTTCAGGATATATGTACTGTGATACCCAACCCCCTTTGAAATGACAGATTTTTATGTGCACATTTCCAGTGATACATGAGGTAGATGTAAACACAGGAAATAAATACATAGATTGTGGTCAGCTTTACTTGACCAGCTATGAGATATGAAAGAAAATGTATCAACCTTATTTTTTCAAAATGGTAGAACACCAGGGGAAAGCATGTAAACTATGGGGTTTTTTACTGTGAAGCATGGAACTGACTCTCTTACACGATTATATAACTGCTTTTCTCTGCTCTCATAATAACCAACTAACTAATGAGCTTGTCATTACTCTGAGTTTCAGAAGTTAAACACAAAGGTTGAACAGTTTTACTGTGCATTTTGTCTGAATTTTGCAATCAATTTAGCTGAAATCTTTAGGTTAAGGAGGTTAGTTTTTTCAAGTTTAAAACCTGAAATAGGAGAAATGCAAATCTGTAGGAAATGCCACAACACAGCACAGCTGCTAGAGAGCAGCACCCAGTAAAATTATTTGGCACTCTGTGTACTCATTTCCTTTGTCAAATGGATATTTAGACAGTCTATCCACATACACAAGTGGTAGGGGCCCACAGAGGTCTGGCAGAGGGCAATGAGTGGTCTTGAGGATGCTACTTCCATGTTAAACGTGCTGGAAGGAAGATTATCCTGTGGCATCTGTGGTTGAGCCCTGTCAAGTGAGCAAAGTGCTTTAGTTTGGCTCTTGGATTCTGACTTTTTGCTCAGTTTCATCTCCAACCATTTCCTTTCACTTGCTTCAAGATGTGTAAGAACAAAAACATGGTAGTGATCAGTCAAGGGTGTGTCTTTAAAGACAAGGACAGCCTTTCATCTGCTAATGTTGTGCTGCAAAGACCTGGATTCTGTCTCTTATCTCCTTGAGCTATTTTCATGTATCCAGAGGTAGTGCATTAGGAATTCTACCTGCAGCAGAACACCTGAGTTGGGAAGGACAGTGCATATTTCATTGCATGGTTCAGTATGTCATCTCACTAACAGAGCAGACATGTTTTTACCAGACTGATTACACTGTTCTGCTCTGGGAAAAGTGTCTCTAGGAGAGCTGAGGAGTCTTCTGAAATAAAATGAAGCCTTGGAAACCTTTAGGCAGCCTGGCCTGGCTTGTGGGAACATGCCTGGTATCTTTGTGTAGGCTGGGAGTGGGCCTTTCTCCTTCCCTTGGTTCTCTTCAGCACAAACATGAGTTTGTTCTGATGAGGATAAATTGCTCAGATGTTCTTTCTGGGACCTTTCTGATAAACACGGTGTTGAAGATGATTGCAGGAGAACCCAGTGATTTTAACATCATTATTGCATATTTGAAGAGACTGACATTTAGCTAAAATCAAAATTTAGAAACATCACAAAGGAGCACTTAGTACTGATTTTTATATGTAAAGGGTCTTTGTTGTGTAGGTTGACTGATTTGGTTTATAAATTATAGTCTTACAGGATTTTATATTTTGTCACTCACTCTTTTGCTTTCACATTCGCTGCCTCTGAATTATCCTTGCTAAGTTACAGTGGCCACTCAAAATTCTTTCCAGACCTCACAGAAAATCTTGAATGTGTTCAAGAAGGGTACCTTAAACTTTTAATTTCATTCTCACATCTTGACTTGATAGAATTCAGAGCAGAAGGGAGATAGCAGCACTGCATTTGGCTTTTAACATCTAAATTTTAGCTGACAAAACTTTGATGGTTTCTAGCTGGTGTAGCTATTTTCATCTCACCTGATACCAGTGAATAATTCTTGTGAGGGCCTTCCCTGATAATGTCTTCTTTCAAATATATTAATATAATCTTACAATTGGATAAAGTTGAGAGTTATATGAACCAGAGAGAGTCTGTCACCTGTTACCATTATGATTCTCCTGGATGCTGCATTGTAATTATACAAATGAATAGAAGGTGTCTGTCTTGATTGAGTTTTCAGTCGATTGGAGGGACAGGTTGTTAATCAAGCTACCAGAGCATTAAAAACCCTGTGTGGGAGTATTTCTTGTACTGTTCTAGTTTTTCCTCTTTTATTGACTTTTCTTTTTATTAATTTTTTTCCTAAAGACTAAAGGATAAAAAACCAGATCAGGAGATGCAGAATCTTCTCACTTTCCCTTTCACTGTTTCCCAACAAATCAAAAAAAGAGAAAAGAAAGAAATCTGAAACGGAAATGTCTGTGTTAAAAAACCAACCAAACATGTATATGATTTGTGATTTACTTAATTTTTCAAACAAATCTGTTACACAGAACAGAATGTGTACAGGAATAATTTTTGTATTTGCTTTCTGAAGGAACATGTGCAGCAAAAAAAATGCAGATTCCGACTCCCTAAAAGTTTAAGGAAGTCTGGTCAAAAAAACTCAATTCCTTTGTAAGTCTATCATAGTGCAAAGTAATTATGTAAATGATAAAGGTGACTAGATCAAGTTCATTGCAATTAAAGCACGCTCCTTTAATCAAACCCCTTGGTAAATTGGAATGTCAAACATCCATCTTGATTTTACTGACATAATAAATATTTTTTGAAGCCATGAGAGATAGCTCCTGTACCCCAGTGGCCTGGGCATTCCGCTGGAAAATTGAAGACCACTACTGAGTTGTTAGTTTGGAGGTAAACTTGATTACTTATGCCACTTGAACAGCTCCAAGTAGGGAGGCTCCTCAGAAATAACCAATAGTGAGCCATTTCATTTTGAAAGGGGAAAAAAAAAAGTAAATAAAAAAAATCTGTTTATAAGGCTGTCTTTCTTGAGTCTTTTCCTTAGTTATACAAGGAAACATTTCACAGTCTGGAATGATTTGGCATTCCTCTTACCTTAGGGAGTACCTCCCTGTCTCAGGTTCTGAGACCTGTCCTTCAGAAAGCCCCCCAGTGGCTTCTCTCTAGTATGAGAATTCTCCTTTCTTAACAACTTTCATCCTCATTTTGTCCATTTCTTTCCCAACATAATAATTTGTAAAATTATTCCCCAAGGTATATCTCTGTTCCCTGAATGTTTCAACCATTATTAATTTATCACTAGCACACTGTATGTGCTCCCACCTCTTTTAGAGATGGGGATGGGATTCTGTCTTCCACTTGTCCTTTTCCCTCACAGTCTCTTCCCCCAGAAGAATTTTTGACCTGTTCTGTGGGTGGGTATTGTGGTCCAAACTACAGCTGGTTTTTAAGTGCTTTAAGGTCTACAGGAAATGTGAAAACCCACTGATGTGGGAGTGGAAGTCAGACTAAACACCACCTTCCTGATAGCAGCACATCCTGTGACCTACTAGAGCTGAAATGTTAATGTCTGAGTGGATTTTTATTAGAAATAGGTCTCCCAGATTCTAATCCTGATGTCAGAGGTTGCCAGCAATATCAATAAAAAGCTGGCAGTGTGGCCTTTATTCCCCACTACAGCAATGGCATGTGACAAAAATAAGCATGATAATTTAATAGCTTCTTTTTTTTCCTACCCAAAACATAGCTGCGTTAATCTGAAAGACAGTTGATTTTTCAAGGTCAAAAGTGCCTGGCTACAAATTGATGAGCTATTATGCATGTCTGTGGTTTTTTTGATGGTTCTGTATTAATAATATGCGTGCAGAACAGGCCATAAAAATTCCATTTAAGGGCATTAAAACACACCAGGACATTTAATCAGGTTAGAATTCCTGTCAGTTGGCTGTAGGCACGATGTTGTTCAGTCCATCATTAACAAAGCACGTGGAAGAAAAGACAAATGGCTGTTCTATCATTTCTGATTTCACTGGGATGACCTTTTTGTTTGGGGCATTTGGCTAAGGGTTGAGTGGGAATACAGAGCACAACTGTGGGTACACTGCTGTGTTCCACTCCTCCTATTGCAAGCAAATCTATATAGAAAGAAGAACAGAAAATATTTCCCGTGTCACGAGCAAAGCTTTTGCAACAGGAATATATGCATTTTGCAACAAAATTGTATTAAAGTGTAGATTGCATCATCAACTTCCACAACTACTCTTCAAGGAATAGCTGTAAGGAGTGTGATGCACATGGTTGCTCTTAACCTTACCATTAAAATCACATTAGAAAATATTGCAGTTTAAAATACATATTTTGAGGTACTGAGTATTTTGCCGGGTAACAAAGGTGGTGATATTTCTACCAAGATTAGGCCCTATGTAAAATCTGTAAGGCAATAGAGTTTGTAAAGTCCCATTACACAAAGTCTAAGTTAATTTGTCCCTTTTTACATTGAATTTGAAGTAGCTGCAAAAGTGAATGAGTTTGGAAATGAAAGTAAAGCTAGAAATTGGAATTGCACTACATTGTTTTTACATGTAGTTAATGCTTTTAAGAGCAAAGATTTTCTTATTACAGACAACTCTGGTTTTGAGCAGTTTAGCTGATTTTTTTTTTTTTTTTGCAACTGCTTTAGATTAGACAAGAAAAAGTTTGCTTTTATACTGGAAAAGTCTTGATATAGTCCTCATCTCCATTTTTAAAGCAAAACTCTGATAAATTCTGCCATTTGTGTCAATGTGATAGTGATATTATTTACATGGATTCACTTCAAGTGAAAAATATTCATCTTAAAGAACAAAATATAATTTAAATAATGTTTAACTTATTTCAGTCTCACCAAGGATTTATGATGCTTTTAGATACTTTATATTTTGTGCTTTTGTGTCACATATGTTTAAAACCTACACAAACGTGCATTTTCTCATGCTTTCATTATTTTTAGAAGGAAAAGACAGCTCCTTTCATTCCTTCTGTCTGCCATTCTGCAGATGCCTGGTAGAAGCTTCTTAGCTGGGCATTACTACACCATTTAGGTTTTATTAGATTTTTTTTGGTTCTGTCTCTGAAGAGAAGTGACCTGGACCACTTGCTTACTTAAGGTAAGCTCAATGTCACTTTGCCTTGGAAATGTTGCTGAGGTGAATGGGATTTGTTCTCCCTGTTGGCAGAGTTTGT
>JAOXXN010000102.1:5045965-5068873 GCA_026770055.1 Myrmophylax atrothorax
CATACTGGGTTTTGTGGGTTAAAACCAATTTCTCCTTGTGCCATTTTATTTATTGTAACATCGCTATTAAATTGTAACTCTGACTTATAATCTCTTGCGTGTAGAGTTCATTTCTCCTGCTGGTTTACCTTTAAACCAGCACATGCAGTTATGATGTCTTTGTTTATGAGTGTTTTCATCTGTAAAGTGGGGATAACAATTCTTTCTTGTGGTAAAACTGTCTTCAGAGTCATGAATGCCTTCAGAGTCTGTGGAAGCTCAGAGCAGTCTCTGTGGCAGCCTTGGGTTCCAGCATGGGGATCTGAAAGGCTTGACATGAGGAGAGTGCAGATTTTCATTTGCTTTTCTATGTAATCTACAGTGCTGCCAAATGTGGCTTTGAAGCTCCTATACTGGTGTTAAGAGGAGTATTGGATGCTGAAGGAAGTTTTTGGCAGATACTAACTTGCTATGAGTTAAGAACTTGCTGTGAGTTAAGTAACATTAGGCTGAAACCAAATATTTTTGAATATCAGTGAATGAAGACACTTATCAGCTTGTCTTTAGAGTGGACTCAGTAGCAGATACTTCCTTTTTATCTCCCTACCCTTTTTTGTGAGCATTTTTGAAGTGCAGATTTTGGAGCATTTCTGGCTTATCTATGGGAATTTCAAAAGTTGACTTATTAAAAACAAGACAATTCTCTTGTGCATTATGGATTTTAATATTTTTCTCTGGCACCTTCCCAAAACAATGGACTTCAAGGACATACCAGGTACTTTCTGTTTACAGGAGCATATTTCACTTTTTCAATCAGCCATTGTTTTGTTAGGTTTATGTTGCTCAGCAAATTGCTGCCTGTGAAATGCAAAATGGATTACTTGGTAATTAAAATATTTCAAGTTTATGAGAGAGTTTGAAATCAATAAAATATTCTTATTTCAGTGGAATGGAGCTATATGTCTGCTAGAACAGAATCCTGTAAGTTATAGAGCAGTAGAAGTAAAACTAATAGGTGCTTTCCATTTCCTTTGGGATTGTTCTCTACTGGATGGTACGTTTGCTATCAGATATTTTTCCTCCATCTAATTTAAATATCCCAAGAGATGGGCCTTGTAATGTATCTATTATTTTCCAGATGCAATTTAATAAAGTGTCTTTGGTGGAATCATTCAGTATTATAACCGTGATTTGCAACATGCCATAGAATATGAAATGAAAACAGTGCAACACCTCAGAGTACCAAGACTTGTGGACAGCGCAGCATCTTTGGCCAAAGGCCAATAATTCCTGAAACTGTACAGCAGAGTAAAGGAAAAAGAATATAAGGTTTTCTTAGTGCTCTAAGTTAACCTATTCTGAAAGAAAAAATGAAAGACAAATAGGACAAATAATAATTTTTAAATATGTTTTTGTTACCATAGTAATTCTTGTTGTACGTTTTATAAAATGTCACCTGCCAGAAATACTGAAACTTCTGCTTTGAAGAGAAAAATACTTCCAGGTGTATAATTTTGTCAAGGGTAATATTAGTGTTTATCATGGCCAGATCTCTGTGACTAATAAATATTGTTCTGTTTCCAGTTTTTTATTTTCCCCCTCTGACATTTTTAAACCAATATCCTCTAAATGTCAATATTGTTAATTTTACATCTTGGAAAGGTGAAAGGTTAGAGAGTTGTATATTGGGACACAGAACCATAGCAATGAATTGAAGTTTAATGAGACACTCAGTAGAGTGCTTTTAAGACTACTTTTTTTAGGTGCAGGCTGTGTGCATGTTCTTTATTTCTCTGCAGTATTAATATCCTGTTAAAAATTTCTTGGATTTGATTATTTCAATAAAGAAATACGTCTGTAAATCCAAGAAAACTGGTTATCAGTTGAAACAGCATTGTAAAATTTTGTTTAAACCTGATGAAGAAGTTTTAATTAAGAAAACTCATTTGAAAATTGCTCTGGGAATATAAAACTCATTCTGGTGTGATCAAAATTGTAGTTCTGTTTAGCTACTAGAAAAGTCTACAGGGAAAGAATTTTTGGATA
Source organism: Myrmophylax atrothorax (assembly GCA_026770055.1). Classification (NCBI taxonomy): domain Eukaryota; kingdom Metazoa; phylum Chordata; class Aves; order Passeriformes; family Thamnophilidae; genus Myrmophylax; species Myrmophylax atrothorax. The sequence goes on from JAOXXN010000102.1 coordinate 5,047,991, forward strand.
ATTTGAGGGAATGGTATTGATGAACAGAATTAACTATATTTACGTATCAATCACATGCAGTGACACAAACCATCAAGACACACAGAAGTTTTCTTTCCTTGGTTAAGAATAAGCTTCCTCTGATGTTTTCCTCCTACCTTCCTCTAGCTTGGCATGGACTGTGGTGTCATGAAAGCTGCACAAAGGTTGAATTGAAACCTTCCTGAAGGTGAAGTAGACAAACACCCTTAGTTAAAACCTGTTAAATTACAATTTCTAATGTCATTGTCACTTTGTAAATGCAGTTGTGATGGAAAAAAATCTCCTATTTTTCTTCTTGAGAAACTCCTAACTTTCATTAGAATAATTTCTTTTGGTCTTTGATGTTAAAAATGGGGCAAAGATCAGTTGATATCCACAGAAAAAAAAAGTCAACTAGCAAAGATTTGAAGATTTAATGCAGCAGAAAATAAACTACTTTAAAAATTATTTTAAGTTCTTTACCCTAAGCAGAGTCCCATGGAGAGATTTCGACTGCCAGGTCTCTTATTAGAAGCTGCAAATACAAAAGGGCAGGGATGGCTAATGAACAAACATAATGTACAATTCAGAATTAACACAACTGCTGGCTGAGTACAGGTGTGATAGTATCTATAGAGCCTGCACAGGGGAAAAATGGATTAAAATTTGTATTACTGCAGCTGAAAAGTATGAACCGAGGAAAGTTACTGTCAGCACTCAGGTAAGAGAGCTGCTTTGTTAAATGTATTAAGTATGAGTTCTCACTCAGAGATTTAAACCTCAGGGTGAAACGTGCAGCACCTGGACTAGACACCTGCTACTGGTTTTCTTTATATTTTGAAATTTGTGCAAAGAAATGTTGTTCAAGGTATTTTGTGATTTATCCAATATCTACAAAAACCAAGGCTGAGATTATACAAAATATTGTTTATCTTTGTAATATTGAGTGGATTGTTTTACTCTTTAAGTTTTTCCCTGATTTTTTCCATGGTTATGAACTGTTTTATTTAGGATGCTTAAACTTACTTCCTTGGTACTTTCACAGATACAAAACTTTGTTAGACCAACTTGTCTTTTCGGTTTTAGTACTGTAACTGTGGTTTAGAATGAAACCCAGTAATTCTGGGAGGTTGTGGGTTTTTAAACTTAATACTTTTGGTTATTTAATTTGTCACAGCTCTGTGGCACATTGAGAAGGGAGTGAATCAGTGAAATCATAAGAAATGGCTGGATGCCGTGCAGGTGTTCTGCTCATGGGGTCTGAGGTTATCCATCTGCCTCTTGTCTATTCTCACGTATTATTCTTCCAAATCACACAGATATTTCTTTTGTGATTTCACTGCTTCTACCTAAAATAGCAGAGTCTGTCCTTCCTGATATCCCTGCTGTTGGAAGAATCCCTTCAGCCAAACTGTCCTCTGAAATGCACCTGTAACCTTTCAGCTGTGTGTTATTTATGTCCTTAACATAAAGCTGGTGCTACTTCAGCAACATTTCCCAACACCTGTTCCTCCCTTTCTTCTCTTGGCTAATGAGCCCAAGGCACGGAATCCCAGCACAGCTAAAGTCAGATGCTTCCCCTCAACTCACCCAGTCAGTTCCCTGTTTAATAGTTAGGAACAGTAGGTGACTTGCAGCTATTTTCTCATGTTTTTTATACTTATAAATTAATAGGAATACAAATACTTTATGGTATTATTCCAGGGCTACAGGCTGCTGTGATCCTACCAAGAATAATTTGGAATTAAGATTATTCTGTTAAAATAAGGATCACACGCTGAGTCTTCTATTGAGAAGTCAGTTTTCACACAGGAGAATGATACTTGAATGTAAATTATCAAAACATATTTTCCTTATTTTGCCGTGTATCAAAAACTTGATCCATGAAAAAAACTCAATTCATTATAATACTGCAAAAACACTAGTCTTATTTCTTGTATCTCTCCCTGTTTTAGATTTAATTCTTGCATTAGAAAAGTTACGAACACAGGGTAAAAACATATTTCTAGCTGTTAGTGTGGGATGAGAATATTTCAAACATCACAATGATCAGCATCCTGTGGGAAACAATCTTATCTCTCTCATCTGATTTGCTTGAAAAAAGAGCTTGGAGAAAAGGTTTATTGCTGACTAAATTTGGAAACTTCTCTGACCTTTCTCCTTAAAATGTTATTTCAAATCAGATCTATATTAAAGATCTGTATTATAAGTTTCAGTGTTTAAGACAGCTTGAGTATGCACTTGTTATCCTCACACAGATCTCTCTCAGCTTATCTTCATTCTCTGTCTTCAAGCCATCTGGCCATTTCCTATGGTCATTGTTTTCCAGATTAATTAGTACAGTGTCTGCTGACTAAATACGGATTTAAAGACTTAATTCCTATGTGCCTAACCGAGGGGGGAAAAAAAGAAACTAGAAAAAATATTGCAATGCTGTTTGGAATTTGCAATCATTAGTATAAAGCTGCGAGTGCACTTCTGGCTGTTTAGGCAGCTTGAATAATTTAGGGCCTTTATATATAGCTGACTTGCCTCATTTGATTTATCTTCTTCACATGGGATTTATACTATTTCTGGGTACTTTATTATCACTATTGTCTCTCACATATGTAATACAGATAGAAGCAAAGAGCATGAGCAAGAATTTTAGGGAGAGGGTAGCATCTGCTTACCCTCAGTTGATTTAGCAGTAAGTGGTATGTAAGCACATTTAGCCTTTCCCATCAAATATGAAATTCAAGCTCTCTGAGGCACCAGGACCTTATTTTCTTCTTTCACATTTTGGCCAACTGTTTATCCAATTTCCCCAACATTTCCAAATGAGCAGCACTGATGATCACTAAAGGTATAGCTTTATTTTAAGATAAATCCTTTCTCTTTGGTCTTGTGATGTGTGATGGTTTTCTCAAAAGTATTTTGTTCCTCACAGCATATTTTCTTTTTGAAAATGAAAGGTAGGGTTTGAGTTGTGTGAAAACTTTATACCTCCTCTAACATGTAAAAATTATTAGCCCTTTCTCTACAGAAACCTGTCATTTAAGAGAAGCTCCTGCATTGACCCTAACACTAACACATGCTTATAGTCTGTGTTGCCCTTGCAGGTCCTGCTGCAGGAGGATTGTACTTTTAGGATTGTGTTTTAGTCTCTCGTGTTCTTTCATGATTGCAGTAAAAGGGGCAGTGTGTGCTTTCAGCCTTGTGCTTTGGAACTAGCAAACACGTAGCATTAGAAAGCTGGTGGTGGTTTCTCCACTTGCAGAGCTGTGCTACTTTTTTCCTCTGTATTTTTTGAGATTTCTCTAAATTGTGTGAGTGTCATAAGAACAGGAGGTGCTCTGGTCAACCATTTGCATCTTTGCTTTCAGATACTGATAAAATATCTGAGATGGCTCTTGCTTTCTGCTTCTTTATATACCTCAGTGACATATTTGTGTGAAGAAATGCTCTCTGTGGTTTGGGCTGGGGATGGAATCTGATATCCTTTGGCCAGTAGGTCCCACCAAAGGGGTGAGTAGGTTGACTGTAGAGTGGTGCATGCCAAGAACATGCAAAATTTAAAGCTGTACCATGTAAACCTGGGAAACCTGATCTTTCTTCTGCATGGCTGAGTACATGCTCAGTGAAAAACAAAGAACATGTAAGAGTCTCGTGTGGAGTCTACTCCGCATTTTATTTAGTGAATTATTTGAGTGAAGAAGTACAAGTCAGTTCTAGTGTTTGTCTACTTTGCCATAATATCCTATGCTTTTGTAGAATGTATTTTATTATACACTCTATTGCGTGTTGCAATATCTCAAAATTACTCTATGCAATTGAAGACACATATAGTTAACTATTGAAAGAAAGTTTCAGCCTACTTCTAATACCTAATTGGTGTTGCAAATGCCTCGTATCAATATAAACATGTATATTTGGTCCCCTCAAGAACTCTTCCAATCTTGAAGAAACCTGTATTTGAAAGACTCCAATTAAAAACCTGTGCTTTGATTTCAGTAGCACACAGTTGCTAAAGGTTCTTTTTTTAAACCCCAAGTTCTTCCCTTCACTTACAGTTGCTAGTTCTCAGTGACGAAGTGATCATCATGATTATAATTAAATATTTATCATACAGTTCTCTTTTGTCATTTGGATGTTACAAGGCAGGCAAAGATATACTTTAAAGGCTGAGTAGTAAGCTATATTATGATAGTATATCAGGCAAATGTGTGTTTGATGGGCTGTGTTAACGTGAGCTAAAAATAAAATCCCCTCTGTTCACCTTTCAAACTGCATCAAGACACTGCATATGGGTTGGGGAATAATTTAATGAAACGCAAATGAAAATATGTTTATTTCCATCTTGCCGAAACAAGTGAAACAGGCAACTTGTTAGTAAAGATGTTTTAACAAGCAAGGAATTGTGTGCTTATGGCTTTTCTGGAATATAGTAGCAGTGCATTCATTTAAAAGCATAAGTGAGTAGATATAAAAACAGAGACTCACCGAAGACACTGTCTCTAATAGTCATATACAGCTCAAACCTTGATTACTGGTGCCAGGGGTTTGAACTATTTGCATAATAAAGGATGAGCTCCATTAGAATCAGACCTACAGCATACATTGTGTATTGTGATCATCCAAAACAGTAATTTTTAGTGCTCAGTTTTCTTATATTTGAACTAGTTCTCTTAGTTTTTTGGTAGACTATAGAGAAACTTTAGAGCTGTATGCTGATTTACTCCAGCCAATGATCTGTTCCATAAAAATAATTTATTTCAAGATATGGTGTGTACTCTGTACCATGGCTGGGTGCAATGGGAGTGAGATCGAGAGGCGCTGTCTCTGAGCTCTTGCTGATGGGGGTCTAAGTTGAAGCCATTGAAATGATAACCATTTTTGTGTGCTCAGGGTTTTCAAATGTGCTGCCTATTTTAATACTTGTAGTGGAATGATTTTTTTTGTGTGTGTGTTTTTTCAGGTAATTGTATTTTTGATGTTGACTTTGTTGTGTTCACCTCACTGCTCTGTTGTGCTACAGGCCCTTGTGAATTTTGTCTGTTGCTTTTACCAAGCATTTCCTGTTTCTTTGTCTTCATCTTCAAAGCTCAACCATTTCTAGTGAGTTAAAAACACAGATCTCCATCTGTTACTGGTTTTGTAAACCAAAATTAAAAGGTGCTATATAATCTGTTAACTGCATTTGAAGGGTATGAGATGATTTGGCTGTTTTTGAAGTAGCTCTGTGACCTAATCTTGAAATTAGGAGTTTATTTACCACATGTAGGTCTCTTTGAGATGAGGAAACACCTAGTAAGGCAGGGCTGGGTATGAAGAGTTCATCTAGTTACTGAAAAGAGCTAAAGGAAAGTATGAAATGGCAAGAGGAAAAAAGCTCAGAGAAGCAAAACACTTCTCCTGGTTATGATGTGCCTTATGGTTCAAGCTGCAGAGGCACATCTTGCTCCATGATGGAAAAAGAATTCCTGTGTTTGTTCTTGGAAGGAAACCTGGATGTGAGTATATTGTACACTGCACCAGGGTCCCAGGAGAACAGGACTTGTAATCCTGCCTCAGGCTGTGCGAGGCCACGCGCTCACTCTGGAGTTCAACTTGGTGGCCACTGTCAATATTTTTTTAAGGAAGGTATGGTGAACATGCAGCTCAGAAGGAGGGGGTGGGTGCGTGGATGTGTGTGTGTGTATGTATAAATCATAATGTTTTCTTTGGTTAAACAGATTGGATTCTCAAATAGCTGAGATGTGTTACAACAGCTCTGAAAATGAAAGTCACTTGCCAAAGCCTGATGTTAGAGGGAAAAAACTGTCTGACTTGTCATCTTTTCCTTTTGCAGGTCCCCAAAACCTCTGAAACAGTTTAACAGGAAATGTTGAGCAATTGCTTTCTATCAGTTTTCAATGGAAATATTTTTCTTTCTTTTTTTTTTGATAAAAACTTATGCAAGCATTAAATATAGATGTGTGAAAGTACATAAAAATATGATGGAAAGTATATAGGCTTTTTACCACCCCTCAAGATCTTATTTAAAAGACATTTTTCAAAATCAAAGTATTTCCTTGGAAAATTTTGAACAAAGGGGCAACTTTGAATTTTGGATGAAAACATAGTAATATTTTATTCTTTGACTTGTGTCCAACTCTTATTTTATGGAACTTAGTGAGGAAAGATTCCTGAAGAATAATGAATGTTTTTCAACCAACTCCTGTTAAACCGTAATTCCATTTTGCTGTGTACTTGCCATGCCTAAGACAGATACCATGTGCATAAGCAGTTAATTTATATAAATTACTGATTTCTATCTCCTGCTCTTCAAAAGGTTATAAAAATAATCAAATTACATTAGCTAAAATCCTAAATCCCTAACATGACTATATAGAAATTAAGAGCACTTACTTAGTTACTACATGTACACAGATGAGAAGTCACTGTTTTTATTTTTGTTCCTTTTAATTCAACATCATATTTGTGTTTTCCTGATTAATGTGGTAGATTTCCAACATCTGTGGCTACCCAATGCTTACAATACATTTTGTTTGTAACCTTCTTGATTCTCCTCTGGTGAAAACCAAAAAGTGAGAGCCATTAACAACGTCACTGAAATTCTCCATTAAGTTTGCCCTCACAAGAATTTGCAAACCTCATTGTGTCTTTACTGTTACAACTTCCCATAACCAAGCTTCAGGAAAACCAGCCCAAGTGTCTTGACATGTCACAGTAACCATTAAAAATGCAAACAACTTTTATTGAGCACTTTGTGGTTTTACAGAGAAATTCAGTCAGATATTTGAATCTCAAATTCTAGTTATAGATCTTTAGTTGTTTAGTATTCATTAAAGGCTTTCCAATGCCAATACATATTGCCACCAGAAAATGCCGAGCATTTCAAGTTTTGAAAGTTGGTCTGGCCAGCTTTAATAGTATGAATAAGTAAATCTGCTCCTGCTGGAAGTCTTGCATTGCTGTGTGGTGGGGAAGGAAAGAGCAGCCTGTGAAAGGTAGTTCTTCTCAAAGTCTCTTCTAGGTTGATATTGTAGTATTGATATCATTTCTTTTCCAGAAAGGGTTTTGTTTGCTGTGATTCAGCAAACTGTTATGCCCTCATCTATAAACCCTTGTATCAGTGCTGCCCTCAGAATCTACTGCCTTAACTTTTTTATACACTTAAAAGTAGACAGGGCAAGTCAATCCAAAGGTGCTGCTGTGAGCAAAACATGTTAATAGTGGTAGTCTCCTATAATGCCTGATGTAATGCACAGGTCAGAGCATGTGTTACTCATCAGGTGCTTTACTACTAAATGTTACTAATAAAAAGCCCAAGTTTCCTCTTAAGTTTCATCTTTTCCTCTTTTCTCCACTGCTCACCTGTTAAGAAATCTTGATCAATGAAGTCAAGTCATCATTTGTATTCCTCTATCCCACTGCTCCCATGAGGTACAAAATTATATTAATGTGCTTCGTGTTCCAAGCCCTTCCTAGGATTTTTGAAATTGGAAAGGTTTTGGATTTTTCACTTAAAAGTTTAGGAAAAGACTTAAAATACTTTTTTCTTCTAAAGATAAATCCAGGAAGAATATTTTTTCTTCCCTTTCACTTCATTCTCCTTTTTCCTTCTCTTCATGACTTCACAATTAGAAAGACAATTCATTTAATGATTTTTTTCAGATCTAGGACAATTTCCTCTTCATGTTACTTTTTGATATTGCTGCTTCTCATCTGTGTTTCCTTACCCCTCAGGGGCTGTATGGTAAGCTTTTCCAGTACTGATGCTTTTTTAATGCATTGGACTGAGCTTATGTAAAATAAAATAAAATAGACTTTAATAGATGTGCAGGGTCCCAGAGGTCTTGCTGCTCCCCCTCCCTGGCACAGAAGACACCCTGTCTGCACAGCTGCTCCCTTTCCCTCCCCTGGAACAACCAATTTGCAAAATCATGAGGAAAACACACAACTTTGTGTAGAGGAACATCTGTTCAGCTCTTTCCTTGGCCATCAGGTGCATGAATAAAAATCAGCTGCAAATAGACAATAAGTTCTTGAAATTGAACCACCTTGTTTTATTTTTACATATTTTAATGATTTATTTCCATTCAAGTACTGGGAGTCAGTGGTGGATATTTCTTTTTGCTCAAAACTGAGAGCTTAATTGTGGCCTTCCAGTACCTGAAGGGAGCCTACAAACACACAGAGAGGGATTATTTACAAGATCATGGAGTTACAGGACAAGGAAGAATGGCTTCAAACTGAAAAAGAGTAGGTTTAAACTGGATATTGGGAAAAAATTCTTTATTGTGAGGGTGGTGAGACCCTAGCATAGGTTGCCCAGAGAAATTGTGAATTCCCTTTCCCTGGAAGTGTTGGAGAGGGCTCTGAGCAACCTGCTCTACTGGAAGATGTCCCTGCCCGTGGCAGGGAGTGTGGAATGAGATGAGATTTAAGGTCCCTTCCAACACAAACCATTCTGTGATTCTATGATTAATAACAGTTAATATTCATTAATGTCTGAGTGTGATACAAGTTGGCATTTGCCTCAATAATGTTATGATTCTACACTTGAGGACACAGTTTAGTGGTGAACGTGGTCCTGGTGGTGGTTTGATGGTTGGACTTGGTGATCTTTGAGGTCTTTTCCAACAGTTTTATGATTTATAGTTTGTTTCCTGTCCTGTCATCACTTCTCACACGGGAGTCAGTTTTTCAGAATATACTGTGAGCCATCACTGCAGTTGGTTGGGGTGCTACAATGGTTTGTGAAAAACTGAACTGGAAGTTTATGGGACATATGCACAGCTTTGTGGTTGTGCAGCTTGATAGTGCCAGCAATGGAGTTTGAGGGAAGCTCTGTTTTTTTAACAGGACTCCTTCAATAGAAAAAAAAATCAGTAATTTATTACTAAAGAACTGGATGAAGGAAATCAGTTGCTATTGAAGGCAATACCAAAAGCTCTTTCAAAACTGCCAGCAGAGCCTGGTGCTCTGTTGTATCCTTAATAAGCAAATAGAAGCTCTATAGAAAACTAATTCAGGAATATGATGAGGGATGTGAAAATAAAATGTCTCTAGGAGTCTCCCCAGGCAAAAATGAAAAAAGTAATTTGTTCACATTTGCCACCAGACAGTGGTTTGTGTCCATCCATAAGTGCAGGAGGGTATAGACTGTCTTGGAATGATTTATCCCAAGAGCAAATATCAATACAAAGCTGTGCTGAGTCCCAGTTGAGTGTCAGGACTGCAAGTACAGCTTGTTCTTCTACTGATGCTCTTTTTCAGACTTTCAGACTTCCAAACGCTGGCCTGGCCTCAGGAGGAAGGTGAACATTGACAATTACAAGGTAAAAAGTGAAATACTGGCTTAGTTCCTTGTTGTCCTCATATGGTTTGGCAGATCCTCTGTTTGCTTTGTCACGAAGGTATTGCAGGTGCACATCCTTCATGAATTACATCTAAGGCAACTTGTCCTTTAAATGTAAGTGTGATGACTAAGCGCAGTGATGTCTAATAATATATTTTGTTTTTCTCACAGTACCTTCCTTAGGACATGTACAGTTTGGAGTATGCATCCTAAATCAAACACTTATGACAACTTGTTATGCAATGAATGGATCCTTTCCTAATTTATTATACATCATCTAGGCAATAAGGTAGAGGTTTCATGGAACATGCACATTAACTTACTGAAAAAATATGCATGCAAATGTTGTTCCCATTTGTTTCCTAGAAGGCAATTAATGTCTCTCTTCCTCTGGTACCAGGTAGCCTACTGACACATAAAAATAATTAATGCCTTGGAAGCTTTATCTCATGGAATGTTGTGTTTGTTTTATTTAAGGTAAAGCATTGCTACTACAGGTCAAAAAATCAGGGTAAGACTTGTATTCCCTGGGTATAAATCATGTGCTTTAGCAGAATCTGTTTGCATTTTTCCCTGAGGGTAGGTTGTTACTGCTGCTGTATGCAGTGACAGGGATTTTGGAGAAATATATCAATATGTCACCTTTTGTGACATTCGTGCAGGTTCCCACATTTCCTTCTCAGATACTTTACAATTCTTCTTGTACAGTTGTGCTCTCAAAAGAACTGGGCTTCTCCAAATACTGAAGCCACATGCTAGGGATTCCTGGTAAGTAATCCTATTCTTCATGTTTTTGTGTTCAAAAAGTGGGGGTTTGTTCCATTTTTAAGGCACACTAAAAAGTAAATAGTCTAGGTATGTCCTTCTGTATGAGTTTCTGGTTTCACTTAACTCTGTGCTTCAGCCTGCTACTACCACTTGTGATTCAGTTGAAAATACAATTCTGGAAAGAAAGTGTTACCCCAGTGGTGTGGTAAGGAGGGAAAAGGGTGCAAAATCTCTTGCTTTGCATGCAAAAAAACAAAGGGGGGTAGAGGGGTAAGGTCTTTGCTGACAAAGTAGACAGGTATAGATTCTGCTTGAGAATATAAAATTAATGTGCATCTCTGTCTGAAAGGTCAGTTTTGGAACTCCCCTTTTTTGGATGTACCTTATGAATGCACCACAATTTCTGATGTAGGAGGGTAGGTGTGCACTGTGGTTGGAAATGAACAGCTCACATACTTGGCTGCTGCGCATTTGCCCCACAATTACTCTGCCTGCAGTAAGGCAGGAGCAGCATCCCCCAGGCAATGTATAGTCAGCTGTTACATTTGGCTGTAGCTTAAAGTTGTCTAAATAGAATCCACACTGATGTTTTCAAAGGAGAGGATTATTAAGGGAACTACTTGGGGCAATTTCAGCTTGGTTTTAAAACTGCCAAATTAATTTTATATCTTTTAAAGTATCTGTTGTGGTCTGTCAACAGACTAAATTCTATTCTAACGCAAATGAAACCCAAACAGAAACTATCCAAACACCAGAATGGCTTTTGTCTGTTTTTCCTTTGACTCTCTTATATCTCATTCTAGGGATGACTCTTGCAGGCTTAATATAATGGATTTTGTTTCAGTGAATGTTTCTGTTGTAAAATAGAACCTTTATTCATCTTCAGCTTGATAACATCTTGCAGGCTAAAGGTCATTAGTACACATAACCCACCTGAGTACATGAAGTGTTCCCTGTGCTATGCAGTCCTTCCCTGCAACCCCTTTTTATGGCCTTCATATTAAACAATTAGATTCAGAAAGGGAAGGAAGAGAGGGGAATCCATCCTACAGACACATCTGCTAAAGTGGTGTTGAGGATTGTCCAAACTAACATATGAAAGTACCTGAGAGCATCTTTGTTGTGAAGCATATATCTCATGTGGGCCACGTTTAACAGAATTTGGTGACCTTATGTTGGGGCTGGCTGGGTTAGTGCATGTACTGATGTTCTTGCTCTGGTTTGTTCTCTCTCTCTCAAAAAAAAAAAGGAAGACTATAGTAATGGATGATGAAAAAAAGAGAAATATTTAGTAGGAAAATATGAGCTATTTTCAAAAGGAATACAGAAAATGACTTGTTAAGTCACAGGTGTGTAGTCATATCCTCCTTTTTCAACTACATAAACCTCTGGCAGAAACAGGTCTGTTCAGTTCTCCTACAGTGCCCAGTCCAAAAGTCATCCTGAGCTCCAAGCCTTAACAAAAATTGAGATCAGAATTATGGGTGTTTTTCTCTGTATTCACAGTGATGTCAGCCACTGGCTTTATGTGTAAAAAATACATATTTATCAGCAGAATAAACATGGTTAGGACACCCAGGAAAGATTGTCTTACAGATCCTGCAGAAAATCTATAAAATCTAGTATTGATAAATATGTAAAAAGAAGTTATTGAGGATACTAATTATATGCTAATTATAGTAAGAAGTATAAATATTATATATAATAAATAAATATAAAATATAATTACAATATAACAATAAAACATTTATGATGTGATGATTAAATTATATTAAAATCCCCAGCCAAAAACTGGACATGTGGGAATCTATGTGAAACTATACCTGCAAATAAACAACTGTCAGTGCTGAAGAAAAACCTTTTAAATATATTTTATATATGTAAATTTAGTCTGAAGACTGTAATATATAAGCTGCCAAAAGAGGTGAAGAATTGTCTGCTGCACACGCTGAAAAACAAAGCAAAAAGGACATGCTGAAGCCCCAGGAATAACAGTCAAAATGTGATAAATTAGTAGGGCAGATTTCTCTTGAAATACAATGTTTCTACTGAAAATGAGCTCAGCTCAGATTGTGGTGTCCTGAAACAGTCTGAGTTTTTAATTGTTTTAAAGTGATCACTCCTTGTTTTCAGTAACTACAACACTGTGTATTGGATGTACTTTGAATATATTTAGACTAAAAGAAATTAGAAGAATTTAATGATGATTTTTCCTTTGACATATCTGATAAAGGGCTTGTAATGAATGTACAAACAGAAGACAAAATAAATTTGCAAGACAAATGTTTAAAAGGTCCAAGATGTACAGAAGAGGAAATTAATATGATAAAGAAAATGATATGGTGATTTAACCATTCACCTGACCTATTTTATTTTTGGCCTTTAAGTAAGTTCATGAGAAGGGCTTTGGAAGTTGTAGAGAGAAGAGGGTGCTGTTTCCTGCCTTAATGATCATAGAGAATATATTCAGATGCAGAAATCATATTTAAGCTGGAACAAAACCATAGGTCCATATCGTGCATCTAGACCTCTGACCTGTGAGGTGTTGTACTGGGCAGCTGTGGGGATGCTGCACAAACAGTCGTGTTAATTTTGCTTTACCATGTTTCTAGCTGCTGAAGGCTTTTATCTAGGGCTATGGACAGTTCAGGATGAGCCTGAGTGGCACACAGGTGCAGGGCCAGAACAGCACTCTGAACACCCTGCTCTGTACCTGCTGTGAACTGCGCTCCTAATTCAGTGTCTGTCCCTCTGAGCTAATGGTTGTACAAGGTTTTTGCCTGAGATGCTGAACCACTGCAGGCTGGCTACTGCTGTTCTGTATTTCTTCCACAGTGCTGTTGAACTATTTTAATTCCTTGCTCTTGAGAGTATGACTTTGAAATCTGCCACAATGAAACCAAATTGGTAAGACCTGCTGAACGATTTCACGGCTGGAGTCCTTTGCAAGAAATGCTTCTCTGAATTTTGCTCGGGGAATGGATTTTCAGGTAGCTTCTCTCCCCGTTTTTAATTTTAGTATTGCTGCTGAAAAATTTATTTTCTAATGTTCTGTATACAGAAGTATCTGGGACAATTGCTACAGAGCAGAGATGAATAGATGTAAACCAAGCAAATGTGTAACTCTTAAGAGTCAAAGGATCAAAAAAAGCATCCATACTTTTTCTTACCCAGTTGTTCCTGTAAACTTCAATTCAGCTTTATTCTGAAAGTGAAAAAACTGTGGAAAATAAAAGGTTGAATATAATTCATAAAAGAATGAATCTTGTTGCATTTACTGTCCTTGCTGTTCTTTGCATTTCCTTCCCAAAATCACCAGTCTTGAACAGGACAACAGAAGCTCCTCAAGTCAAGCCCAAACAATTCCATGTTATTCCCATGACTGTTCATATGCTTGGATTGCTGATTGCTTAAGTCCTGGTTGAAGTAACTTGATTAAAGAGAAATGTTCAGGTTAGCCTAGATGTTCACATTGCATTTTAAAGCCGTTACAAATATATGAATTGAACATAAGCAGGCAGCAATTCTGAATCATTTGCTCAGCCTTAGAGGAGGGCTGAGAGGCAAGTCCTCATCAAAACTCTTCTGCAAAAATAATTGGACAGGAAGAGACCCGTTTCCTCTAAATATCAGCTAACCCCCTCAAACTACTCACAATCTCTAAAGTGATGAAGGATAGTTACTCAGGGTTTCTATAAACTTAAAAGAAGGTTGGGAGCTGGAAAAAAAAAAGGGTGGGAAAACCCCCAATGCCTGACCAACTCTGTCTTCTGGAATTCCCTTCTCATCTGGGATCCAAAGTCTATCATGATCGCTGACTGCTCTTAAGAGTAGCTGAAGTTGGCAGGCAAGTGAGAGTAGCTACGCTGTCATCCATCTCTAACTTAATTTGGTAAATACGTAAGTTGTGAGAACATCCAAATATTGATTACAATTTATGGGAACTGGCTGTTTTCTCTAGATGGAATGAGATCCTTTGATCTGTACCTCTATCAAACACTGGGGAGCATCAGGCTGCCGTATCCAAGCTTTGTACACAGCTTAGTGATGTTTTCCCTCCAGAAAAAATTCTTTTATATGTTAATTTAAGCATCCAACTGCAGAATTTGGAATTAAAGAAAATGATACCTCCACATTTCAAAAACTCAAGGAGATTAAATTTACAATTACTTCATTATGATCGATGAAATATGCAAAAACCCCTGAGTTTTGGGAATTTTTCATTTTTTTTTTTTTTAATATGGAAGTTTTATAGCAGGAGATGCTGCAAATTGTTCAGGGTTTGATTTTCCATAGGGAACATAAACCTATAAAAATTTGTTTCTACCGTTAATAAATAATCCAGAGCTGAAACTTCTATTTTGAGGAGAGCAAAAATACAGATTATATTAATGAAGGGATGGGAAAATAAATTTTTACTTCCTGAGAAAGGAAACAGATTATGTGTCTTAATGACTTTGCATTTGTTCAAGTGATTTTGTAGTCAGTTCAGAGTGGATATGAATTGTATCAATATTTCTAAGGGTACTAATATCTGGACTATAATAAACACAGCAGAAGTACAAAAATGCTCTTGAAAAGTTGATACTGAGGGAATGGAATATGCACACACACAGCTCAGAACAATTAAGAATGTATCCAAACGCTCTGGATAAAATGAGCCATATTCCCCTTAGTTTCCTGTTGTTGTTTTTCTGTAGACAAACCAAGCTGAAAAGAGACATTGATTTAATTTGGTGAGGGATACGTTGTCTGTCTGATGCTTTGTTTTCTGCTTGCTTGTGTCTTGCCAACAATTATCTTGTCAAGAGGTAATGTAGGCAACAGAGAAGCAGTTATAAAACTTCTGATAGAGGTAAAGGGGTTTTTTTGCAATAAAACTTGACCTAAAAACAACTATGGTGTTATTTGAAGAACTTATCCATTTTTTTTCCTGTAAGACAAATATTGCCTTTACAATTGACATTTTCTGGACCTGAATCTGCATTTTAATGCAGATCATGGCAGAACAGATTTAGACCTGAAATGAAGATTAATTAGAGAAACATGGTCTAAAGCTGATTCTGTGCTGTTTTTCAGGGCCATTTGTTGAAAAGGATGTAGCTGGAATGTTCCTGCTCTCATAGTGTCCTTGTGGGATTGGGGACATTGGTAGCCGGGAGCATCCTGGGACATTCCACACTGCTGGCTGCCATACCAATGCAGCATATCTGGAGGAAGGAGCAATCTCTTTTTAGACTGTTATTGAATAGTATAATCAGCTTTAAACTTTGAGCAATTGTTCCCCATCTGTTTTAGCTTTAAAGCTTTTTGTTTCTTGCTCGGATCAAAGAAATCTCTATTGTCCAAAAGATGATCTGTTTCTTACCAAAAATAGCATCTGGAAATATTACCTCTCCCTTCAGTCCCTGACTTATTTATATCCTGAAATCAGCTTGGGTAAAACACTGCTTGTACTTTTGCTGTGTATGTGGCTATTTGCAAACTCTGTCCAGTGAAAAACTGGGTATTTGTTTAAAGTCTGGGATATATGTATGTATAAATTGTACATGTCATATAGAGAGTCTATAAATATACATCTAGGTCAATTAAAACTCCAAAAATACATTTAGACATCAAATTTCTTGATGCAATGGACATATCTGACTTGGCACTTCTACCTATTGGACATGCTTAGGGGAGAAAAGGGATCCTATTTTTCTAGATGAGGCTTGAAATGCTACAGAACCATCAAGGAGTGGGGCAGGATGGGCAGCCTGTGGAGGATGGAAAATTTAGTCTTCTGTTGGCTTTAGTGCTGCAGAATAACTTTTGATTATGACAAGCTTTAAAGATTTCATAAAAATCCCTACGTCAGCTCTAGGGCAGTGTGCTGGATTGTTGGGGATAGGATTTTGGCTTGGAGGTGCCTTCTGTGCTTGGATGCAGTAAATGTTAGGATTCAGGCTAAAAGGCAGAATGAGATTGAATTTACCAATTGGATTTTTCTTTCAGGAAGACTTGGAAACTGATTATACATTTAATAATGTGGAGGCACATGATGGCTGAAACATCATTTTCTTTCTTTGCTTTTGCAGTTCTTTTGTAAAGGTTACAATATCATCTTTTGGAGCAAGTACAGACACCGTTTTTTTCCATTTACTCTAACATCAAATATTGAAAGTATGGTAATGATATTTGCTTTAAATTTGGGGTGTGGGAGAGGAAGAAGCCTGGCATTTAGTTAATAAAAGCAAAATTTTTCTTAGAGAGTTTGTATCTCTTAATACTTGCAATGTGTACAAATTAAAAAAGTTCTTATACCTTTTCTTAAATAAAGAAGATATTAACAGGGTCCCAATCAAAATAGTTTCCTTTATCAGTTTAATCAGTTTTTGCTGAGTTATGATCACATCACGACTCATTTTCTATTGTGTAACCAGTTATGAGTCTGTAAAGGAAAGTAGGTTTTAGTGATGCTTCTGTCCACAGTGTATTGGCTTTTGGAAGTTATTCTAGCAAATGTTCTCCTTTTGTTGAATGGGAGTTTTAGACTAAAATTATAGAATAATTACACCAGGTCTGTGCAGAAAATATGCCCCCATTTCTTCAGAAGGGGGAACTGAATTGCGACCTCCAGTTCCAGTGACACTAAATCCCAATTCAATGTGTGATGTTCTCCAGTAACACTTTTGATGATTAATTTGTGATACTTGCCAAATTACTAGGCTTATAAACCATCTTTCTGGTCTGTAATTTTTTCGGTATCTAGTCCAATGTGACCTTGTCTTGTAATTCTCATCTTTACATTGTGGCTGTAATTAAAGTACATTAATAACATTATCAACTCTTTGTTAAAATTGATCTAAAAATAATTGTGACTGTAAGAAAACAGCGATGGCATTTATAACAGTTTATGAGCTGTAAAAGAAGCAAAAGACTGTTACAAAGATTTTTTTGTTGTGAACTTTTCCACCCATCCTTAAACCTTCACAAAAGTTTGGAAATGGGTTCTGGTATCTGGTTGCCGTGGTGACCGACTGTGCATGACATAACAGTGAGTCAGTGAGGAGCAGAAACCAAGCCATACTTTCAGCTGCTGTATATGTTTACATTTATATGGGCTGTTAAAGAAGTGCTTTACTTTCCCTATTAGCCATGAATAACGTGTAGCAGCAGAAGCTGCAGGAATATGTAAGAGGGAGGGTAGAGAAACACAGGAGGAAGAAGATAAAGGTAAATATAATGTTTAGTTGTTATTCGCAAATAATGGAAATGCAGGGTGAGGCAATGAGTGTGGCTGCCTGCTGCCAGAATGAAGATTCAGAAGATTTATATTGACTGGTATAGAAATCTTCCAGGAGGCACTAATGCCAAGGATGTTATTGCTTTTAGTCAAGGAATCATGGGTCTCTCTGAACTTGAGGAGTAAAAACTCAAGATGAGGTTTTTATGACATACCTTTAGTTTTGACTGTCATGGGGCTATCTTTGAAATTTGCTTCTGCTCGAATTTCTATTTTTTTTAACCTGTTCTATTCATAATTTCAAAAATTTTCATGGAAATACTTTGAAAGACATACTAGAGACTTACAGTATTTATAGTGAAGCAGGGAAAGGTCGGTCCTCTCTAGAGTGGGTCGGTCTGTCTATTCAGCCTCCCGCACTTCTGAGACATCAGGTGGCTAAATAAGGATTGTGTTCTTCAGATTGATTACTTTTTTTGTTTTTCCTTCACACCCTCTTCATGCAGCATGGCAGACAGTGGAAACTAAGTGAATCAAATGAAGGGACAATGTGAAACAGATGTGCTGTACAGTTGCCTGTAAAACCTTCAGCTCAAGGGGAAGTGTGGCTGTGAGACCTCAGATATCACCTGTAGAGCCCACTGATCTTTAGACAAGCTGTGGCACTGTCTGCTGTCTCAAGTAATTTTCCTTCTTTCCTAAATATTTGAACTTTTTATCTTACAAACAATGTTTCTATGATTTTGTTGCATAGCCCCTGTTTTATTCTGGTGAAACTATGGATATTTTAATTTGTTTTATTCACTAACATAAAGTCTCTTTGTTTCACTAAAACAAAATCTTCACTACTTAAATTGTTCTTATATTGAAGGGAATACTTTGAGACTCGGATATTTAGCTGGATGAATATGAGCTTGCTCTCTGTACAGCAGGGAGCAGATAACTTGGGGCAGAGCAGCAGTGTTCTTTCAGCTTCCCTTTGTGCTTTGGTTTTCCCTGTGCAAAGGAAGAAAACAGAAAAACATCTCAGACCCCTCTTTGTGTGATGGAGGGAAGGTAGACCAGAAAAGTGTGTGGTCTTGTCCCATCTCCCACCACCTACCACTTGATCAGCGTCATCTTGGAAGTCTGTAAAAATAGATTTTTGCTGTGTCAACTTGTCCCCTTCAAATGTCAAAGTCAAACTACACCTCTGCGTGTAAAACTCTCATCTCCTGGGACTGGATAGCTTTAAATCTCGTTAGAGATGCACCCTCCTGGGCTGTGTGTTTGAGCAATGAACAGCATTGCCGGCTGCCTGGGATGTTAGTGCTTGGTCCTTTCGGGGCACTGTAAGTGCAATCCAAGCCAGAGGGCTGAAGGCAGGGGTGTCCAGTGTCTGGAGTCGGGATACTGCCAATTCCACACCAGCCTGCCACAAGGTCCAACAGTTTCTCGTGTTAGGCATTTGTAAAATCACATGCTGCCTAATAAGCTTCCTTTAGAGCTTCTTTTGAAGGGACCTCCAACCCTGTTTCCAGACCACAGCTCCCAGGACATTAGAATTTGGACTTTTGGATGTTTATTTGGATTATTTCTTTCTGGATTTCCCCACTGGTGAGTGCATAATGCAGCACAAAACCAATGGCAATGCCCAAAATGCGACACAAAGGAGAAAAGAAAAAGAGAAAGCTATAAACCTAATATGAGCTGATGTAAGCTGCCAAGGAAATGGCAAAGGGGTAAAAAATGGAATAATTTTTTCTGACAAAAAATAAAAGACAAATAAAAGGTAGAGGGCTGTGCAAGAACTATTTGCACTCTCTCCTGAATCTACTTTGTCCTTATGCTTGCAGTGAGATCTCCCCTGACAGCATTTGTGAAGGGTATTTTTTGTGAAAAGCCAGTTTAAGAAATGAAGCAGTGTGGAAGGTGGAATTACCATGAGTTATTTCTCTCTCCTGCCCTGATCAGATTCTGTTTCTCTCTCTGGCAATCCTTCCAGTCACAGAGCAAGGCAGGCAATTCCAATTTGAAGGTGTTGATTTTTTTTTTTTTTAAGCTTTATATTAAATGTAAGGGTTTGGAGGGCTCCAGTCAGGGAAGTTTACTTTAACAGACAGCATAATAGCAGCCATGTGCTGTTGCCAGCCACCTCCAATCCTACCTTATCCTTTAAAACTCATTAGCAGCAGCATGTTTTGCAACACCAGTGACAATTTATGAGGAAAAAATCTTACTACTCTTTAATTACCTATCCTGAGATATTAGTTGTATGATTCTACTTACTCCCACCTTTATTCCTTTATAACAAAGAGCCTTTTCTGGATAAGGAAACCTCAGTGAGCTAGAAGAGCTGAAGTTTCTCTGGATCTATGTTATGACACTACTGAAAATTAAGGATAGAAATTAAATAATTAACAACATTTGAAGCACAATGAGCTCATAAAGTTTGCTGCAATCTACCATTTTCTAGCTAAGTTTTATGAAGCAAGAGTAAGTGTCACTAATGATAGTCCCCTATCTATAAAAAGTAGGCTCTCTGATTTCCTATTTTGTCTCAACACTGTGTGACTGGTCCTGTTGGATAATTTAGGTAAATCATGCACGCAGTGTGATTGTGATCTGACTGAGAATAATTATTCAGATAGTTATTGACTATCACCACGTATTGATTGCTCTCCTAATAAAGCCATTGTGATTTTCTGCCAGGTCTTCTGCTCTCTGCCACTGATTAATTTGCCTACATATCCTTTCAAGAAGTCATATGTACAAAGGTGAAATCAGAAATACTACTTACTCTTTATATTTAGAGTTGTTATTGCTGACTGTCATTGTAATACAGTTCAGGAAAGCTGCATTTACAGAGCCGGGGGGTAATCACCTGGGAAGGTGGATCTGGACCTTGGATGTGTGTGCTGAGGTTTTAGCACAACAGCTCAGGGGGGCAATAGAGAAACGTGTAATACAACAAAGGAACAAATCAGTAATGCAAAGTAGAAAAGAGGAGTCCAGGAAGAACTGATACAAGATGAGAGAAACCAGAACACTCTGTTGCATTCATGGTAGGAACAAATTTAAGAGCAACTTGGAGACTATGCAGCTTAATTAAGCTTAATCCTGTTAAGAGAGCTGTAGCTGGACAGACAGCTCTCTGCTGATGGAAGAAGTCAGAAATCTAAAAAAACTTAAGAAAATCGGTAGGAAGAAACTACTTTCTGTTGCTGAAGAATGGAGGCAAAAATGTCAACTAGCTGGAATTTTAAGTGAATAGAAAATTAACTCTATGCTCTTGACTCTTTTGTTGAAATGTTCTGAATAGGGACCACTCTTTGTTCGTCCAGTTTTTCCATCACTTATTAAAACAATGATTTCTGTGTGCAAATACTAATTCTGCACTTATGTTGGATAGAAAATTCAAAATTCACAGCAGGTGAACCAGAAAATGCCACATTTTTTTCAGCCTATTTAATTTACGTTTCAGTGATGTGTAGTCCTTAGGAAAAATGGATCTAAAAGCTTTCCTATGGGTTTGTTGTTTTGGGGTTTTTTGGGGGTGGGGGTG
>JAOXXN010000102.1:5142335-5157966 GCA_026770055.1 Myrmophylax atrothorax
GAAATGGCAATGAGTTATTTACAACCTGGGATCCTTTTGGGTGAGACTCCTGCCATCTACACAAATTCTAAGCTTAATGGAAGCTTAGTGAAATACAAGTTTTAAGGCAGGCACAATCCAGGAATTTTCAACACAGTGTGTGGCTAAAGTTCAAACACAACTCATGTGCTCACACGGATACTCTGCTTCTTGCGCTGAGAAATGCAGGTTCCCTCCTCATTTGTAGGGCCACGTAACCAGATTCTTTGGAGATGCCCCTGCTGACCCTGATCAACACAATGGAAAATGTTACCATGTCAGCAGCATTGACATAAGCGGTAAAAGTGAACCAGGCACCATTCCTTTCCCTTTTTGCATTTACAAAGACTTTGCACTGTGAGGACGCAAACTTTATCTGTTAGGAAAAATTCCAGGCAATTCTGACTCTCTGAGAAATGTACTTTTGACTTTTTGTTTTATATTGTATGGAGGAAACATCAGTAGAAACAGCTGGATTCAAAGAGTTCCAGTCAGAGCTAAATCTCATTATAAATATTGAAACCCTGTTTCAATACTAGTAAATTCATTTAGCCAGTAAAGCTAAAATCTATCAATACATGTATTTTGAAAAACAGACTTGGGAGGTTTGTATTGGATAATATGTATTTCCTTTTTTTTCATGATTGTAGTGTTTTTTCCAGATGCCCATTTTGTCAGCTCCATCAAACCCTGTTTATTTTAACTTACCATATCTCAGGTTAAATCTCCCACATCAGCTGCAGCGATCACAAACCACAGCGCCTGAAGCCAGTTACAAATGCTATTGTAGCAAAGCTGTCACCACTGCTTCTTCAGGCTGGAGGAGGGAAAGCTTGCTTGAGATGTGCAGCTCAGGCAGTCTAAATTGTCAGTTGGGATAAGTCAGGGTGATTATCTTTTTAGCTTCAATCTATTTAATTTTTCACAGTAAAAATATACAGTAGGTTTTAGCTCATATCTGAGTAGAAAAAACACGTGAGTGTATGTATTTTCACTCCATGAAAATATAAGTATAGATGAAGCTGAATATCTGTCACATTTTGCATAAAATTTAGGTAACAACTTATGATCAAAACAAACCAAAACCTCATGGTTCTTATGTCATCCATCTACAGTGAAATTTCAAATCTACAGTATTCTTTTGCTGAGCTTAAAAAACCCTTTAATGCTAAATGTGTAACAGCTGCTAAAATTGTCTTCTTGATGTGACTGAAAAATCACTGTTTATCTACCACTGGATCATCCACCCATCATCCAAAACCAGCTTATGCCAGTAAAATTTCACATGGATATACATTCCTCCTGATACTTCAGTGCATTTGGGTCGGGATGGTGGAGGGCAGCAGCAAACACATCTGGTTTACTTTGCTCAAATTGGAAAAAAAGAAGAGAAAATCTAAGTAAGCAAGGAATTTGGAGAAAACTCACTATTGTCTTCAAATATGGTACTGGTTGATGACTTCACACTTTCTTGGTTTCTACACAATTTTGGTGGGTTTATTTTTTTGTTTGGTTTGGTCTGATTTGGTTTTGGTTTTCTTAGACATTACCTTCTAGAATGAAAGTTAACTGGCATAAAAATTTGTGCCCTGCTTTAATACCAGAAACACTTGTTTTGGCTTAATACCTCATTTAAAATAAAACAAAATAAAATTTAAAAAAAAGACAAAATCCCCAAAGAACAACAACACAAAAGATTCTCCAGGTTTGCTTGCAGTAAACAGAACAACCTGACTTGACAACATGATATGTGACTTTCTTCCTAAAACCATTGATCAGTGTTTTGGGTACAGCAGCCAATGTTTGACAGTGCAGCATCAACATCTACTCTGGCAGATCACTTTTCATGTTTCAATTTAATTTGTTTATGCAAGATAAAAATCTCAACTGACAATGTAGAATTATTTTGTTATATTAGCACCCAGTGACAGTGAGAATGTAAACACACAGTACTTTGTCCAGAGTTTATCACAGTGAAGTCTCCTTAAAAGGGAAACCTACAGCTTTTTCTTTGAGAGATAACTCTTCTGACATAGTAAAGCAACAAGTTTAACAGCCATATGCAAATGGTCCAGACCATTTTCCTCACCCTCTTCCCACCTAAATATGAGTGCTTACATTGTCAGTCTCTACACAAGAAGCTATCCATGATTTTGATAATTAAAAAAACCCAAACAACCGAAACCTTCTGAATCTGTAATTTTATCCTAAATTCTTTGGTCTATCATCCTCTGCATCTTTTTGGTGCTTCATTTGTAATAATATAATTTTCTATTTGTTCTCAATTTCAGTTATCTCACTTGCCTTTTTTTTCCCCCTGAGATCAGCATTGTGTTCCTATTGAAATGTGAAGCAAAATACTTATTTTCACAATGCGACTTATCCTGCGTCAAATAGGCAGAAAAGGTTTCTTCTTTCTTTGATGCCTGTTTTGGAGAAATATTCGGCCGAAGAGCCTTTCTCCTCTCTTTTTAATGTCTTTACACACACACCAGTGTGACTCTGTGCCTTTGTTATCCCTGCACAGCATAACTTATGTGACTTGCATTTCTCTTCTAGTGGCTAATGTTTTCTGTTAATAGCTGTTTCTTATTTGGCCCTTATTTCTTTCTTGATGTAGTTATTAATTTACTTCTGTCTGAAACATTGTCTTGTGCTAAGCTCTTTTGAGAAGGTGAGGGATGGGAATAACAGAGAGTACATCTTCCACAGTTTAAATTCCCAAGTCTGGTTGCCTTTGTCAACTAAGGCAGCTCATTAAAGACCTGCTTTCCTTTTAATGGCCTTAGCTGTCCCTCTGCCTTGACAGAAAGACGCTGGCACTCTGTCCCCCACCAGCTCGTCTGGAAGCCTTATGTCTGGTTTCAATTGCAGTGCACCAAATTGAATCAGTTGCAGTAGAAATAATTACTTTACATAAGATACTGTATGATGTGGTTATGTTTTTCCTGTTCCCAGACTGATAAGACCACATGTGGATTTCATTGTGTTGGAGTTTAGGACACTCTCTGCATCACTTCTTAGTAAACAGAAATATTGAAAGATTAAGTGCAGCTATTTAAAATCCTGTTGGTATTTCATTGTTATTGTAATTCTGTCTAAAAAAGACACTTTTGACTTTTACAAGTGGAAACAATCATGAATTTGTCTGAGGGATCAGTGCAGATCCACCCAGTAGAGCTTGTAACTGTAGCAGAAAACCAGCATTGAGAGCGTGAATGTTTGAATAAAAATAGGAAGTTTGTGGGGAAGGATCAGTAAAATATTGATTTAACCAGTACTACTAATTTCTTAAACATGTGTGTAAACTTTTTAATGAAACATAGTGTGTAGCTTTTCAGACTGCTCTTGGTGTAATCTCAATAAGACCAGGCTACTGGCATTCCAAGCCTTATAGTTTATCTGCAGAACATATGAACTCATGGTTTGAAAGCAAACAAGGTGTTGGGTACTCCAGCAAAAAGAGAAATCTGAAGGTGAGCTTTGCAAGGTCCAAAAACTAAGGAATTTTCCGGAAGTCCATTATTTATAAATTATGAAGTGTGTTTAAAAGAAGTGCCTTACTGTATTTGGTGCTCTGTGGTTACTGAAAGCCTCACTAATGCAATTAGGCAGCCAGTGATGCACTGAAACAGAACAAAGCAATCTAGCAAAGTCACATTAAACCCAGGATAAACAGGGCATATGATTTTTACCTGTGGTGGATTCTGGGATTACGATAATGATAAGCAAATGTAGGTCATTGCTGGAGAGCTGAAGAAATAATGGTCCACCTTTAAGTTTACAGTTCATCTTAATTATTACAGAGAAATCAGTAGTGGGTCTTAACCCATGCTGAAGCCAAAAGGGAAACATGAATCCTTGAGAGCGATAAAAGTGAGAATATATTGAAGTTGGTTGACAGGTTTAGCTTTGTCCTCCCTTAGATGCACTGGTTTGGTAGTTTAGATTGTTCACATGTTATTGTTAAACTTAATACTTGACACTGATCAGGTTTCTTGCATTTAAAATAAATATATAATTTTTGAGAGTTCATTGTAATGTGAACCAAGAAAATTAATGTGGGAAATAACCATGATTCAGGGTAAATTTATTTTTAAACTTGAATGAATACTCTCCTCCCTGTCTGTACATTCCCTTTCAAAATTCTTTTGGTCAGTTCCTCAGCTATATTAATGCATTGCTCATAGTATCCAACGAATTTTTTATTGTACAAGATCATGCACACTATGTGAAAAATATAACACTCCATCAATTTTACTGTTACATTACACAGACATGCCTCAGCTACTAAGATATTATTTTGCTAGTGTTCTTGATTTGCTAATGTCTTTGTAGGTTATTTTGTGAGTAAGAAAAAGGATATTGTCATCTGAAAAATTCAACTCATTTGTTTACAGTCCACCACATTAGATAAAAGGCTTTCTATCTAAAAAATGACCCAAGATAATTAGGAACTGAGAAAGCTTTATTTTTTTCCAGGAAATAAAAGTTTGGCATTTTTAGTGTTTTATCTTGAAAACAATCTGCTCTACCTGCATAGCTGTTTTCTTCTGTTTAGGTATAATTGATGTGTTGTCATTTATTTTTCAAAATTTGCAAATATCAAGCAGTCTCCTTGTAGTCTCTGGCTTCTTTTCTGTCTTAGTGGAGACAGAGAGATATTTATCACCTGACATGACACATTAAAAACCCCTTGGAAGTAGATTGACTGAGGCTGTTTTGCAAAGTAGCTTGCTAGCTCTTCCATTGAAAGCACAGGAAGAAAGAGATAATATCAAGTTGTTCAGTGGAATAACTCATTAATAAAATATGTTTCAAATGAAATTAGTCCTTAGGTGTCTTTGTAAAGGAAGAATTGTAACTATTTAGGAGAGCGACATGAAAATATTACTGTTGCTTGTAAGGTAAAGAAAGACCAAAACTATTATTTCTGTTGAGCCTCTTTTCTGCCAGAATGTTGACAATTCTAATTTATTTCTGTTCTCTGGAGCATATTCCTTTAGCCCCCAAGACAGGCAGGTGAAGCTCTGTTTCCTGCAGGATGAACTATTACTTTAAAGCATTTTGATTGTTTGTCACCTGTCACCCATATATTGCATTCTGCAGGTGCATGTGAACAAACTAGGGAAGAATTAGGCAATCCTTCATCATTTGCAGGCAACATGATGCTACTCTTTGCTGTAAGTGCTGGCAGAGAACTGACAGCTTTGAATTGGAGTACTACCTGGGGAGACCTAGTGCTCTCCTCGCTGTTGCTACAACAAGAATATTCAATGCAGTCCTCGATTTCCTGACCTTGAGGGGTTTGGGGATGCTAGGCTTAGACAGGCAGGGATGGGAGAGTAGCTGTTGATCTTCCAGGCTGCTGCAGAAGTGATGTTCCAGAGGTACAGTGCTTAGGATGGTCTTAATTCATAGACTGGAGTGTGTGGACACAGCCTGAACATTTAACACATTCACAGAATTGATGGGTATCACTTGTCTCAGAGTACAATATAGGCATTTATACAGGAAAAATTTGTAAGGAGGTATTGTCCTTGATTGAGTTTTTTAGAAGAGACTGTTGCCTCAATGGGAGGGTAGTCTTTTTTCCTTGTTTTCCTTTTTCCTGTTCTATGATTATTTTTTCCTTAGTCTTAGCTCAAGGAGAAGTTGGGACTAAAAGACAGCTCCGATGTATTGAGGAAGGGGGTTTCTTCCATTCCACATTACTGTAATTTTCTTCTGCTGAAGCCATTTCCTAGGGTTATTCCTGTGCTAAACACCTTTCCCACGTGTCCTACTGCCATCTATACCTTCTAAGTATGGAAAAAGAAAACAATTCATGTTTCTTCTCAGAATGTTTTACTGCCCATTTTCTTTCTGGTTTATTTCTTTTAATGTTCCCACTTTAAACCTTTATTGGCTGAGTGGTATGACCTTAGTTTTTCAGTGAATTTAAACGATGTGATCCCATTAGATTTTGTGACGGTAATTTGAATTTTTATTTTACAGTGTAGATAATCTAAATGTTAAAGGTGGTGTGGATTTTTTTTTAAAGTAAAGGAATGTAGGATTCAAACTGAAGGATTTTACTTAATAAGAAGGTCTTCCTAAGTGCAAAACCAGATAAATTTATAAATGCAAGAAGTCTGAAGTCTGTTATAGAGGATGTCAAAGTGATTAAAGCAATCTTCAAGTTATTAGCAAAATCATTGTTACAAATAAGATATTTTAATTCTAATTTGACCCATTTAAGTCTTGCATTTAAAAAGGGTACACGCCACAAAAATAGGCAAGATATGTCTGTCAGTATATTGTGCTTATTGCCTTCTGCCTTTAACTTTTCTTCTTAAACAGTCTGATAAAGAAATAGGGCAATTCAGATAATCACTCTCTGTTTTGCTGATTTTTGCAAAGCACAGAGAATACACACCCTCTTCTGTTGGTATCAGAAACTGTTGGGTGTTTCTGGTGCAGCAGAGCAAGCACTGACATCTCAGTAGGATTCCCAAAAGCACTGCAAATTCTGTCCTTGTGGATAATGTGAAAACTGCTGTCACTCTGGTGGCATCAGCTGGTCTGTAACATTGGAATTGTTGTCCCCAAGAATGTTTTTCCCTTTCTGCTCACATACTGTTTTTGAAATCCTGATTATTAAAGGCCTTGGAGATAAGCACAGAGTATATAATTTTGGATACCTGTTTTCAGGCCATGGGAAACAAAATAGGAAAGTATTGACCAACAAGCCAGTCAGTGATTTTTACATGAATGTATAGGAAAAAGAATATGGGAATGCGACTGGGAGGGGGGAATTGCTAATCTGATCTTGCTGCAACCCCTGTGTTCTCTGTTCACTGTTAAAAATTCACTCTGCTTGTTAACAGAGACAGGGAAGTTCTGGAGAACACCCTGTCAGATACATTGCCCAAAAAAATGTGATAATATAATAGTGGATGCTGTGCACAGTCCTTCATCCTGCCAAAAGCTGAAGAGGCAGCTGGAGAGGCTACAAAACATGCAGAGCTGGCTGTTCAGCAAGGAAAACTGAGGGGAATCTAGGGAGTGTGAAGGAGTGTTACCATCAACTTTGGGAGGAGCTGGATTGTAAAGCATCTTATTTGTAAAATATAATCTACTTAGATCCTCAATGGGTCACAATATTATAGATAAACGTGAAACTTTCCCTGGAATAAATTTTAGTTTTCTAGGGTGCTGGGATACTACAAAGGAGACCTCTCATATCTGGAAATGCAGTGACATTTAACTCTGCAGGGGGTAGGGAAGGTAGACAAATAAGGGGCACTTAATGTTTTGGGGAACAGGGAATAAATACATTTGTAAATTAGTACTAATTTTGGGGGGTATTTTTAGTACAAAAAAAATTATTTTGCTGGGTTTTCATCAGGAGTGTGAGATTTCATAAGGTTATTGAATGGAATATTTCCCAATAAGGAATTACTCCCTTTGTTGACCAGTGCATTAATATCAACCTAGCAGAAGAAAGCTGCCCACTGTTGGAATTACTCCCATTATCACCATAACAATGGTACATAATGTTGCTCTCCTTTTATATCAGGATTCAAAACACTGAATAAGCTATGAGAAAAGAATTCAAATATAAATTTTTCTGTCCAGGAGAAAAGGAGAAGGATACCCAGAAAGCTTTCTCAGGGAAAGTGATAAGGAGCTATTATTACAAGCGGAATTGAATTTGCATCAGTATAGGTTGAAGCTGGATTTCCTCCTCCCCTGAATCAGAGGAGGAAGTGGGAAAGTGCTCAGTACTGTACTAAAGATGCCTGGCAAAGCAAGAACAGCCAGCAGTCTTACTGAATATAAAACTGCTCCAGCCACAGTGGCTTTAACTCTTACAGCCTACCCTGAGCATTCATCCTATTTTCTGAAGTGGAAGCTAAGGAAATACTTCTCTAAAATCACCCTGTTCTCAATATCAACACTACAGAGCCAGAGTGCCTAAAGCCTTTTGGGAAAAAAAACCCTCTGACCCCTTAAAAAAGGGACAGATGCTGGAGGAGGTGCTCTGGTCTGGAGCAGAGGTGGGCCTTGGATTTGGCTACATTTTCAGACCTCTCCATGGGAGGCTGTTTTGTGCTGGGGCTCTGTTCTGCCTCTGCTCTCTGTTCCCTGTTTAAAGATGATAATATTGGCTAAACTCTGCTTCAGCTGACACTTGCAGAACAGACACAAAAGTGTCCTGCAGATCTTGACTATCATCCTCAAATCTGGGAACTGAGGCTGAGAATTGAGTACTTGACCCTTTTTAATTGCCTTGTGACAGCATTGGATATTCCAAGTCAGGTAGAATGCATCCTTCTGAAGTGGTTCATAAGATGATGTGGAAATCTCAGGTTCTTTGACCTTCTTTTAACTTGTGTGACGAGATGGCAGATGTCTGGTGGTCCTAGATGTTGGCTTGGCTCTGTTGATGGCAAATTTGCAGGGTCAGGAAGAAGCCAATTCTCATTTAATTTCTGTAGTATTGGTGTAGGAGCCTTGGGTGACCGTGTTGACTGGAGTCACTTTCACCACATGGAACCACATCAAATTGAAATTTTACTACTCCACTCAGGGAGGAAATGGTCATCATTGGGATATCATTCATGCTCTGTGGCTTCTACCAATTTTTTCCCCTATGTCAAGTGTGGGTTTGTCTCTTCAGTCAAAATTCATGGGAGGCTGTTCCCACACATTGTGTAAATCTTTCAAAAATTTCAAAGACAGTTCTCATTTTCTTTCAAGTTTCTTCAAGGATTTAGCTGAATTTAATCTACTATTCTCTTGTTACTGTACTTGTTATTGTTCTTTAATAATAAAAATAAAAAACTGCCTTCACTGCTGAAAATATACAGAGACATAAGCAGATACTTCAAGACAGAGAATGAATGCTGTAATTTTTGTCATCTTTCCTACATATATGCTTGCTGAAGTACAGAAATTTTTGAAGTAGATACATGCATCTATCCCCAGACAATGAATTTACTTAATGATTTTGTTGCTGAAGTATCTCAAGTTTAAAGCATGAGGTAATTATGTTTGAATGTCTAGGGGAAATGGATTTACAGTAATGTGAGAAAGAGAAAGTTAATTTGGTTATCAGGCAGATGATCAAAAGACTTTTGCAAAGAGGAAAGTCATTGACTGCTTGGAAATGTCTTGGAATAGAAAAAAAGGGAGAAACAGAAATATTAGACAAAAGGAAAAATTCTGAAAGTGCCTGTGAATAATATAATTTTAATTATTGTTTTGTAAAATTTCCTAAAATGTTCTTGCAAGTTTTAAAGATCCATAAAACATCCGTGTGAAGAAGAAGGTTGTGTAATGCATTGAGTTACTGCTGGTCTTATTTTTCTATTTCTAAAGTCTATAGGCACAGGCAGGACTCTGTCAGTGGGAATAACAAGAGGGCAAGGGGTTCAAGTTAATTCACATCCTAAAATTGAGGAGATGCATTGTCTAGGCTGTGTGCTGGTCAGATTACCCTGCTCCTACACCATTCCAGACAGATGGCTGTCTCCTCCAATTTAGAAATCTAATCAAAGTGATTATTCCATAACCTCTGAGCAACTTTTTTGGGGGTATGTCAGTGGATTCCAAGGGGTTCCCATTACACAGCACACATTTTCTTCACTGTAGGGGCACAATTGTCATTTTCTGATGTTCTCTGAATCAAAAAACTGCAAGCACTTAGATACTCTTTCTCCCTCCTGTCTTACATCCTCAGTCTGTGTCATTGTCTCGTATTCGTTGTTGGCGGTAACAAAGTTGCCATGGGAATATTGAATGGAAAAATTTAGCACTTCCCTTTGGTGATGGAAATATCTGGATGTTAACATTTCTGTGCTTATCTTATGCTATGAAATTTAAATATCTACAGTGATTAATTCAATTTATCCGTTAAAAAATGTGATAGCTGTTATAGCAGCTCAGCGTTGCTTTCCCTGGCTAGGAAATGCTTCAGAGAAGTTAATTGATTAAGTATTTTACAGTCTGATCACTTAACATGGGTGAAATACAGCATCAGTGGGGAAAATTTTGATATATGCATCTTTGAGGAAAGCACTAAGGTTTTTTCTCTACATCATCTGAAGTCTGACTGTAGACCTTCATCTGAGCCTTTACAGCCACAGCAATTCTACTTTCATAGTAAAGTTTTCCCCCAAAATACTCATTGCCTTCTAATTTATTTAATTTTTTTTACCTTGTACCAATCCTTGTTCTCTTCCTGGATTTAATGACAAGCCTCATTTATAGAAATCCATAATAAAATGGCAGCATCTGCCTTCTCCCAGACTTGTGGAGCATTTGTGCTGGCAGCATTGGAGTTGCCGTAGAGCAGTCACTTGTTTGGGCTGCCGAAGGCTGCCCAGACCATCATGGCAAGCTGCACTCTTCATTTTCAGTGCCATATTCATTAAAGATCTTTAAAATGGGTAATAGAAAAAGGGAAATTAATCTCTTTGAAGATGAAGGGGCAAAAAAGACTAGGACCTTGAAAAAGATAAATGATAAACTGTGACACTGTCTGTTATACGAAGAATTCTCGAGAAAGGGCTGGAAGAAAGGGAAATATTTAATTCTTGAGTCTGTTTGAAATCAGACCTGTTTGAAAATACCACCTCTTTTGAGGAATTGGTGAAACCCAGGGTAATATTCAGGGAACAGAGACATTTTGTTCCCTTGTACTCTTTCTTAAATATGTACTGGTGTCTGTGATAGAGAACCACTTTGTTTTCTGAACCCCAGACTTCACTGAAAAAAAAATAGACAACTTGTTTTAAACAAATCAATGGACATATAAAAAACCCAACTGTGGAGCATTTTTGCTGCTGCTGACTAAAGAAATCTTTCAGAAACCTCTGAGAGTAGTTTGCCACTTCAGTCCACAAATACAATTTCTTTCTGCTTACATGACTTGCTTGGAAGGCTTGGACTACAAGATCTCCACTGGAAAACCTCATTGGTGCAGACTGTCATTTGGCTGTGACCAGTACTGAGGCTAAATTGCTTTAATTAAGGCTTCTCCAGAGTAAGCTGCTGTTAGTATCCATTACTTCAAGATTAAAATTCATTTATTAGGTTGTTATTGATGGAACTAAGCCAACTGATTGGGAGCAAGTCAGAACTGAAATAACTGTCATGGAGACAATAAAACCATTTACTGGTAATATCAGAAAATGTATGGATTGAAATTTAACTAAAAGTGGACAGCAAAGATCTATTGTAGAGCTCAAACTTTTAATCTGATGTGGTCTCACAGCCCCCGTGGATGGACATCTGTCCTATGTAAGGTCAGCTGTGACCATGGAGGGCTCCAGCATCTTACCAGCTCTACTGATGCATTGGCAACCATTTTGGGATCAAGCTGTGAGATGCACTTTTCAACCCACTTCCTTTGCACCACAATCTTTTTGTTTGTCATAGTGAAGGACAGTGTGGAGTCCAGCAATGTGCTGTAGCAAGTGCCAAACTTTGGAAAATACATGCCAGCTGGAACCCTGAACTGGCTCAGTGGGGGTGCAGGGGATGCTTTTACTCAGACACAAGATGCCATAGGATACAAAGGAGATGCCAGGAGAATGAGATGTGGGCTTGGTGCCAGCACCACTCCAGCCAGAAGAATGACTTTAACTTGCCTGTTGTCTGTTCTGCTCTTTGTTCCTGTTTCTCACTGGGCCATCTGAGGAGACAAAAAAATAGAAACCAGCCCATCTTTTTCTTTAATTGTTCCTCCTTATTCTCCAGAGAGGCCTCTTGTGGTCCACCTACAGGTGATCTATAATTAAAATGTCATAATCCACACATTTTATAAGCTATCTGGCTGTGTCTCCAGGAGGGAGAAGGTGATGTTGGGAGTGGGGGATGAGGGTGACATGTTGCATGAAGGGCTGCTTTCTGCCTGAGCCTAAATCAGCATGTTTATACCTCTGTGATGCAGGGATGCTACGTGCTTACAAAGGTTTCTGAGAAGCCTTTGCTGGTTCTGACTGCACTGTGCTGTCTTTGGTAAGCAGGCCTTCTGGCATGCTTTAGAAAGATAAAAGGAAGAAAAGAAAAACACTCCAAGAAATATACTTTCTTTCAACGTTCATGGTGATTAATGTGAGTGGCTTTTCACAATCCATTTCCAATTAGTTTTTGTGAAGGGAGCTGTGCTGGGCCTGTATATGAGCTAAACTTCATATTAAAAGATTATTGAAGGGATTGCAGGCTAAGGATTGAACCACAGGGCTTAAGTTCCAAACTAGCCATCATGTGAGTCACCAAACCCACAGTTCTCCCTCAGTATGAGTCATCCTAATGACACAGTGGAGCCAGTGGATCTCAGAGCCTAATCTCCTCTGCCACCAGCCTCAGCCGTGCCTGAAAGAAGACAAGGAGAGGCCACAGCGTGTAACACACTTTCAGCTCCCAGGTGATGTAGCTGGTAGGGAAATAAATGGGTATTGCAGTATGTTCCATTTCAGCACTGGGCTGGGTGAACAGCAGTCATGCTGCAACCCACTCTGATCCCCTAAACATAGAGGCACCTTTTGTCTTTCTGAGAGAGAGAAGAAATATTTAGCTCCCCCTTTCTTCAAACTCCTTTGAATACCCACAGTGCAGCTTTATCTCATACTTAGTAGGGAAAATAAAACTGTTAGTGCTTATGAGAATGCTGTTATTTGCTGTTCTTGCTGTTGCAGATTTATTATTATTTTCCTTCTCCCCTGAGCTATAATGTCCTATACATATACAGTTACTGTTGAAGAGCAATAAAACATCTTTTTGAACTGCATTTTGATAATTATATCATAGTAAACCCCATGTATGTTGGGATTTGAAAGAATGGGAATTGACAGACAAGCCTCTGTAGGTTTAACTGAGAAGCAGAAAAAGAAGGGATGCATTAATCAACACCGTCTCCTGTAGTTTTATTCTGCTAATGGTCAAGATATGCTGTAACTCTAAAATAGCTGATTCATTCTTTCCCTTTTATTCTTGGGATGAGCTAAGAACTGCAGAATGTGACGCCAGGTGTTGGCTGCTCCCCGTCCTGGAGTTGGAGTGGCTGTGGGGAGCTGTTTGGGATGGTGCTGATTTTAATCCAGAAAGCAGTGACAGAAGGGGAAAAACATGATATTTTGGCTTCTGAGGGCGTGAGTGGACATACATGGTAGGCAAATCCTTGGGATGGAGAGGATCTGATCTGAGAAGGGATTTCAGCTGGTTGGTGGGGTTTTTTTCTGTTTGTTTAACATAAAAATATCTTTATTTATGATTTGTATTCATTTAGTCTCTTCTGCTTACTGCCTTACCCCTGGTAAGTCTTGATGAGTACTTTTTCAATTCCACATTAGCCATATCACATTTGAGAGTGATACAGAGAGATGACAATAGGGTAAAAAACTGGGAAAACACTATTAGTTGTAGTTACATTTGTCTGAGGAAAACCAGATGCTGTTGTTATTTGTTCTGAAGCAGCTGGTACCACTTTATTTTCATGATTTGTGAGAGACAGGAGAGCAGGTTGCACTTTCATGGCCCTCTGACACAGTTCAATGGGAGAGAAAGCACACTTGCCTCTGCTGGCTTAGAGGTTTACAAATGATTTGTTATGATCCATTCAATAAGCAGAAGGAAAAACTGTTACATTCACCTTGAAATATTGTATATATATATATGCTTTTGATGCAATAAAATGCAGAAGCCATTGATCATTGCTAAATAGCCCTATATTTTCCATTTGAGTTGAATCTTGAAGTGCTTTGCAGTGGGGCAGCCTCTCAGGTTGTATCAAGTATTAGCAGTTATTGTGTGCATCTGTGTTACTTGAAGTCTTCTTTGGGTAAGCAGAGAGTGAAAAAGTAAAGGGATACTTCCTGTATTATGTAGAGGATCTGTGAGAACAGTAGAAATAAGATCTTACAGAGGTTGGGCAACAGCAAGTCTCAAATGTTGGAGAAAACTCTCTCCTGAGAAATTCTCTCTCATCCCTGATAATTCTGCAGGTGAATTTTTCTTTGTAAAGCATGTAAATTTGGACTTATACAGTGAGAAGAAAGGGAATAGAAAGAGGAAATTGTTGTAACTTCTGATGTTAGAGATTGTACAGTCAAAGCAATCACTTTATAAGCCTTGCTTTGTAGGTTATTACTGAATATTATTCTATTGGAAGTCAGAGAGGATGTCTGTATTAGCAAAGACAGCCCTGATCAGATGGAGAAAATACAGAAACAGACAAAGAGTAACTAGACCAAAATACATAATCTTGTGAGGAGAAAAGCTGGGTTCACAGAAATTTGCCTGTCAGTCAGGTAATAGCTTAGCTGCTCTGTGGGCCTGGGGCAGTGTGAACTGAGGAGTTGCACTATGAATTGTTGAAGAGTTTAGACACAGCCTGCCAATCTTGAGTCTGTCTTGTTAGGAGAGACAAAAACTGCAATTCACCAATTGGTCCCGAAAATTATACATAGGGCTTCCTGTATGTGGACCTGTATAGCAGCTTTCTGTGTGCCAAATCTCTTACATGGTCTTGTTTGGGTTTCTGTGCTCAAGGGAAAGACTGCAAATCTGTCAGTAAAAGAGCTCCATGTTTCACCAGCTTTTTCACTGGAGAAAGATTTGAGTTTCAGGTTTCCAAGTCAGAAACTGGAGACATGGTTGCTTGGAGTGCCTCTGCGGCCCCTCTGTGTGGTACTAATTCTCACAAAACCCCCTGTGTCATCTGACTCCATACAGCATTTGTAACTTTGGATTATTCATTCTGGATGCATATGAATGTTTTTGTGAAATTACTGGAAAAGAATGAAGGCAGATTTGAGATTGGAGTGCTTGGAAAAATTGTATGTATGGCTTTGGATTTTACAGCTGGTGTTTTTAGAAGTGTTCACCTGGATATGCAACTAAAAGCAAAAAAAGCACTTTTCACCCCCCACCTCCTTGTTTCTCATCTTTTTCATCAGATACAAGTTCTCCACTCTAGCAACAGATAGCAGCTTCTCTACTCCAGTATTTTCATCCAGAGTGTGTGAAATTGGGGCAGACAGGCACATTTGCCCCTTTGGCTATCTCTGTTCTCCCCCTCTTGCATATAAACATCGTGATGCAGACTCAGTGTGCACAAGTTGGAATTTCTTTTGCAATGTGTGGACCAGCAAGGCATGAAAATACAGATGTTGTGAGACTGGGAAATAGGTTTGTATGTTAGAAGGAGCAGAGAAAGGAATCATGTTAACAGGACTCAATGGAAAAAAAAAAGTGGGGGAAATTGTCTGTTTGGGCATTAGAGTTGTATGACTTTTTAGGTACACGGCATATTGTTTTTAATTTTGTTTTCTTTATATGCTTTGTTACCCCAGTAGCACCTCGTACCACAAATGTGATGCAAATGTTGGAACATGTTTCCTTGTAAATGTATTTATAATTCTAATTGCAGTGTCAATTATTGCAGTAAGACTGAGGGTTGAGAATGAAGAGTCATGTTTAGTCCATTCTCCATGAAGTCTAACTATGTACTATTGGCAGACTTTGTATCCTTGAACATCAGGAAATTATCTTGGAGAGGTTTTCTTTGTTTGTAAGTACTCTGCAGGAGAGCAGTGCAAGTTATCACTGTTCGTTAAAACTA
>JAOXXN010000102.1:5221170-5247368 GCA_026770055.1 Myrmophylax atrothorax
AGCTCACTTGAAGTCTGGGTTGCAAGTCTCAGGCTGTTTACACGTGAAGATTATGCCTGTGAAATGTTTTGTTGACTTAACAAGTCAGTTTTCTTAAGTGAAATTTCATTTTTTTATATATAAACAATTTAGAGGCCCCAACATAGTTTATAGTGTTGTAATAATCATGTGGTAGTTAATTGCAGAGTCCAACTTAATGCTTGTCTATATATTTTTTTCCCATTTCTCCTATTTAGCTTATAAAAGTTAATATATTAAGTTCTCATAATGTCTTGTTTCATTACATGCTTGTTTGTAGATTCAAATGAGGAGCTTCCTAAACAGGCAAACAAACCCCAAACATCTTTTTTTTGTAACAAGGCCGTGTCTCAGAACTGCTTATTTGCCTGAGGGTACAAAATTTCTTTTGGTTGTCCTGAGGAATTGGCCCCACTCTCCAAAGGTAAACCATTAAGAACCATTAAGCAAACTGAAAATAAAACCAAGTATCTGTATATTTATTAGGAACGCTTATCAAGTTTTGCCATATAAGATTCCTTACAGTTTTCTAAAATTTAATTGAAATTGAGTGAATATTTTTTACGAGAACCAAAATTACTAAAACTAGTCTGAAAATAAGCTTCTGGCATGACCAGTTTTTAAGATTAAAATTTTTAATTGCTCAAATGTTTTCATAAGGTATGTTTTCAGTGCAATAGGTCACAAAAAATGTAGCATGTGGTATAAACTCTACACTATTTTAAAAGACTGCTTAGTCCACACTTATTTTGATGGATTCTCATCCCTTTAGTTGGGAGTCTGCGTTTGTCAAGCACAATATCTTAATGAATCTTCTGCATTGCAGGAAAAGTGCTCGAGTTAGTCACCTGCAAGTTTTTATACACTGGCAAATGTTCTGCCTTATTGCATATTTTAAGTTACCACAGGGTATCTATGTAGAGGTCTGTGTATGAATTTCAACCCAAGTATTTTCTCAGGGGAGGTTTTTTATCTTTGCACTGGGTACATTCTTGTTTCATGAGTCACCAGCCAGGTGCTGGGTTTTTTGAGTGTTGTAAATGCATCCTGTTATTTAAATTTAGTGAGAGGGAGAAAGGCAACCTCTGTCCTTCTGCACAACTTCCCAGAAAAATAAAACCTACTTGAGGAGGAGTCCTTATTTCTAAAAATCTCTGATACAATTCTGCTACTCAAGTTTCTTTACTCTTCTAGACAGCATGACCACCTTATTTTCCATCTCTTGCTTCTTTCCATTACAGAAGTACAATATCTGCATTTCCAGACCATTTTTAACCCTAATTCCCAACCTGTGCATTCACTGTTTCCTTTTCTTATTTTGATACAATGTTACCTCAAACACTGTTATATTAAAAACATCTGTTTAGCATCTAAGGGAAGACCAACATTATGAGGCATCAGAAGGTCTTCATCTAAATAGCTTATTTAGAGTTGATCCTCTTCCATAAATTATTATAGATGTTGGGTTTCTGCATTTTTTTTTTCTGGATTGTACGTGTTTAATTATAGGGTTCCTTCTCAATACTAATATGTGAGGTATTTGCAAGTTGGTTTTTATGAAAGATGATTGTGCAGAGCTCAAAGAGTTTGAAAAGCTGGTCAACTTCAGTGGGTATTAAATATCAAGATGTAAATGCTGATAAGAATGATAGTAGGGCAGCTCACAGAAAGATGATATGCACACATAGTATTATGTAGAGGTTTGATTTTGGTAGGGGTTTCAGTTATATACATATGTGTATGAATATTTGGGTATTTTAGTTTCTCGTAGTTCACATATAGAATTCTGATTAGCTGCAGGCTTTTTTATATGTAGGAAAAAAGGTAGAAAGTGAAGTGTAGATAATCCATCAAAAAGGGCATGTCTAAGTTTTACCAAATATTTTTTATCTGTCCAAAGACATAAAAATAGGAAAATTAAGATTTTGTTACTGTAGTCTATCTCATTTGCTGAGTTCCCTCTTTGCTGCCTCACTAAGATGTGTGGGTTCTGCTTGCAATGCCTCTGCAAAGGCCCAGTCCCTGAGTTGTGTGTCAGCCTCTGGTCAGAGCTGTGTGGCCCTGTGGGAAGGGTGTTACTGCTGGCATTTAAGTACCAAACATCCTCAGCAAGGACCAGGGCAGTGATCGTCCCTCTGTAGTCAGCACTGGTGAGGCCACACCGATAGAGCTGTGTCCAGTTCTGGGCTCCTCACTGCAAGAAAGACTCTGAGGGCTGGAGTGTGTCCAGAGAAAGGCAACAAAGCTGGGGAAGAGTCTGGAGCACAAGTCTGATGAGGAGCAGCTGAGAGAGCTGGTGGGGCTCAGCTTGGACTAAAGGAGGCTCAGGGGAGACCAGAGATATTTTCACTCCCTACAGCATCCTGGAAGGAGGTTTTAAGGGAGGAAGGGGTCAATGCCGTCTTCCAGGTAATGACAGAACAAGAGGAAATGGGCTTAGGTTGTGCCAGGGAAGGTTTAGGCTGGATATTAGGAAAAATTTCTTCACTATAAGGGTTGTCAAGCATTGAAAAGGCTGCCCAGGGAAGTGGTGGAGTCATTATTCCAGGAGGGCTTTAAGAGGTTCATAGACGTGTCACTTGGGGACATGGTTTAGTAGTGGACTTGGCAGTGCCAGGTTAATGGGTAGACTTAATAATCTTAGGAGGTCTTTTCCAACCTAAATGACTCTATGATTTATTTTCTGAATATGGCCCTATTTTCTATCAAATATTTCTATTTGGATTATTTTCAAATGTTACTTAAAATCTTTTGGGAAGATGCCATTTATTCACTCTGGTAATTTTAAATTTCTTCCTATTTTCTCTTAACACAGCATGACTTTTCTAATCTGACTCCCCTCCCCCAGCTGTGACAAATTATTTTTCAGCAGCCCTATGTGGCTTTTGGCAGACCTGAACTACAATCAGTGTACCTGAGGGGGTTGCTGCTATGTCTGCCATGGGATTGCACTGCTTGTGGCATACATGAGTACTTATCTCTTAGGGCATTATTTTTTCCCTTTCAATACGAGTACAGGTCCTTGTGATGATTTTAGGATGTGTTTTGAGTCTTTAACAGCATCACAAGCAATTCCAAGGTGACTGTTTCACCACTCAAGCTGACAAAACAGGCTGCAAACATTTCCCAAGTTACTGCTTCAAGCTGCTGCCAGGATGATGTCTCTGGTGGTTCCTGTGCTGCAGCAATGCTGTTTGTGTTAATAAGTAATATAACATAGTATAATATGATGTATAATGTAATATGGAAACCCAGGGTACAAAGAACATGCCCCTAATCCTACTCTGTAATATGCTGCCTTTAGGATGGAGAAAGATGCAGGGTCCCCAAAAGATCTATACCCTATACATCCCATCTTTC
This sequence comes from Myrmophylax atrothorax, assembly GCA_026770055.1. NCBI lineage: Eukaryota > Metazoa > Chordata > Aves > Passeriformes > Thamnophilidae > Myrmophylax > Myrmophylax atrothorax. The sequence continues at coordinate 5,224,549 of JAOXXN010000102.1, forward strand.
CTACATGCATTCTGTCCTTCTGCTCATTGTGTTCCCTAGTCAACAGGAAGCTCCTTAAATTGTCTCCCAAAAAGGTTCTTGCCATTTTTGTTGTAACACCTATCCCTTTTTCTGAATGCTTTTGAAACAGTTTGAGTTTTACAGCCTTTTTGAGGTAACCTCCTAGTAGTGTCTAGCAAGTGCTGGATGTTGTGGACTAGTTGTAACATTTAGAAACCATCCTCTAGTGTTTTGCCCAATGGTGTCAAAGCACAGCACATTCCTGCCATACAGGTGGGTGCCAGCAAATCTCCTAAGGGGATGATTGAGACTGCATGTGGAAAGGGGACTCGGAGCTTTAAGGAGACATCCCTGACTGAGTGCATGTAGTGAAAACCTCTTCACTGTCATCCTCTGCACACAGGCTCAAATTATCCTGCTTTGCTGCTAAATCCCATTGGGTTAAAAACCTCTGTGGGAGAATGGGGAAGTAGATTAGGATAATTATTAACCACGAGTCCTCTGTCCACCTTGCTTCCTCATCTGGAAGAAATTATCCTCTGCTTAAATTCAAGTGTGTTAATCATTCTGCAGCATAACAAGCCTTCAGGCTTCTAAAAGTATCCTCTCGTGCCTTGAGATTTTCATCACCCTTAGGAGGTTTTTCCTGTTTTATGTTGCTTTAAAAAAATAAACACTTGCCAATCTTTCACAATAAAGCTTCAGAAAAAAAAATCATTATAGACTTTTTGTAGGTGACTTGTGAAACAAATATTTACTGAGTGCTGATCCATTTTGGCACACTGTGAGTGAGTGCTGCTTTGAGATTCAATCTTTGGATATGCGATTATCACAGTTCTTTCCACAGATAACTTTACTGATGTACCACCATTTCCTCTCTAAAATACTTTTTCTGACCTGTTGAGACTCCCATTTGTTTTGCAGTGTATTTTCATGTAGATTTCTATATTGTTTAGGATTTGTGTAGGTAATCTTCTAAAATTCAAGTTATCTACTGCAGGGTGTCATGCCAGATAGTACTTAGAGTATGAGAAACACATTATTATGCTCCATTAATCACTGGGATGTACTTTTAATCTGCTAGATTAGGAGAACAGATTGTGACCATTGACTTTGTGTAGCCCAACCATTTAAAACAGCCAGTGTGCACAGGGGGCAGGTCTGATGTGAAACATTGTAGTGTAAAAGCTGATGTTGTTTGTGCCTTCCTCCGAGTGCTGCACTGAGACTTGGCAGTGTCTTCTTGGGACACCATCAGGAATTTGGCTTGTTCAGTATGTTAACATGTATTTGGTGCTGAAGCTGGAATTCAATACCAATTTACTTCAACAATGTGGCCTCAAATTATCCATGTGTTTGCTTCTTGTTTTGTCTAGTGAGTTGGTGTTCTTACAATTAAAAAATAAATGCATCATATTTCAATGTGCCTTTTTTTCCAGCAGTAAGTACAGAAATTGCATATAAAGATAATAATTCTGTAAACAGACATAACTTGGCAAACTCACAGTCAATTAAGTGTTCCAAGTCTATTGTTTTTAAGACATTGTGCCCAATTTCTCTTGGTACACTGAAGTAGAGATGTCCAGTAGCATTTATACTGGGAAGAGTTCAGTCTGTTGGGACACACTCAGCCAGACTCAGCCGAGTTTGCGGGCAGGGCTGCAAACACTGCAGCGTGTTTTATGCTGCCTGCCAGCGTGTGAGGGGCATGCCAGGGCAAAGCAGGCTGTTCGTCTGCATCTCTCAAATCCCTGGGCTTGACTGTATTGGAACCTGTCTTACAATTTTTTTTAATGATTCAGTAGTTAAATAACAAAATAGATCATTTGTGATGGGGAGGGATTAAAGGAGTTAATGGCAATATTTGCTTTCAGAGGTATATGTGCCTTCCATCGAAATAAATTAGTCTCTCCAGCTTCTGAGGAGCGTATTAGACCTAACATCTTAATATATTCTAAAGCTGTGTCTGAGAGAAGTGAATTAAAGGATTTTAAATTTCTAATTACTTGAGATGTAATTAATTTCCTCCTTTTTCTTAAATAAAGTTGGATGGGAAAATGTGCTTTAAGAAGGTAGAGAGAATGTGAAGGGGAATAACTGTTACTGTGTGAGAACTGCTGTAAAGTATGCAAAGAATGATTTTATTTTGTACATATCAGTAAATCATAGCCAGACTTCACAGATATCAAGTCAGTGCTTCATTTTTGTTTGAGAAATGTGTTTGTTGCTTTTGCTGTGGAGAGACTTGTAGCATCCTCAGGACTATCATCCTTGTGTTTGAATGTGCTGTGCCCTTGCACAGGGTACCTGGAAAGCTCCATCCCAGGTACAAGCCAACTGCTACCTGCTCACAAGGATATGCTGAGCCCCACTGTGTCTGCAGAGAGGTGAAACTTTGCAGCAGAAATAATGCCTGACAGTGCAACTAACACCAGAAAGAATTATTCTGAGTTGCCCTCTCTGTAAGTTTATAGCTCATGACATCTGACTGGGGTTTTGTGGCAGCCCTTGAAATTTATCAGCACTACCTGAACTCCCCTTCGTATCCCACAATAAATTTCAAGAATTCACAGCTTTGACTTCTGCCTGCATTGCTGGCACCAAATGTCAGTTTTACAGAATATCCGATGGATCTGTTTAAGCACAGCTTGGTGATGAACCCACCCAACAATCACCTCTGCTTTGACCAATTAAGAGCATGCTAAAACTAATGAATTTAAGTTTTGTAAGAAGAGATGCTGTGTTGCCTTTAGATATGCTCAGAGTACTGTCAATATTATCTCTGGATTGCAGAGTAGCTCAGTGCTGAGTAAGGGCTGGAAACCCTTAGATGCAGCACTCTGCTGCCGCAGTAGTAATTGAAGATCTGTCTGCCAGGATATGTGTTCCACATCTCAGTGCTTTGGTTTTTGAAAAAGGAGGGTGAACAAAACTTGATTATGGGGACTGGGCAAATTTTACAGTAGTAATGTGACATAAAAGCAACCTTGGTATGTTAAAAGAAAATGCTCAAATTAAGCAATGAGTTGTAAAGGCAAATTTCTTACTCTCACATTCTTGTGCCAAGAGCATTAACTGTACTCAGTCAGCCTGAACGTGTAGGTTAGCAGATTCAGCTTTGCAGCATGGTCCTTCCTATCATCCAGAAGTACAAAAGCCTCTTTCTTTGCATGTCTCTGAGTGCTCGGGAGAATCCACGCTGAACAAGGAAGAGATTCTCTTACAAACCTTGGTCCTTTTCATTGCCGTCCCCTTACATGGTGAGCCACATCTGTTGGATGAGATTGTGACTTTCAAGTATAAGACAAATAAACCTGGAGTATTGACAGCAACTTCCAGGCTCGTCATACCTGCAGTAACCTCCAGCCTCTCTGCGTGTCAGGCTCAGATGTCTTGTTAAACCTGTGAATCTGCTGCTGGAGGATGCTCGTGAAGGAACACTCCTTCCCACCCCCTGCTCAGGCACAGCAGTAAGGCAGGATTGCAATCAGTCATTCTTCAATCAGGTCTTTAGCAGTATGTTGCTTTGTTGTGGGAATTAAGAGCTAAGATGTTAATTGAATTCTTCCTCACTGTTTTTGTTTTTTCTTCAGTAGTCTTCTACAAATAAGAATTTTTTCCCATCATCTTTACGTATGCACTGTACAAGGCATCTTCAGAGAATTAGCTGCTGAGACCCATGAATGGGTAAGAAACACACATGAAATGTGCTTTATTTTGTGTGTGGTTTTGTTTGGTTTGTTTTTTCTGTGGGCAATCAATTTTTTTAAATTTCATGGGATGGCAAAAAGTGCATCTTAACATCAGGGTCAAGTCCTTGTAAAGGTTTGGTTACCATCCTAAAGTGCAGTGACCAGACTTACCCACTGAAAGAAATCTAATCACTGTTTTGAAGTGGACAAAGTAACTTACTTTCCCTTAGCTTTGTATTCAAAAATAGTTTTACACAGCTCTCAGAACCTTTGCTGCTGTGGTTTTCCATAAGATTTCCCCTGTCCAAAACATTAGCAGGAAAAAATGGGTGTGGAGGAAAAGACGAAAAAGTGTTGGGGAAGTTAAATAGTAGTTTACAATGGAAAGTAAATAGCAGTTTGCAGACAGCTTTGTTGGTTTTCAGTTGGCTCACCTGGCATTCACCTAGATTCACATACACAGAGCCTATATATATCAGGAGTGACATGATACCTCCTGCTCCAGACTCATTCTTTGGGAAACAATTTAGCCATAAGAAAGTATTCTGCTGTATGGAAGTGGAGATTTCGAACTGGAGTTTTGTACTATGATATTTATTTTTCTCCCTGGTGTGTTCAGCTCTCATTTCTTGTTAAGGACTTTCCTGCTTTCAAAAATCCTTGTTCTTACTTGTGTTTATGGTGCTGTCCACAGCAGCTGGGAAACAAGTTCTTTGGAAACGTACAAGTCACTGGAATAAAGTGAGGTTAATCTCCAGTATAGCTCAGTGTAAGCGACAGTGTTTATAACCTGCTTCCAGAAAAAGAGAGCTAAAGCTTTAAAGAAGTGAGGATGAAAGTATAAAATACCAAACTAATAAATATTACATAAGGTTGTGGGGTTTTTTTCCTTTGCAGTGCTACATCTGCAGTCTCAGCTCACTACAGCAAAATGGCAAAAGGGAAAATGTTCATTTAACAACCTTCCTGCCACCACAAATCTGTATTTGAAAGCATTTCCTAACGCAGTATGAAGTGGTAAAATAATTGTCAGAGCTGTTTAAGTCAATATGTCCTCAGCTGGGATGAATAATGATTCCTCCTGAGATGAATTGTGCTGGCAGGCTGAGAACCTAGCTGGGAGATCCTGCTACTTCTGGTCATAGAAAGTATTAGCTTATATTTTGGAATAAAGAATCACTTTGTGTAAAAGAACTGGCATTGGGTAGGTTTTTACATAGCCTGGTGCTGCAATGCTGTTCTCCACAAAACATTGATTTTAGTGTGGTTGAGATGTGTATGGCAGTAATTCACCTCTGTAAGAGGGGAATGGAGGCACAAAAATTAAATCGTGGGGAAAAGGTGCTCAGCAGCACAAACAGCATTGCAGGCACTGATTTTGTGGTTCATTCTTGTCTGTTTGTCTGTCACCTGAGGGGGTGGTCCTGGAGGCTCCAGTAATCATAGATAGGCAGAGTGAGGTTCCTCAGAGCATGATCTCAATGAGCCAGAGGAGTGCTGGAGTGATTCCTTATGAAGCATTGAGACTTGAGGCAGCTTTAGGTTCAGGTCCCCTCCAGGAGAAAGAGCAGAGATGATCGAAAGCCTCTCACATCCTGGCATATCCTGTGAGCAGAGAGAGCAGCAGTTTGTGACAGCTTGAGCATGACTATGTACCAAAATACCTGCTGGCATGAGTCTTGGTGCTGAAGGCAGAGGGGGTCAAATTTGTTAATTCTTAAATAGTTCTGACATAATAGAGAGAAGTTGTGCAATGCCATCAGTACCAAATAAGGGCTGATAGTGGTATCTGGAGACCAAACCTGAGGCTCCTGGAATGCATTATGAATGGAAGCTGGGAAGTGGTTTTTAACACTTGCTACTGGTTGGTTGTGTTTCCCACTAGATTTCATTCTTTGTGCAGAGTCACCATTAGTTTCTCGGAACAGCAATAGAAACTAAAGCTAAATGACCCATCTTAGAAAACAAAAAAGTTACTGCTAAATTAGCCCTTGAGAGCCAAACAGTAAACATATTTGTAACCTGGGCCAATGCTCAACAAAAAAAACAACAACAAAAAAACCCAAACAAAAATAAATAATAATAATAATAATAAAAAAAAACACAAAAAAGCAACAAAAACCCCAACCCCCAACCCAACAAACCACTGAATAGTTAATTTCTTAAATACTTGATGTATGATGGACTAAGATGAAGAATTAGGATAGATGGAAGAATTAGAACACCACTTGTGTTACAGAAGATAAAATTGCTTTGTGCTTCGTGATGCAGAAATAGAAATTGAATCAAATAACCACATTTTAGGGCTGTAATATGATTTGCCATATTTAACTGGGTAGGGGGTCAGACACTGTGATCAGGGAAGTGAAATTAAGGGAAACTGTGTAATGTGGCTGAAAAGGGGAGACCACCATGGCCAGGTGGTTTGGTGACTCTGGGAAGTGGATGAATTCTCTAAAGGACTCAAGAAATGTAAGAAAAACTTTGGGGCAATGCAGAAATTCTGTAAGGCCTGAAGTCTGTTGTTTCTCAGGGAGCTATTCCAAGTGATCCACTGCAGCAAAAGAGAGACTGCTAACTGTGCACTTGACCTTGCAAATCCAAAAGTGAGCCAATTGCTGAATACCTGAAATAACCAGAAGGAAAGGAGACTTACGGAGGGATAGCTCCTCCAAGAGTCAGTGTACATCACGTCCTGAAAAGAAGGTGCTGATGTTCCACACCTATGCCAGACTTTGAGGTAACTTCATCACACTCAACACTGAGCTTGCTTGAATGAGGTGTAATGGGCTGGTTGAAAGTATGAGGTGCAGAGAAGGGTAATTTTAATTTTTATTTTTTGAATACTATGCAAATCTTGGATTCTGGTACACTTCAAGTAAAGCCTCAGAGGTCAGAATCTGCCCATCAAGAGATTTTGCATAGTCAGCCACTCCCTAAATTCAGTTTGTGAAGTGTGCAAAGTTCGGATTACATCGTGGAAGGATTTAGGATATCACTAGTACCCACTACAAAAAATAGTTCTGTATTCTGGTAGTTATTCCTCCTTTTACTCCTGTCAGGAGTGAAGAACTGTTTCTCATTTCACAGAATATTCTGAGTTGGAAGGGACTCACAAGGCTCATCAAGTCCAACTCTTAAGTGAATGGCCCACACAGGGATTGAGCTCCCAACCTCCGTGTTAGCACCATGCTCTAACCAGCTGAGCTGATCTCAAGGTCTGCTCTGGTAGTTTTAATTTACTTTGGAAAGACACTGGTTATGGCTGAATATATGAAACTACTTAATTGCACTGGCAGTTTTCTGATTATTATTAGTGTGAAATGAAAAAATTACCACTGGTATAATTTTATATAATATTGTATTTTAATGGTAGCATTATTAACATTCTGACAGTTGCTTAAAGACTTATATCCAAAGTTTTTATCCTCTTTAGAAAAAGGGCAATTAATTTCTTTGTGCTCAATGAAATAAGGACATCTGCAAATTATAGTTCTGGTATATAATTGCATGTTTTGAATAGCACACTGAATGCTAGTAGAAATATAAACTATGTGCAGTGATAAATATATCATCCAAGTCCTGCAAAATAGGCGGACTTTTGTTATTGCTGTTTTAATTTCATGTAATTGAACTATTTCTTCTGGCTAAGTTTTTCAGTTTTCTTTATGGAGATTCGAGGGGAAAAACCCCTCAGCATTGGGGTGATTAAATAGATGAATCAGACCTAGCTTTTCTTACGTCTGGTTCGCTATCATTATCTGATTTATTGGTCATAGTTTAAAATTAAGACTTACCAAAATCCAGCACACTAAATAGTTCCTTCTTGTTTTGAATGCTGCACCCTTCATGATGGGAAAGGCCACTTTCACTTAGTAAGGCCCAGTAAGTCTTTCCTTGTTGAGAGTTTGCTGTCTGTAAGGATGAGCTGGTCTGGAGAGCCCTTTGTTTGGACTGAGCTGTCTGTGGCTGTGCTCTGTGACTGCATCCCATGGACCAAATCTGTCTGTCTCTACTGATGTCCATTGCCACAAGCACCAAAACTGACACTGAAACTGGGTGTGCAACGTGCTCTGAAGTATCATTAAACAGAGTAATTTTTACAGATATTAAAATATCCGTGTATGTATATAAACACCGCTTAATAATAAAATATCAATTATGCAAAGAAAGCATTGTTAAGAGAGAAAATTCTTTTGTGTTTTGTTTATTGTTATTCAATAGAATGTACTACAAAGGTCAATGGGAACAAAGGAGCATTTTTCTGTTTTCCACATTAGTTTCTGTAGAACAGCATTCAGCATTAGTCTCTCTGCCGGAAAAATACCAGACATGATTTTTAATTTGGATGGCTGGACTTCTATTGCCCAGAAGAAGTTACTACCAAAATGTTTCTTGCTCACCTACATGTTTCAAAACCAAAATCACAAATATTACTGCAACATCTTTGGTAGTTTTTAGGGATTGTAGTGTTTTGTAAGCTTGGGTGTATTTCTTTGCAATTTCTATTGTGGAACAGGTTGCAGTAGAGGTTTAAAATAGATGATTGTGTTGATGGATTTATATCACTCCATAACATTAAAATACCTGTGGAAAATTCTTAAATGAGAAATAAAATTAATTGTACAATAGTTGATAGCTGAAAGTACAATTGAAACTATTCAGATTTTATTGGATTAGACACATTTCAAAGTGATCCTGTAACACTCTATTCATATACATAGCACACCTAGGGATGCTGCAGGTTGTTTTTTGCTAGGAGAACTGGGAGGATATGGGAGCAATGTATTTATGTGTAAGGACTTGGCAATATTAAAAAGCAAGCTCTTTTTTTTAAACTCAAGTACTTTGAACTCAAAATACAACAGTTTAGAAACTTGGCTTCCCTTGAATGATTTATAATATGAAACTGCTAGACAGTGTGCTTTAAAAGTAAGTGATAAGCCAGAACAAAAATGAATGTGGTATTGCTTTGTTGGCACATCTGCATTTCTAAAGATTAGGCAGAATTTGATAACAGACTGAAGATCATTTAATTCTTCATCTGCGTTGCATTTCTGGAGGTGGTATCCATGGCAATTCTCAAAGATGATGTGGGAGCTGGGCTTGAAAACATCTATGAAAATTTTTATTCTAACATACTTAACAACATTACTTTGCAAGTTTTCATTTATAGAGGTAAACTGTTGTCAGCAGTATATTTCAAATTGCATTCCCCCCAGCAGAATTTTTAGTGCTGTGGAGGATCCCTATGGATTTGGTTCTGTGTCTGGAACAAGTCTAAAATCCAGATGCTTCTGGATGCACCTGGATGTTTTTACAGCATTGAACAAAACAAGGATGGGGTTTAGGTGAGCTGTAATGGCTAAAGATGGTATTCTAAACTTTTAGTGATCTTTTAGTTATCAGGAGGATCAGTTTATAAAGTTTGATAAATGTCAAATTTAGTAGTAATGATATTTAAAGTTCTAAGAGCCTTCAAAGTCATGTGTACTAAATCTTGTCTGAGAGAGGGAAAAAACCACACAGGACAAATACTTCCTGATGCTATTTGAGCTTTAGGTACCTAAGGAGCTAAGAGTGTGAGCCAAATTCAAAAATTGTGATTTACTAAGCCATTATTTCCCCAAAACCATCTTCTCTTAGAAAAGGATTTATTTGTCTTTTGCTTGGAAGTTTTATGAGCTTCTGTGCTGTTCTAGCATGTTTCTGAGATGCTCCTGTAGCTCAGCTCAACAATATTTTCGTCTGATCGATAGGTCTGTGTTCATGTGAAGTTATATTTATTCTCTATTTGAGTTTTCATTAGGTACAGGAAATATAAGTTGTTTCTCTCTTTCCATTATTGTTCTCTCAGCCATGGTTTTATTCCTTCATCTCCCCTTTCTTCTATTCCAAGATCCCTTGGGAGCTAGTCTTATGATTTAGCAGCCTGAGGGAAATAAATAAATGTCTGGACTGAGCTTGTTAATTTTGTTGCTTGCTATGAAACCTACTTTAAACAAAATTTGTAATTTCCACCTTGATTATTACATTTGGTACTTTTACCATACATTAAATATTTAGGTTATAATTATTTTAAGCTATTGGCAGAGTTGCATTATGGTCTTGATCAGCACACTTAATGCTGAAATCTTAAACACAATAGAAGGAAGAGTATTTCAAGAGTGCAGTAGGTCATAGTACTTTGGCTTTTGTAATCCTTTGAAATTGTGTTGGTGCACTTGGAATTTGCTCCAGGCGGATTGTATACCTTAGGATACATTTTATATATATTGTGAAATAAATTTTCTTGAGGAACTTACAGCTGCAAGACCAAAAACCTCATTCCATTTTAATCCTTCCATCAAATCTCAGAAGGCAAGGATTTGTCTTCTAACCAGAGAATTCAATACTCTATCGTTTTTTTCTCTCACCTCTTCCATATACATTTTGTGTCTGTTCTGTTTTCATAGTCCATCACAATCTGTTGTACTCACTTAACATCCACACTTCAGAGACTGTAAGTCTGAACTGAATTTTCCCCTCGGAGAAGGTGACGGATGACATTTTGATTGCAATTACTTAACTGTTAGTTAAAAATAGATGGACTCATTTTGGAGTTTCCAGCTATGGCACTGAGTATTTTAAAAAAGAATGGTTCTTGTGGAAGCTGCTCAGTCCTGGAAGCAAATCTCAGCATGGTTATGGTTTGCAGGTACCTCGTGCAATCCTCCCTTGACCTGCTGGCTGTGCTGTGCCTAACACAGCCCAGGGTGCTGGTGGCCACCAGGACCCCAAGGTCTCCCTATGGCAAGTCATAAGGATTTTCCTGTTGACTTTATTAATAAAGACCTTATGTTAAAGCATACACAGAGCTCTATTCACTGTAGTCAACAGAAAGCAAGAGCAGCCTGATATACTTGAACAGTGGAGAGTAAAGGTAGAGTGAAGTTTTAGGAAAAAGGGATGCATTTATTGAAGTGAGTCATACTGAGCGTCTGGGAAGCGATGGAGCTCACAGAGGTCTTGGAGTTCTCTGGAGTCAGCTGACATGAGAATTCCTCGCTCAGCCTCTATGCAAAAATGCTTTAGGAATGGCACAATTTCATGAAGATAAGAGAATAAAGAAAGATGCAAAGAGGACTGGACTTGTGAAGATGCTGTTAGAAGATGTGATGAGCTAGTAAGTAATCTAAGTGCATAGTGTATGATGCCTACCATGGCTTGGTAACGTTTGCTTTTTCTATTAAATTATTTAAGTACAGGTTAGCAAAACCTTAAGCCTGTTGGAAGCAAGTTGGTTTATGTTAAAGTTTATTGGACTATAAAGTACCGTGTAGACATAATCAATTAATTTAAATGTTTAATTGGCAATATTTTGGTATGTTTTGGTGTGTTTTGACAGTTAAGCTTTACATTTATTTTTTCAGTACTATGCTGTAAAAGAAATCTCACTTTCGTGAATAAATACTTCATTGATTTCCAGGTCATGCATATTTTCTTGGCTTCTGAAAACGAAGCATTTTTCTTTATTGGATTTTCATTGATTCTTTTAATCTTTTTATAGTTACTTATTTTTTTTTTTAATAATACATCACACAGTATAAAGCATTTGCAACTTTAAAAGTAACCATGTGCTCCCTGGAAGTGCTTCCTTATGTAAGTCCATCCTAAAAGCAGAAAAAAAAAATTAACTGGCATGCAGCCTGAAAAATTACAAAAACTTTGTTAAAAAGTAAATGGAAGATATCAAAATGCTTTGATACGCTGATGTGTTTTGAGAACATCTATGTCAGTTGCAGCATTTCCAGTTGCTTTCAGGAAAGGCTTTTGACCCAAGTTGGCTGTGTTTCTGTGCCAGTAAGTCTGCACAGGGGTTTCCAGTTGGAGTGGCCAAGACACCCTTCACTTTGGTGACACGATGAGGCCACACCAATCCCACAGAACTCCCTGAGCATCTTTCTTTTCCAAGTCCTGGGTCATGGTTCAGTTGTTTCCACAGGACCCCTGACTATAACTGTAGCTTTAGACTTCAGGCACCTGCTGCCCAGGCAGCCATAAAATCCCCCATTTATCCCAGGGCCTCTCCTCCTTAGGTCTCGCTGTCTTACTAGTAGGACTCCTGGGGAGACATCCTGGAGCAAGTGGGACTCTTGAGCTTACCTGATGTTGCAGGGTAAAATTCATGGATTTTTTTTCTTGAGATCAGTAAAAGTCTGAGTAGAAAGTTTTGGAAAGTTTCTCTTTTGTAGCATAAATACTCCTTTTTCACTACTAGCCAGGGTTTACATATCTATTTGTGCATTCAGTTTAGCTCTGAGTTCAGGTGGATGCTTTATTCCAATTAACCTGTAATTTGTCTAAAATAATCCTTAGCGCTATCCAAATGGGCAATTTTATTTGGGGCTAATTAAAACATAATTAGAAGCTGATAATGCTGAGAAAATGTATATTTGTCACTTGTGGACTCAACAGAATCGTAAATCCATGTTTTTACCACTTAGTATTAATATTACTCTACAGACAACTTAGACATCTGTGCATTGTAGAGCCATTCAAAACTGCTCTACTAGACTGACTTATTAAAAACATGTTATCTAATTCAACAGCTCATTGCTCTAAGCAAACCAGCTGGTGTAGCACAGAGCTAAAAAAAAAAGACAACAAAAGATGAAATTTATAGGGCAGAGTCAGTTGTTTTATTATGAGAGATCTTTGGCAGGAACGAAAGTATAACTTTTATTTTTTGTTAATTAGAATGATAATAAGTTTATTGCAATTGCTTGTCCACTGCTTTGGTGAGTAGATGGGGAAGATCTCTGGACTCAGCTGGAATTGTAAAGCTTACAAGGGTCTTGGAAAATAAATGTTTATTTGGGCCTTAATACGTTTGGTCTGTGGCTTCCCCAGCTGTTGCAGCCCTTTTGGAAGATGAAGAATGACCATAGTCCCATTCTTAGGAACTGTTACGGCTGGGATGGAATTTCCCAACCTCTTGCTAATGGGATAAACAGGAATTTGCCTTTGACTAGAGCTGCATGTAGCCAGTGCATGGGGTAAAAGGTGTAATCCTTGCAGAAGTTGTCAGAGTTTAGCCGGAATGTGTCCAGGGAATGAGGAGATTGTGCAGGCACTTCAGACTCTAAAGCAGAATGAAAATACTGGAAAAGATGGAAAAGTTATTTGGATTATGCTGGCTGCTCAGAAGTTAGTGGAGCCTGCACTAAATACGAATTTGTGGGCATCTCCACATCATGAGTCACTTTGACATTTAAAGACCTTAGTGTTTAATATGTTGGAGGCCACAGAGGTTCTTTTGTTGTCTGACACTGAAGCTGTGATATCTTCCAAAAGTACTTCATAGAATCATGGAATGGTGTGGGTTGGAACGGACCTTAAAGATCATGCAGGGACACCTTCCACTTGCCCAGGTTGCTCAAAACCCTGTCCAGCCTGGTCTTGAAGACTGCCAGGGATGGGACAGCACAGGTTGCTCTGGGCAACCTGTTCCAGAGCCTCACTATCCTCACAGGAAGAATTTGTTTCTAATATCAATTCTAAACCTGTCCTCTGGGAGTTTAAAGCCATTCCCCCTTGTCCTGTCACTACCTACCCATGTTAAAACTCCCTCTCAGCTCTCTTGTAGCCTCTTTAGGTACTGGAAGGCTGCAATATGGTCACCCTGGGGCCTTTTCTTCAGGCTGAACAATCCCAACTTCCTCAGCTGTTTCTGAGAAGTGCTCCATCCCTCTAATCATCTTCATGGTCTCCTATGGACTCACTCCAATAGGTCCATGTCCTTCCTGTGCTAGGGACCCCAGAACTGGGTGCAGCATTGCAGGTGAGGTCTCACCAGAGTGTAGTAGAGGGGCAGAATCACCTCCCTCTACCTGTTGGCCACTCTTCTTTTGCAGCCCAGGACATGATTACTTGGGTCACTTCCTGTGACCTAAGTAAGAATCTCTGTGTACCAAAAGACTGTGAAGAAGTAGGGCTCATTTATGGAAAACAGGGGCAGCTACTGTAAAATCTACAAGTTTTATTTTAAGTTTGTTTTTTAAACCTATGCACACACTTGTGAACAGTTCAGAGATTTTAGGAGGAATCCATCCACATAACTCACAGAGATTTATGTATGATGTCAGTGCAATAGTAGCAGGTTGTTAATCTTGAGCGATGACAGAAACATATGTGCATTCACAATGGACATTTTTAGTAAACTAAATCCATTTATTCACTGAGCCTTACAGGAAGCGTATCTGTGACCAGAGGACTTCTATGCTTCACATTTATGACACAGGTTTATTTCGTGGCTTTTTGGAGGTTTTTTCGCTTGGTTGTTTTGTTTTGAGTGGTTTTCTTTTCTCTCAGAATTAAATAATTTATCCTACTTCTGCTGGTTTTGGAAGTCTATGAGTGCTTTAGTGGGATATCTCATAGCACTTTTCTAGAAGCAGAAAGAGAAGTATTACTTTCTGGAGCTGTTCAGCATCGTGGTTGTTGATTGGCAACTGGGGAGGTTAAAATAACCTTCCTAGGCTGGAACCTGGAGAGACATCTGTGTTCATACACGTCTATGTCCTTTTAAATTGTTTCTGTTTGCCTCTAAAAATACTGTCACATACTGTATTTGTCTTGCAGAGATGAAATTTTCTCTAATGTTCAACATAATGAAAAAAATTGATTAAATATCTTAGGATGGATTTGTGTTTCAAGTCTGTTGCTATCATTTTCCATTATAATGACTAGTAACATCAGGTGGAGACATTGCCTTCATTGTTTGGTCTCTCTTTTCCCCCTGTTTTCCACTTCCATGTCTCTTTATTCCTTCTATTCTGCTTCCATTTCTGTCATGGTATAATACACATAGCCATGCTCATTTTTGGAGCTTTGAAATTCAAGCTCTACCAGAGTGAGGTAGATGAGCTTTCTTCACTGGGCTGCTCCTTTTGGCTGAGATTCTGGTTTGATTAACTTAGTCATAAAGGAAGAGAGCCAAATTGCCTTCCACATTTCCTGGATGTCTGCTGAGAGTGCAGTCATTATAGCATCATAATTATAGTGCAAAAGAACATATCTTGTACTTTCTGTAGGAACTGCACAGAAAGAATCAAGACTGTGCTCATCTTGTCCTGTTTTTGCCCACATAACTGACACTTCCTCAAAAACAAAAAGATCCCAAAACTGGCTTGATGAGTGCTGCTGACCTCAGAAATGCATCCAATTTAAAGAAAAAAAGCCAGTATTATGAAAAAATTAACCAGGGCTTGACTTTTCTTGGACAAGTGTGGTTCAAAGTTGGCATCAGGAAGTGGCCAAGGGATTTAAGAATCTGTAGCATTAAAATTCCCTCTGTAAATCCAGTCTCCTGGTTACTGTCCTCCTGCCTCTTGTGTACCCATACGAGCTCTGCTCCTGCCTTTTTCCCAGGGCAAGTTGAAGATGCAGTTCTGAGCTATAATAAAGGTGTTATGCAGCTTTCACTGAGAGCTAATTGCTGTGCTTCTGCTCCCAGTGGGACCTTGTCTGAATATTTGGGAATATCAGCTGCTGTTTTACATTTCCTTGCAGGCTTGTGCCTTGTTGTCTACAGATGTTAGCCCTTGGACATGTTAGATTAAAAGCATCAAGTGAAAAACCTGAGAAGCTCAAGGTTTGATGCTGATAATTCAGAAATCAGTAGGGTGGTGAGGCTAAGCTGTGTTACTGCAGCTGCAGGTTCCTGATGTTGCTAAAGTACAGGCGCTGTTTTCCTGGGGAGTTCATAGCTTTGAAAAATCCTCCTAATGGACTAGATTTGAAACCTGGATGGAAGGAATCCAGGATGTGAACAAGTCTCCTAATTTAGTGACGGGGGTTTTTTGAAGTGTTTTTCATTCCTGCATCCTAGTACATAGGGCAAAACTGTAAGGCTCCTTCCATCTTCTTTCCACACCCCTGAATCATGGAGGGCTTTCCTCCTGAATCATGGAGGGCTGCATCAGACAAATTTAATGGGTGTAATGTCTTTCAGATATCTGGTGGTACCTATTTGCAAACCTGTGTGTCTGCAGATTTAAACTCTCACACTGTGATGTTGATGTATATTCTCTATAAATACGTATTCATTTATACATAGTACGACACAGCGTGGCTGTATCTTTGTTTCTCCTTCTATACACACATGCATCCCTATGTATGAAATTAAAGAGGAAGCCATGATTCATTTTACAAAATGTCCTTCCAAAATATAAGGTTCTTTTGAAAGAGTTATAATTTGCCAAGAGATACGGAAACTCAGATACTAATTGCCTGAAAAAGTTAATGATCTGCGTTTGTGGACCCTCTATTTTTGGACCCTTTGAAATTATTGCAGAATAAGAGAAATTAATAGCATTTCTAGAAGCTTATGCATGTATAAAGCATTCTATAAAGTTTCATTAAGTAGATTATTAGGCTTTTAAAATACGATTTGTGCCTTTTTTTTTATTTCATCCCTTAACTTTAAGAAGCCTTTCTTCAGACTCAGCAGTTGGTAACATTTAATTTTCTGTCATTTTATGTCTTTAGAGATGTGTTGACATTTCTGCTTTTCAGAATAGCATTTTTACTTTCTGTCATCAGCCTGTGTATTATAAAATGCCATATTAACCTTTCTAACACATTTAGGTGTTACACAGAAGACACTTTTTATGGAATACTATGCTGCTCATTAAATAAGTAGTATATATTTATATATTAAGAAAAAATGTCTGAACATTAAAATTCAATCAAGACAACTATGGGTGTATGTGTCAATAGATTCAGGATAGAGCACATAATTTTTTAAATAAACTTGGGCTTGCCTTCAGGAAAAAAAGCAGTCATTGAACTGAACAGGCAATGTCTGCTGCTCTTCTTACAGTTTTGTAAAGGTCTTGGAGTTGTGTCGAAAGAGCCAGCAAACACCCGAAGGACAGTGGTGGCAGGAGAAGAAAAAGGTTCACGTGCAAGACTTTTCACCAAACACTTAATCGTGACAGATGGTTCTGATATGTGAGTAGTCAGCGTTAGCAAGGGAATAGATTTAACTGAGGGTAAAACTTATCCTAAAATGTCAGTAGCTGAATTTGTGTTGAATTTGGTAACCACAGAATATTCATTTGTTGTATGACTTGATGTATTTTTATAGTTTTTTAAAAGTTAGGACCAGAACTTGTCAAAGTATTTCTAATCTTGCTTACTCCAAACATATTACATATTGTAAGTACAGACTTTAATATGAGGTGTAGTTCCAACTATGGGGCCAGAGTGATGAAAGGTATCTGGAGTTGGTGTATCCACACAGGGCTTTAAAGGTTGAAATGTTTAAGTGTTGAAATGGTGGGTCAGGTCCCAAAGGCAGTGCTGTGCTATCAGTATGGTGCTGCCTTTCAGCTGCAAATTCTCCAAGCAGAGGTGATGAGTTCAGGTACTGAGGCGTTTGGAGAAGGGCTCCACTGCTCCAGATTTCAGACCAGACTTAGTTCACTGCAGGTCAGGTGGAAATTTCTGATGGAAATTCAGAGGAGGCTTACACTGTTATTGTCTTTCACTCTTTATATGAGGTCTTTTAAAGTTTCTGCATTTTTAATTTGTGGCAGCCAGTTTAGAATACTAATGACACTATCTTGGGGTGATCAGTGACTTTTTTATGTGTCCTTCTAATCATAACCTTAAAGTGATTCATAAACTCCAACCACTACACTTGTATTTAGTTCACCAGGCAGCTAATGCTCTAATGCATATGGAGAATAAAAATCCAGCAATCAGCCTTTATTCCTATAACTGCATGACAAAAATAGACATAGCAACAAGAGGGAGAGACACTAGTAGAGACATGGTGTTTGTTATGGTAAGAAAATAATAAGCAGGATTCATTCTGAAATGAAAGCGTAGATGGGAAGTATTTGGGAAACAATATGCAAAGTAGATAAGAGACATATGTGATTTTTGTGATGGATGTTCGCAAATTTTGACAAGTTGATGGTTCTAAACCCTGTGGTTCTTATGCCATTTACAATAAGGTCAATCCAGCCTGGATGGACCACTAAGAGACCTGGTATACTGAAAGGTGTCCCTGCCCAGGGCAGCAGGCTTGGAACTAGATGATCTTTTAGGTCCCTTCAACCCAAACCATTCTATGATTCTATGATAATCTGATTCCTACATTGAAACTACTACCCTACATTTTAATTTCTGCTTCAGTAAGCAGAACTGTAACTTGCTGTCCAAATTCCAGTGGTTGTGGTCAGGAAGAAGCCAGACATAATGTGCAATATTTACACTCATTGACATTAAATCTATCCTTTGTGTCACTTTGCATTCAAAATGACCCTATTAAACAAGTTTGTTTCAATCCAAGAAAACAATTTACACTAAGTCTTTGAACCATAACTATTTCTGTTTGTAATCAGTGAAGGCCACAGATCCCTATTTCTACCTTTGTTCTGTTTCTTGATGCTGTTACGTAGCTCAGAGGCCTTTCTCTGATCCTGTTTCTGTGGCATATATTGTATCTTATCTGAAGACATATCTACAATCACCTACTGCAGTTGAGAAGAGATTTTGCCAGGATGTCACAGATGTAGTACAGGATGCTGGAGAAAAGAGATTACCGAGAAACTGAATATAAAAACACCTCTATGGCATACAGAAATGGGCTCTGTTTTTTGTATAAAAGGTCTGACTGCTGGCTGCATACTAAGCGTTATTTTCAGGTCCCAGGTGGTTCTGAAAGCAAATGTCAGAGCTTTATTAAATGAGTTAACATTATTGTTTGGCAGAAAAAGTCAAGTGGGTTTTTTTGTTTGTTAGGGTTTTTTTTTTTGTTAGGGTTTTTTTTAAACAATTTTTTTCCCACATGATTTTGCTTCCGAGTCTGAACAGGTTGGCTTCCTAGTGGAAATTTTATCCTCATTCTGTCTTGTTCTCCATCCCAGTTGCAAGGGGACAAGACAGTAATAGGTGTGATGGTTTTGGTGTAATGTAGTTTAAGAGAGTCTGGCTTGGAGACTGCTCTGCAGTCTGTTCAATGATCCAACTAACTGTGCACATATTTCACAATACTATGTCTGAATCTTTAAATCTGGGGAGCATCTGTTTTGTTCTGAGATTAGTTTACTTTTAGAAAAAAAAAATATTCACTACTTTCTCCTGAGAACAGAAAAAACTACATTTGGTCTAGGTGGTTTTCAACCACAAATGGTCCCTATTTCTTATGTTTGTTGCCATAGTTTTCCTTTTGTCATGACATAGGGCAGTGAAATAGAACCCCAACTGGGGCATCAAAGAACACAAAAAGGGTTAATAAAAGGGGTGACAAGTTGGAGCAAATGTAGTGCTACTCCTTCTGCTCAAGAAGGATAAGCAACAGCAGTACATGAAGGAGGGATTTCCTTGGACTGTAAAATGTGCTCAGAGCAATTTCAAGATAATTGTGAATACTCTCTGACTTTGGGATGGTTCACAGTGCTGAGGTAAATGCCTCTCCACACCATGTCTTGGCTAGTTTATCAAAAAGGCTCTGCTTTAGCTGAATGCAAACCCTGAATAGTTTGAGTCTTCTTTCTGCTGGTGGGCATGGTGCATGTGGCTGGCAGCAGGGAAAGGGGGGGTTCTTTGATTTTAGAGAAATGAGGAATGAAAATGAGAGACCTTTGTGATTTTATTACAATATTTTCATTTAAAAAAATCATTTTTCAAGAAAAATACGAGCATTATTGGCTGCAAATAGAAATGCTGGTTGAAAATAGCCAGTGTATGAAGGCATTTTAACAAGTAATACAGCTCCAAAAAAGTAATTTCACAGTAAAATACCATTGTTTCTTTTGTATATTCATGCACTCACTGTATTAATGAATTGTTACTTCCTCAGAATTCCTGACTGAGACAAAATTAGTGTTGGACACACGTCATTTGTTAGCAGATGGAAGGGATGGGGATATATTAATCCATATTCATGGTCATGAATATTCATGTCATTGAACTTTGTAATTCGTAAGGTGGAAGTGTCCAAAGTATAACTGCAGTTTAGCTTTCATCAACAAATGAGAGATTTGCGTGACTTCAACTGTTTCTGGTTGACAGGTTGTGTTGGGTGCTTTTTTGATATTGAGAAATTAAAACTATGTGATTTTGCTCCCGGAGCATCAAGTTATGTTGATGCTTCAGATACTGATTAAAGCCATTTTCAGACAGTGAAGCAGCAGTCAGATTGCTACTCTTAGACATCTGGGGCACCTGGTGCTCTGGTTGCAAATTCCTGAGTTTTAGCTGAAAAATGGATTTCATAGCTCTTTTTATCTACCTTTCTATGAGTAAAAACTTGGATTTTTTTCATTTGTATGTATGAACATGTAACATTTAAGAACAATTAAGCAATTATTTTCAGTTCTGGAGGATAAAGATACTGAGAAAACTGGAAAATCTGTTCACATTTCAAAGTGCTAAAAGCAGTGAAGGTGGAAATCATCATATTCATTCAAACTGAAATCATTGCATGCTATGGAAATCATGCTGATTGAAACTCAACTTCAATTATAATTAGAAATATTTTACTCTTAATGAAAGATGAATAAACATTTTTAATGCAGAATTATAATAAACATTGTTTTCATCTTGTAGTTGCTTAAAAGGATTGTGGAGAAGTTTCTCCTCTTTATTTTTCTCTCTCCCTTTTAGATTTGTTTCCTGGCTCCCTTAGCAACACCATGTTTTTTTGCTTTCTTTTGAGTGTTAGAGACTAACTGAAGTCCAGCTTACTGGATGACAAACCCAAGGTTTCCTAATCATTAAATTACTTCATTTCAGATTCAGATGGAAATTTGACCCAAATTTCTGTAAAAACTTTGAGTCTTTTGTTGAGGAACAGTTCACATTTTTGGTTAATGAATGCTGTAAACCAGAAGGAAGTAAGCAACTCTTGTAAAAGATGATGCAGTATTTTGCCTGTATTTTCTTGAATGATTTTAGCCTGTGGCATAGAAGAGCTAAGTGTTTCTGGAGCCATGTGTCTCCTGATGGAGGTGTTGGTGGATAAAAGGATGTGCTGAGGAAGACCACAGCAGCTGAGAAGGAATTCAAGTATGCAGAGTTTAAAGCTGGTAAAGGATGGAATATGTCTATCAGAAAGTTAAACTTACTTTGCATTTGTCTTTGACAAGCACCATTTCTCTGTGTTTAATTAGGTAGGTTAATGACTTAGACCTCCTGGTACTTATGGTATAGAGATAATAGTTTATAATAATTAATTTCTTGACCCCTTCCTACTGTCAAAGAATTAATCTTCAGAGGCAGGGTGTTTGTCAAATTTAGTGATAGAATGTTGGAATATAAACCCCAAATATTGAGCCCCGTAAATTTATTAAATCTGTGAGGAGTGTTTTTCAGGGAGAAAGCATAAAGAATGCCATATCATTTGGATGAGGAAGTCTAGGTAAGTGGCCATGCCCTAAGGGTATATGGAATAACTTAACACATCGGTTTAGGTCCTCTGGGAGAGCTGCCCTCCCTTCCTTCCTTTGTTGGTAGGGCTGTGTTGCAGTAATCTGTGTCTGAGTTAAATCCTCAGGCAACCCCTTTAAGTTTTTTATCTGACTGATGAGTAACAAACACAGGAAAATAAATCCTCAGCTATACAGATATGTTGAATAACAGGTTGTGTTGTGGAATGTGCCAAATGCGCTTAAATAGGTACTGAACTAGACTGAGCTGATGGGCAGAGCTGGTCTTTGGTGTCCAGGTAAACCCACAGTGTCCAGTATTTTCTAAAGGAGCTGTTAATTAGTTCAGAATAGGAAGAAGCCCATAATTAGCAGCCCAGGGAAATCAACAACTACATAAGATGTTTACCCTATAAACCTGTAATGCTAGCACTTTATAGTCTCTGTTTTAATGTAAACATTGCTTCATACTTGTGCTGATCATTGCAGTGAGTGTGTCAGGGGAGAGGTGCCTTTTGGAGACAGCTGCCTTCCTGACAGCCCACATATGGCAAATTTAACAGTGGGTTGGTGTTGGGGTTTGTTTGGTTTTCATACTTACCTATGTAGAATCATTAAGTGCCTGGGATCAAACGGTTGCCTCTATATAATGCCTTTACCTTTTCTGAGTGTCCACTATATCAAGTGAAAATCAGCTTCTAAAATTTTCAATACATTTAGAAATCTATAAAAGCCCTGAATTCTCCACTCAAGATCAGTTAAATAAAATTATGCTAAAAGATGTCCCTGTCATTTTTCATGTTCAGAAACAGAACTATCTATTATACTTTTATGTATCTGAGTCTTTTAATGTAAGAAATATAAGATAGTCATGAAAGTATGTTGAGAGACTGAAAATAGTGTTTCAGTCAAAGCCTATGAAATTTTAATTTATGTGTTTTGTCAGGAACAGAATCCTTTGGAAATAGTGTTTGATCCTTCCCTTGCATTTTTCTCAGCATCAGGCTAGGAAGTGGTGTTGCATTCTGTTTTCTATTCAAATAGTTTAGTATTGCATGGTAAATGTTTTTCCGTAGTTCACTTGCATATGAATGAAGTTCACCATGTGGATTCTGTCCTTTTGCTCTGTAAGGTCTGGCACTGCTGTTCTAAGGGACTTCACTAGAGAGCGTAACCCTCTCCTTCCAGTGTGCTGGTTTTAATATTTCTCTGCTTGGTTTGAATGGTTTGATTTTTTTCTAAATAACCTCTTGATCACTTGCCTTAAATATAATCTGCATCCCTTTGAAATAACTTGGTGTCATAGAATATCTGGAATTGGAAGGGACCCACAAGTATCATACAGTCCAACTCCTGGCCCTGCACAGAACACCCCAAGAGTCACACCATGTGCCTGAGAGTATCATCCAAATGTTTCTTGAGTTCTGACAGGCCTGGGACATTGATCACGTCTCTGGAGGTCCTGTTCCAGTGTCCAACCATCCTCTGGGTGAAGCACCTTTTCCCAATACCCAACATGAATCTCCTTGACACAGTTTCATACCATTTCCTCAGGTCTTGTCACTGGTCACCAGGGAGAAGAGATCAGTCCTGCCCCTCCATTTCCTCTCACACAGAAGTTGTCACTGCAGTGAGGTCTCCCCTCAATCTCCTCTTGAGGCTGAACAGACCAAGTGCACTCAGCCACTCCTCCTTTCTTTCTGTC
>JAOXXN010000102.1:5256094-5284486 GCA_026770055.1 Myrmophylax atrothorax
ATTAGCATTGTTTTTTCTGAGCACATGCCCTTGCAATTTTCCTCCAAATTGGACTTTTGTGGTGTCAAAATGCTTATCCAACTCTTTGGAATACTTGGAGAAAGCTTGAAGCAGCTTCACTGACAAGAGGAAGAAGTAGTGTTCTCATGCTAACAACCAAATAATTCCTGCACACCAGAATTCATTTCTTAGTATCAAAATAGAGTAATTTATGTGCATGCACTATTCTTTATGGTTACAGGGAAAATATGGAACTCAGCATAAAGCCACCTCTAACACTGTACCACAGACTTTTTTGCAAGTCAGTGAGAGTACATTTTAGTTCACTTAGTGCAGGCTGCCTTTGGAGCTGGTTTTGTACTCCCTCTCCTGGTTTCATCACCAGTGAGATTGGTCCTTTAATCCAACTGAGCCTATGGCTGATGTTTTCTGCACTGCCCTAATGTACTGTGTGCATTAGCTGGTTTTTGTAGGAAAAAGCAAAAATAATGGTAGTTGTTTCTTTCGTGGTATTTTGGTAACTCCTACAATACCATGACTTAGCATGATTTAAAAATACTGAAATCCTGTGTGTTCCTTCACAGTTCTCAATGAAGCTGGAAGTAGTGAATGAAGTAGAGGATCATTAAGTAAATCTTGTAACAAGGAAAACAAGTAAAGGAAGGTATAAAGGGCTTTCACTTTTTAAAAATTCCATGAAGTGGAATCTGTCTGGCAATATAAGAAATAATGAAGATGCCATGAAAAGGTGCAGTGTTTCCACTGATACAATCAGTGAGAAGTACAAAATCCTGGCAGGAATCGCTAATGTGATAAACAGTATTGACTAGTGCTTCTTAATAAGAAATGGGTTTGCTTAACAATCATGTAATAGCATCTGGAATTTGAGGAGAAACTATCTACACGTGTGGATCTCTGTATGCATTACAAGCTTCATTTTGTAAAGGTATTAAAGAAAAATGAAGCCATTTCTTTTCCGATCAATACATATTTTCCTGATCTTAAAGAACCAGTCTTTAAGATGGAGTGGATACCTTAATATATTTCCTTGTTGGTGGGGAAGGTAGAAGAGGGAAACATTTAAGGTATTTATGAGGAGCACTATGCACCAGGAGCTGCAATGGACTTATCCATCTTCATGTGTGTTGTGCAGTTCATGCATATTCTGGCGCTGTAACTTTTTTGTGGCATTGATATCCTGCTGACAAAAACCAATCATTCACGTGACTGCACGATCAAAGCAGAAGGTTTAGGAGTGGACTGGAAATGTCAGTGTCTCTTTCAATGGAAATTACTGTTTTCAGAGGTTTTGTACAATTAAAATCTATGAAGTACAACTTGGTTTAAGCAAAAGTAGTTATGGCCTTAAGCCTGTCTGACTGCAACAGGCTTGGAACATTTTGGTAACATGCCACAGGGTGGGTGTATCAAACTGTAGCGTGGTCAGCATGATGGAGGATTTTAGTGTGGATTGGGGGACAGTTATGGAGTTGGTCTCTGGGTCATCTCCACTCACCACAGTCTCCCAAGTGGTCTCCCTCTGGGTGCACCCTGGTGTGCTCCAATGGACCATGCAGCCTTTATGGTGGGAGAAGACCTCCTGAAGTCTTTTCTCCTTGCACCACATGATTTACCAATTTACTAAACTTACTAGGAAGTTTAGCTAATATTTCTTCTGAATTTGATTAAACTTTTTGTTTGCCCAACTTCTACCTTTTCCCCACCAGTCAGTGATGGGAGACATTCTCACACGTGTTCTAATTCCTTTGCTGTCTTTTCACTGTTTTCATAGAAGAAATAACAAGCAACTATCCCATCATCATCATAAAAAAAAAGATAATAAATCTCTTTCCCATTAAACTTCAGTTTCTATTTCGTGTCCATGAACTACCTCGTATATGACATGTGGTTGTTAGTTTTTTTCCAACTGTATTGTGCTTCTTGCACATTTTGCATCAGCTAGTCCTTCTCTGCATTGTGCTATCAAAATGTTTAATGATCTGCTTTTAGCGATATGTTTTTCCAGTTTGTCATCCTTTTCTATTTTGCTTGATTAGTTGTATTCCAGACTGTAAACTGAACCCTTCCTGGACTTCTGTCTTCCCTGGACTTTCTGTATGCCAAGGTTGCTCTCTCTTTATCCTGCCATATTGGTGAATCACTACAGAAAATCCACTATAGAACTGCAAAAAAGGCAAAGGAAAGTAGCACCCAACTGGCCTATGGGTGAAGAGGTGTTCTTGGCATGAACTGTTGTAACCTGGGGCAATAGATGTGAGATAGGACTGGTCTCTGGTGGAAAGAAGTTTACTGCAAAAGAGGAGCTGGTCTTTTAGAAGTGAAAATGTGGTCAAGGGTGCAATGAAAGGAGCAGATGTAAAGAGAGAAAAGCCATTAATTTAGGACAAAGTTAAGCTCCTGGAAAACACCATTAATCAATGCATCAAAGCAAATGAAAAGAAGGAATGCTTTGCCTTTGTGCAAATGTTAAGTGCCTGCAATAAATAAAAAGTAATGACATCCCTAATTTATATTAAATTTGAACAGGTTTCTAATAATGCAGCCTAATGGGAAAATTCTAATGATTGAAAAGCTGAAAACATATTTAAATAGCCCTGAGAGTGAAGAAGAGAAGTGATGACTCAAATATGTGAAATCTTTATGAAGTAACTCTGAAATAACTCACAGCTCCACTTTGTAATACATTTTTTCCAAAATGGAGACCTAATTCACCATGTGCTGTAGGCCACTAGCAGAAAGCAACATGGCCAGCTCCTTAAAAGAACTCCTGAAATGTGTAGGAAGAAAAATCCCTGTTATAGGAGACTCCAATTTGTGTGATGTTACTGGAGTCACACTGCCTTCTAACGGTATTGTTTGTATTTCTTTGAATATATATAATGTACATAAATGTAAGTGATTAGTTTCCTCCCATGAAATCTGATTTTGAGTGAATTCCCTATTAGGCCTTGTTTTCAGAGATAAAGACAAAATTAGTGATGTCTTAAGTACCAAAGGGAGTAATTAACCAAAGTACAAAAGAACATGAGTTACCTAAATTCTGAGCTGCAAGAATGACTTCAGAAAATCTGTGTGTGTATATGGTATGCATAGATATGCCTGTGTGCTCAGGGCACTGGAGAGAATTTTGAGGCTTTTGAGAATAATTGTAACACTGCTGTTCAGAAAGAGAACTCACTGAAAGCAAGGGATAAAAAAAATTAACCAACTACGAAAAGCCAAGTGTTGGTGTTAATGAGTGTGAATCAGAATCTAGAAACTGTAGAAAGCTGCCGAGGAATGTAAACGTGTGTAAACACAGAGGCACACACGTATCTATAATACACATGTATATGCATTATGTATCTATCTCACATATGTTGTGTATGTATATAAATATACCCCTAAATAAATCAGTAGCCAGGGAGGGTCAATACTGTAAATGATTCCCTTGTTATTTATACTAGAATTTTACATGGAAAAATAGTATATATAAAATTATAACTTTAAAGAATTTTTACTTCATTAATGAAAATGGAAATGTTTTAAATGATGCCATAGAAATGAAAAATAGAAGAGTTTGAAATGACAGTTTAGAAACTTAAGAAATTCTGGACAAGTATTGATGTTTTGTATTTGGAAAAGGCAGCAGAAGAGCATCAAATATCTCATTACAATTGTAACTAAAGGTTCTGAATGCAGGGCATTTTGCAACCAACAGGTTTCAGTTGAGAGTTTCAGAGAGTTATAAAAAATCTGCTCGAGTCATTCTCTGAGTCACTGCTGTTGATTTTTTGTGAGTTGTGGAGCATTGGGGAAGTTCCAGGCAATGGGAAGAAATCTAATGTTGTGCCAATAAAAGGCTAAATGGGAAGACCCAGATAATTATAAGTCTGTCAGGCTGACATTGATCTCAGGCAAAATAATGGAATGGTTTCTAAAGGACTCAATTAATAAAGAATTAAGCAAGGGTAATATAGTTATTGCTAATCAGCATGGGTTTATGGAAAACAGACCTTGTCAAATTAGCTTGGTTTCATTTTTATGTTACTACAAATTTGGCTGATGTAATGAAGTTCTGTAGGACACTGACTGGATACAAAGAACTGATGAAAAGCTGGGAAAACCTCGGTGCTTTTTTTTCAGTGTAGAAAGAAACTGAGTTAAGTTCAGAGCTTTGTGGTTAACAGGGCAGTAATAATTTTTTTACTGCCTACAGTGAAGACCGATGTAACTTGAAAACAGACTCTGGTTTATTTTCTGTTGAGCCAGAGCCTGTACTTACCACACAGCTCTGCCTCCCCAGAGCATGATGTATCCCACTATTCTAAAAATAATGAGGGCAATCAATTACTGGTAAAAGCCATTCTGGTTCAGACGGTGAGCTGTGAGCAGTGTGTCTGGATGCTGTCTGATAGCAAGATTTGCAGGTAGAGGAAAGGGTGAGAAGCATGATGGGTGAAGATTGAAGGGCTGCAAGGAAGGCAGGTGACCAAAAAATCATCTTTTTATTCTTTCCTCATTTTATGTTTCTCTTTGATTGACCAGCTGGGGCCTTTTGTTGGTTTCTTTGAGTCTACCAGCTAATGTACATGTACAACACCTGACACGGTCAAGTGGTACGTTGTACTTCCCAGAAATTGGAGCTGGGATGAAGGAATTTTCTTCTTGCAGCTTCTACAATCAGAAGAAAAAAAAAACTATGCAAAGGCTGAAAAAAGAACAATTTTTCGTTAATGTACATGGAGATAAAATTTAACAACTTTTTTACTGAGTTCTACTATATTTTTTCAATCTCTTCTTACATAAATCATTGGATTTGCTTCCTAAGAGTTGATTCATTAAAAGTACATCTCTTTTTTATTCTTTTGTATTGGTTGGTTGTTAGAGGTTGCTGGAAACATTCATTTCTGTTCTTGTGAGAGTTCAGATCCTGAAGACAGAGCAGAGAGCAAAAGCAAACCTTTTAGATTTCTATCAGCCATGATTGATGAAGAGTTGCTGAGCAAAGTTGCAAGAAATTTCCATATATTTGTCTTGTCCACAGGTTTTAGGGGAAGTCCAACCATATTCCATTGCACAATTTTCACTTGAGTGACATGAGGTTCTCCATTAGACAAATGACCTAAAAACCACTTTAGACAGTCCATTTCTCATCATGATGCCAGTCAGGTTTTATTAATGCTTTATGCAAAAATGGAAAAGACAAGAAGAATTTTTGTAGTTGAGCTGTAAATAGGGCTGATCTAGACATGCTGTAGTTGCTTGAATAATTAATTTTGAAAAATTTATTTTGCTTCATGTTTCTTGTAGATTTTTTTTTCTCTTTTAATTTATACTAATCTATTGACATGCAGATCCTTAGGTCTAAGTAAATAAACATTACATGGTAGAATCCATCCAGAGCAAATCAGTTTTCCAGAAGTCTGCATCATATCCTCAGACAATATTGTGTGGGCATATACATGGGTAAAAAAGTCAGAGGAGGAAAAGATCTGGATATCCTTGTGGAGATTCATGATTTTAAAAACATTTTTGTCACTTCATTAATTTCTTTGAAAATAAGCAAAAGAAGTACAAAAAAGTGATAACCTCATATTAAAAGCATGGTAATTCTCTAGTTAAGATGAACAGAAGTACATTAAATTGTAAATTTCTGCAAATTTTAATGTTTACAGGAATTACCATGAAAACTCCACTGCCAATTTTCAGTGTATACTTTGATGCCATTGCTCATTTATGTAGATATACCAGTTATGTTTTTAGTCCTGGTTTCTCTAAAAGGGTTTCTCTAACAGGTTTTGAATCTATGAAAAAAAGTGTGCAAGGTGAGAAAAACCTGAAAGTAATTTTGGTTGTGAAAAAGCTTTTATGTGATTTTTTTTATTATTATTAAAAGCAGAGAGGATGAGCCTGTTCCCTTCCCTGTAAATAATGAGGACTCCTATTCTCCCCCATCAAGTTACAGCAATTACAGCTTTTGTAAAATTGTTCAGATCCAGCAATGAATGAACAGTCATTGAAACTGAAGGATATGACAACTAAAACTGAGAGAAGAGCTTGGAGTCGTGGATAATTCAGTATGACAGAATAGCACTGAGGCCAAGAGCATTATTAAAGAAATATCAGAGTGCCTCTTCCTTTAGATCTGCAATTACAGGAGATGAAATGGGGAAATGGAAGGGAGTAAAATGCCCTCATTCTTTAAATAAATCATTTTTTAAAAAAAGTACATAGAAGGAGAAAGAAATTTTGTTAGGAAATGGTTATTTTCCCAGCATCTTTCATGAAATGGTTTTGATGACCTGGAAAAGATCAGTTAGTATTGGTGACAAGATGTTAAATGAGAGGTATCATTGGTCTGGCCTAATGTGTTTGTTCTTCTCTCCCTTCATTTATTTGGCAGATAAATAGAGGATTTTTAAAAAGTGTATAAAACTCACAGAATTAGCAATTACAACCAAGAAAAAATCTGCATTTAACTTTGCAGTTTGTGGTTAAGTACTTGTCAATGTCAACACAAATTATTGATGTGTAAACTAGATACAGTACAGAGTGCCTGCTCAAACCGCGGCCTTGAAGCAGAATCTGGGAATGCATCTCCAAGTAAATAAAGACAGTTTAAAAATTCTAAGTTTTATTTAATTGTAGTACCACAGTAATCTGATCAAACTCAGGTGCAATCCTAAATATAATACATATTTTTCTGGCTTTCACTTACAGAAATTTTGGCAGCCAAATAGGGAGGTAATTGGACAAGACAGTATGGATTAAAACAGTCTATAGTTTTTCAGAAAAGAGTTTCCAAAAATAAATACATCAGAGCTATTTGGATGTTCATGCAATGAAAGGCATCTGCTTTTGTCAAAACAATGTAGAGTTCTAAGTTGATTTAGTGATGGTTGTAATCAGGAATAAATTGTAATCACGCTAAATGATCAGGTTTAGTAAGTGTAAGTGCAACATACAGCAAAGGATATTGCAGGTGTTTGTAAAGTGAAAAAAGTACTCTGATAGATTAAAAATGCACTGTTCAAAGTTTAGAGATGTAATATTTTTTCTCTATTTTAGTATATTTTTAATAGTTGACTGGATTTTCTTTTAAAACGAAAACCCTAGCATTATAATTTGGGGATCTGTTTCAACAGAGTGTAGTGATTGTGTGTGCGTGTCTGGAAATTGTGTGAATAAAGGATCGTACTGTTTTAGAAATCAAAATACAGAATTATGCTCTTAATGTTAGAGGTGCGAGAGAAGAGTTAGAAGCGTTGCTGAAGGCAATTATCTGGAGACTTGCTAAACTCACTGAGCTGTTCATATTAAATATCCTAATTCCCCCGGCATTAACTCAGCTCAGGGAAGTTTCCTCGGTTTCTCTGTATTAATACTGTGAAGAGGAAAAGCAGGGAAGCCAGGTCAGTTTGTGAGGCTAACCAGAATAGAATGAAGTGAGCAGAGAAGATACCTTTATTTTCTGTTTGTAGAGGATTGAAGAGCTTTGTTCTTTCAACGTTCATAAGAGAGAAGGAGAACTTTCCAACACAGAATATGGGAACACTAATGCTGAATACAGGGTGTTGTGTTGTGGCCACTGTTGGTGTACATTGACTGGCCAGCAATCCTTATCCCAAGCATCCCTTTGCTATTTCCATGCTGAGCAGGGATTAACATGCTCTCTCCTCTTCCTTTTGGAAAATGACATCCTCCCTTTTGCCCTTCTCCTGCTGTTAGTTGTCCCACTTTTGTAATTTCTTTTCTATTGCCTGTTTCTATTTTTCTCCTCTTTTATTTCATTGTGCCTGAGAATTTTGACACCAAAGTGATATTTGCTATCCTAGTGTCTCTCATTTTATTGCTGCATGGATTTATGGTTTTGACATAGCACAGGACTCTTACCTGTCCCATCCAGTCTGCTTTTCCCCTCTACTCTCACACAGCTGGAGGAAAGAAGGGGCTTCCCAGGGAGTTTCTGGGGCATTTCTATGAGTTTCCTACCCTATAAAGGGATGAGATTGTTTGTATTTCTTTAAATATATATAATGTACATAAGTATAAGTGATTAGTTTCCTTCCATGAAATCTGATTTTGAGTGAATTCTGTATTAGGCCTTGTTTTCACAGATACAGACAAAATAACTGAGGTGTGTGGGCTTTTTTCTTGCTCCCAACTATTGTCAGTAGCTTTTAGAGACTCTCCAGTCCCTAACTCAAATATATATGCATAAAGCAAACCACCACAGCAACACTGTGTTACTAGAGGAGCTTTTGTATTGGGAGATAACTGCAATTTCAAAGATGTGATGAAATATGAGGTTGCATTTTTTCTGTGAGTAATCTCTTCCTCCCACAGAGTGCCAAAACATCGAAAGCGTACTGTTGGATCAGGTTCATCTTGTCTGCAACTGTCCATGTAGAGTAGTTCAAATATGGCTATACATAAATATATACTTTATGTAGGAGCTTGTTAAAACCTTGGAAAAAAGCGACACATGAAAAATGATGTGTTTTCTCTCTACCATTTCCTGTCATTTAGATTTATTTGGCTAATACTACGCTTGCCATTTTCCATGTTGTCCTAGTGCTTAGGAGCCAAACAGTTTTGATTTGTGCTTGCAGATGCAGCATTTTAAGAGGTGAAGTGGACCATTGCAGCCAGTAAGAGGAAGGAACATCAACTTCAGCTCTTCATCAGCGAAAAAAAGTCTTCTGGTTTTGTTTGTTTTTTTGTTTTTCTGTTTGTTTGTTTGTGTTTTAGGGGATGTTTTGTTTTGTTCATGGGAGGGTTTTTTGTTGGTTCTTTTCTTTAAATATCATCTACTTGTTCTACCTCAAATAAAGTTTTTCTGAAGGCAGGAAATGTCATTGACAAGCTACCTTTAGAACTTAAATCAATTTTTCACTTTTGATCCTGAATCATATTGTCATTTCGCTAGTTTCAGTTTGCATGCTTTTGAGGGTCTGTAAGTAACACTAAGACCCAGCAGTATATCTGGGTGTGATACTATGAAATATAATGTTGGACAATGGTTGGACATTGAAAAACTCCTTCATGTTTGTTATGGGATATTGAGGCTTTGTTAAAAGAAAGCATCTAATTAAAATATGTTACAGACCAGAAGGCAGGAGCTGTTAAAAAAGGGATTTTTTTTATTTCAAAGCATACACACAGTGTAATCTAGGATTCATAAAATCCTTGGAATTTTCCTTCAAATTATCCTTAAGCCCTTGAAGCAGCTCTCACCTTAAAAGTAATAATTTTAAATTGTCATCTAGATACAGCATCTTTATTTAAAATTGCCTAATATGATTAGTTGCTTGGTATAGCATTATAATTGAAGTATTTAATAAACTGTGTAAGTGCTCTTCCTTTTATCCAAACAGTTTCTTTGTGAGGCTGAGTTTTAAGGCCTGAAGTCTTAACAAATTAATCAGCTTTCCACAGCAAAGCAAACACAATTTCCTCCCTTGCATATTTTAAGTAATCCAGGCTTGGGGAAAGGGCCTAGTCTTTGGGGATAATGGCTTCTTTTAATTCCTGCATAATTCTAAATCCTTGAAATTAAAGATGTAACAGCAGAACAAGAAATGTTGCAATCTGTTTTCCTACCTCCTTATCAGTCTTTTCTAATGTACTGCAAACAAAAGGATTTCCTTTGTGCTTCTCTGGAGTTGTACACTGAGGTGTGATTTGGAGATTTATCAACACACTGGTGAAAATAAATTCCTCTGAAAAGTGTGTAACCTTTGCTTCTCATTGGTTATGTTTTTGTATGTATAATTTCTGTAGCTCTCTCATCCCCAGGCAGCTGAAGCTCAAGCTTCCATGACTCACAGACATACCCCTGTGCCACACACAGATAAGCAGGGTTGTATTTGTGGAAGAAATTAATTGGTGAATCTATTATTTGTGATGTTTTCTTTCCTTGGTATGGTAATTTATTTTACTGATACAGAGACATTTTTGATAGACAGTGGCAACCAGATACGCTAAATGTGCTTGTCCATAGCTGCAAAAAGTTGAACTGCCTGATACCTGCCAACAGGGCAAAATATATTTCTTTTTGTAACCTTTTGAAATAATAATTAGACCTGCAGCCTGAAGTGTTTTAAATTGAGTTGTTATTAGTTTTCTTTTTAGACACAGACTAGTCATACAGCCTTTCCGGATGTGATCTTGCAAACAGGTAAATGGAGGTATGCCCAGGCTAACCTCACTGAGATGGGTGCCCAGCAGGGCAGGAATCTTCCAACCATGAGCAGTTTGATGCTGATCTATACCTGTGCCATAGCCACAATCTCCTGCTATCAAAGAGAACTATGTGAGTCTGAATAGGTTGCAATTGATTCCGAGGGCTGCAGCCAGAATACCGAGATGAGA
This sequence comes from Myrmophylax atrothorax, assembly GCA_026770055.1. Lineage (NCBI taxonomy): Eukaryota > Metazoa > Chordata > Aves > Passeriformes > Thamnophilidae > Myrmophylax > Myrmophylax atrothorax. Next base: position 5,266,472 of record JAOXXN010000102.1, read on the forward strand.
TTCAGCCATCATTATTGTTTTTGAGCTCTAATTTTTACTCTGTGTGCCTGTAACATTTTACATCAGTTGCAAGGCATTGTGTCTTCTTTGTGCTGCCAAATACTGCTTTTCACCATGTGCTTTGAGTGTTCCACTGTCTCCTCTGCTTGTCTTGTCTTTATGTTTCTGAGAATTGGAGTGAATGGCTCCTTCACCTATAGCAGACTTATGATTGGACTGTAATGCAGTGGCAGTTGTTTTTTTGAACATCAGTAGATACACCAGTGGGCTCCTGGTTGAGGACATAAATAAAGGTCTTCAGTTTTCAGTTGGAGAGCCATTTCCTAAAATAAGGCTTTGGGGTGACCTGATTGTGACCTTCCAGTACCTGAAGGGAGCTGACAAGAAACAGAGAGACTGTCTTCAGGACAAGGGGGAATGGCTTCAAACTGAAAGAGAGAAGATTCAGGTTAGGTATTAGGAAAAAATTCTTGCCTATGAGGGTGGTGAGGCCCTGGCACAGGTTGCCCAGAGAAGTTGTGGATGGTCCATCCCTGCCAGTGTTCAAGGGCAGGTTGGATGGGGCTCTGAGTAACCTGATCTAGTGGAATGTGTCCCTGCCCATAGCAGGAGGGTTGGAATGAAATGAACTTTAAGGTCCTTTCCAACTGAAACCATTTTATTATTCTACTTATATATTTGAAATGAAAAGGTTTTATATGTTGTACTTTTTTCAAGACAAACTCTACAATCTTAGTGATTTCTGAGATTACAAACTATGTAAATGTCTCCTATTTATTTTCCACTGTTTAAAAAAGCACAGAAAAACCACTCTCTTGTTGAACCCCCATTCACACTTGTTCTCAAAGCCCCAGTTCTTTCTGATAAATGAAGGCTTTTTTATATAAACCTGTACTTTTGTCGTAGACCTGCAGTATGGACTGGCAGGGGAGGAGGGCACGTTCAGTGCATTTTAAAGAACTGGGGAACAAGATTTTACTAACTATATAGATAATAGAGTGACTATGATTGAAGTGTATTTGTATAGGTTGGATTTAGCATTTAAATGCTCTGCAGTTTTTCCCTATGGCACTTACACCATAGGTGAGAAAACAATGTCAAGTGTTTAGTTGAATTATTTAAGTTAACAGAAAATGTTATTTGATCTGATGATTTTAAGCCTGATTAGGAAGGAGTTTAAAATTGCCATTGAGAAAAAGAGAAAGGGAATTTGAAGTGTGGATATTATCTGATCCTGAGGTTCTGAAGTGCAGAAGGGTAGGTGGAATGGGGGTTCTTTCATGCAACTGGGATGAACACATGCCTTCTGCTTGAGGAACAGGGCCTGGAAGGGAAGTTTGTGTCAGTCAGTCAAGTCTTTGCAGAGCAACATCACTGAGCAATCTAAGTGTTGCATTGAATTGCAAAAATTTTAAATTCATCCAACTGCCAAGACTTGCAGTTCTTAGTTAAAAACATGGGATTCGAGTTTATACTTGAGACTTTTCCTGTCAGAAATATGCTATTTGAGGTGGTCACTATTTCATTCATAAGCTAAGATAAATATTATACAAAATGAAAGATCTCTGGAAAGATCAGAGGCAAATTTTTGCTGTATATGGGTGTTAATATGTATATTGCAAAAGGTAACTGGTGAGTGTGTTCAGGCAAAATTTTAAAAGGAGGTACCAAAGCCTTTTCCCCAGGCAAGACTGGGCATTTACTAGTTAGAGGCTTTACTAGAATCCCAGGAAAAATTTATGCTCAGCAGGCTGTTAGACAAGAATAACCCCTAGTTGCAAGGGATATCAGGACATGGTGCTACAATTCCTGTTTTGAGACAAATGTTGTCTTCCAGATCTTTTAGTGTTGGTAGGTCAAGTAGAGCTTTAGTGGGTTGCCAGAAATATTTTCAACTGACTTCCAAAGTGAAAATTAAAACCGTGGGTGGACTTAGATGTCTATAAATAGAAAATCTAATGTATTCATTGCTCTAAAATATTTTGTCTGACCGGCAGCTACTGCTCCAGAAATGTGTGGGTGTACTCTAGGCCCTGTCATATCACAGACACTCCAGAGAATCAAAAATACCTACTCATCTGTAGGCTTGCTTAGGAAACTGGATCCCACTATGTGATAAAAAATAATAAATTCGCTCAAAGCAGAGAACCATTTAAGTGTTTTCCGTAGCTGTTCATTACACATAGTTTAAAGGCAATAATTAATTCCTGACCCTAAGTAGTGTGCTTGATTATTTTCAATACAGCAGTGAAGTACCATTAAAAATATTTGAAAATGTAAAACATATATGAGAAAGCAGATAATCTAAACTGGAAGGCTGTTTCATCATATGCAACTAGTAAATTCTACTTTTTGGAGACTGCTGTTTACTTAATGTACTTTGAATGAATATGAGTTTTACTGATTTCTCTCGAGTGTATACTGCATATAGAACAGTCCTGGTTAATCATCATTTGAACATAAAAATGGCATAAAAGTACTTTTTAGGTATTGTCTCACTTTTCTTCATCTTCTGGAAAACTTGTGGCATTACTAGAGATGTAACTATTTCAAAGTTGGATACAGAAAAACAGGAATACATATTCTGTAGTTAAAGATCTTAAAATGTTTTCCATAAACTACTTCTTGTATGTTACTGAGAATTGCTGAGCTACAAGTTCATTAAGGGTGATGAAATCAGGGTGATGGAAAGAGGCTTTCTACATGTATCATTTGTATTCCTTCTGGATTTGCTACATTATGATACAGCCTTGAAATTAGAGTGAGGAAGTTAGGCATTATAAATTCAATGAAGATTTACGTACCTTGAAAAATAGGTGAATAAATGAGTATTCTTAGTCATAAATGCATTATATAAAATCACAGGAAACCAGACATTCAGGAATGGTGTTCAGTGACTCCGCAGTTACTCCTTTGACTTGACCTGAGCAAAACAATTACCTGTGTCTCACATAGACAATACAAAGAGTGTGGGCTTTAAGAGCTCTTAAAATACTGTACGGAGACAGGAACATGTCAGAGATGGACGTGTAATTTTTTTAGTGATCCCCTGGTTTCTATGTGAATTTTTTAAAATGTGAAATTTATTATGTCCATTCTCATCTAAAAGGCAGCAGTGAAACACACTTTTAAAAATTTGCTGCAAATTACAGAACTGTGCTAAATACCAACTCTCTGTAGACTGCAATTGCAATCAAAGTTATTTTCAGTACATATACAGATCTTTGAAAGCCAGTTTCAAAATATAAGGCTGTACTAAAATGCATAAAACTGGGTAAAAGTATTGTATAAAATATAAATCCAAAAAATAATATATAAAACATGTATTTGAGGGCTGTAGCAACACACAGCATCTGACATGAGGTTGGCATTTCTCCAAAGTATCCCATACAGTGTAAGCACCATTTCCTGTCTTTACTGTGACATTACCTTTTCCCTGACCAAGAAATGAGACCACATTTGACTTTCATGTTGACTAAAGCACTCAAGAATATTTTGCTCCATGTTCTTCTGAGGACAAAGGGACATGGTAATTCTTTCTAGGTATGGGGCTTGGCTGTTGAGAATCGAAGCAGACTCTTGATGCTCTTCAAGTGCTTTTTGAGATGCTTATTGATATTATAGTGCTGAAATATTATGATGCTGATATTATGAACATGTATTAATGGTCATATTTTCAAAAAGGGTGTGCGTACCTGTTGCTTTGTATGCCTCTGGTAATGTTAGTTCATTCCTTTTGACAAAGCCTTTTTAGAAGAGTCAACTTTTGATACCTACCAGGGGGCCTGTATGTAGTAGATCTGAAATGTTTATAATGCGAGAAAAAAAGAAGGGCAAAAAAGTTAAAAGTAAGAAGCACTAACAAGAAATTATTCCTAATCATATTATTATTCCTGAGGCATAACAAAAGAATTCTGGAAAAATCAAATTGCAGAATGCAAACCTCAAGTGTCAACTTGTCACTATGTTACATTTAAAGTAGTTATTAAAATCATTATGCTATCAACCTGTGAAGTTTAGGCACACCAAATATAGCAACCTGCTTAATTGCTCAATATTATGCAGTGAGTGAAAGAAATGGAAGTGGGAGTGGAGAGAATGGTGTGTTTTCAAGTACCCTAAAAGGCCTCTTTTCCTGTGGAGTAAATTATGTATATGTTGTTTAATAAGAATTTAGTCTTTGAATACAGAATATGTTGTTAGAAATGCAGCTGTCTGTCTACACAGTCTGGGAATGGTTTTATTGAGATCTTCCAACAATGCAGCACAATGCATATTGACATGACTTGGTAGCTCTAATCATGTTATTGACACTGCACTTCTCTTGGGAAATCAGGTTAAAATGAACTGATACAGCCAAAGCCAGTGCCTAAAATACTTAGGGTCAGGTGTCAAAGTTTATTTTCCATTGGACTAAAGCTGGAGAAGCTCAGCTGAAGTTACTTCAGGTTTATATTTGTATGAGCAGCAACTTGACTCTTGATTATCATACTGGAGACTTGGCAGTGAAAGGACTGAAATGGGATTCTAGGATAAAATAGTAAATTACAGCATTGCTACAGTAACTACATAAAGCAGCCAGTGAAAACATATGTTAGGGGAGGGGAAAAAAAGACAAAACCCCCAAACCTTCAGCCAATTAGTTTTGAAGAGTTAACTTACTCCAAAATGTGTGTTGTCTCCATAAAAGTGAAGAATGAGGAAAAAAAGCTGTAATTTCTCCCAGTATGGTGTGTTATTTCTTTGCATTGATTGTCTCCATTTCTTTAAAACTAGACTTTTAATTTTTTTTTCTTGTTCTGTACAGGACAATAACATAAGGCTGTTGATGCCAAACTTGCCAGTGGCCCCCTCCTTCAGCTGAGATCCAGTGACTTCCCCCCACAGTAACTAAGGGCACTGCATTTGTATTTCCCCAGAGCACTGAAGGCTGTTAGATGACTCAGACAGTCACTAAGTTTTCAAAGTGCCATTCAAATTCAGTTTTGGTGAAGAACTGCAGGACAGTCAGGCTTTCTTGCTGACCTGTTATATTTCCAGATAAGAAAAATGAAGAAAATTGAGCTGTAGATACAGAAGTCATTTATTGAGTGTATTTCTGCAGTCTGTAGAGGTCATTGCAAATTCTGCTATGTATAAAAGATTTGAGAACAAATATAAACTTGATCTCATTTTTATCCAATCTAATTGTATGGAGAATAGAACAAGGAGAAATGTGACCGGAGATTAGCATTTACTATTTTTTTTCTTTCCAACAGGCAATTCTTGCCATATCACAATTTGATTCATTAAGGTATGTGTGTACTCTTCAGTAGAAGATCTGAGTTGAAGAACATGTGCATCGTATCCTCTTCTGAGGATAATTTATTGTAGAGAAGGTAGTTTTTATCTGTTGAAAGTATCTGCATGTGCTCCCTCCTTCCATCTGGCTGTGGAAGTTGCTGGCATTAGGAGCTGTAGATAAATCTGTAGATTTGTGAAGTGTTTGTTTGGAAAAATGGAAGCTGATAATACATTCATTAACACTGCTATTAACAGTGTTATTAGATCTACAGGGGCAGTGAGAAATTCAGGCACTTTGTCCAGTAAGGAAGTATTTAGCTACAGTAGTATCACCTCTATTTATTTCATGTTTCCTTACTTGCCAGTGGGTTGGTCTGGGAGGACAATACAGTTTGGGATCCTATCGAATAAGAAGTATTTACTTCCTTCTCTCTGTACCATGTGCCATATTTTTTTTTTTGAGATACTATTCACCAGAGGCATTTATTTTTCCTGTAAGACTTTATAGTAGTGCTGTTGTAATTATTAACTGTACATTTCTCACAAGGAAATCTGATGTGCCAACACACATTCCTTTTTGCATAGAAGAATGTTGCCTTTCTGTTAATTTATTGTTTAATTTTAGGTTGTTTCTATTTAAAACTTGTTAACACATCTGTATAAAAATCATTAATATGCCCACTCATCTGAACAAGTTATTCTGGCTACACTCCCTACTATGATACTCTACCACAATTAATTCAGCAGACCTCCTCTAGGATGAGGTCTTTATCTAGATTTTGTAAATGCAATGAAAAATTGCGTGGTGGTTGATCATATCTCTTATTTCTTGAGAAAATGTTCTGATTTTTTACTTCACTATTACATCACCACATACCTAAAGATTCCTGTCAATTTTTCACTGGAAATTTTGTGGTTTGTTGGGGTCTTGCTCTGCAAGGCAGATTGTCCTTTACGGTGTATTTGTAAAGTCCTGATCCCAGTGGAAGGACCTTACTGGCATTCTGTTGTTGCATCAATATAGATGTAAATTATTGTCATTAAGGAAGTGACTGAAGTAGGAGACTTTTCTTACAAAATCTCAGTCAGCCCACAATGAATTTCAGCATTTGCCATACGACATCCATTTAGGAAAGCTGATTCACAGCTTCGGAGTAGCTGTCAGAGATAAGAACTTCCCTCTATCTCTCAGCTGATACAAAACTTCATTCTAATACAAAAATTGTGTGAAGATTATAATTGTATAGAAGCAAATAACTGAAAAATTTTGCCCATTTCCTTTGGAAGGAAGGAAAAACAAATTCAAGGTTTTGAATAACCTGGTCTACTGGACGGTGTCCCTGCCCATGGCAAGGAGTTGGAACGAGATGATCTTTCCCTCCACCCCGAAGCATTTTGTCATTCTAAATTGTGCCATGTCTTTTTCGTTGGAGTTATATTAGTTGTTCAGCTTGTAACTAGGAAATCACATAAACTAAAAGCCAGCAGTTACCTTTTGGTTTCTGTGAAACAGAGGCAGTGAAAGGCCATGGCTGAACTGGGGGTAGTTGGGAGTTGCTTGGGAAACAATAGGCAGAGCAGCAGTGCCAATGAAAGATAAAGCTTGGTCAGTATGGAATATTGGATTATATGAATATGTATGTGAGGAAAAGTTCAAATTCACTTTTGAGTCAATGGTTCAGAGGAGTGGTAGGTGTGTTGGTGGATGGGTGGGTGGGTGCAGGGGGGCTCTTTGTCTCTGTGTTTCTTTGTGGCTTTCCACGTCTCATTTATAGAAATCTAATTACATGTTGAGAGGCCTGTTGACTTCCAGTACCTTTCTGATTCTCAGCCAGATGTATGCGAATGTGGGATCTCCTGCACTTGTCTGCCTTTTCTCTTTGTGATGGTGCTTCTCAGAAGTCTTGGGGAAAGGAGAGAAAAGGGCTAACATTTTCTGTTTTCTTTTGCCAATTAATTTTATCTTCTCAAGTTTGACTCTATCAGCTGTAATTTGGCAGTCATGAAACATCTCAAACCCTGTTTGCTTTGGAGTAAAAAATGTTCTTATAGTAAATTATTCATTTAGATTTAGCTTTCAAAGGTGCTTGCTCAGTCTGTCTTAAGCTTTTATTAGAAATATGAATACTGAATAAATGACCAAGATGAGCAGTAGTTTCTGAAGAGTGAGTGTAGTTGTCTGAGGCAAACAGCCCAAAGCTGATTATGTGCATCAGTCTCGTCCACAGCACTTGACCCTGACACATTTTGGAGCAGTCAGGTCCTCCTTATTTCATCAATGCCATTGTTAAAGACAGTGGCTTGTCAACTTGTTTCTTACTGAGGTCAAACACATCAAATGGAGTGGGACATCTTCATGATCAGATCTAAATTGCTTGCTGCACGAATTTCTAGCTGTATTGTAGTTTAATACCAAAACTTCTGGTGTCCTATAAACGGCACATGTGGTGTCAGGGGAACAGAGGGGAAAAAATGGGGAGGAGTGAAGTTTTCAGCCAGGTGATTATTGATCTGAACTTTCAGACCAGGGAGAGCTGTGTAGGTATGGATTGCAGAGCTCTGCCATTTATTGACTGAATTTACTAGTTTGGAATAGAGTTAATTTAACAAGTTTTGTGAAAAAAATGTTGGTGATGCAGTCATACGAGCATTCAGTGCTTTTATGAAAACACAAAATACCTTTTTGGAAATATTTCAGAAACATAACCTCCTTTGAACACAACAACATCGTTTAAAATAGACTGTTGTGAGGGTTCCGTGATTCTGTGGGAGCTCCATACCCAGAGATCTGCTGAACAATATCAGTTGTTACTTTTGACTGAGCATAGCCTGATGCCATATTTTTATGTAATCTTAAGGCTCCTAAAACTGCAACTATTGTCCCAAATATGTAATGTCACATTTTAACCAACAAAAGGGGCTGCATGGTGGTCTTAGGGTTGCCTTCAGAAAGCTAAATTCACAAAAGAGTCTTAACATGCTTACTGTTTCTCTGAGCATCATGTTGAGGGGAGTAGTATAGGCCAAAATGCTGTTTGCATGTTAGGGCTGGGCAGTCAGAAATTGAATGTGTTGCTCCAGGTATTTCCTTCATATGTAGACTAAAAAGTGGGCCAAAATTGTACTTGAAAATGGAGATATAATCTGTATTCACCTGAGACTAAACTTTCACATCTTCACAAAGTAACTGTAACATGTAAACTTTACTTCAGAGACTGGTTCTCTAGGTTAGATTATGAAATTTAGAGCTGCAAAGAAAACATTCTAAGTTTGGTAATTCCACGAACCCTGTTGATACAGAGGTTATAGGTTTGGGGTTTTTTTTGTTTTAAGTATTACATATATAAATTATCAGTCTTGATCAAATCTGCTATTATGTGCTAAAGAAAGTGTTGTCAGTATCTGTAGTTCATCTGCACTTTTCTTTCCCAACTGAGTCTGTTCTCTTCTATTGAGAAGCTTTTCTTTGCTATTCAAAATGGACTAAATCTGTGCTCTGCCGAACAACTGAAATAGGAGGTGGCTGAGAGAATGGCCCTTAGTTCTCCCCTATTACCTGCATATAAATGTCAAGGAAGAATCAGCTTCAATGGGCTTTAGAAACAAGTGTGAAATGAGGGAACAAAGATTGTCAGGAAAGCTCCTTCCTTCAGTTGGTTTGTGTTTCAGAAAAGCTACCTGAGAGCCCACCCATGTACAAGCCCTGGGAAGGCAGCTCGGTTTTATGCTTTTAATTAGTGGAAAAATAAATGCAGTTTTGCAGGTGGGTTTAGGCAGCTACATGTTTGTGGCTCTTTTAAAACTCTAACAGCAAAAGTGGCTGATGTCTCAAGTATGGCAATCCTCTGACTCTCTTGCCCCCTGTAGGAAAAGGCTTTTTGCAACCTGTAACATAAATATTGGAGAGTTATTGCTTCAGCATGAATACAGAAGCCTTGATTACTGTTATATTGAGTGCCCTCAAATACACACAGGTTCAAATAATTTTTTGGGTACTATTACTGTATTATTACAGACTTTAAATAAGGAAATCTTCTCATCCCAAAGATATCACAATCAACTCTTGCTACTATATTTAATTCAATATTATAAACCTAGAGTAACTCCAATCTGAAGTGGAGTCTTTAAAATGATGCTCAGCTACATCAGTTGAAATGAGACCTATAAAACTGCTTTTCTGTGATGAATGCAGGCATGAATGATTTCTTTTTTAAATAAAGGTAAAATCAAACTTTGTATTCACACTGCTGTTTTCATACTAAAACCCATGAAAAGACCACATAGTAATCAACTGGTGGTGTTGGCTGTTGCATAAGTGTAGCTTTTGCAGTGCATCATTACTTTGATTCAGGTCGGGTGGGCTGAAATAAAACCATCTGCAGCAAGTCTCATTTTGTGTGGCATTTACCAAGTGCGAGATGATAATTGCTGTCACTGAGGCATGACTGCTTTTGTAATGAATGCTTTCTGCTGGCGTTCAGAGTATGTGGTGCTGTGTGTGTAATGCAACATGCTTTAATCTTAAAATAATAAGCAAATTTGCAATTGAATTTATTGCTCAATGAAGTTGTATTTCACAGAGGTCCTGGCTTTTACAGTCAAGTGATCGTCATTTACTTTTAATTACATAGCACTGGAGAGGTCCTGTACACCTCTTTCTGTGATGGCATTGTGTTTCCAACTAGTTATGTGGATAATCAAAGCTGAAAAGCACAGGTTTAAATAGGTTAATGAAGTTAAGTGTTAGCCCAACACATCACGTTTTCTCCCCTCTGCTGTTCAATCAAATCAGTGTTATCTGATTTTACAGTGGCTTTAATGTGGTCCTCTGGTATTTAGGTGGGATTGCTTGACTTCTTCGCCTTTCCATTGATTTTACCCAGTGATGATACTGATGTCACCTTTCTGTTCATGTAAAGTCAATATCTTCAGCAGTAGATTAAGAAGTACTCCCCTCTAGCTGGAAAAAATAAATACAATGGCATGACTTTGCCTTCTGGTCCTCCTGTGCAACAGCAGAGCTGGTGTGGTGTTGGTTTATATGTGTGAGGGCTGCAGGAAAGTTCAGGTCTCTTCTAGTATTAATACATGCCAACATATATGCTGTGATCCGCTGTTCAAAAGTTGTTCCCTAAAGCTCAACCTGTTTCAGTGTGGGAAAATGGAGAAACACTAAAATGAAAAACAAAAAGTACAAATGTGTATGAAATATATACATATATGAAATCTTGTACATGTGGGTCAGTTTGGGGGAAAGAACAAGACTTAAAAGTCTAAAATTTCATTGTTTACCATGCTGGGTTATATACTCAGAGATTTTTGGAAAAATTATTTTTGAGTTTAAGTGATAGGAACCCAAACCAAAAAATCACCATAAAAGCCCCAGAACAGAAGCTTCTCAGTATAAGAAAGTTTTTGATCTGAGGAAGGAAATACCATGTTTTGTTGGACAGCAAATGTTTTTTAAATCTTTCTTCAAGAACATTACTATGTGGGTCCTGCTGCCTAAAACTGGAGAATGTGTTGGGGATGTTCTTGAATTTGTATTTCATGGTTTCAGAAGGTATATGGGAAAAAGGAGACAGAAAAAAAATATTTTATTAAAGTCAGTATTTGCTTGCCATAGGTATCAGCTGTGGACTTGCCTTTATGCTGGGAAATACTCCCTGTGTGACTTATTGGCTCCCTGCCACCAGTAGAAACTTCTGTGAATCTTATTAATGTGACTAGTTATGGTATCTTCTCATAACTGGTGGCCTAATTGTTTGGAAGTGATTAGATATTATTTCGCTAATGGTTAGGCCCTCAGGTGTAGTGGGTGGGCTGTTGGGGCAGTTACTTGAGTGTGGGATGGGATCTGCTGGGAATCAGCTCTTCTCTGACCTCCTCTCTGCCCATCCTTCTGAAAGGATCAGCTGCCAAAAATAAAGACTGAAGCAACTAATACTAAGACCAGGGAGCTCCGAGACTATGCAAACAGACATTTATCCCTTAAGAATTGGCATTTTTACTCACATACTGTTGAACTATTTTGTCTACTACTTATCTTTGTAACTCTTTTACTTTTAAATGCTATTTTAAAATACTTTATTTCATACTTATTTGTGTGACATAAAGAACAGTATGATTACAACCAAGTAGGCAAGGGAAAAAGTGTTTGTTAATGGAAAAAGTAAAAGCTTCATGCTAGTAAATATCTTACCAATTTATGAGGGAAAATGGTGTAGGAAAGCTTTTTAAAAGGTCAATGAATTTCTATTAAATTGTTCTGTTCTCATTGCCTTTAAAATTAAGTGTGAAAGGTGAACATTAAAAATTGTGTGTTTAGTGGTTGAATTGCCATTTCAAGCAAAGTTGAACATTTGGGCCCCAGAAAGAGAAGGGAGTGGAAACTTCCAACTGCTTCTCCAGGAGCTGTTACTCGCAGCAATAACTGTATATGCACCTCCCCTGGGAAGGTACTTCCCCAAAGGCCTCAGTCTGGATGCAGTGAATAGATGTGTTAGAAGGACATTTGGTCAGGCGGGGGCCTGGGGGTGCCCTGGAGGCAGGAGCTGTGCTGGGGGGTGCTCGGCTGGGGCTGGGATTGGGAGTGCTGCAGGTTGTGGGTAAGGAGGGCAGTCTTGTGTGTGTGAGGAGATGTTGGTCTTGGAGGCTCACTCTTCATTTGGCCACTTGATGAAGGCTTCTGTTTCCATGCAGATAGATGCTATATTGAATTAGTCAAAGAAAGGTTTCCTTTTAATACAGATAAAAATCAATAGTCAATGACTTACTTGAGAAGACTCAAGAGAATTATTTTTAAAATCCAAAGCAATGGCCACCATCACAACTTCCCTATTTTCATCACTTGCTCCCTTGCGATTACTGAGCTGTAAAGCCCAATTTTAAGGTGATGGGAATACAGTACTGAAAGGATGTTTGAATAATCTCAAAAATTCAGGTGCAGAAAAAATTATTACAATCAACAGCTGTGACATTCTTAAGGAAAGGCTCCAAATAAAAGGTTACTGCTGAGCATTGATTCTTTTCTATGTGTTTTCAGCCTTCTTTTTGAAGCCAAAAATTGTTGTTTCCTGATGGCCAAAATCTGTGGTTTTTTATTATTTTTGTTAAGGCATTTTTTCATAAGAGAAGATTGTTAACAGCTGCAATACCTGTTAAATTTTCATGTCAACATTAAAGGGATGATAATTTATTTTACTTTTAATCTGGTCTAGATTAGAATGACCTTTTCTTTGCTTTCTATTCAAATCCCTTCCTTGAAAAATTAATGTTTTTTCTCCATGTTGCATGTATTGATTATTAGTACTGGTGTTTATTCATAATTAAGTATACAGTAGGCAAGAAAACCATTTTTAAAGCTTGAACTAAAGCCTTCAGGCATTTTTATTTCTCTGCCTTATGATATTAACCCTTTAAAGCATGTAAATAGAGGAACTGTACTTTCTAAAGAGCTATAAGAAAGCCAAATGGGTATTAATAATTGTCTTTCAAATTTTGAGCTAACCCCTCTCAAAAGTGTTGTAGCTGATACAGGAGTGCAGTCAGTCGTTTTGTTGTGGCTTTGGTCAGTCTCTGTATGAAAATGCAACTTTGATCAGAGCAGTATCTGCACAAACCCCAACTAAGAACCAGCTTTGTTCTGATTTTTGATGCTAAAAATTAAAGCTTTCTCTTCAGGAAAGTAATTATTTCTTTCTTTTATTATTTTCCTTTTTTTAAAAAAATGTTTTATAAGCAAGACTCGAGCAGCTGAATATTAGAAAGATTAGAAAGAAGCAATTTGGCTTAGAAAGAGCTCTATAGATTGTGGAGGGTGACAGAAGCTGTCAGTATTGATTTTCTGCCACTTTCCCGTCTGACCTTTTGGATTCCAGTGGGCACTCTTAAGAGGATTTAGCTTGTACCAAATTAAAGATATCACAGAACAGTTGCTGACTCATATTATGAAAGCTGACTGAGCTCTGCTGCCATCAGCACAGTCTTATTACACACAGGGGCACGGTCATTACTTGATTTAATGTGCTCTTGTAGATCCAGTTGTTTGAAAAGCTGCTTATAAAAACAAGGTTAATGATGATAAATGAAGTTGCCATCTATTTTATTTTTATACACGTGGATGTGTACATTTAAATGTATAATTTTAAACTTTTGTTTGAGAAATCTGATGTGCAAAGGGATAAAAATATACACCAAAACCCTTGATAAAACAATGCTTCAAATATGCATCTGTAAAAGGTTCATTTGCATTGTTGTGGATGAAACTGGAACAAAAACCCTAAGTGCTTTGTCTTCATTTAACACCTGGCAGGAACTTGACACAAAGCTTCAGTGTGAGCATCCTCTGTAGAGTACCTTTCCCCCCCTGTTTGGAAGAAATAAATTGCTTGTCTGGAGTAGTTAAAATACTTTAATCTCACTTAATCTTCATGAAGTATTTTACCATATGATATAATTCAGTTTGTGCAAAGTTATTTTTTCACCAGATGCTTAGAATACATAAATATATAAAACTACTAAATAGGAGAACTCCTTCTAATTGTTAGCATAACTTTAAGAAGCAGAATGTTAGTATGTAGGTTTTTGTTTGATAACCCTGCATTAGATTAATGTGTTTTAAAATGCCACAGGAATATTGATCCCAAAGAGCAGTCTGTGCCTTCATTGGGAGATGCAAGGAAGGGCTGAGTATTGGTGGGGGAGCAGAGCACTGGATGTGCTGGTCCCAGCATTGCCATCTCCAGCTCTTACCACTTCTGTGCTCTTTTTTCCCCCACAGAAAAACAGTCCCAACATTTCTTCCTGGTAACATGAAGATCAAAACTTCCTTGAGTTTAGACTTAAGGCTAAGGCTCTCTGCTGATTTTTTTATTCTATCACCTTTTTTGTCAAGTTTTGGTGATTTTTATGGATCATTCCTTTGTAAACTTGAACCTGGACTGATAGTTTCCCAAGTCCATTTCATTTATTACAGATATGTACTTTAGGTAGAGTATCTTAAGCCTGGTTTCCAAACTTAGGTGGACCCTGCCACACTCTCTGTGTGTACGTGTTAATGCACTTGTATGCATGAAATGGCAAACCCATGCCAGTCTGTATTAACAGAGGAGCAAAGATCTCAATAATTTATTTATATTTTAACGATGGAATGTTTAAAGGAAGTAGAAAATGGACCACAGTGTGAAGATACTATTCATAAATGCTGTAGGATCCACACTTGAAACTTGAGCCGAGAGGGAGATCAGGCCCCTGCTGCAGTTACTGGCTGAGGTCTATTTTGTTAAAGAACAAAGTCCAAGATCCAAAGACCTTTGGAATTTTTGGTTTGAGAATGTATATCTTTTTGTCCGCTCACTGCTGCTTAGGGTTTGGGTTTGAGTTTTTTAAGTAGGTCTGGCTAAGCTCTGTATCCAGGCTGTCGGGTTTTTGTTTCTTTTATAAGGAGCTGCATTTCATTGACATTTCAGTTTTGTTGGTTTCCTGCTTACTGCGGCTGAGCTGGAGTCCTGTTCATCTGAGTCCTGTATCAGCAATATTGCAGATACTCTTGCTTTGTAACAAGAATGATTAGCAGGTTCAGAAATGCTAAGTTTGCATGCATTCCACTGATGATTCCTGCTGGAAAGCCTGTTGTGCATCCAGCAGTTTCCATGGTGTGTGGCATTTGTGTGCTGTTTGTGTCTTCAAGGCAGCTGGAGTTTCATTCAACTAAAAAGGGAAAACTTTTGCCTTGGTGGGGATGGCTTAGGGCTAAGAAAGAACTGAATAATCCAAGAATATGAAGTATTTGTATGCAAAAAAATATTGTTTTCTGTTACTGAATGCCTTGAGCTCCCCACTAATTCTGGCAACTCCTCAATATACAGTTCTGTCTAGTGTACTGTGCCATTATTTCTCCCTTTCAGTCTTTCTTTTTAGTTGTATCAGTGGATCCTTGAGGCTCAAGGTCATGCTTCTTGTGTAACTGGTGAGCAGTTCAAAACCATTTAATATCATCTTTAGGATGACTAAATAAAGATCTTTGGATCTGTAGTTTTATGAAAATCTGGAAGTGCTGGTTTTTTCAGACAGAGCCAATGACATTAGGAGGTTTTGGTTTCAGTTTTGGTCATTGCACTAATGTCTTTTAGACCTTAGGCTTTTGGTTCCTCTGCAATGAAGTTGATCACCCTTGGATATATCAGTTGTTCTGCATCTCGTGCAACCTCCCTGTTGTTTCTTCTGGCATGGTGGTGATGGAGCTTAACTGTATATGTGAACTGGTTCAGGTTTTAAGTAAACATATTTTTTTCCTCCTGCAGAAGTATTTTTAACCTAAATCAGCTTACTGGTCTACATAAATGCATGGTCCTGCAAACAAGTGTGCTGGCACTGATGAGGAGTAGCAGGGCATTGAGGAGAGGCCTTGCTGCTGAGGAGGAGGTGCCTGCAACATACCACATCAACTTCTGGGGACTCTAAAACTTTCTTTTCTACTCTGTTCAGAGTTTTTAAAGCAATTGGAACCTATAAGCACTTCTCTAATAGAAATGGCCAGTAAGATACACAGAATTCTTTTCATGCCAGAGTTTCAAACTGGACCTGAAGGATTTTGCAATGTCCCTGTTAGTAGGAAAAGTCGAGACAAGTGTATTAGCTCTGCTCACACAGGGGTTGAGGCTTAGCGTCTCCCTCTCTGATAGCTGTTCCGAGCGCTGCAGCCTGTGACAGATTGGCAGAAATAGCCCCTCGAACTTCAGTCACATCTCAGGCTCTAGGCCGGTCCTGAGCTTATGTCAGTGTATATTGAAAACGCATTTAAAACCCAATTTCTTTAGCTGACAGTATGACAAGTTGTCATTCCTTACATTTTTTTTCTCAGCTTCAGGGATTTTTGATAGTGTTCTGTGCAGAAAACAGGACAGAAAATGGAATAGTGTGACTAGGGGTGAGTCTAAATGTATCATTTATGCTAATGTATGAGCTTAAGTATATTTTTGAGGAAGCTTTGACTGTTTTGTTGATGTAGCTCATTTTCTCAGCATCTCTAAGAATGTAGTTCATGATTATGGGCAGAGCTGGATGATCCTCCATCTCTGTGTGTTCCTCTCTCAGCGAGAGGTGTCACACATGTGGCACTGCTGCCACCAAAGCAATTCAGAGCATGGCCACAGTCCTGGTGCTGTTCTGGGAGTCTCCTTGGAAATGTCATTGGTGGTAATGGCCAGTCATTTTTAGGTATTTTCCATCAGCTCCTGTGCAGATGCTGGACATCAGACATTTGAGTTTGGCTCTTCTCCTTGCAGGGCTGGCTGTTATTGAACGCTTGCCTGGATAGGTGGACAGCAAATAGATCAATAAAAATACTTTCTCATGCCTTTTCTATGTCTCACACTTTCAACTTCAGAAGGGTTTGCCCAACCGTATATCTTGGCACGTGGCTGTACCACAGCCCTTCCTTTTCTCCTCATTTTCTAAGACAAAAGTGAAAAGTACCAAATCAACCGAAATCTTTGCTTTTCCTCTTTGACCAGGAGAGGGAGTAACTTCTGGCTTTGAGGCACTTACGAACCTTAAGTGTCATTTTCTCTTAGGTTTCTGCTGTCTTTCCCTTTGATTGAAATTATTGACTACCAACTATCCAATTTTTTGGCCTGAAGTCTTCAAAACTTAAGTATTATCATTCACATAAAGGAGCTGTTCTGAGTTGCATGTGTTCAAATAACTTTTTGTACAGGTGACTGTGGGGGTGACAGTGTGTGTGTGGATCTCTTAAGGTCTGAGATGATTGATGAATGCATCCTTAAGGACCAGAGAGCCACCTGTAGAATGTGAGATGCCTTGTAACCAGTAGAATCTTTCCATGTATGTGAGGGGAACTACTGACCAATAGTGTACTGGCATGTTATATGCAGGAGTAGATAAAAGTGAAGCTGTTACTAAAAATAAAGTCCTTTGTCTTTGGTGAGCCTTCTGCTCACACTGCAGCCTGAGTTGTCTCTGCCTCCTCTGACCACCGCTAAGCTCATCTACATTACCCCAATAAAGGGTGACCCCAATAGGTGACGGTCACAGCAATGATAAATGCTCCATCTGCCATTTGTTCCTCACATAAATAAAAAGTAAGAAAAACTCACTACAAGTCATTGGGAAAAGATATTT
Source organism: Myrmophylax atrothorax (assembly GCA_026770055.1). Classification (NCBI taxonomy): domain Eukaryota; kingdom Metazoa; phylum Chordata; class Aves; order Passeriformes; family Thamnophilidae; genus Myrmophylax; species Myrmophylax atrothorax. Next base: position 5,283,899 of record JAOXXN010000102.1, read on the forward strand.
ACCATGGGTTCTTGGCTACTGTATTTGGTATTTCAGCAGCAGCTGCGCTTACTCCAATATTCTTTATTTTCTTTTTTTCCCCCCCTGTTTGGTTTTTTTTTTACACACCTAGGGCCATTCAAACCCTTGTAATATTTTTTATTATGTTTCCAGAGAGAATAAAGAGCGAGCCCATCTCATCTCATCTCACAGATGCTGTGTCTGGGTTTAAGGCTGCAATAAGGTCACTCCTAATTTAGCTCTAGATCCACCAAGGTAAATCACAATCTCTACAAGGCTCTTCTTATTGTTTGGCATCTTAAAAAACAATCCCAGCAATGAAAGAATAGGATCTTCAAAATCTCTTTGTGCATTTGCAAAACACTTCTTACTGTCTCATTTCTCTTGGCCTTGGTGGTGTTGCCGTCTTTTCACTTAGACCAGGATCTTCATCATGCTCCAATACTGCTGGTGAAGAGGATTTTAAGTAGAATAGAATAAATCTTTAGGAAGATATTTTTGAGAGGCATTCTCTATTGACAAATTTAAGCTTAATACCATTTCCCATTAGGACAAACTTTTTCTTAGCCCAGATTTATTTGCATTATT